>OZ004704.1:50337004-50937004 GCA_963924515.1 Vespertilio murinus
GTGGTTTAATACAATGCCTGACCAGACCAAGGGGTTATAACCTATGAACATAGAATGGCATGGAGCTAAGTAGATCTTATCAGAATTTTCACTGTCTCAGTCTTATGCTTGCATTACTTTGAATTTTTCGGTTGTAACAGAAACAAAGATTCATATAAATATAATGAGGTAAAAAGAATAAGAAAGAAACCCAAATGTTAGGAAAGAACATCTTTCTACTTTGTTTCTGTTTCTCTTCATGGAATTAATACCCCCCACACACATTTATGTGGTATTGTACAGCTATGAAATGCTTTTGCAATACTTTGTCATATTAGTTTAGTGATAATGGAGAAGTTTATTTGTGGGTGGGTGTATAAAATATACTTATACATATCTAATTAAATACTGGCCTTTCTATTGAGTTTGTATTGTAGTTTAATGAATAATTCTAATATAAGAGAGAGAGGAAGAAGAGAAAGAGAAATAGAGAGAGAGGAGAGATGCAGTAGCAATAAAAAATGAGGAAAACATATCTAATATCTTTCCGGAAAAGATAGTACATTGAAAAACAAACTTGAAGAATGAAAGAAAAATGTGATAAAATGTAAGTTATATAGCTTAAAAGTTGTAAAAATTCATGGGTAAACAATGCTAGGAATTTGGAAAGTGATGTTTTTCTTCATAAAACTAAAGTGTACGCAAACCCTGAGGCTCCCCAATAAAGGAACCTGCCAAGAGCATGACTCGGGTATTTCAGAGCATGGGAAGGGCCAAGCTAAAGAGGGTAGAATGCGAGGAAGAGAGGGTGCAGAAGGACATTAAAACCAGAAGAACAATGACAGGAAAGACTCAGGAAGAACGCACAAGAAGACCTGAGGTGAGGGAACGGGAGCCCAGCAGGTCTCACCAGTCCAGATGGAGGCTGGTCTGGGAAGCTGGGAACACCTGGCCAGGCGTGTCCTGGGCTCAGAGACCAGGACACACTGGTCAGTATGGTGGCTCCGTGGCTGACAGAGAGGAAATTATCATTTAAAACAATGGAAATGAGATTGAAGTCCAAAAAAGCAAAAGATCCATTCTCTCTCTCTCTCTCTCTCTCTCTCTCTCTCTCTCTCTCTTTTTTTTTTTTTTAAGACAAAGGCATAGAGTCCGGGCCCAAGATGAGGCTCTAAAAGGAAAGGCTGTGCCAGGAACAGGAAGTGTCTGCGGGGATTTTCTGGAAAGGCTGTACTGCTGCTTCACTCTGTGTTATTCACAGCCTGAATCATACAAGAGTCTGTACTTGAGGTGTGTGTCTCATTTTTTAGTTTCTCCTCTGAAGTTTACACCCACAGTAGTTGAATACTTCACGTGTGGCGCCGAGGACGGAGGCTCTGGAGCTGCCCTGTCCAATGTTCTGGTCACACACACGTGCTCAAATCCAAATGTAAATTAATTACAACCAAATACTTAAAATCCAGTTCCTCAGTCACATTAGCCATATTCCCAGTGCTTGAGATCACCTAGCTGTCCAACATACGGAACCTTTTTATCATCCCAGAAAATCCCATTGCACAGCCTGCTTTAGAGAAAAAAAGATCAGGAGAGTCACTAAATCTAAAGCCATCAACTTAGAGGGGAAAATGCCTCCCGCAGATTTCTGGGAGGATTCCCAAGTTAAAGGAATCCTGCAGGAAAGAAGATCCTCCCTCTACTTGGAGCTGCCACAGTTCGCCCCAACATCCGACCCCCTCAGGTTCCCTCTGTCTTGTTTCCTCTCCTCCCCTTTTAATATTCTCTACGGCAGAAAGCAAAGGGACAGACAAAATAAACAGAAGAGAAAGCACTGCACAGTCACATCAGCAGGGCGTCCTGGAGAATGCACACAGCATCATTTCTAATGCCCATTGTTTGCGGCAGAGCTTTGTAAATATGTGCAGACCTGCTTCTGGATCTTTAAGGATCACTAACACTACTTAAAAAAAAATCTTAGGGTTCTCTCTGTATGTGTCCCCGGGAAGCAGAAATAGATCACACAGTTCCCATTCCCGTTTACTACCCGGTTATAATCATTTAATCAACAGGATTCCTGGTTCCTTCTGATTGAGAGGATTGTGGCTAGGAGTGGTGGCAGTCACCAGGACAGAGAAAACCCACACATGCAAAGTGGAGGCTATTCTGTGGTTAGAGACACAGAACGAGAATAATTACCAGCAAACAAACAAAAAAATAATAATATTTCCACAGTTGAGGGCAGTTTGTTTCCCAGGGAGAAACGCCGGTGACAGAGCGCTTTACACAGGCGGGCCTTTGTCATTTTATGGATGCTCATCTGTCAACTGTCAGCACGTTTCAAAGGGGCTTGGGCCATAATGTTTTCCTCTGCACCTTTCCCATCACGGTGGCCCAAATTTCCCTGACTAACCATTCGTCTTCCTATTTGCCTAGTCTGGTCACTTACAATGAGCTGGGATGTACTGGTGATTCTGCAGCTGCAAAGAGGGAGGAAGAGGGAGGGAGGCCTGAAGGGAAAGGCTGGAAGGGGGGTGGGGCTCAAAGAATCCGCTTAGCATCTCTATGGAAGCACTTCTGTCCAAGGAGGAGGGTTTTTGTCTGTACCTTGTTCCTTAGGAAAAAAAAGGTTGAGCCAAGTCTGAGGTTGTCAGGACTGAAGTGGGGGACTAGACAGTAAATCCTAACACCCACACACCTATTCCCAGGGTGCTTAGGGCCCCATCTCGTCGATAATGCCATTCTCTAAAGATCCCGCTGGAAATTAAGTGTAATTGTCTGAGACATGATGGTCCATGAAATCAGCTATGATGACTGTGAATTTTAAGTCACAGTGTACTTTGGAAATATTTTTGGCCACTAAAATGATAAACTCAACATTATTAATAGGTTCAAATGAAAGCTCTTCAGCTTTCTAAATGTTTATTTCTTTTGCTGTGAAATAGGAGTGATGAAAATATCTAGTTTATAGGTATTTGAAGGATTTAATGAGGTAATGTGAAGAGAGAGCCTCTTGAACTTTATAACTTTGTCTTGACTGTTATCTTTTGCTAATGTTTCACTTTATGTCTGTTCTTTCTTAGCGTCATTTCTCTTGGACTTGACTTTTACAGATGTGTTTGTTTTTTCAGTACCATCCTCAGCTCACGTGGCAGGCATGGCTTGTGGACAGCAGCTCACAGGCCTGGCTCTGCAGTCCCACAGGTTCCGATGTGACGGACAACTAGAAAAGCCAAATATTTCTCACAGTCCGTTATTTCTCCATGTATTCTATTTCTTTAACATGCTATTTTTCATATTGATTTTTGAGAAATTTTTATATGATGAGCTTATTATAACTTTTTTTTATGTTACATTTTACTCTGTCCCCTCCATTTTCTCATTTACCTTATTCTTTAGGATTTTTGACATAAATTTTTTAATTCTGGGCTCCATGCATCAGTTTTTGCCTTTGCAGTTTCTTCTTCTGTTCTTTCATAGTCCTTAGATCTGGCAAATAATTTTTCTTTGTTGTTGTGTGTATTTTTTTTAATATATAACATATAACTGACTGGCATAAAATTTCGGCTTTCTATAAAATGTAATACACTACTGTGGCTTTGGAGATGTCAAAAAGACAGACACTTGCTTTCTAATATTCCAGACAATTAGGTTGTGGGTACAAGGCTTAATCTTCACCAGTTGACCTCTCTTATTTGGGATCTCAGACTTGGCAAAGTAAAAACAGGAAAAGCTTCCAAATGACTGCAGTGGTTGGGGCTCTTTCATGGGTCCAGGCGGATCAGCTGTGGCATTCAGGATTTGGAATCAGAGGCTAAGCAGGTTTGTCCTTTGACCAGGCCATGGCTAGAAGAGACAGCGCCTTTGTGCAAATTAGAGAAAGGCATCCCTCCAGGTGGACAAAGGCCCTTGGATGCACAGCCTGGCAAGTAGATGGAGCTTTTGTGTGAAGACACAAAGCATCTTTTTTTCTGGGTTGATACAGCACACACCAGGACACTTGGCTTGGTGAGCAGAAGAGGGCTGGATTTCATCCTCTAATTATCCCCTCAGCCAAATGCCTTTGGGCAGTGCACAACCTGCTTAACCAAAATAGGTGGCCCTGTTTCACTAGACAGTTTCACGGGCATTTCTAGCTAAAACCCTCCTAATAAATTTCTTTCTAGCTTCACTTATACAGAGTCAGTTTCAATGATTAGCAACCAAGAACCTGGATTGGACCATTGGTGATTTAGCTGTATGCATGCATATATGAATATTTTTTATTTACTCATTTATAACAAGTTGTCAGCCAATAGACCTAACAATGTTTATTTTAATATACCTATCTCTTCTAATTTTAAATATTATCTCTACTGTATACTTTATAATACTCTAAGGAATGAATGCTAATGGATTTTCTTCCTGCCCATTAGTCCTGCACCAGCAGGTCCTCCTTCCTCAGCCCACCTTATAGAGGCCCACCTGAAACTGGGAAAACAGGAAGTACAGATGGGTTTATGCATTGGCTAAGGGAAACTGAGGCAGTTCCTGTCTATCATCTAAATTTTCCTGAGAAATAGGTAACTAGGTCAAGGATACCCAACAACTGACTTCTAAGCACAAGCAGACTTTCTGGGGGCACCTTCAAGAGGCACACTGAGTGTACAGGTTCCTCTAAATGCAAACCCATTGAGCACAAGGAGTCTGCCTTTCTTTCTTTACGTCTAGTGTGAGATCTATACTTGTTTAATACATGAACAAGAGAAAAAGGTCCCTAGGACAATGTCTGAGGGGTTTGCTTTGGTATGTAAATAAAGCAAAATTTGAAATAAATGACAACCATCATTAAGCTCCCTGCCAACATCCTGTCCTCAAATTTCAGCAAACCTAATGGCAAAAAGAGATGCCACAACATTGTGTCATGCCTTAGGCCCCCATCTTTCTTGGCTTTTCATCTTGAGTGAGAGTGAGTTGTGGTGTGGAAGCTTCACCTGTGCTCAGAGCCATGTGGCCCTCAGAGCATCACTGCATTTGCTTTTGCCAAAACAGAGGAGACATTGATTTTCCCAGGAAAAAAATATAAGAGAGAAAGAAAAACCAGTTAGGAAATGCTACCACACATTTTTATCTAAACTGATTAACCGTATCTTAAGCATGGCAACCCAGGAGGCCAGGTAGGGCATTTGAGAGCAAAGAAAGCCAAGAAGAGTGCCTAGTTCAATCCTGGCTCATCAACATTATAGCTCCGTGACCTTGGGCCTATCCTAGCTGTGTGCCTTGGTCGTATTGGTAAAATAAGTTGGTTTTGAAGCTAGAAAAAGCTCTTAGGACAGTGCCTTACACATATACTACCACATAAGTCTTAGCTCTAATTTTCATTTGTTGGGCTAGGTTGGACTAGAGGTATTATCAATGCTACAGCCTTCAATTCTGGGAATGGGAACCAGCTGTGCTCTAAGCTCTAAGGGTTCCATGAAGACTTTTGATAATTGATTCTGTATAATACACGGAAGATAGGAACATCCTGAATGGGCTAAAACTGGGCTAGGCTCTACCATACCCATTTAAAATATCAATTAGGCTGAAACCGGTTTGGCTCAGTGGGTAGAGTGACGGCCTGCAGACTCGATTCGATTCAGGTCAAGGGCATGTATATGTGTAAGGCACTGTCCTAAGAGCTTTTTCTAGCTTCAAAGCCAACTTATTTTACCAATACGACCAAGGCACACAGCTAGGATAGGCCCAAGGTCACGGGGCTATGATGTTGATGAGCCAAGACTGAACTAGGCACTCTTCTTGGCTTTCTTTGCTCTCAAATCGTTGGCCTGCAGACCCAGGTTCGATTCAGGTCAAGGGCATGTACCTTGGTTGCGGGAACATCCCCAGTAGGGGATGTGCAGGAGGCCGCTGATCAATGTTTCTCTCTCATCGATGTTTCTAACTCTCTGTCCCTCTCCCTTCCTCTCTGTAAAAAATCAATAAAATATATTTTAAATAAATAAAATAAAATAACAATTGGGAGATTTAAATGGGCACCCTAAACACCAGACTACTAGAGGGTATAAAGGTAAGCATTTTTCCTGTGATGAAAAATTGTAAACTGTGATGACACAATTTTAGGATCAAAAACTAGGTGTGGTCCTTATTGACAATTGGCCTTGTTCTCTAGATATTGTTAGAAAGAAAGACTAAAGATCAACTCCTCCAAAACTTAAATCATTATTGCTGGAAAATTCACCTCAGCTTCAATCTGATCATTCTTAGCAGCAACTCACTTCACTTAGAAAACTGAGAAAAATTGCATTGCTCATTTTGTTGAAGGCACAAGAAGTTACACAAAAGTGCAACAGAAATTGCATGTGGCATAAGTGCTTTACTGAGATTTTTAATGGTTACGGTAGAAAAATCTGTTATGTAAGTTGTCCAATTAGAATTCTCACCACTACATTCCATGTCAGAGGACATTAATGTCTTGTTATTAGTTCTTTGCATTCAGATAAATTTAAAAAAATATTTTTTAAAGAGAATGTTGGCCCTTCCCTGAGTCCTATCTGCTTATCCTCAAAGGGAGATGAGATGGCTTCTATCCAAGACGGCTTAGCTTTTACTCATTCTATCCTCAGCATAGCTGGCTCTTAAAGCATACAGTATTGTATTTAACTTGCCACATAAAATAACTGCACTCCAAGGACTTGTTAGGAAACATAGTATCAAAATCACTGCCAATCAATAGTTATTTAAGTCTCTTGAAGACAAAAATATTGGTCCCATTGATTTGAAGTCTAAAACATTTTTATTTCTCAAATCCCTTCTCCTCTTTTTAAAAATTAAAAAAAAATTTTTTCAATTATAGTTTATATACAATATTATATTAGTTTCAGGTGTATAACTCAGTGATTAGACATTTATATAACATATGAAGTGATTACCTTGATAAGTCTAGTAGTACTCATCTGACACCATACATAGTTATTTTAATATTATTGACTATGTTCTCTATGCTGTACTCAACATCCTATTGACTATTCTGTTACCGTCAATTTGTGCTTCTTAATTCCTTTACTTTTTTCACTCATTGCCCTAACTCATCTCTAAACTGACAACTATCAAAATATTTTCTTTACCTAAGAGTCATTTTAAGTTTCTGTACCTAAGAGTTTGTTTATTTTATTTTGTTTTTTGATCCATACTCCTCATTTCCATCACATCACTGCAATCTTAGCCATCATATAGTCTTTTACATCATAAGAGGTTTCTAAGTCCACATTTACTCCTATCCTAACTTTTCCAGGCTCCTCATCTTAACTGGTTTAAGAAAATACAAATCTGCTTGGGTCACCTCATTTCAAAGCCTTCAATGACTTCCCACTATTCTTGGGTTAAAATTTAAAATATTCATCCTGCCCTACAGGGTGCAGTGAAGTCTGTTTTTGTCTATCTCTCCAGTCTTGTCTTACAACTTCTCCTGCCCTCAAGCCTCTAGCCAGGCTGGCCTTCTCTCCATCTCCTCAGGTGTACCCAAATTCTCCTGCCTGGGGTTCTTGTCCCAGCCTTACAAAGGGTTCAACAATCTGAAGAAAGAGGTTTCTGCTTAGATTAAGAAGGAGTCCAAAGAGGAAAGATAATTTTAAAAGGCATTGGGGATCAGAGGATCTTTAGCTAAAGGAGTTGAAGACTATCCCTTGACTAAGGACCCTTGCTTTTATTAACACAATTTGTCCTAAGGCAAGGTGCAGATATATACTTCAAAGGGTAAGGTTTCAAAGGATAGAATTCACAAAACCATTGTCAATTTGGGGAATAACCTACAACTGTTCAGGTGTTTGGACAACAGGAGGCAATAATATGCAGATTTAAGATGCTCTGAGCTCTCTGGCAGCAAACAATAATATTCAGGTTTGGAGGAAGTGCCATTTAGGCATTCCAACAGGTAAACTACATATGTGACTCAGCCATTGTTGAGTCCACCAAGCTTTACCAACCTTTTGATGAAACTCTCGTAAATATTACATGATAGAATTGGATTCTGGCATTCTACTACTGCAGGACCTTCACATACGCTGTTTGCTCTGATGACTGCTGCTCTACCCCTCCACACCTTTCCCCTCCCATTATCCTCTCTTTTCCTTTTGATACTACAACCTTTACCATGTCTGGATAAGTCAGTTTAGCACTGACTTTCTAGATGTTTCCATTAGCCTTACTCATCATTGTTAATGATTATACCGCCTCTTTAGATTATCTAATTAACATCTGTCATCTTCCTTCCTAAATAGAGACAGCTACTAAGGCTGTCATTTAAGGACTTTGTCCCCTGAGCTTAGTATTATACTTTGTATATAATGCTGTTCAAGTAATACAAAGGAAGAAAATGATTGTCACAGGAATATGCAGTTCTTCCCTTCTTCTAAATATCTCAGAAACTATCCTTAAATAAAGTCAATTAAATATTTGCTCACCACTCCCACTCACCAAATAATTAACTTGAATGTGCCATGGAATTGTTTTATTGGTTCATAATGGGGATATTATAAGATATTCTTATGAAAAACATATTTTCTATAAAGCAAATGAAGGATATTATCTATTTATGAGGACCCATAGGACACATGTGCATCTGCAATAGGCATACTTCTTTGGTGCTACTGTTGGTTTTTATCTTAAAAACACCATAAAAGAATAATTAATGGTATCTTCTCCTTTAAAAAGGCAAAATGGTGACCCACTTTTAGCAAATATATACAATTTCATGACATATATTTCATATACTCAAGTTATTACTGATAACATCTTCCTTTCTTACACATTTTATTTTGCCTCAACTTTCTCGCCTCTGGTGAATTTATTTGTGTTACCATATGCATCCTCATAAGCCATCATAAATCCTTTATGGGATAAGGTCAGGTATAAATAAATAAGAAATGTATAATATATGCTTCTCAGCAACACTTTTTGTGCATTTCCCTGGAGACACCAAAACAATTGTGAAAATAAGGCCAACGAGGTCTTTTCAGTTTCCTCTATGGCCACAGAGGATCGCTCAGAGCTCGCTGAAACTGCTCCCTAGATGGAGTCAAGTTGCTTCTTTAGTAATTCCATTTATAAATACACATCGGCTGTGTAGTAGGATGCTTGCAATCTTGATAATCAAAAGCTTAGTGGATGTTTGAGAAGGTTGAAAAGGAAATTGAAGCTAATACCAAGGGAGAATAGAATAAAGTTAGCTGTTTTCCTTCAAAACCAGCAGGAGGTCATCTAAAGTATAATGTAATGCACAGCTTTTAACTTTATGAACCTTTTTGCTTTTCTTCCCTTTTTGTTTTGCATTTACAGTAGTAAGGTTACTCATGCATAATTAACTTGCCATCTATAGAAGGAACAACAAGAAAACCCAGGGGTTGTACTGCTGCTTTATGATAGAACAATAGACATTGTTGGCATTGTAAGTTTCTTATTCGAAAAGATATCTGAGGTTAAAAAAAAATTAAGGACTTAATATAATCATACATGTGTCAGTTATTTATGTCCCCACCCACCCAATATACAATTGTGATACCAAAACAGAATCACTGCAAGAAAAAAAATAAAAAGACCACTTAGTAAAAGAGAGAATGGGGAAACACAAAAATCAGTAGCCCATAGCAATAATAAAGCTCCTTTAGGCAGAATTCGAAAGAATTTGGTTAGATTACCTGGTTGCCTTTCCTTCTGGTCACTGGGAAGCCCTCTTTTGACCTTTGTCCTTTGTCTCTTGCTTTTTCCTTCATGAGTACATCTGAGTTGGGCATTGGAGCTATGCCTTCATAGAGGGTTTCACAGTTTTGATATCCTACTTCCCTTTGGCACAGCTTTGGAGCCTAACAATTAGTTTAGGGGCTCAACAGAGTTTTTCAGGCCAAGTCTGTGGTTTCCTTGGTCATGTAATTCCCTCAGAAGCTGAGTTGGCTTCTAATCTGTTTGTGCTCCGTCTGTTCCATGTGTGGGTAATCCTAGCCAAAGATCTGGTCTTGATATCGTGTTTAACTATAAAATCTCTTGATTGTTCCTTTCCTCTGTGAGGACTTCCTTGTTTTTCACCTGAAGACAACTTCTCCGACTTGATATGTGCCTCTGAGCTAGCTCGCTTTGTCTTACAGAGAACGGTTATCAGAAGGTGCTTGGAAACTATTTTGGGGCAGAGTCCTGTCTATGGTCCTTCCTTCTTACCAATCCATTTAGAATACAAATACAGTTAGGTTTTTCATCATTGCAAGAACCCATATTAATGGACGCTCAGTAATTTGTAGGCCATAAGCCAAAGATGTTCGTTCTACCTTTATTTGCAAATGAGCTACTTCTGTCTCAAATTTATCTTTCTTCTTTAGGACTTTGCTGAACATGGCATGAAGTGGCCAACACACACCAGCATACTAAATTTTTTCTATAGCCTCGATAAGCACATGGTTTGTTACTGGAAATGATTTAAGTCAATGTTTTGTAACATTTAATAAATCATCAATTACCCTATTAAATGCACTAAGTCAATGGTTCATTTTGTATGTTTTTAGTTGTAATACCCCACTTGCAGATACCAAATTCTGAATCAGTTGGGATTAGGTTTAATTGAGAGTGAAAGAAATCCCCAAATGACAAACTCTTAAATAACATGGTGTAGTTTTCTCATATTGTAAGCAATCCCTAAGACCGGGCTTGCATGCTGGTTCTGTTCCTAAGTGCTGAGAGGCCCAGGTCCTTTGCAACCAACCACTGTGTTTTCCTAGGATGTTGCCCTTTCCTCATGGCCCAATGTAGACTGTCTGGCAAAAACTCTATAACCCAAACAGCTGCCACTTTCAGCAAAATGTCACAGGAGGCAAGGAGGAAATGGAGAAAGACATGCCAGGTCTTCAAAATTGCACAGATCACTAGAACTTACTTGCATGGCCACACCGAGGAGCAGATGTGTCTTATTTTGGGTATCCGTGTATTTAGCTAAAAAATCAGAGTTATTGTTATTAAAGAACAAAATAAGACTGGCTTTTGGAAGACAATAAGAGTAATTGCTCATAACTGAATAGGGATCAAACACCGGAAAGACACCAGACTTGAAGACAGCACTCTCAGGCAATACCTTCTGTCCCCATGGCAGGAGCCTAGTGGATGGAGGTAGTTGTCAGGGTAGACAAGCAGTTGCACCCAAGACTCAGAAATTAGAGAATAAAAGAGTGGCCTGGTTGGATGTGCCATCTAGTAGGGAAAGGTCTTAGAGACTTAATGGAAAGCCTGATAAGATTAATCAAATTATTATCCAGTTTTATGAAACATTTGGAAATAAAAGATGTTATTTTAAAAAGCCCATCAAGAAGCCCTAAACATCTTGGGAAACAGTAGTGTTTCTTTTAGTAGAAAATTGATTTTGGAAAAGAATAAAATATTTATGAATACTAGAATGGAGGGTTGTTTTCTATGAAATTTTAAAAAATTAGATTAGAGGGGGGAAATTCTACTGACATGATCAGAAGTTTAAAATAAACTTGACACTGAAGATCAGATAAAAACTGAAATTCCAGATAATTGGAGGATAATATATATGACAGTAAGAAGAATAATTTGAGAAGAGTATAGGAAAAATATTAAGGAACCAGTTTGATGAGAATTCTTGTGTTCTCAGATGTATACATATACTGTGTGGGTGAAGATATATTTCATATAAATATTTAGAAATGAATTTAATATATTTATTTAAATTGTATATATGATCTTATAGGCATTTTCATGCCTGGAGGTTTGGAAGAATGACATGCCATATTATTGCTTCAAAAGAAATTGATCTAGCAAAACTGGTTTGGCTCAGTGGATAGAGCATCGGCCTGCAGACTGAAGGGTCCTGGGTTCCATTCCGGTCAAGGGCATGTACCTTGGTTGCAGGCACATCCCGAGAAGGGGATGTGCAGGAGGCAGCTGGTCGATGTTTCTCTCTCATTGACGTTTCTAACTCTATCCCTCTCAATTCCTCTCTGTGTAAGATCAATAAAATATATATTTTTTAAATAAATAAAAATTAAATGGAAATCCACAAACTTGATATTAGAGGCTCTATATAAATATGTTTAAGAAACAAAAGAAGAAATAGAGGAGGTTGAAGACATAGGACACAGAATAATGGCTCCCAAACTTGACAAGACTTAGGGGAACTTATAACAGTACTGATTTCAGGGCCTCACTCAAAACCTACCAGATTACAACCTAGTACCCTGGACTAGGAATCTGTGTCTGTAATTTAACTACCCTCAGACAATTCATCCTGCAACTGGCATTTGGGAACTCCTGCTATGGACACTCAGTGAGAAGGACATAAGAATAACACTTTCCGGATGCAGATTACAAAACCAGCACAGATAGAAAGTGTGGCAGTGCTGGGAGCACCCACCTGCCGTTGTCTGCATGTTTCATTCTCATGAAGTGGAGCACATGGTACTTTCTGGACATATCTTGAGACCCTGATGAGAAAGCCGCCTCCTTGAATGTTGAGAAAGAGATGAGGAACATGTGTACTTAAATTTAATTCCAAAGAACAAGCAGATCTAGATGGCAATGTGGAAGAGCTGAGGACCTTTTAGTCTATGTCATCGACATCTTACAAATTCACAGACCAGCAGTGGCAAGAGCTCTCCCCCTGTTAGTTCCTGAGAAACAAGAGGAGGGATAAGTTACCAGACCCAGAGGGAAAAGTCCTGTAGAGAGGACAAATTCATTAGGAGCAAGGTCCTTCCAGCTAAGATTTGTCACTCTCTGAGACCTCACAGGAAGGTGCCCAAAGCATAAATGCCCAGACCTCACTTTCTTGCATCTTTCCAACCTCCTATCTGGGCTCCTATCATTGGCTGAATCTAAAAGAAGTCAGAGGGCTCAGGAGTCTAGGATGTTCTCCATCCAGTTCAAGCTCTGGATAGGAGAGCAGGGTGAGGGTGGACCAAGAGGGACGCATGAAGATTTTATTGGCGCTGAATGAGTGAAATTAGCTCTGCTCCAATACTGCAAATCTGGGTGGCCACTGTTCATATCACAACCAATTCTGTCTCCTACTCATTAACCCATCCCTGACAAACCTCTTGCATAAATTTTATTGCCATTCATAAAGATGGAGCTGGTCTGGGTAAAGAAAAGAACAAGCCATAAAAAAGAAAATGGAGATTCTGAGCCAGGAAACATCAGCATGCCCACTATTGCAAACACATTCGTTTAGCCTGGATCATTCACTCATTCCTTTTTTTCAGGGTCTTTCTAACCAGTTAGCACTATTTGGGCTGGTATATCACACTCAGTGAACTCTGCGAAGGATAAGGTGAACCACATCTCTAAGAATAAACGATGGTAGGAATGAATGGAGGGTACAGGAGTCTAGATTAGGTTCATTTATTCATCTGAAGCTCAACCTTTCTTTTGACATTGAGGCATTAATCTCAAGTAGAAAGGAAAAAAAAGAGTTCATTTCAGTTTTATTTGCTGGTGTCTCCTTAAAGTTATATCTGCAGTATCATGTTGAGGTGAAATTGGGTTGGTAAAAGAGGTCAGTTCTATCCCTGGAAAGGACAGGAGTGTGCAGGCAAAATGAGAATTTATAAGATCAGAAAATTGGGCATAAAGGTTTTATGGAGATTATACAAAGCAAGGATTATAAAAGGATCAGCTTTGTATAATCTATCCCTCTGGATTCTGGCAAAATATGTTACTGCGCTGGTCTTGAATTAAATATCTCCAGCTTTTCAGTTGGCATGGTCAGCAGAATTAGATAGTGGCATGGGACAAGTATCAGAGACTTTCATTTCTTTGAATTTTTCCTTACAAAGTATTAGTAAATCCTGTCTTCTCAAATTCCCTAGTATTCTTTTTCATTTATACTTATCACAGTGCTAGATAAATAGTAAGAAATCAGTAAGTTCCTTTTCTATTAAAATTTGCCAATGTACAAACACAATTCTGTGTCAATATTTATTCAGCAAATATATATGAATTCCTGCAAATATGTAGTAATTCCTGTGCCAGGCCTGACGCTAGAGATAACATAATGACAAAAATAAACATGGTCTCCTTCTCAAGAGGCTTAAATTCCAATGGGAAAACTGGAGTTAATTAAGAAGTCATGCAAATGAATATAAAATGATAAACCATGCTACAAACCAGGATAGAAAAAAAATAGAAATGTTGAGTTATTTTAACAGAAGCATGCAATTTGGTCTAAGAATTAAGAATATCTTTGTTTGAGCTGAGGTCTGGAGGTAAGTAGGAATAAACTTCTTGAAGGAAGAAAATATTCCAGACAAAAAATAATAATTTTTAAAGATATCAAGGATAAAGGCCTTGAAGTGGAAAGAAGCAAAGTTAATTCTACAAGATGAGGATTTAAGAGCAAAGAAGAGTGACTAAAAGATGAAGCTGAGAGGTGGGCAGTGGCAGGTTATAAAAAGGTTGTGGGTTCTTAAGAGTCTTCATACTTGGAGAATAATTGAAAATCATGGCCAGAAGAGGTTCATGATCTTAGCTGTGTTTGAAAATGTCACTTTGAGAACTGGATAGAAGACAGTATAGAAGGGTGCTGTCCAGGAGAGAGATGCTATTAGTTTGGACTAGAGTGGTCTACCAGTGTTTCCCAAACTTTTGACATATGTGCACCTCTTCTATAATTTTTGTAACGCTGAGTACCCCTCATCAAAAAAAGGTTGTATTTTAATGACAATCAAAATATGTTTATTTTTTCTTTTTTTGGTACATACACAAAATAATAATAAACGAAAAATAAAATTATTCATAATAAAATATAAATAAAAGTTATATTATAAATAACATTTATTTGCACACCAGACCATCTCACACCTCACAAGACTGTTTTGACTTGACTCATGAGAATATAGAATTAGGCACAGCTAAGCACGTTGCAGTGCATATCCCAACAAACTCCGGTGCAACGCGTATCCCCACCAAACTCTTCTCGTACCCCTGGGGGTATGTGTACCACACTTTGGGAACACTGGAAGGAAGTAAAGGGAGTTCAAGTCCACATTGACAGGATTTGGCAATGTATCAGACATATGCCAGGATAACAGTCCTGGTTTCCTGCTTTTATAGCTGGATGAATAATACCCTGTTTCCCCGAAAATAAGACAGTGTCTTATATTAATTTTTGCTCCCAAAGATGTGCTAGGTCTTATTTTCAGGGGATGTATTATGTTTCAATGAAGTAGGTCTTATTTTCGGAGGATGTCTTATTTTTGGGGAAACACGTGGTAGTACCTTTTTTTTTAGTTCTGGTTAAGAGCAGATTTAGAGGAAATATCATGAGTTTAGTTGTTGGCATGTTGATTCTAAAATGCCTTCAAAATATCCAAGTGGAAAGGCTGAAAAGAGAGTCGGGAGCTCAATGGAAATGTCTGGCAAGGTGTAGAAGAACTTTAAGTTAGCTTACCCAACCCTCATTCTCAGCTCTTTCCTCTTTCGCCTGCCTCTACTACACAGATTACATAAGCAACAAGAGTGCTGTTTTCTATGTTTGTTGTATATAGGGATGGTCACGTGACAAAGATCTGGTTCATGTGCCATAAGCTTGAGTTTGTTAAGGCACTGTCAGGAAAGCTTTGTTCCCTGATACATGTATGATCTCACCTTTGCCTTATTCTTCCTCTTAGAATATGGATATGATGGCTGCAGCTTCAGCAGCCATATTCTTGCCATAAAAGAAAAGGCAAGAGAATCATAAAGACTTCAACCATAATGTTATCAAGGAGCTGAAACATGCCAGCAAAAGTTACCTTTACATTTTATGAAATGAAAAAAAAAAACTACTATATTAGTTTCAGCTACTTTTTTCTTATTAATTACAACAAAATTATTTCTAACTGATTATGTATGTGTATATATATATATATATATATATATATATAGAGAGAGAGAGAGAGAGAGAGAGAGAGAGTTATAACTTTGAAATTCAGCAGAAGAAGGATAACTGGAGGCAGGAGGCAGAAGAAGACTCAGCACACATATGAAGAAATCCAACACTAAAGTCTGGGTAAAGCACAATAATCAAAATTATGGAACTGAGAAAGTGTCCAAACATATAGGAAGAAAACTAGGAGACTATATAAAACAAAGAAAGCATGTTATAAAATTTTGGAAGGTGGAAGAGGGTGTTATAAAAAGGAATGAATGGTTAGTGGTGTCAGATGTTGCTGTTAGCTAAGTCCTAAAATATTTACTAGATTTAGTGACATGAAGGTCAATGATGACTGTGATGACAGCCATCACAGTGGATTTAACAGAGTGGGTTAAATAGAAAGGGCAGGTCAAGAAATGAAAATAAGACACAGGAATAACTCTTTTGAAAGGTTGGATGGAAAAGGAGGAAGAGTGACAGAGAGAGAAGTTCAGTTTTGTTTTTCAAATGGGAGAGACTGAAGAAAGTTTAAATTGTAAGTGCAGGATTATCCAGAATAGAAGGGTATATTTCATCTAGGATATCATTATCAACCTGTCTATAACAGCCTAGAATCTCACTCTCAGTCTTAATTTGGTTGGTGTGGTAGTCAGTTGTATATATTAACGTGGCCAGGCTATAGCCCCAAGTTACTCATTCAAACACCAATTTAGGTGTTGCTGTGAAAATATTTTATAACTGTGACTGAAGTCCATTATCAGCTGACTTTAAGTTAGGATGATTATGATAGATAATATAGCTGGGTTTGATCTAACCAGTGGAAGGCCCTAAGAGCAAAGTTGCAGAGGTGAGACTCCTCTAGATGAAGTCTTTCTTTGGGCAGCAGCTTCAGCTCATGTTGTCAGGTCCAATCTGTTCTTCCTGTTAACTTGCCCTGTGGATTTTGGACTTGCCTTGCCAGGCTCCACAATTGTGCCTTTTTCTAAACATACATAATTATATAATTCCTTTTTATACAGTAGACATGTTTCTTTACATATGTTGATACTTATATGTTCAATCTAGCTGCCTTACCAGTCTGGGCATCTTTATCTCCTCCAGTGGACCTTGTACATTTGCTCTAATCCCACTCTCTATTGAAGTTACAAACTGGCTCCCAGAGGGCAATGATTGTTTTCCCCACTTCATGAAAGTCCACCAAAAGCTTTTATGAAATTAGCACTGTTATCCTGGACAGAGGGGTAGGGACTGTTGGGCAAATATGCTTTCATCGTCCCATAAAGTCGCAGAATAGACTGTGGGCCTCAGGCTGGCCTGTTGTCCTAGAAACTAGTTTGACTCCATTGTACAATCCATGCACCTTCGCCTTCAAAGTTTTCTCTCTAGAATCAGAGTTTACAACATGATAATCTCTCTGCTAATGGCTTTGCATGCATTAATTTCTATACTCCTTTTAAGAAATGTATAAGCTCAGCCTCATACTATGGATATGAAATCTAGGCTCTGAATTTAAGCAAGTGGCCCAATATCACACAACTAGTAAAACATGGAGGCGAGGTTTGGGCTCAGGCCTGCCTAATCCCAAACCCAGTGTCCTCCTTCACAACACTGTTTACATCTGTTCCTTTAACAATTCAGTATATTCACTGTGAGGAAACTTAGAGTCCTCTTAATAGCTCAGAAAATTGTTTTTTAATTCCAAGGTAGATTTCCTCCTGGCACCCTGTCTAATCTGATATGTTAAACAATGTTTTCCTTTCTGGTCTCATTTTTTCACTACATGATTGCATGACCTTGCAACTATTTTTTTTTCTTTGTTGTGGCAAAATGAATATCAGTTCTTTCTAAATTTTTAACTTCTTCTTTCTCCACTACTCACTATCATACAAGTTCAAAAGATGCTTTGAGTTTCAAATCAGTCATCAGGGTATAAATGTTTCAATTTAGAACAAAATCAAAATTTAGTCATTACATTTAGTTGATATTTTACTCTAAAATTCCCTCTACCATTATAAACACATAATTTTATACACATTATTTTGTATTTTCTTTATAGTATCTTTAGGAATATAGTAAGATAGATCTTATTTTTATTTTATTTTGCCGACTAAGAAATGGAAACAAAATTTTTTGGCAAAATAGATTTAATCTATGTAAGTTTGCCTAGTAATGCCTACCAAAGCTAACTCACTGAATTCATAGACTTGAATCCATGGAAGCTTAATGGAGAAATCAAGTCATTAATATAACCACATAATAGGTGAAAACAGACAAGTAAAATTAATGTGAATAGTCCCTGAAAGGAAAATGTTAACTCTCCAATTAGATCAATCTGGTGTTGGTTACACTGGACTTAACTGACCTCAAATTGTGAGCCTTAAATTATGTCACTTGGCCTTCATTCTTGCCTACTTTTGGAAGGGTAAGTGCAGAGGGAAAATTAAGCATTGAACGCATATATTTTTCAAAAACTAGCTTTAAAATGTCACTAGGTAAAGGCATACTCTGAAATTCCCCAAAAAATATCATTTTATTTTTCCTCCTCTCTTTCTCCATAACCAATCCACACCGTATTCACACACTCATACACAGTGTCTCACACCCAGCCATATACTCTGTAAGTAATTCCATTGTGACACAAGTACTAAAGGATACTAGAGTACCGTATTTGCCGGCGTATGAGACGACTTTTTGGCCCTGAAAAATATGCCTCCAAGTGGGGGGTAGTCTTGTACGGTGAGTATATAACAAACTCTGTATTTTGAGTGGAAATGTTAGGGGGTCGTCTTATACACCCAGTCTCTTATACGCCGGCAAATATGGTATTTTTCAGGGCCAAAAAATCGTCTTATACGCCGGCAAATACGGTACCTCATTGACTTTCTTGGATATGCTCTCCTCTCCATGCCATCGAATTTTCTTTGCTAATGAAAAGAAAATTCCTTTATTTTTACTGAAACCTTCCTATGGAGGTTTTTTATTATTATTTTTAATAAACATCACCAAGGACACCAATTGCACGACATTCAGATTTTAAAATAACATCTTGGAAGCCATTTCTGATGTGGAGCCTTCCAAATCTGTGCTGGGTTCCTTCACCACTGATGTAAGCGTGTCTCTGCAAGGATGCGTCTGTGTGTGTTTTCTTAATAACTTGTGTGGATGGCAATATTGGGGTCACAAGGCTACTCAACTTATTGTGACTCATTACCTTGAAACTTCTTTGATAGCAAATTTTTGGGTTTTATTTTATTTTGGAAATTAAAAAGAAGAAGAAGAAGGGGAAGAAGCAGCAGCAGAAGATAAAGTGAGAAAGAAAGGGCAAAGTAATGAAAAGGAAGTCACCATCACTTCGGTCTGATCCGGATATCCAACCTTAAAAAAAAAAAAAAGTTCACACTCCAAACCCAAAAACCAAGAAAAACTCTGAGAAAACAATAGATATTTTAAGCTGAAAGTGTTCAAGATCCGTCTGACAAAGAGCCTCCTGAGGATTACAATGCAGTCAATGTTGCTTTAATTAAATTTAATGCTGTGTGAAATGCACTCCAAGAAACTTTGATGAATGACTGGGGCAATTCACGGAGCTCACTAAAGGGCATCCAGCCCTTGCCGGGGTGTCAAGCCACGATGAATTGGTTAGTACAGGCATGTTTATAGACTGCCTCGGGAACCTTGTATCTGTGTGGTGATGTCAGAGATAATGTTATGATTCGCTGGACCTGAGGGGGCTTTGATGACACGGTTAATGAGATGTCCCAGAGAGCGTCCCAGCAGGTTGTGCTCAGACCTCCCACATCAAACGAGGCAGCCTGGCCCCTCTGGAGCGGCTGCCCTCCAAATCCCTCAGCTGGCCTTTTCTTTCCTTAGGGTCTTTCTCCCCCTTTTCTTTTTTTTCCTGCTTCTTAGTCAACATTCACTTTGTCTGGCTGTTGAAATTCAAAAGTTGTTAGTTTTTAATTTGGCTTCTTGTTGACCTGACAGTGAACAAAAGATTTTTCTGGGATTGTGTGGAAACTGGAAGGGGTAAAAAAAAAATGCTGGGGAAATGGTAAAGAAAGAAGAAAAAGGACTCCTGGGGAGAGAGGTAACACACAAAACCACCCTCCTAAAAAAAAAAAAAAGTTTTCTTCCCGCGGACTTTGGTGATAAAATGTTGTCGTATGGTTGGAGGCTGTGATGAGGGAACTGAAATTTCCTTTGCTTTGCTCAAATCTAGAAGAAGAGAAATTTAGAAAACCCAGTCGATAAAAAATTAAAAGTTGTTAGCTAAAGCAAGCACATAAGCAAGTGATGCTATTTACAGTTATAAAGGATATAGTTGTATTTTTAACATTTTTTTCCTCCTCATTAAAGTGTGTGGGTAGAAAAAAAAGTCCCGCTGGGAATTGGAGAAAGAAATAGTAGCTGGTAAATAAACATGCTCGGAGTATATCTATCTCTGCAAAAAGTCCCCAGACAGGAAATGAACAGACAGTATTACCTCATTAAAGAGGATATGCATGGAAGGGGGAACAGAACTGTATCAAATAACCTTTCCTCTAAGAAAAATTGTTTTGTTTATTTTACACTTTAAAGGCATTCTGAAACATGTGCCTATCTAAATGTAGCCAAATATTTCCTCCTTTGGGAGAAAGTAGTCTTTATTATTAATATCTTAATACTTTTTCCTAAAAGAACAGAAGGAAGCTATGACTCTCACCTTTAAATTTCATAAATATACTTGCTATTACCATTTTCTTATTTCTATATAAATTGCTTTAAATTTTAAAGGAAAAACAAACAACAACCTGTTCTTTTTTTTCCTTCTAGTATACCCTTAAAATTTTTTATAAGTACCACTGAAATATTCTTAATTCTTTATCACTGAAAGGTGAGTGAACTATCTATGTAGAAAGGCTCTGATGGTAATGACATTTATTTAAAACTATACCAGCTTTTGCCTAATAGCAGTATAATGAGGTTGAGATTAAATCACAGGGACAAACGTGCCACACATGATTTGCTTGGTTGTTTCCTAAAGAGAACAGAAGAGAGAAGCAACGAGCTAATCTATTTTAAAATAAGTCTAGCTCCAACATGGTGTGACGAAATAGTCTTTGTCCTCATTAAGGATCAATTAGTGTTTCTGCGAACTGGACTCTTTCCCGCAATTATAAACCAAAGGACGGAAACTCTCAGAGGGATGGATGAGAAACTTGCACCTCCACTGTAAGTTGGAAAGAATAAATTTTTTTAGGTGAAGTGGTATTATTTATGATAGCCAAGTCATTTGTATGAGTTGGTAAAGACAAAACAGTAACTAGTCAGTGGTTGCTTTAGCAAAGAAAATCATTTCAAAATATTAAATGCTCCTTAAAAAAGAAAGTAAAATTTAAATGTAAGTGATCAATAGGGAGGGATATTGAATAGGAGAACTGGAGATCAACAGGCCTCTGACATAAGGAGCAGGTTATCAGAAGACCCCATGGAGTGTATTTGCTTATTATGCAGGGCTCAAAGCTCCGACAATGGACAACCACCTGTGTGTTTAAACTTAACACCGAGTATCAGACATTGTCAGACAGAACTCTTTCTTTTGCAGAAATCCCATCTCAACTTGGCTTAAATAAACGTTCAGAAGACATGTATTGGCTTTCACGAGTGGGAAGTCTGGGGAGAGTTGGCCCTTCAGGGTGGGCTGCATTCTGATTTCACACTGTATTCTCAGAACTAGCTCTCTCCCTGCTACTTCTTATATGGCATATTGATTTCATTTATAGTCCCATTTGATCATAAGATAGCTGCATGGTTCTTACATCATATTTTTTCAGGTCTATGTCAAATGGGTAAGTCTGATTTGATGTTCGCTCTGAATTCATGAGATTAGGTCATGAGCTCACCCCTGAACTTACTGCCATCAAAAGAAGAATTTGGTGTATTATTTGACTTAAGGCTGGGTCACCCCTGGATCTTGGGGTACCATCCCATACTGACTCCATGGACTCAAAATAGGGGGAGTGCATACCCAAATAAGCAATTCCTGCCTTGCATTGGAATAAAGGATGCTCTATGATAAAGTAGCAAATATTGACTCCAGCATACTGTATCTCACCATTTATGCAGTAAATATTCCACCCTTTTTGAAAATTTAGAAATATACCCCTATAGATTTGGGCTCATAGCTAAAGATAAAGAGTCAATGCCTCCTTAAATGTGTTAGCAAATTGTCTAACACAACTAATGCTTGAGTACAGTTGTACAAATACCCATCCCAGCTACAAAGGGCAATATCATAGGTGGGTAACAAAGCACCTGGTGATATTGCTGTTGTGAGAAAAGTTACCTTTAGCTCATCAACCTCCTGTCATACGTGGTGCACTTTCTTTTGAATTGTAGGTGGCTAAAACCATAAGGAAGAAAAGAACTAGGTGATTGCACCTGGGTTCTATTAGAACAGGTAGCTGAAGCGGGTGAGGAGGAGAGTGTGGGCACCCAAGGGGCAATTACATCGCTGATCCATCACAAAGTGACTCTGTAAATGCAGCATAAACCAGTGGTAACAGCAAGAAAAAAAATCACAGGCACAGATGGCATGAGGTGAAACAGTCACATCACACTGCATGAGGAGAGAACATGCACCGTAAGTATTTTAAAGCACGCACTACAAATCCACAGAGTTCAAGAGTTTTCTGGATCTGGACCAAGACCAGGAAGGCCTTTGACTATAGAGAGGAAAACCTCATAAACTGAAAAAAAAAAAAAAAAGGTCAGGTTAAGACACAATTAATGATGACTACATAGAAGGCATTGATCTGGGACTAGGCATCGTATTAATTTACATCCACCTCCAAATAGTACTTTTGTAAATGTTAATGTGTTGCAGAAGAACAAAGAAAACCAAGGACACTTCAAAGAAGAGGAAGGAACACTGGTTAATACATGGGCGGACTCAGGGAACAGCCTTCCAAATCTGACTGAAGGAGCATGCATGGGGCTTTCCTTTATAGCTCCCTCCCCGTGATCTTTGTTCCGCAAACATGAATTATGTTTCCAGTCCTTTTTGAGGGCCTTGTAAGAAAGCCCCCAGGTGTTGGGGGTCTCCAGGCCATATCTGATGGTCTGGCCTGTCACCAGTGTTCATAACCCTCTCTCAGGGCAATACACTATCCACAGCCCCATGGGCTCTGTAACCGGTACTGCAAGACCAGTATCTGGGGAAGGAGGCAGTACCTTAATTATAGGTTACACGGAGCTTGCTGGCAAGGGTTCAGATCACTACCCTCCAAATATCAGGGTTACATTGGAATTAGTCCTTTTTAGCCTTCTCAAATACATCAACTGCTTATTAAAGTATTAAAAATTGTGAATTCTTGTGGGTCTTAAAAACCATGTAGAATTGGTTAGATCATGTTTATTCATCTTGCACCTCTCTCTGGTCACAGGTACACAATTGCAAGCACTGCACCTGGTAAAACTAAACAACCTCAGGAGAGTGGGCATTACATACTGGGTGCTAATTCTGTAATCATAAACATTACAGGTTTATCCACTACACTACTAGTTTTGTCTGCCTTGTTTTTATCTTAACCATTCTACACTCTCAATATGAACAAATCTCACATTTTTGTTTTAATACCCAATTTTTCTATTCTTCATAGTAATAGAAAATATATTTAACATATAATAGTCATGATAATTAAATGAGTTAAGGTATATTCCATCATAAAACACCTAACTTGGGAAGTGCCTCCACTGGAAAAATTGTATAGCCTCTAGTATTAGGGCTCTTTCTGAGCTTGTGGGCTAGTGACAAAGATAAATATATATATCCTGGAAAGGTCTGATAAAGTTCATAATTTAGCTCCATAATTTTAATATAAACTCCTGAAGGCACTGACTTATCCTTAGAAAACTAGAATTGGTTACATCACATTTATTCTAATCCATAATCCAAGTTACACATGATGAAGGCCAAGTTGTGTTCATTTTCCTCAGAGCTGAACAACATAAAATCCATACACTGAAAGTATTGAATTAAAAAAAGAGAGAACTTTTATTTTAAAAAATAGACAGATGAGCCAAAACCGGTTTGGCTCAGTGGATAGAGCATCTGTCTGTGGACTGAAAGGTCCCAGGTTTGATTCTGGTCAAGGGCATGCACCTTGGTTGCGGTACATCCCCAGTAGGGGGTGTGCAAGAGGCAGATGATTCTCTCTCATCAATGTTTCTAACTCTCTATCCCTCTCTCTTCCTCTCTGTAAAAAAAATCAATAAAGTATATTTTAAAAAATAGAGAGATGAGAACTTGGAGTTTCTGAAAATTGATATTTTGGCATTTGGTTCCAAAAACGTAATTATTTCTTGGTTATCTTAGGTTGGTACAAAGGCTCCCCCAAGATGGTGGTGCTTGAGTTGGGTTTTAAAAAGCAGTAAGGATGCACAAAGACAGGTAGAGGGGTAAATAAGCACAAAGGCATAGAGATACAGGCTCTGTGTTAGCACAGCATGTTATGATACAGGAAATAATATTATAATATTATTGTGGGACACTGATAGGGGAAGAAGTGATAGGTGGAAAAAGAGCTGGACAGGTTGACAATTATGAGATTGTAGACATTTTGCTTTCTCTGCAAAGGTCACAGTATAAAATATATTTATAAAATATATTTATAATATTTTATATTATAAATATATTTTGTATTTTTTGTATAAAATACAAAAAATTTGAAGAGAGAAAAGAAACAAATGATTTTCTGATGAAAGAATGGAGCAGAAACAGGAAGGAGGAAGACTGCTGGTGAAGCATCACTGAGTAGGCCTTTGTCATAATTCAAGTTGCACATGGTGAAGGCCTAACTGAGGAGGCAAAGGCAGTGGCATGGAAAAGAGTTGATAGACACAAAAGAGAACTTTGTTAGAGTTTGCAAAAACTGCAGTGGAATTCTTTTTCTCCAACAAAATCTTGCAATCTTACAAGGACCCATAGCAGGAATGTTTTGCTGAAGCTGAGCTTCTGCCCTCCATCTTCCACTCACCCCACTGGGCATAACTTGAAAATCGCTGTGAAACTGCCAAATTTGGGTAACTGTCTGAATGTGGGCTTGAGGGCATGAGAATGCCCAAGGAGGACTCTTGGTTTACTGATTTAGGCAACTTGGTAGGTGGAGGTGCTTTACCACAAGGAGGGGACACAGGAGGATCAGGAGACCAGGATCAGTTCTACCTACTGAGCCCCCTTCTCCTTGTCCCCACTTTGTTCTGTGTTAAAGATTTTTACTAGTTTTACAGTGAAAACTGTTACCAGAGCAGGAATTTTGGACCAATTAGGAAAGTGAGGTTACCATGAAATCAAATGATCTCAAAGTTTAAAAACCAACACTAACAATAAAAGCCATTACTTTCTAGAAGTACATAAATCTTAATGTCCAAAGTTCAATTCTTATTTTCACAGCTATGTTCTCAACATGTGGTTTAAATTTTTTTGAGCTAAGTTCTAGTGATAGTAATTACACAGTCTATGTTTGTGTATAATGTGCAATATAAATATTTATATGCAAATATATACTACTTATTTAATGTAAATTGTATGTATATAAATAAAAGCTTATTTAGATTTTGTTCATTAAACAATCATTTATCCACCAAATGCTAATGAAGTACCTACCATGTACCTGAGATATGGTGGTGGACAAACACAAGTCGATTCTCTTCACTCATGGAGTTTACATTCTAGTGAATTGAAAGCCAATCATTTCTTGACTGTACGTCAAGAATAAGGTCTGTTAGGAAAGTGAAGCCCATTATCCACTCTACCACTCCAATCTGGCAGTGCTTGATTCAGTGTTAAAACTTGCAGCAACATGATAGGGATCATAAGGGCCACAGAGTTGGGCAGTGACACCAGAGAGATGGAGCAATTTGGCCTTTATGTTTCTCATCAGCATTGCTTTGCACTCTGCATCAAATCTTGACATGGATTGTCGGCCTCTCTTCAACGTCACAAAGGTAATGTATGCTTCAGTTTTATTGAAACTTGGGATGTTGGGCAGGTAAATGATTACTAACTTTGGCTAGAGAATGATTGAGTGACAGTGAGAATGACAGTGAAATTGCCTCCCACAGGACTGTGTTTTACACAGAAACATATGAGTTTCATACCACCTTTCTCTCTCCCTCTCTTTCTCAGATGCCTCTAGAATTGTATACAGATTCTGTTTCCCTTTGCATTTCTTCACTAGTATCTATGGGATGACAGAACTAGGTCTTCAAACAAGAATGGGTTGCAGATTCTATTCCTGCTTAAAAAAAAAAAAACTTGTAGGGCTTGATCCTGTTTAAACAATCAGTCAAGTTTCTGAGTACCTATTGAACTTTCTTCTACTTTGCCTACATAGCTCAAATCATCCATTCTACCCAAGTCTTTGCAATCTGCCAAGTCACCTTGCTATTTCTAATTCAAGAACTATATCTCAATGGTGCTGATTATTTTATTTCCTCTGTTTAAAAAAATAAATAAAACCCCTCAAAGGTTTCTCATTATCTATAATACTTTTTAGAAGATATTAAAGATTTTTCTACTGTCAAATCTTTCTATCCACCACTGCTTCCCCCACCCCCACCCTGCCATACACAAAATCCTTTCTATGCACTTCCACTCTTGATCTCATTGTTAGTGCCCCTTCCTTGATTTTTCACCTGCTGAAATAACTCAACTGTGACTATGGGGATATATCCCATATTATCTCTGGCCTTGAAATCTCTCAAATAGACAAGAAACCAATCATCATATTTGATTCAGTTGGTTGATATTATTCGTTTTTTCTTAAATTTCTTTTCTTTAAACAAAAGCCCTTATTTCAGAGTTTCAGATTTATGCTACTTTTATGTCATTAGTATCATGCTTTTAATACTGTCACAGATAAAATCAAGTCTAATTTCATTCTTAGATCTTGATAATGATTTCTTGTAATGATTTTGATATGAAAAGATACATTGTTTGAATGGGATTCTGTGGTCTAGCCCCCGCAGAATCAGCAAAATATAGGAAGCCTAAATTACAATTTATAGGCATGAAATTGTAAAACATAAAATGAGTTGTGAACTGAGTCTCCTGATGAAAGAACAGAGATTGTTTAAAGATCTTGAATGTTAAAGGGGACTGAATTTAGATAATTATCTAGACATCTGCATACTGATTGGCTGCTTCTCTGAAATCTCTGAGCATGATATAGCTCCAGAGGGCCCAGAACAATGCTTGACACATGGAAAGTTCCCAAACATACTTGTTGATCTATTTGCAATGAATGAGCTCAGAAGAACCAGGAGGGTAGGCCCTAAAAGTGAACAAAACAAGAACTCATGACGTAATTTGAAGATAACTGTCTGAAAAAAAAATACCTTGACCTCCTGCAATTGCACCAGAGTTGCCTCTTTAAAAATACTTCACCTTTGCCGAAACTGGTTTGGCTCAGTGGATAGGCGCCGGCCTGCGGACTGAAAGGCCCTGGGTTCGATTCCAGTCAAGGGCAAGTACCTTGGTTGCTGGCACATCCCCAGTAGGGGGAATGCAAGAGGCAGCTGATTGATGATTCATCGATGTTTCTAACTCTCTATCCCTCTCTCTTCCTCTCTGTAAAAAATCAATAAAATATATATTTTTAAAATACTTCACCTTTTTTCCTTCTATGTTTTCCACAGAGCCTGACAATAGGCTGAGAGCAGCCCTTCAGAGTTTTCCTTTGAAATCTGGAGAAAGCAAAAGGCTTGTTCATAAAGTTCATGTACAGCTCCCAGAATGGCTCCTGCTTCACAGTCAGGCCATTTGGATTTGTTAGGCTCATGCTAGAAGTCGTTCACTCTGCTCCACACACTAGTGTGATGATTTAGGCCCAGGAGTTCTAGACGGAGACCATCTGGATCCAAATGGTGACATTGTTTACCTCACTTGACCTATTGTGTTCTTGGTTTCCTATCTGTAAAATTAGGATTAAAATAATGCCTATTTCTTAGGGTTGTCATAATAATTAAATGATATGATGCATTTATTTATTAAAGTGATTAAATTAGAACTCACTGAAAGTTATGAAATGAGTTAATACATCAAATGCTTTTAGAATTAAGCCTGGTATATGGTAAGTGTTCAATAAAAGTGAACTATTTATCCTCATCATCATTGTGTTAGGTGTTCAACATTTTTTAATCTAACCATATTGTATGTTTATCACTAAATTGTTAGAATAGCATTTTTCACTAATTCCTTTTTCATGAGTGTATGTACTTGGTTAGCAGCAATGCACTATTGACTTAAACTTTGGCAGTAACTGTATTTTTTTTCCAGGTGTAAATTTTCTGCTCATATCTTGATTTTTCAGGGGGAAAAATGGGGATATCACAAGAGATGTGTATGGGTAGATTTCCAAATAAAACTATTTTCATATATCCTGCTCTTGTTCTTTTTGCCTTTCTGGAACATTTGCTTTTGGCAGGTAATATTTAACTCCAGTTATTTAAATGTTAGAATTTCTAAATAGATTTCTATACTGTACACATGGAATATAGAAAGTTAAAAAATAAGTCCAAAATTTTGAATTAAAGAACTATAGATTATTTACTCAAAATATTGACTATATGTACATTTATTCCCATCACTCACACACTCTCACCCATGACAGACATTGCTAATAGATTGTTGCTATCATTCATGCAGTCTTGGTTACAGTTTTGGACTCCATTTCAACACAGCACACCAGAATATTTTTTAATAAGCCCTATATAATAAATAGCTAATATGCTCATTAGACAGAGCAGCAGAATGACTATCCAGACAAAACCCGGGGGGGCTGAGGCAGTTGGGCTGTGAGGGCTGAGCCCCTTGCATAAATGTTGTGCATTGGGCCTCTAGTAATAGATAATAAATAATGGGCAAAATATGGTGACCCCACCAAAAAAATCACACAATTAGGTATTAGCAGCTTTCTATCTGGGACCCAGTATTTCCAGGTGTCAGGGATTCATGTTTACAACACAGTGTGAATAAAAATGTGCCTAAACAAATTCCATGAGACTCTCCAAAGATATTTCTATCATCCAAAGTGAATTGTATAAAGAAAAAGCTTAAGGCACATCTTATATGAAGTTTTCTTTGGGCCTTTTTCTTTATAGGAGTCTGTGGACTGGCTAAAATCTGTAATTTCACTTACTTCATATGCCATTTTAACTTTCATGAAAAATCAGCCAGATCCTTAACAATCCATGGGAATATTTGTTCTATGTCAAAAACAGTTGACTGATGAGCCAGAGACTTATTTTTCTTCAGCGTTGCCCATGGTAACATCAGTGAAATGATTTTCGCACTGAACAGGCTCTCTGAGCTTGCCTGCCCCACCATGAATATCTCAGAATCTGCCTTCCCCACCTCTCCAGCAAGTTCAGTCCTGGGTGATTCAGTTTCCACTTGGCTCCATGGAAAGGTCTAGGAAGTGTGATGTCTGCTGTTGCCTCAGGATGCAGATTCAGGGAATGTTTTCTTAATTAGTAGGTGACATCAATCTGAAATAAATCCAACAGACTCTCTGGCAAGAAAACCAGCCAATATCAGGAAAGAGCAATATTAGAAGGTTGTGCAATCATCAGATGTAATGCAGAGATGGCTCTCAGAGTTGGAGAGAAAGAGGGAAGCTGCCTTGTATAATGCAAAATCTCATTGCTTTTTGCTGTGAACAATGGCTTCCATTTCCCCTATCTCTCATAGTACCAGACCTGGTGCACAAAAGTTATGGGAGAGGGGATGGTGCAATGGGCGTGTTGAATCTTCTCCCAACTCCACTAGCAGTTAATAAGAGGTAAGTAAAGTATTGCTGAGGAGTTGCTGATGTCAGACAACATGAATTCTTGGTGCATCCAGTATATCCAATAACCCCAGGATAAAAGAGTGGAAGTGTGACAGTGGGAGAAAGTAGGTAAAGAGCCTCATTTAGGCTACGATGCTGGCAAGGTGGCCTTAGCTGAAATGAATGACTATTAGGTCCAGTCAAGGCTGGACCTTGGCTGGTTGGCTGGTGGGTAAATAGTATATGGGTCTTGAAATAGAAATTCTGAGTCTGAAAACATTGTGTTTCAGGAGAAACAGAGGGTATTGGTATCTTAATTTCCCTAGGTCCATATCAGACTGATACAACAGTCTTGAGGAAATTGTTTGCTGTACCCTAATTTCCCCATCTTTTAAATAAGGTTGATATTGCTGCAGAAGCAGTTTAAAACTTGTAGACGCAGTTTGAAGAATGAAGGAGAAGTGATGTCCAAATGCAAGTATCATGGTTTTCAAATTTGTTATTTTGGTATTTTGAGTGCTAAAGGAGTTTCTTGGTGAAATCTTTCTCTTTCATAAATCCAATCAGAAATGTTCAATTTCTGCACACACAAATAGGCAGCTACAACTGGGAAAATGATTCTGTGATTCCACACATTTCTTTGACAAGTCACAAATGGGTTTTAGTGACCAGCTGCAGCGTGTGTGTTAAATTCAAATAATTCATTCTTGGCACAGTTATTTTTTACATTCCCTTGTAGTAAAAAAAAAAAATTAAATTATGCTGCCTACCATTACACATTGTAAAAGCGGTAGATTAGATCTATTTGGAGGGGATATTGCATGCTAAATGCATAAAATGAAATGTCAATAAATTCAACAGTATGTTTTGCCTGTGAACAGAGGGGGCAAACCTTCCCTGATCTTTAGTCAGCAGGTCTGCTAAGATCTTCAGGGAATTTTCTTATCTCATAAACTACAGTAAATGTGAAATGGAGATGATTGTTGACTACTTTCCAGGTACTCAAATGGAAACCAGCTTTTAGAGCTTTGGTTGATCTGGAATTCTTCCCCCTTCCCAAGAGTGCAGAGCCAATAACAGTAACACAGACATACCATCAATCTGCTTAGTGCACTTCTGTTTTTCAGAAGGGATGTTTTCACTTCCAAAGGATGTCCTCACATTGGATTGAACTCTTGTGTTGAAGGGACAAATTTATCCATTAACATCCTGAGAACCATTCAACAAAGAAATATATTTTAAGCTTATTTTTAAAATTTATTTCCATTGTTGAAAGTATTACAGATGTCCCCCTCTCCCCTCCCCTTTACCCCTTTACCTGGCTCCTGCCCCCTCCTCAGTACTTCACCATAGTATTGTCTGTGTCAATGGGTTATGCATATTCTATATAATAAAAGCCTAATATGCTAAGTGTCTAGTTGTCCATTCAACCAATCAAAGCGTAATATGCTAATGGTATGCTAAGGCTGCTCAACTGCTTCTTATGATGTGCACTGACCACCAGGAGACAGATGCTCTGACTGGTAGGCTAGCTTGCAGCTGGGTTCTAGTCAATTGGGTGGGACTGAGTGAGATGGGCCAGACATGCCCTGGAGCCCTCACATGGTCCCTCCCTGGCTGGCCAACCTCCCATGTCCCTCCCTGGACCTGATCCACTAGTCAGTTCCCTTGGCCTGGCCTACACCCTCTAACAATCTGAGACCCCTCAGGGAATGTTGTTTTGTCCTGATCCCACAGGCCAGACCAAGAACTCATGCACCAGGTCTCTAGTATGCATATAAGTTCTTTGGTTTATCTCTATTGTTTTTCAAGCCCACGATCATGTAAATACATCCTAAGTGCAAAGGAAAAAGAAAAGTGTATTCAGAATGGGCAAAGTGAGGGATATTTCAAGAATCTTAAGAAAAAAATAGTGATGAATATTATCACACTGGAGGTAGTTTGATAGAAAAAGGTCCTTGGGTGTCTGCATGTAGCCCCTGAGTAAATCAACATAGAATTTCCCCCGACCTAATTAACCTTAAATTAAGCATTTCTACTGTTTACTGTGATTACCTCATCAGACAAGCTGTTTCAGAGTCTGTTTTTCCTCAGGGTGTAAAAGGTTCTCTTTGACTTCAAAAGTGAGTTTTCCTCCTCTTAAGCTCAGTTGTTTGGCCAATTCTGTCCAAAATAAATACTTCTTTCTCACCTATTAGCTGTTTAAGGCTGAGTTGAGTCTTTAAATGCATGTGCACGACTCTCCAGCAGACTTTTGACTTCAGTGGGAGCTCTGAGTCTTTGAGGGCCTGATTTGACCCTGTGTTTGTGCTAAGTATATAAGTATTTATGTAATGTTTTCATTTCCTGACCCGCTCAGTATCATTTCTTTGGCAAAATATATTCACTTCCCTCACATTTTCCCCATCTGTTATATTCTTAAATATGTCTATTACTTAGCTTAGTTTCCTTTGATCTATTTTAATCTGGATATGGTTTTCTACGGACAATGCGTGAACACGCACACATAAACCAAAAGAATACATGGCATTTGTTTTCTGCTATACAAATATGTACACTATCTGACATCACATTTAACTTTACGTATAGCAGGGTATGCATTCATATACAGATTTTGCGTTTACATATATCTACATCCTGACAAGATGAATATATTCTTTCCTCATATAAATAGAGACAATGATTTCTCTCTTTCTTAATTTTATGGGAAAGAACTTGGTAAGATAGAGAACTAATCAGCTGAGTTTTCTTTATTTTCCTTCTCTTGGTCTAATTCTAGGATTCTTTTTTTTTTTTTAGGTGAATTCGTATTTGTTTTCTCTTTGTTCCCAAATATTACATTTTGAAAGCATTGCTTTGCTCACCAACCTGAAAGACTGTGACATTCAAGAAAACAGCAGACTGGGTATGAGGCATCTGTGGCATCATTCTGGATTCCAGGTGGGCATTGGAGACACAACAAACAAAAAGCCCCATTTTAATATATTTGCCTGCTCTTGTTTTCTCACTTGACTTCCCAATCTAATTTCTTTGCTGCCAAGGGTTCTCACTCATATCACCATTTAAAATTTAAAAGCAATATATATTTAAATGCAAAACAATGTGCTTACATGGAGACTGCTACAGTGGAAAGTGTGACAGTGGGTTTCATTTCAGAGAGTTCTGGATGATCTCCCGAGTGGTAGAACCGGGAGTAAGAAATCTGAGATCATTCCAAATGACTGTAAATAAAACAAATAGCATTTCCTGTTTAATCATGATCTGTGTCTTTCCACATTAGGGAATTTTTGTTTTTATTCGTTTTGCTCTTTATCACCTTCCTTTTGTGTGACCATGATGGCTGAAAATAGCAGAGAGAGCAATTTACAAACTGAGTTTAACAGTAGGAGAGGTAAATCACCCATTCTCACACTTTGAGGAAACAGAGAAATCCTATTAATAGCGTGCATGCATTTTTGGCTTTCCTTAAAGTCTCCCTATTGACTCAAAGCACTCTTCTGAAATTTTATTATTCTCTGGAATAGGCATGTAATTCACATGGGAAATTTTCTCCTCGACATCTTGTCCATCCACTCAGGAACACCCCACCCAAGTGATCAATTCAGGGAACTTACTACTGTACAGCCTTTTGCCACAGAGGTCAACAACAAAGCAAAACTGTGAAAAGCTCAATAAAAATGGAAAATACTTTATATCATACAGCATGAATATTTACCAAGAATGCTTGTATGCTTTGTCAAAATTGTTTTTAGAATATATAAGTTTATGTCTGGGGTTGATAGTCAACCCAGAGCAATTACCAAGTTATTCTGGTAGTGAAATAAGTAGATGGACTACACAATGGGTAAGTTTGAATGTATCTATTTCAACTGCTTTGGGATTTGTTTTAATGTGTCTTCAAAAGGAAATTATATTGTGTTCTTTCCTGTGAAAACAATACCAGTAGTTACGTGAAATGAACCTACTTGTCTAATGTACAATTTTTTTCCCTTCTCAGAAATTTCAATACTGAGATCTGTGTATGCACACTGGGTACAAATGCACATGTGAGCCCATACAGTGTGTAAGTGCCATCTACATTCCTGAAAAGTTATGTATACAGAATAAATAGAAATGAAATCATATTTGAAATGATCCATGGAAATTTAATGTCATGTAACTCCTCTGGGAATTACTTTTAAGTGAAACCTGCTTTAATATGTAGTTACCCCCACAGGTATACTGGATTTATAGGTGGAACTTTTTTTTAACACTGTATTTTCTGTTATTAGTTATAGCTTGTAGAAATGCTGATAAACTTTGAAATTAGAAAACTGAAAAGTGACATAGAATATTTGACATTACCTTCCCAGCCATGGGCAAACTACAGCCCTCGGGCCAAATCTGGCCCACCCGGCTGTTCTATCCGGCCAGCGGAGCCAAAAGAGTGGAGGGTTCTCTTGCACTCCCCTCCGCTCCTTCACCAGCAGCCCAAGATGAGAGTGCCAGCATGATCAGGTTGCTTTTGTTCCGGCGCTCCGGTTCAGTTTAAGAACCCATTGTGGCCTTCAAGTCAAAAAGTTTGCCCACCCCTGTTCTAGATGGAGCACCAATATTTCTGCAGTTTTCTGAGTCCAGCATCTATTTGTATAAAAGCCAAACAGCTGGTCACTATGACACACACTGACCACTAGGGGATAGATGCTCAACACATGAACTGCTCCCTGGTGGTCAGCAGGCTCCCACAGTGGGAGTGCTGCTCAACTGACTGACCTGTCCAGGCAGCCCACCAGATCAGCGGCAGCCACTCCCTCCCTCAATAGTCCTGCAGGTCCAATCTCTGGAGAAATGGCCAGGCACCAATGGACTTGCATCGCTGGCACGATCCCAATAGCACCACCAGTCTCTTGGAAGTTGGCCTTGGGCACCGTGGCCACTTCCCCTCCCTAGATGCTCCACAAGGAAGAAATTATATAAAAGCGGCTGCCAAGTGGCTCCCAACAACCTGCGCTTAAGTCAGCAGGATGGATCTGGATCCCTGGCTGGCAAGGGCATCTCAATGTCCACCCCAAGGGCCTGTCACAGGTGCCCCTTCCCCACCCCCCTCAAGATAGTCGCCAGATGTAGGGCTCATGGCAGGCACATGCCATTACGGTGGCTTCTCTTGATCAGGACTGACTGGGTGCTAGCCCGTGGCAGGTGCAGTGGGGCTGGGATGAGTGGGAGCAGCAGGAAGGAGAAGCAGGTGGCAGTGGACTGCAGGTTTTGGCACAATCCCTGCAGGCCATGATGAGGAACCCCACCCATGCACAAATTCATGCACCAAGCTTCTAGTTAAAAATAAAAAGATAATGAACATGAAGCCCAAGTACAAGTGAGAACAATAATGTGCTCATCTCTTTCTTTCTCCTTCTCTGTCTCATAGCTTTTGTATCATTTTGACAAAGAAGTGGGTAGAGTTTGGCATTAGCAAATCTCTACTAGAGCAAGTGGTCTCCTAGGGGAACTGAGAAATTCAATGTAGGCAAGAAGGAAGAGAGCAGTATGGTCCTGAACTTGTGGCTGAATTATCTATGTGGGTGTGGGAATCTCCTTGAGATAATATCTCCATGACCTGGAGGCCCATTCTATAGAAATTGGGCAGTATCCATTAGCATGAATCAGTTATGGTGATAACCGGTTCTGGGTATGCAGGCTCTGTAAACCATCCAAAATTATGAGCCAGAAGGCCAAAATATCATTTATTCTTTAACCTCCATTGCAAAAACACTTTTAAGTTGTTATTTTATGGTAAGAGTCAAATAAATGCATGTGAGTACATATATTATCAAATAAAAATATAATATGTAAATTGACCATATATCTGCGACAACCACAAGCCACGCCCACCAGCCAATCAGGATCAAGTATTCAAATTAACCCAACAAAGAGGGCTGCAGCCACAGAGCAAGCAGGAGGCTTGGGTTTCCCAGGAAATGGAGGAAGCCAAACTTCCCGAACACCCTGGCCAGCCCAGGCCTCCACTCAGGCTACAAAGTTTCAATTAAAGAAGATAAATAAATCCAAACAAACATGGCTGCTGCCACAGAGCAAGCAGGAGGCTTGGCTCCACTCAAGGCTACAAGTTGCAATTGTAGAAGATAAATAAATCCCAGATACCAGGGCCTTCGTTTGGGTCACCAAGGGGCCTGGCTGGCCTGAAAACCACTACAGGCCTCTCACCCAGGGGCCCCAAGCCCCAAGGGAACCCCCACACTGATCTTCAAGGCAAACGAGCTAGCCCCCACCCATGTACCAGGCCTCTATCCTATATAAGAAAAGAGTAATATGCAAATTGACCATCACTCCAGGACATAAGATGGCTGCCCCTATGTGGTCAAAAATGGCTGCCCCCATGTGGACACAAGATGGCCACCAGGAGTAGGCAGTTGGGAGGGACTAGCCCTGCAAGGGAGGGCAATTAGGGTTGACCAGGCCAGCAGAGGAGGGAAGTTGGGGGTGACCTGGCCTGAAGGGAAAGGCAGTTGGAGGGGACCCAGGCCTGCAGGGGAGGGCAGTTAGGGGTGACCAGGCCTACAGGAGAGGGCAGTTAGGGGCAATCAGGCTGGCAGGGGAGCAGTTAGACATCAATCAGCATGGCAGGGGAGTGATTAGGGGGTGATTAGGCAGGCAGGCAGAAGCGGTTAGGGGCAATCAGGAAGGCAAGCAGTTAAGCAGTTGGGAGCCAGCAGTCCTGGATTGTGAGAGGGATATCTGCCTGTCCATTTAAGCCCGGTACTATCTAGATCAGGCCTAAAAGGGCTTTCAGATATCCCTTTAAGGGACCCAGATTGGAGAAGGTGCAGGCTGGGCTGAGGGGCACTCCCACACCCCCTGTGCATGAATTTTGTGCACTGGGCCTCTAGTATAAAATAAAAGAAGAAAGTGACCCTTCTTACACTATAAAAATTAGCTCAAAATGGAACATGTACTTAAATGTAAAAATTTTAGGGAAAAAAAAAGAAATCTTATTGACTTTAGATTTGGTAATATTTCTTAAATATAACACACAGAGCATAAAAGAAAATAATAAATAGTGCTTCATTAAAATCTAAAACTTCTGCTCTTCCAGAAACATTACTAGAAAAATAAAAGGCAACCCATAGCTTATTAGATATGTGACATATAAAAATCCAACAAAATACTTGCATGCAAAATATACAAAACATACTTATAATTCTAATAATAAGAAAATAAGAGCACCCATTTAAAGAAAAAAGCAAAAATTTTGAAAAGACACTTCACTCAAAAAAGATATGTAAATGGCAAATAAGCACACGAATGAGTACTCAACAACATTTAAATTGGGGAAGGAGAGGCATTTTATAAAATAACTTGCCTATAATGAGCAAGTGTTAAAGTCATGAAAATAAAGGAAAGAATAAGAAATTCTCCAGATTAAAGGGTGTTAAAAAGACATGACAACTACATGATACACTGAAGGACCTGACTGGGACAATTGGTGAAACTCAAAGGGGGTCTGAGGATTAGATAGTATTAATACTTTAGTGGTAATTTCTCAGTTTTTATGCTTGCCGCTTGCTTTGTAGTTGTGTAGGAGAATGGCCTCATTTGTAGGAAATACAAACTAAATATTTAAAGCTGACATTGCAACATCATGTCAGAAACTGACTCTCAAATAGTTCAGATAAATAATAGTCCTTTATACTATACTTGCAACTTCTTTGTAAGTTTGCAGTGGATTCAGTTTAAAAACAAAAACAAAACACAACACAAAAGAAGTTAATAGCAAAGCTATCCTTGAGTAAAGTAGAAAACATATTTATACACACACATACATACATTATATATGTATATATAAATGTATGTAATATAAAGAGTACTATCATGCAACTGATTCTTAGGCCTTACCTTCTGAAGTCCTAATATAGTTATTTTTATATACTTTAGCAACTTATTATTATTTTTACAAAGCTCCTAGGTAATCAGGTACATACTTTGAGACCCATCTAGAAATCATGTAATTTATCTCCACTCCTCCATTTTGTAGAAAACTAAAGAGGTGAAATCATTTGTTCAAAATTGTATAATTACATACTGGTAGAACCAGTATAATGTTGTTGACACCTAAATCTTCTTAAGTACTGGCACAAGTTATCTAAACAAACAGACAAATAAACCAATAAAAATAATTTTACAGAAAAGAAAACCAAGACCTATAATGAGTAAAAAGTTACCAAAGGTCATACAGCTGGTAAGAGACAGAAGCAGAACTTGAACTAAGGTTCGCCTGATTCCAAAGCATAAGCTCTTACTATTACGTCATGATATGCCTAGTACATTAATCTTCCAGAAATGTTTTTTAATTAATGAATGTTGAGTGGGGCCTCAAGTGTATGTTCATTGATAACTGTTTTCTATAAGCTTGCAAGTCATGGGAAAAGGGTAACAATTTGTCAAATAATGGTTTGATTATTACATCTATGTTCTCTCTCTCTCTCTCTCTCTCTCTCTCTCTCTCTCTCTCTCTCTCTCTCTCTCTCTCTCCTCCATTAGTCTTTTATGTCAAAATGCAAGTTTGAGTGGGACACACATTTGGCACAAGTTACTCAGTGTTAACCAACTAGTTAGCATTGAAATATTAGATGCTAAAATATTTTACATGACTTTACCTAAGTCTTTAATCCTATCAAAGATAGAGTATTATGTTGATTTTCAAAAATATTTTTTATTAAATATATTTTATTGATATTTTACAGAGAAGAAGGGAGAGACTATTCTCAGAGCTAGAAATGTCGATGAGAGAGAAACATCGACCAGCTGCCTCTTGCACACCCCCTACCGGGGATGTGCCCACAACCAATGTACATGCCCTTGACCGGAATTGAACCTGGGTCCTTTTAGTCCACAGACCGACCGACGCTCTACCACTGAGCCAAACCAGTTTCGGCGATTTTCAAAAATATTGATTCAATTGTTTAGTGAGAAAAATTGGCAGAAACATAAAAAAGGAAACAAGAAACTGAGATGGGACTTTTCACAACTTAAGGATGTGGAACTAAGGTTGAATGAGAATGGTAACCACAGAGGTCATAGAGAAATTCCTCACATCTCTTTAATCATTCTCTGTGAGAATGGAGTCATATGAAAATAAATTGTAATTATGGGAATGAAACTGTGCTTTCAGCTTTAGATATGAAAGAGAAACATGTGTATATGTGTATATTGATGAAGCAATAGGCATGAAATACTAATTAAAATGTGCTAAAAATAGATATATTTTAATGTAAGATTATCAGCATATTATTGTCAGCACATTATCTATAATCAAATTCATACCATAAATTAAGTTCAACTACTATCATCACAGAAGCTGTTACATAAGTGTAAAATAAATAGCGTTCATCTTCATGTAAAAACATACACCAAAAAATACACTAGAAACACACAATTCAGCATTAACTTTAATTTCCTAAAACAAAGTGAGTGACACATCTTTGCCCTATATAATTCTTTTAGCTTTCCATCTTGTTTTCTAATATCCTGTTTGACTACCAGCAGAAAAGAAAGAAATGTCATGATTTATAATGTTCAGTCTCACTGGAAGATATATCAGACATTTGATATTAAGGGCTAAATAATGTATCTTATTTGGCATAAATAATATACTAAATAGAAGTATCTATATGAGATTGAACTCATAAAAGAAGCTTAGATGGCAAATAATTACCATTTAAAGAGCATTGTAGCCCAACATCAGTGGTTGCTAACAGCTGGAATCCTCTTGGAAACTAGGCTCCTTGTACCAAACTCTAAAAAAGTAAAGCATAACAGAGACTATATGAAAAATGCAGCCCAACTAGTGCCATATAGACCAACCAGAGTAATCAGTCAAATGTAACTAGAGTATTACATTTAATTTTGTCAAATCTATTACATTCTGTTTGCAATCTAAGGCTTAAACTCCAGCTCTGTCTGCAGGGCCCGCATATGTCCCAAAGGATAAAGTGCAGTTATGAGTGATTCTTTGGGGTTTAAGCTGATCTAAACTCTCCTGTACTCTCCTAAAACCTGATGGAAGGCATCAGACAACTGTATGTGTGCTGATCAGCACATGGTTATAGAACAGATAGCTACTAGGGTTGTTGTAAGAAAAATCTAATTGAAGATCATGCCTGCATTTGTTATTGCTAAAGACATTGCTTATAATATCACATGATAACCCATGAGTCAAAGATCTACTAGTATAAGGATTATTATACAATTATCTTTAAGGATAGTAGTAGAGCTTCCAATCAGATATCAAAAACTAAGCATCTTAAAAATATGGTGTATGCATACAGTGGAATACTATTCAGCAATATAAAGGAACAAGCTAATAATTAACACAGCACTGTGGGTTAATCTCCAAAACACAAAAGAAGAGACACCAAAGAAGTCTGCACACAAAGTACATATTGCACGATCCCATTTAAATGATGTTCTAGAACAAACAAACAAATCCATGTTGAAGGAAACGAGAGCATGAATAATTGACTGGAAGAAAGCAGAGGACCTTTTCTGAGGTGGTGGTTATTTATACATCTTGATAGGTTACATGGATGTGTGCACTTGTTAAATCTCCTGAAATTGTAACCCTGAAGATCTGTGCAGTTCATTGTAGAAAAAAATAGGCCTTAATACAAAAGATACTAAAAGAAAAACGTAGTGTTATTTTCATCCTTTTCTTCCAAGATCAAAGAATAATTTTTTTTTTAATTCTTAAAAACATCTTTATTTCAAGTTATCTTAAACAGTTCACAACCAGCATGGCAGAATTGGTATCACTCTTATCCACTGAAATGTCCCTAATCTGAAGGCAGCTTGCAAGTACATGTTTTTACATGTCTGAAGACAGCATTCAGGGGGAGGAAAACAAGAACCATAGCAAATCTTATAGCTACCTTCATGCCATGCAACAAGAAAAATCCCCTTAGTAATAGGACAGCAATTTGAACAGAAGAGTACTAGATTATTTTAGGATTATCTTTCCCATTCATTAAAAAATTATTGTGAAAAGTCTGCACTTTACATATCCACTTGGCATGATGGACATACTGAAAGGGACCAAGAAAATGGTATAGCTCTCAATCAGCTGCTTTCAGCTATACTTATTTTTACATAATAAAAAAATTAATATACTTTTGTTTTTCTGTTAAGGCCTCAGTCTTTTGTAATCCTCTTTCTTGTTTAGTCTTGATTTAATTTTACTGCGCTTTTACTTTTCCATATTCTTCATACCCTTACGCTGCTATAACTCATGCTAAACAAATTTTAACATGTGTTTTTAGAGCACAGCAGGATGCAAAGCATATATGTAGGCATAGGTTGCTCATAGACTGTGAAGGGCCGATGGGAGTCAAAGAGAGGAATGGGATGAGTTTGTTCAAGAGAGTCAGAAGCAAAATACAACAGTTTATCTGAGAAGGAAGGATCTATATATATATATAGTGTTAAAGTGCTTCATTGATGCTAAGAGAGTAGTTGTTTCTTTAGAGAAAGGACTGATGTAGGTAAGATCTCTATCCTTTTTGTTATTTGAGTTATTATGTCTATTTATCTGAATTTTAAACCTAATGTAGGGTTTTGGTAAAGATTGATTAGATAATAGGTTAATTCTACAAGGTGATTAAGTGATTCCCCTGAGGGAGGGGGGCAGCTCAGGGAGATGCATTATTTCTTTCAGACCCTTATACAGCCATTTAACCCAGCTGTTCAAACACAAAGCCATTTAAAGTGCTTTCTACCACTCAGAAGGAAATTCTAGGTGATATGGATAAGCAGCACTGATGACCTGCCCAGGGGATCGAGAAGGAGGTAGAGATGGTAAAGGGTCAGCACTGGGCAGTGCAAGCAGGGAATGAGTTCCATGGCAGGGCTAAGAAGCAGTTTTGGGGAGAGATTGCTCCCTTAAGATAATGTCCTAAGAACCATTATCTAGAGTAGACAGACCTTTAGCTGGAAAGGGTCCATTCAGGAACAGGGAAAAACAATTATCTGCTTCCTTACAAGGTGATTCATTGGTTCCTGACATCAAATTACTGCCTGCAATTCTTGCTCAGAGCCGGTGGATTTCACACTGCATTATCCAAAGGCATGACTGAGTTTTGACTTGTTTTGCCATGAGGCTCTTCTACCTTATTTGGTCTAGGCATAATGAGGGATTTTTAAAGGGTTGACAGTTGAATGTGGGCATCAAATTTAGGTTGTTGGATAGTGACTGGTTCCTATTTGGTCCAGCACATAAGACATTAGCACCTACACTGTCAGGATCAGGCCTGGGCAGTATATATCCAATCTAATGGGTGTGGGTGTAAGAAGCAGGCATGGCTATTGCCAAGCGCTGCACTGAATGGTACTGAGTTCAGGATGTCCTTTGTGTACAGAAGCATGTACATGGAGAGAAGGACATAGTTCATAATGGCGATGGCTGGTCAGGGTCCCAGTACACACTTCTAGTAGGTTATATATAGTATTAGAGCTCAGACGAGGAGAGATAACCTGTATATCTTATACGAAGAGCCTCATCTGAAAAGATATGTAGCAGATTTTTGTACCTTGCAGATTTCACAATTCATCAAGTTCTGCTAAGTGTGTGTTTTTCAAACTCAGTGAACATGAGAATAAACTGGGGAAAGGGACTAGTTAAAAAGGCATAGATCTGAGCCCGACTTCTAGAGGTAATGAGTCAGCATTATCTCGGATGGGGGGCTTCTAGAGGTAATGAGTCAGCATTATCTCAGATGGGGGGTCCCCGAATCTGGGTTTTTCACAAACACACCTACTGACTTGGGTGCTGATGGACTGTAAGACTCACTTTAAGAAAGTGTGTCCAGGGCGGTCACTGATGAAAATCACCCAAGTGACAGATGAAAGTGGAGGGACATGCTGTGCTTGAAAAGTAGCGTGGTTTTTTTTTATAGGACTGCATGTTCTGTATTGTGGCTAAGGTTGAACTTCATCAGAATTCAACAGTGGGAGGGAAGGCAGGATAGCAGATCTGCTAACAAGGCATAGAGCCCTAGGATCTGGTCCAGCTTTCCATGTTGATATTTTATCTGCCCATCAACTTGGAGGTGATGTGTTAAAAACTGGAGGTCAAGGACACTTTCATTGCTGTCGCAAGTCCCCCAGAAATGGGAGGCAAACTGAAGGCTGCCCAACATGAAGGAATGTGTCATCTGAATATTTCTGGAAAGTAGAGGATCCCTTGGAACTGGGGCTTGGCTCCAGTTTCTCCCAAGTTCTCTCTACCACAGTGGGATGCCTTTCCCAAAGGGCCAGCGTTTGTTAGTAAAGCAGAATCTCAAAGCCAGAGGGGACCATGAGAACAGATACTTTTCATTCTGCCTTTCTTCTTCATATCCAAGTGAAGAGGCTGCTAAACTTTCTAAAAGATGCGAAATCTTATAAAGGTCTTAAAATACAAAGGGAAGCCTGTTGAGATTTGGGTTATATTTAAATTCAAAGCTAACAAGTGTGGACTTTCTATTATATCCAGAATGAAACCATTGAACAGTTTCGACTCAGAGGAGTGATTTATTTGAACATTGCCAATAATTGTATCATAATTTTGGCTAACACATTTTAGGAAAAAAATCTGTTTTTAAGTACAGGAACTTTAAACATTTGACTCTTTTTAAATGGGGCCAGAGTTTTGGTTATACACAGTGAATATATGATTTTTTTTAAATGCCCCAAAGGATTAGGAAAACCATTCTTTCACAGGGTTTGGTTTTTAAAAGAATATTTTGTATAGATGCTATAAATTGTTTTTTTTTCATTTCTTTCTCACAAGAATCCTGTGTGAATATATGTGCATGTGCTTTAATTTATGGTCAGTAGCAGAATTTTGAACAAGAAAAAAGCCACTTAATTTTTGCTGCTGAATGTAGGACATCTGACAGGACAGTATTTGCCGAGAAAACCCAAGTCGCCTTGTTCTGTTTGCACAAGCAAAAGGAAAAGTCCAGGGCATCCATCTGCAAATCAACATCAAAGGCTTTGCACAGAATGCAGGGAGGGCGACATGTATTTAGAGAAACAGTATGACACCCTTCTGTTACTAGGGCGCTGCTGGCTGTGGCTTTCCCTACCAACCACAGCCAAGGGCAACTGGGGTTTATGTGTCTTTATTGCTGAGGTAGCTGGTCTTTTAGAGCTGCAGCTCATAGCTCTGTCTTTTGCCCACTCCCCTACTCATTAATATCTGTTAATGATGCAGATACGCAGTGTAGCACATTTTATCTGCAATGAAGCCATTGTAAAAACTTTCATAAAATCAAAGGTTTGGGGAGAAGGAGAAAAAGGCATTAAGTAAGCACATCTTTTTTCTGAGACCCAATGCAAAACATGCCATCACCTCATATGAATCATTCAGTGTATAGAAAATTTACTCCACAGAATTATGGCCTTGATACTTGACCATAAAGTCTCTATTTATTTCCCATTATTAATTGAATCAGGTTTTCTTTTCTCATAACGAGATGGCCTCAGTGCTGCATTTTAGAGATAAGGTGATAATTTAGATGATTCATATGTTCCAAATTTCTAAATTCCACAATTTCACATATTCTAAGCAAGGGATATATCTTTGCAGGCAAAGAAAATCCTAAATTATCTAATACTAGAGGCCCAGTGCAAGAAATTTATTCATGGGGTGAGGGGGTGTCCCTCAGCCCAGCCTGCACCTTCTCCAATCTGGGACCCCTGGAGGGATATTAAACTGACCACCAAGATGGGCAGTCAGACATCCTTCTTACAATCCAGGACTGCTGGCTCCCAGTTGCTTGCCTGCCTTCCTGATTGCCCCTAAAAACTCCCATGCCAGCCTGATTGATATCTAACTGCTCCCCTGCCAGCCTGTTTGCCCCCAACTTTCCTTCTCTGCTGGCCTTGCCACTTCTAACTTCCCTCCCCTGCAGGGTTGATCACCTCCAACTGCCCTCCCCTGCAGGCCTGGTTCCTCTCAACTGCTCTTCCTTGCAGGCCTGTTGCCTCCCACCTGCCCTCCCCTGTTGGCCATCTTGTGTCCACATAGGGGCAGGATCTTTAACCACATGGGGGCAGCCATCTTGTGCATTGGAGTGATGGTCAATCTGCATATTACTCTTATTAGATAGGATAGAGGCCTGGTACATGGGTGGGGGCCAGCTGGTTTGCCCTGAAGGGTGTCGGATCAGGGTGGGGGTTCTCTTGGGACATGGGGTGGCCTGGGTGAGGGGCCTATGGTGGTTTGCAGTCCAGCCACACCCCCTGGTGACAGAAGCAGAGGCCCTGGTGTCTGGAATTTATTTACCTTCTATAATTGAAACTTTATATCCTCAAGTGGAGGCCTGGGCCAGCCAGAGCAGATGGAAAGCTTGGCTTCCTCCATTGCCAGGGGAAACCCTATCCTGCTCTCTTCAGCTCCATGGCTGCCACCATTTTTCTTGGGATTTATCTTCTCTAATTGAAACTTTGTATCCTTGAGTGGAGGCCTACGCCCGCCAGGTTGTGTGGAAAGCTTGGCTTCCTCTATTGCCAGGGAAACCCAAGCCTTTCAACTGTTCTCTGTGGCTGTAGCCATCTTGGTTGGGGTTAATTTGTATACCAGCTCTGATTGGCTGGTAGGTGTGGCTTGATCGAAGTGATTGTTAATTTGCATATTACTCTTTTATTATGTAGGGTGTTGGAAGATTATGATTCACACTGCCCCAAAGCCATACTGCTGATACAAGTTATGAAATCTTTCTTCTTTCCTTCTTTCCTTCCCTTTTCACTTCCTCCTTTTCCCTTCCTCCTTTTTTTTCTTCCTCCCTCTTTCTCTTTATTCCCTCTCTTCACCACTTTTTCTTTTATTTCTTTTTCTGTTACTGACTCCTCCTCTCCCTCCTCCTGCTGCTGCTCCTGTGTTTTTCCTCTCTCTCCAGCTTGGTAAATTTTTACAACGTGAATAGCCTATGTAACCAGCATCTTGATAAGAAATTGAACTACATTAATATCCCAGAAATCTGCTTTGTGTCCCTCCAAATTATTAAGCATCCCCCCAAAAAACAAAAACAAAAAAAACTTCATCACTATTCTAATCTGTAGTAGATAAATTAGTATTGCCTGTTTCTAAACTTTATGTAAATGGGTTCATATAGTATGTACTGTCTTGTGATTGGCTTGTTTTATGTAATATTATGTAAATTTATCTGTTTTGTTGCTGTTAGAAGTAGTCAATCAGCTTCCCAAACTTTTATGGGCTTCTGATGAAAAGTGTCTTAAGTATGGCATTGTAAAGAAAAAATTTTATAGAATTGAGATAGAAAAAAACTTAGGTAGGTAGGTGTGGGACCATGGGAGGAGGAAGTGAAACCAGAAACCTAGCTAGGCGGAGTTACCAAGGCATTCCAACTGGTCAGGGAAGAAGGGGTGCTTGTACAGAGAGATGAACTTTAATGTGTATGGGTATTGCTAAGACAGACAGTTTGCAGATAACCAATCAGAAATTAACAAGACTGTCTCCACCCCCTAAATTAAAAGGCATCCACTTCCTCTCACCCTTCCTTTCTCCCCAGGCTTCTCCTCCAGAGCAATGCACAATGGATACTTGACATTGCCGTTGTCGGGGAGCATATCCCCTGTGCCCAAGTGGCTTATGGACTTAAATTAGCTTGGATGCTGAACTACTCACGACTGTAACATGGAAAGGAAGCTCTGGACATGGGGCTGCTCCTGGAACCCCAACTACACCCAGGACTGGCTTCCCCCAATAAACTTTGGTTCCATTGATGGCTTTTGTCTGCAATTTCATTTTTTGATTTTCACAAAACAAGAATTTGGACTCAACACCCAACATTTTCAGTTTCAGAATGACTTTTCTGTCAATATGGGATTCATCCTCCTCCCTGCCTTCAAGTCTCATTGAATAAGTTATGCTCAGTAGAAGTGGGTAGTGGGGGAAGAGGAAGGTGACAGGGTGCTATTGGGGGCTATTTCTGGTTACTTGTTGCTCCAAAACTTTATAGCTTAAATCAGAAATAATTATATATCATATTTTATAGTTTTGTGGATGGGCTGGTTTAATTTGGAGCTGCTCAGTTTGTGACAAGGTTGCAGATCAATTATGACAGAGGCTGAAGTTTCTCTAGGATCAGCTGGGACACTGGGAAGATGCATATTTCCCTGTCCATGCTACTTCTCTACATGTGGCTTCACTAGCAAGGTAGTTGGCTTCTTACAGGTCAGTTCTGGGCTTCTAAAATCAAATGTTCCTGAATTACCTGCCTGTCCAGATATTAAGGTGGAGGGCACTCTACAAGGCTGTGAATACCTGGAAACATTGATCCATAGAGACCATCCGTGGAGATTAACTGTCACAAGGGGCATAGCAAACTTCTTGAGGAAGTGTATGTGTTATTTGATTAAAATAATTTTAAGTATTATAATAAAATATATGGGAAAAGAGTAAAACTATTACTTCTGTAATTTTAAAAAAAAGGAAAAGAAAAAAGAAAGAAAACTTGACCAAACTTTTCTGTCCAGTGGAATACACCAATAATAGCCCACAATTTGCAACTAAGGGGATAATTACCTAATTGCTATAGAATCTTGGGAAAGGATGCCATGAGTTTGGGCTGTTGTTGTTTTGCTTTTGGAGGGGGAGCAGCACATCAGAGAAAATGATCACATGTTTAGCTGTTAGCAATTAAGATATCAAAATGAAACTTTGAAATGCTGACTTTCTTGGCTTCTTCTGTGGTTTACATTTATATTGACTTTTGGCTCAGGCAGAGTCCTTACCGTGTATTTTTATTAGATTAGAAAGAAAACAAAGTGTGCTCAAGACAGATGCATATTTGCTTCCCCCCTCATCTCCACAAGCATGTTCAAAGTTGAAATTTTTGCATTACTCTACAAAAGAACACACACAACTTTTTAATTCAAGTCTGATCCTACTTTCTCTTTGTGACCATCCAACTTATTCCCTGGACACAGAATTAAAACAATGAAACTCCCATTAGTTTCTACATTCATTAGTGATAGCATCTAAAATTTCAGACTTTAGTTTAACTGGGGAATTTTCTCTGCTCCCCAGAGAAACTGCACAAGGTCATTGGGCCCCTCATTAAAGAGCCTGACCCTTGGGAAGGTGTGAAGAGGCCTTATTCCAAAGTTGATATTTTCACTACCCCACATGGAGTTCTACTTCCATAAATAAAACAACCTAACTTGAGTAAGTCAGGTCACTTAAAGTCAAGCTCTGAAACTACAAGCTGTGCTGAACAATATAGGGAAATATATGTCTGATGCAGCCAATGTTTTGAGTAAAAAAAATATCCTGAAAGATTTTTCAACAGCACCTTAATAAACCCAAGAATGGTTGAGCAAAAGAAAAAATTTCTTTGAAAATGGCTTTGTCTCTTTTGAGCAATAAATACTGAGTTTATTGATTCAGGCTCTAGTCAAATCTAGGGCATAAATATTATTCATCTCCAACTCTCAAAGCCTAACTCACTGCTTGGCACTCAGAAAATATTGAAATAACATTTGATGAATGAATCAATGAATTATATACCCTATAATCTTCCACCTTACCCCTCAATTGGGATGCTGGATGCTGTGTCATGTAGTCTTTAACTTTGTCTTGATTTGCATGATATTAGAAATTAAAATTGTGACAGCTCAATGACTAAGTTTAAAAAAACCCATGTTTTCTCTTGCCTCTTATCTCTATACTGTTATGACCTGGATATTATTAAATGTTAGTGAATCATGTTCTTGAAGGCTAAATGGAAAGATGCTCCATTCTGTACTCATAATTTGGCTCCTACCATGTTTTTCCATATTCAAAAAGAGTGAATGTCTGAGAATCATTCCAGAATAGATAGAAGACATGAACTGCCAGATTGTAGAAGCACAGTGAGTTCAGAAAAAAAAATAAGTCCAAAATGTAGAGGAATTATAAAACATTAAACCAAATATTTAAAAATATCAACATAAACTCAATAAGAGAGAAAGGACAGAATAAACTTCTCATCAGCAATTTTACAGGCCAAATGACAATGGGATATTGTCTTCTAAACTCTCAATTAGGAAGGAAGAGAAAATAAAGATATTTTTAAACACATGCTGACAGAATTTGTCGGTGTAGGTAACTAGTTATTAATATAAGGAAGGTAGATAGTTTTTAATATAAGGAAGAAAGCAGAAGGGAACTGCATAAGCTTAGTAAACTGGGAAGCCAAAGCAGGTAGTAGGACAGCATTCCATCTAAATTTACAGGAAAACAGACTCATTCACACACTCCAGGAAACTGCCCCTCTCTACCAGCTCAGAACAGACAGGAAAATCTTCCCAGGGCTGTTAAAAGAAAATTCCTCTGCTGAACTTTGGGACATGTGCACTGAGAGCCAGGTGCTGAAATAGAGGGACAGTACCTAGACTGGAAACAATCAGAAAGCTAATGGGATTGAATAGAGGGCTTGAGACCCTAGTAGAGTTTGCTGGGAGGAGAGCTCTAGCAAGGCCCGGGAAAAGCTAGGAATTTGGGTTGAATAGTTTGAATAGTGCTTTGTTCTTGACCTGAACCAAGAAGATATATGGAGGATTAACAGGAGCCTCGTGGCAGTGCTTTAGAGCCTGCCCACGGTCTACATCCCCAAGGATGCATTAATTCCCCTAACTTACAATAAAATCTTGCCCTCATGTTTTAAACTTTTCCATGTATGTGCCTTTGAAATTTTTCCCCTCAGGACATTGCAAAGGAACTCACTTTCATAGGCAACAAATTGAGCATGTAGTCACCCACCATAGGGCTACTAACAAATATAACTTTAGTATCAAGAACTTTAATCTAAAAGGAAAGTTAATTGTGTGAAGCAATGTAAACAAATTGGTAAAATAAGCAAATTGATAAGGAAAATAAAAACAACATTTAGATTTTTTTAAAAAATTAATAAAGACAAAAGTGGATGGGCTTTAAAAACAAGGAAAGATAAAAATGCTAGAAAACAATAACATAGAAATAAGAGTTAGTGACCAACGTTTAAGTAATGTGTCTTCTGTTGTTTGAAGGCTAAATGTTAACTTTAGACTTTGTTAGAGTAAATATGTATGTTAAATTTATAGGGAGAGATGTGAAAATAACAGAAATATAAGATATAACTTCAAAATCAGTAGAGGATTAGAAAAAGGAGAGTTATATAACAAATGAACATAATAAACAAGAGAGATTTTAAATAAAAATATATCTGGAAAACACAAAATAACAGTAATAACACCTGTTCAAGAATAAAAACATTGAAAAATTATGTAAATAATTTTTTTAGTTTATTTGAGCCAAACTGTCAACAATTGCTGGAAAACAGAATCTGAACATATTGGGATAATGCTTCAGAGAATGGACGTTTTTCAGCTATTATTATAAATTGCCATCAAAAGTGGAGATATAAGTGGGTTACATGAAATCCACTGGTGATAGATTAGTGAGGTTAGAGAAAGCAAAGTGAGGAAACCTCTGGGATACAAAGTAAAATGATAGACATATGCTTATTTTACAGAGGTGGGTACAGAATAGTTAACAGTCAACAATTAAAATGATAACGATAAAATGAGGGAATTTGTGGTCCCTGTCCTGGCACCATTTGTTGTGCCATAAAGGGTCCAGAAAAAGGGAAGTTACAAGTTACCCTGACATTTCACAGGTATGTTATCTTAGATGCCAAAAGACAATAGATTCAGTAAAGATTAAAGTTGATCTTTGTCAGGGAAGATACTGGACTGGGTTGTGACTACTCACTATAAATTGCTTTTTAAAAAAACAAAAACAAAAAAGTTGATTGATTGCATAGTGAAAGGAAGAGGGAGAGAGAGGTAGAAGCATCAATGATGAAAGTGAATCGGCTTCCTCCTGCATGCCCCACAGTGGGGATCGAGCCTGAAACCCAGGCATATGCCCTGACAATGAATCGAACTGTGACCTCCTGGTTCATACCTTGATGCTCAATCACTGAGCCACACAGGTTGGGCATAATTGCTTTTTTGATTAAAGGTTTTAATTTCAGACCATCCTTTGTGGTTATTTTAAGTCTCTTGCATTTGCAAGGCTGCCCCGCAGGCCTTTCTTGAGTTAGGTTAGCATGTGACGCCTTTTTGTCCACACACCTAATAGATCAGTAATCACAATACTTGTAACAAATTAAACACAGACATTCAGACTGGATTTTTAAAATCTAGTAATGTGCTATTTAAAAATGTCCTTCGGTTTTAAAAAATTCTATATTTTTTGCTGTTTATAAGAGGAAACATATTGACATTGAAAGTTTGAAAATAAAATTATAAAAATAGAATTATCAAAAAAATTAAAAAAGAAATGATACAGCCATACAAACACTAGAAAATTTAAAGTAAAAGCATTACATAAAAGAGAAAGTTACCAAGAAGACATAAAAGTCCCATGCCTGTGAACACCTAACACTATAATCTATGAGTCTATCAATTTTATTTGTTTCAAAATTTATTCTTGATTTATTAAAAACCCTCCGTAAATTTAGAACAGGAAAAAAACTTCCTTTAATTTATAAGAGGCATCTACAAAAAATGTACAACTAACATCATATTCAATGATGAGAGGCTGAATACTTTCTCCCTAAGATAGGGAACAAGGCAGGAATGTCCTCTCTCACCATTTCTATTCAAGATCAATATTGTACTGGAGGTCTGAGCCAGTGTAATAAGACTAACTAACTAAATAAATAGGATACAGATGAGAAAGAAATAAAACTGTCTCTATTTGCAGACAGCATGAGTGTCTACATCAAAAATCCCAAAGAATCTATAAAAATGCTTCTGGAAATACTAAGTGACTTTAGTACAAACACAGGCTACAAAGTCAATATAGAAATATCAACTATAGCCCTGGCCAGTTGGCTTAGTAGTTGGAGTGTCATCCTGTACGCCAGAAGGTTTCAGTTTGATACCTGGTCGGGGCATGTATGGGAGCAACTGATGTTTCTCTCCACCCCACCTCTCTCCTCCTTTCCATTTATCTAAATTAATGAAAACATATCCTCAGGTAAGGATTTAAAAAACAAAAGTCAATTGTATTCTTATATTCTGGCAGTGAAAATATGAAATTTAAAAAACAATACTACTTATGGTAGGATGTAAACAGCAAATTACTTAGGTATAAATTATAGAAAATGTGTTCAGTTTCCATACAAAGTATAAAGCATAATGAAATAATTCAAAAAAAACCTAAATAACTATACAAATAAAATGTGCCAATGGATGTCAGTACTCAGTATTGTTTAGTCTGTAGATCTATAAATTCAGTGCATTTATAATAAAAATTTCAGCAAGCTCTTTTGTAGGCATTGACAAGTTGATTCCAAAATCAGGCAAAGGAACTAACAAAGGCCAAAATGATTCTAGAAAAGAAGAGTAAAGCTGTGTGGTTCAGTTAATAGTATCATACCAATGTTACCGTCTTAGTTTTAATAAATGTATCATGGCAATGCAAAATATTAACATTAGAAGAAACTGAGAGAAAAGTATATGGGAACTCTTCATACCATCTTTGCCATTTTTCTATGAATCTAAAATCATTTAAAAATAAAGGATCTATGAACATTCAATTCCATTCCCACTCACTAAATTGGTGAATATTAGAAAACAGAAATCGGTAATCCCATGCCTGATCTCTGGGTAAGCCATAAAACTTTATTTTGCAGATAGACATTTTGCACATGGGCTGGGGCAACATCCGTGTCCTGTTGACCCATTTTCTCCCCTCTCCACTTCCTCATCGCCACTGCAATGGCTCTGCTAAGGGCATTGGCGATCAAAAGCAGGACAGGATTTGTGCCGTTGCTCATGCTTTCCATGTAAACAATTTTTCCCTCATCCTGTTTTCCCTAAAACTTTGACCTAATTTCTTTCACATGCTGATCTAATTCTCATGACGGCTTAGAGGCAGCTAAAAATATCAGCAAGGTCTGCTGAAGTTCAGAAATGAGGACCCCACTCATTCAAACACTGCACTCTTGAGTCATCATTTCTTTAAATGCATCACACAAATATATTCTTTTCTCTCTTCCGTGGATAATTTTACATTAAGGCATCATTAGAAAGTAGCATCCGGGCTACTTGTCAAACCACACTAGCTGAACTCATCTTTTTTCCCTTTACTAAAAAAAAAAAAAAAAAGGTGCTTAGTTCACATTATGGATTTTCAATTAGCAGTAATAATAAAGAGCAGTGTGTAGTGTTCAGAAGACTTCACTGCTGCTTTTAAAGCAAATCTTTAAGTTCAATGATCAAGTTGTTCCTGATACTTAACAAAGGCACCTATTCATTTCCCCAGAAAGTTAGTGCATTTGTGGGTTCATTTTCCAATAATTTTAATTCCCAGGCATTTCTTCGCACATGGGCATATTTGTCCCTGGAGAGGCTCCATCCAGGCAGAACTGGAGAAGTAGGAGATTGGGAAGACAACATACATTTACTAAGTTGAAGATGCACCCTTGGTTTCTTCCTCCTTGTTTTCTTCCAGCAGTCATTTTATCCATTACCTTTCTTCCATCAGAAAAGCAACAAGGCAGATGCCCTGGGCAGAAGAATTAAAGGAAAAGATCTAGAACTCTTTATTCATTAACAGAAACTATCAACACAAATATCACTCCCAAGACCAGCTTACAGTGACTGAGAATCAACTGTTAGCTTTTGCAAAGTACAAAAGAGGCAAATTGATTGTTCAAAGCCTCCATTTCCCCCACTTTAATGATCTCTCCTCTTCTCCGGATAGCATCCTTCTTGGTTTCAGAAACAGCTCCTTCTGGCTCTATGTTCTCCACCAAAAACTTAGTTTCAAACCAAAATCTACTTACATTCACTCACAATTTAGCATTCATTTAAGTCAGTATGTCATTACTTTCAGGAATAGTTGTAATTTGAACTTTCATCCTAATTGAGGAAAAAGTGACTTGTTTCTAAGATTAAAAGGATTTGAGCCATTAATGATACTGAGAGAGAAATGTACAGAAGCTAGACAGAAGGCAACCTTACAGCAGTCTCAGAAATATGTTTTCCCTAAGGCTGGCACCAATGAAAGCCCTAAAAGGTGTTATTGTGACTGACTGTAGTTTCAGGTTAAATCATCAGAGCGAGTATTATCTTTGCTTCTCTCATTACTCGCCTTGTTGTTACTTTATTCTTAGTTCAGTTTGACAAATGGGGGTTTTGCCAAAGGGTTAAAGAAGCAGTGAGCTGAGTTCCATGCACACCCAAAGCCCGTGCCGCTGTCCTCCCAGGTTTTAACGCACCATGTGGTTTGCTGCAGTGGCATTTCTCTTCATTCTAAAACACCCCTTAGTTTGTGTGGCATCCATCATTTTGCTTGTTGACTTAGTTTCATTTTCTGTTTTTCTGGTCTGCTCAACTGCCTGTAACAGCATTAAATTATTCTTCTGATCTTTCTGTTTCCCTGAGTTCACAAACTGGAATTTATGGAAGTCTTTAAACCTAGAGGTAGATGCCATTATAATGATAAAGGTGAAAGGAAAATTGCACACTTTCAGGGGGCAACACCCTTCATAGAAATTCCATCATTTCGTATTTTGTTAGGAGGACATATTTACAACCCGTAGAGAAGTCGATATAGATATTTAGAAATGAAACAGACCTGAGAGAGGTCCAGCACAGCCTCATTTTACAGCTGTGGGCACACTGGTGCTTCCGAAGGTAAGTCACAGTTATTCGGGGACGGAATTGGAACTTGAACTTGGTGCTCCCACCTCAGTTCCATGCTGTGTCTACCACAGTGTGCTGACTCTTTTTTAAAATATATATATATATATATATATATATATATATATATATATATATATTTTACTGATTTTTTACAGAGAGGAAAGGAGAGGGATAGAGAGCCAGAAACATCATGAGAGAGAAACATCGACCAGCTGCCTCCTGCACACTTCTCACTGGGGATGTGCCCACAACTAACGTACATGCCCTTGACTGGAATAGAACCCGGGACCCTTCAGTCCGCATGCCGACGCTCTATCCACTGAGCCAAACTAGTTTCAGTGCAGTAGATTTTTAAACTGTCAATCTTTGATTAGAGTTCCTCTCTCCCCCTTTCAACCCATGATGATGAAAAGAGCCACTAAATTAATCTTCTTCAGATAACACCTTCCGCATAATGTCATCACCAATGAGATCTCAGACGTCTGTCTTCTGACTTGTTATTCTGCGATGCTGAAGCTCTGGTCCCTTCACTGTTCTCCTGTTTTGTGATTTTTCTTTTCTGGTCCTATGTGTTAGCTATCCCAAATAACTTTGCTCTAGGGCAGAGTGACTGCAGGAGTTGTGTGGTCTAGAAGAATGACTAGGGGCTTGAGGGATATTTACAAACTAAAGGCACCCCCATTTTACTTCTGTTTAAATTACTTTCTCTTATATTCACATTTCCCCAGTGGGAAAGGTCAAGCGGTGCCACATTACTCACCACTGTTTTCATTTTCGCCCTTCTGTCTTGACACTGCCATGAGAATGAATTACCTGCACTGGCCACGCAAGTAGGAACATGGTCTCGCTGTGCGGTTGACCAGCAATGTCCTGAGAGTTTTCTAGCTTTGGCCTGGGTTATGAATGTTTCCTCTTGAAGAAAAATAACAATAATCATGTCTACTTAGTCAGGCAGCATACATCCTTTCTTTCAATTTAGTGAATATCATTAATATCTTTGCAAGCATTATGTTTAAGCCTTTACCAAGTTGACCCAAATCAGAAAAAAAATGAATCTAAGAAGCTTTGCATAATTCCAGAGATCAATTTTTGTCACTCACATTGTGTGAGCTATTCCTCCATATTTAGCTAATACATCTTATCCTTCTTTCATAAATCATGTTTTCTGGGAAAAACCTCAGTTGTTACCACAAAAAAGATCATTCTTACTTTAATCTTAAATTGAAAATTATCTTTAAAAATCAGTCACTTTGCTATTTAGATGGAGCTTTTTTCCCTCCTGAAATTAGTAGAATATACTAGGTGTACTGGTTAATAATGCAATTTTTTTAATAGGTGGAATTATACATATGTTGATATATATGCGATTTGATATGTATACTATTTTGTTGTATTGACAATAGGCTTCAAAACTTCATGTGTCAAATTTTCTGAAAGTGTTAACATCATAGATAAAGTGCATGTGCCACATTAGAACAAGTGGTAATCTGAAGGAGCAAGGTCTGGTGAATACAGCGGGTGGGTTAATACTTCCCAGGCAAGATCTTTTAACGTGTCTTTAACTGGTTTTGAAGTGTGTGATGATGTGTTACCATGAAGCAAAATTAATTTGCTGCGTCTTCTGGCCAATCCTTATCCTTTTTATGATCAAAGCATGGTTCAAATTGATTATTCGTTGTCGGTAGCAATCAGTATTAATGGTTTCACCTAGTTTTAGAAGCTCATAATACACCACACCTTCCTGATCTCACCAAATGCAGAACTTGTCTTTTTTCCAAAGCAATTTGGCCTTGCAGTTGATGTTGATGGTTGACATGGATCAACCCAAGATTTTGTGCATTTGAGATTCTCAAAATAAATCCACTTTTCATCACCAGGCACAATTTGATGCAAAAAATACTTTCTTTTGTGCTATTGAAGCAACCTTTTACTGACGACTTTTCAGTTTTCCATTTGTCTTTCGTTCAGTTGATGTGGCACCCATTTTCCTTCCTTTAAAATCTTTCTTATTGCTTGTAAAAGATCAGAAATTGTCTGCTGAGCAACGTTTAATCTTTCTGCAAGTTGTTTTTGAGTTTGACATCCATCTTCATCCAATAATGATTGTAATTGTTGATCTTCAAACTTTTTCAGTTGACCTGGATGTTCTTTGTTTTTCACATTGAAATCATCACCTTTAAAGCATTTAAACCAGCATTCACAAGTATCTTGAGAGGAAGCATGTTCACCATAAGTTTCCTGAAGTATCTGATAACTTTCAGCAGCACTTTTCAAAATAAAGTAATGGATTAATACTTCCCACAAATGTTCTCTTTTTTTCGCACAAAAATCGAGATTTCTAAGTTTAAAAGTATCTATGATGTTAACATCTTCAGAAATTTTGACATATGAAGTTTTGAAGCTTATTGTCAATACAACAGAAAAGCATACATATCAAATCACATATCTATCAACATATGTGTATCTCCATTTATTGAAAAAAATCCGCATTATTAACCAGTACATTTAGTATAATGCAATAAAATAATGTCATCAAAAGTTGTTTTCAAAGACATACATTTCTAAATATATGTATAAAATGGTTTCATATTTATTAGTAGCACTAGGGGCCCAGTGTACAAATTAGTGCACCTTGAAAGTAACTGTGGGCCATGAGGTGCATTAGGCACAATGGCAGGTCTCGGCTCATGCTCCACGCCCCTGCCTGGCCCCTACTGCTATAGCCCCCGGTTCCCTGTCTCTCGGCAGTCCCACTCATGCTGCTGCTGCTCCCATTTGTTGACAGTGCTGGGCCCCGCTTGCACCTGCTGACAGTGTGGAGCAATGGGGCAGGTGCCAGCAGTGGGTGTGAGTGGCAGCTGCTTCCCAGATTGCCCCCCTGGAGCAGGGGAATGTGGAGAAGCCCTCAGGGGCAATCAGAGCCAGCAGCCACCACTCACACCCACTGATGGCACCCAGTGATTGGGACTGGGGCCAGGCACCAGCAGGGGGTGCAAGTGGAGGCTCCAGCCCCAGCAGTGGATGTGAGCACTGGTCAGGACTGTGGTGCATGGGAGCAAGGACTTTTCAGTAACCACCAGAGGCTTGCCCCAATGACAGTGATCAGTGCCCCACCATCCCACCGCGACTAACACCTGTCATGTTCCGCACATGCTCCCTGATTGTCAGCACACATCATAATGACCGCTTGTTTGGTTGTTTGGTTGTTACAGTTGTTCCACTATTCAGTCTGCTTGCATATTCACTTTTTATAATAAAGGATTAGACAATTCAGCATTTTTAAATGAATTTGAGTGTTTTACATCAAGCCCAATGTAAGACAGCGCAGATACAAAGAAGAAGAAGGCATAGTCCCTACTATTAGGGATTTTATCCAGCAGGAAGGACCATCACTTAAAGAATCATTATAATTAAATGTGCCAAGTGCTATACTAATATACTAATAAACTGTCACACAAATGTTATCATGGTAATTATTGGCTCCTAACCTTTATATATTTTGAAACTTTAAAAATCCTTCCCTTTATACTAGGAATAAACACTATATCAACTTAACCTGTTTAGTGGCTCTGTAGAATTGAGTTGAGAAGAATTAGAAACAGTTTCCAAACTCAGCAGAAAAAAAAAAGGTTTTGATTAATTACTGATGTTAACCATTGGCTTAGGGTAGAAAGAGGGCACTTGCATATCATATATTTACCCACTTCTAATCTATAACATGCAACTACTATGTCAAGCTTTTTCTGCCTTATCAGAGATTCTAAGACATCATGGTCACTTTTGCCAAAATTCTCATCATTTTCACTTCACTATGTGGCTCCTTTATAAGGATGTTAAGTTGAGAACAGTATTCTCTTCATCCCTTTCTTTTCCATCTGAGTGGAGACTGTTTGCAAAGAAGTGAAGAGTTTACTTGATTCTCTGTTTTAGAAAGATGATATTTCCAGCTGATGTTCAATCCCAACTCTACTAAATTCCCCTTTTTAATCCCATTACTACTGTATTTATCTCTTAGTATTATGACCTACATCATAATGTCTTGACCAACAACTAAATGGAATAGATTCTCTAATATTAAATTAGTTAGAAATTCCAAAGCCCCAAAGCAGTCAAAGAAATCACAAAAGAAAAATTCAAAATATTTCAATTCATAGATATTTAAAATGCCATTAAATATAACAAAATCACAAACAAAAAGCAAATAACTTGAAGGACAAGGAAGGCTGTTTTCTAAAAATGTGACAGAGTTAATAGGTATAACTGGTATGAACTAACTTATCAGATTAGAGAACAAGCAAATTGGATCTGGCTTACACACAGCTGAACTAGTGAAAGTTCAATATCATCTGTAGACTTACTCTGTTCCCCAAGTTATCTATGAATAAAAGAGATTCATTCAGTTCCAAGGTCCAAACCCTACTAGCAAGTGACTAGAAGAATAAATGGAGAATTCCATTAAGCCTCCTTATCGGCACCGGTTTCTGGGGCCTTGTTAGGTGGTAACATTATGGACAGCAGGTCCTAGACACACCTAAAGTAGCTTATTATTTACAAACATTTCTAAAGCAACTAGCATAGGCAATCTTCTAAGCACTTTAAAAATCCAATTAATTTAATCCCAATAGCAACCATGGGTGGTAGGTATGGATAGCACTCCATTTTACATGTGAGAAAACTGAGGCACAGAGAGGTTAAGTAACTTTCACACAGTAAGTGGAAGCTCTGCAATTGAATTCAGGCAGTGTGGCTCCATAGTTTATACTCTTAAGTATGAGATGGAAAGAACTAACTCAATCCTCAGACTTATCCTTTGTCAAAGAAGCATCATGCCTATATTCCCAAAGATCTTACTCTCCACTGTGTGCCAAGTCTCATCTACGTGGTCTTGGTTCAATTTGCCAACTTTACTGAGCAGGCATTAAGAGTCTATACATGAACATTCAGCTAATAGAAAAGGATTCTTGGCATGCTATGGGATCAAAGAGTTCATTCTTTGGGAATTTTTTTTTTTGAAAGGAGAAAGTGCCAATAATTCTGAAAGAGAAAAAAAATAGATAACCAATATATTTGTGACAGGATGCATTGTGTCCTCCCAAAATTCAGCTGTCAAAGCTCCAACCACCTAATGTGACTTTATTTGGAGATGGAGACGTTAAAGATATAATTAAGGTTAATTGAGGTCATTAGCAGTATGGCTCTAATCCAACAAAACTGGTGTCCTTATAAGAAGCAGAAGAGATGCAAGGGATGCACATGTACAGAAAAGAGGTCATGTGAGGACAAAACAAGAAGATGACCATACACTAGCCAAAGAGAGAGGCCTCAGGAGAAACCAACCGTGTTTACACCTTGATCATGGACTTCCAGCCTCCAGAACTGTGAGAAATAAATTTCTGTTGTTGAATACCCAGTCTGTGTTTTTTGTTTGTTTGTTTGTTTGTTTGTTTTTTGTTATGGCAAACCTAGCAAATTATTGGAATACTAATGAGAAAATATGATTCACTTTCAGTACAGTATATAATATATATATGCATGCATGCTAGAGGCCTCGGCTGGCCCTGGTTACCTGAGCCTTGGCCAGCCCTGGGTGACTGGGCATCCACCACCTGAGGCTTGCCCGTGCGTTGGGCTGGCCCTGGGCCTCTGGGGAGCTGGGGGAGTTGGGGGAGGCTGGGGAACTCCAAAGGCAGGTGCAGGGAGTGGCTGGACCTGCCTGGGAGTGGCCCAGGAGTCCCACACACCTGCTGTCCCAGTGGGGCTGAGGGGACTGGGAACTGCCATCTTGTGGTTGTTGGTGCCACCATCTTTGAAGGTGTGGTAGTCAATTAGCATATTCCCTCCTTATTGGCTGTGGATGCAGCCATCTTTGTGAGGGTGTGATGGTCAATTAGTATATTCCCTCTTTATTAGATAGGATGTATATATGAAAATATAGATAACCTGATGCTAGGAAATTTTAAAATTTTAATAAAAGCTTAATTTTCTGGGAGTATGAAAAGTTGTGTAAATCATCTCAGTACTGATACAGTATCCATTCCAGAAAAACAGGAAAGCATTCATCCCTGATACAATTTTTTAGTAAAAAATAAATTAATATACACTTTCTTTTTTTTTAAATTGATTTCCGAGAGGAAGTGAGAGGATAAGAGAAGCAGAAACATCGATGATAATAGAGGATCTTTGGTCAGCAGCATCCTGCAGGCCCCCAGCTGGGCACTAAGCCCACAACCTGGAATCAAATTATGACATCCTCAACCACTGAGGTCAATGCTCAACCACTGAGCAACACTGGCCAGGTGGCATTTTAAGCCAGGCTTAAAATACACTTTCTTAGCTGAATATAATCTATCTGAAAACAATCGCTAATATTATGCTCCTTAGTGGTAACTCAGAGGACAGGTCCAGAGCTTGCTGTTTTTCTGTTTGCTGGTTTTGGTCTCTGGCTTTTATGTTAGAGGCTTTTCTCACATGTCCTGAGATCCTTATCTATCTGTTCTTACAGTTTAAAGAAGTAAAAAGTTCATTGGATACTCCGTGGCATGGTGGAATCTCCCAGATAGTGGTTATGGAATTTGGAATCTGGATATTTTGTTAGGGCACTCCAAATTGTCAGAGTGGGATTTTTTTGTGTGTGGATGTGAGTCATTAAATTTCTCTAGAAAGTAACCCTCCAATCCCTTACCTAGTTGCCAGTATTTAGAACCAAAGCAAAAGAACCTGAGTCAGAAGGAGGATATTCCCAGGAGATCTCCTTGGTTTCAGTACATTGCCTCAGCCCTGCCTGCTGAGGGTCTGGAGTCAGAGCCTCTCTAGTTCAGTTTCTCCCGAAAGAGTAAATTGGTAGGCCTCTGGCCCTGGGGATGGAGAGTTCAGTGTTATAATAGATATGCAGGGGTGATCTGGAGTTCTCATAGATCCTTATAGACTTTCAGCCAATACTCATGTTCTATGCACTGTTTTGTGTGTGTGTGTATTTTCAGAAGTAACTAGTATCTGTGAATCCTGAAGCTTTCAGATGTCCAAGGGATAACCTGCTACCTTCTTCTTAGCCTCCTTGGGCTAAGAGTCCATTTTCCTCTGCTCTGCCAAAACAATTTTCATTTGTCCATCAGCTTCCCAGCTTCTGGGGTTTTGTTGGCATCTCTCATTGCTATCCGTTCCAACTCTTGTGAGCTATGCCTCTTTAATTCTTCATGACGATTTTGGTAGATACACACTTTGGGGTTCAATTTAACTAGCTTAACCAGAACTTTTAGTTATATCTAAAAACATCAGTTAAAACACAGGATCTATTCATAGCTTTTTATAGCTGAAAAGGAACCTAAATATCAGCTATTTCAAATGATTGCCTTAAATATGGATGAAACAAGGCCCAGAGAATGTGAATGAATTACCGGAGATATTTAGGTTACTAGGAACAAAGTCAGGACTCTCTTAATAAGTACTGCGGGAAATGCCTTTTGGTTGGGTTTCAAAGCACTGCCCCTCACTGGGACTGCCTTCATCCACAAGGTACAGGTTCATATCTCTGATACTTCTCCAAGGACCCAATCCTTTGGTGATAGCTGATTGGAGCCAAAAAGGTTATAAGATCTAATCTGGACCCAAAGTTCTCTTCCATGGGAGTTAAATTTGGGACCCAGAAATACTAACCTATTTCCTGTTCCAAGATGGTCTTTTTAATAAGGAGCAGAAAGCTCAGATGTGGATGGTTAATCACTGTGTGACACAATGTCTAAAAGAGGGATTCTTTTATTAACCTGGTACACACTACACAGGAAAGACAATAAAGGTAGGTGTGTGTGTGTGTGTGTGTGTGTGTGTGTACACTAGTATACAGGAATGCATGTGAAAATAAGCGACCCACAGGTCTGTGTAATTGTGTTTGGAGAATGATTAATGAAGATATGTCTATGACATGAACTTTTTTAGAGGGAAGAAACAACAAAAACAAAAGATACCCAGTGCAGCTGGCCCCCCTACTGCTATCCTTTCCCCATCTCTTTCTGGGGTAGATCTATGGCTTCGGTTGCTTTCAAGTGTCAGCTGGTGACTGCTGGGGCTTGCTGTAACTCTCCAGGACCCTTTGGTTTCTACAAGCATTAAAAACTTTCCCAGTGACTTAGAGAACCACACACACACCCGCACTCGAAGCTCAGCATGGGAGCGGCTCCACCATGTTGGTTCCTCTCTAGTCTTTGCAAGCTGGCTGTTTTCTTCTCTCAGGTCTCATTGTTCTACCTTGTGAATTTGGTTGAAGAGGAGGTTATGACAGATGGGAGAAGGTTCTGATTAGCGAAACAGGAGAAGAGGAAAGGAGGATTTTCAAATCCTGAGTTAATGATTTACTGTAAAGAAGTGGGTGCTCCTGTGTCCTCCTCCCTGCTTCCTGAGCAGCTGGAACCAGGTAAAGCTGCCTGAACAAAAATTTTTGATCCACATTTCCATGACTTTACATAGAAACAAATACGGACCGAGAAAAAAATGGAGTAGAATTAGTGAAAATAAAGCAGCAGAACAAAATAAATATAATATTTCATTTCAGTCCCTTTCTGGTTCTCAAAACAAAAATAAATATCTATGACAATGTATGGGAGAGGCTCTGTGAAGGTGTTTTCAAATCCATGTTCTCATTTTCATGCAAGTCTTCAATGAAAGACTGGTATAGACTTCATACCTGTCCTTGCTCCCAAGCAGAATTGACCACTGCCTTCCTTGTTCAACCATAGCACCATACATGCCAACTTGTCATGGAGTCACAGAATACTGTTGCATTTATTCATATGTACTCCCATGTCATTATTACTATCAGAATCCATGAAACTTTCCAGAGAAAGAAAATACTCCTCTGTGTGTGTGAATTAATTCGCAATATAAGACTGGCAGAGGTGAAGCATTTAATATTGAAGAAATAAATTATTTTAACATGGAAAAAACATTTAATTTTAGGCAAGTTTTTTACCCCAATCTTCACAAATATTCCTAGTCTATCCTCTGGAGGAGACAGCAATCACTACCTGATGGAGCCAGCAGGTCACCAGTCAACCATTATTACCCTGACACTTGGTGCTGGACAGAGAGGAAAATGGGTCTCAAGAGCCATGAGTTTTGACTCTGCCACTTTAAATTAGTGGCCATCCATGAGAAAGTCACTGGACTTAATTCTTTGAGCCTCCACATGTTTATCAGTTAAATGTGTTAGAATGTCTTGGAGGATAAGAATAATTAAATAAAACAATAAAGTCTGTCACTTTACGTAGCTCACAGCAGAAGCTCAGCAAAGATAGGTTCTGTATAAACTAGAACTTTCTCTACTAAGACATTCTGGGGCGGGGTGAGGATTCCTAATTAATTCTTCCTCCATTTAAAAAAATAATTAATACAGTTTTGTGGGCTTAGGCTATTTGGAATGAAGGTTGCATGCTGGTATGCTAACTACTTTAACTCTGTAGTTGATGTACTGAAACAGATTTTAATTGCTTGGGAATATGTCTAATGTTGAGACTATGACTTTCTTAAAGAAGGGAATCCACTAATTCAGGAACATGAACAAAGTAAGGACTCCAAAAGTATGTAATGGGGCACTGAATAAATAAAGGAACCAATCAATCAATCAATCAATCAACCAATCAATGTCCCTAATGATGTTACCTGGAAAGCTGGGGAGAGGTTTTGTTTTTGTGTGTGTGTGTGTGTGTGTGTGTGTGTGTGTGTGTGTTTTTTTTTAATCTGAAGACAAATATAAAAGCTCTCCTCCCAATGTTCTAACTAAAGACACTGTCAGAAAGTTACAGGAGGTTGAGGTAGACACTCAGGGAACTTCTTTCTCTTTTATATTTATGATTCTGGTTTATTATGATCCTGGTCAAGTCCCTAGCCAAGGAACTTGGATTGCACTTGGAACTTTTACTCCATGAGCTATTTAGTGATTCGGGGTGCCTGCCATCACTCCACCTGCCTCACAGAAGCCCACATCCATTTACTTGGCTCTCAGAGCTAAACCGTCCTCCCTGAGAGTCAAGCGACTGAACTTTTTAGATTCTTTGTGCTCTTACCTTTGAAAAGAGATGGTGAGAATGGACAGTTGTTAACCTCCCATCTGATTCTAAAATTGGGAGGTTGATCCACAAAGTGTGTGTCTTTGGGGAGGCTGTATAGCAGGAAACTCCAAAGAGCTAATCAGAGCCCCCCGCCCCATGGAAGGGCAGGTTGGTTCCGCCAAGGTCTGGAGGGTGCCTGATCCCTCTCTTCAGCTTTGTGAACCCAAGAGCTCTTTTGCTTGGTTTCTCACCTTTTGGTTCACCCTGCCTCTTCTTATTTTCCCCCTCCCTCGCCTCCAGTTTCTCCTCTCTCCCCTGTTCCAGTTTTGTTCATAGTTTGTGAAGAAAACTGCCTCAGGAGCGCCTATGCTCCTGGGGGTCAGGATCCCAGCCTGAAGGTCTGATGCACACGGTCCCTCCCCGGGCGGGTCTTTCTTTTCCGAGCTGCGGACGGAACAAAAACTGGCCAAAGCCCCAGCTAGAGCTTCCGGGTGTCCAGTGAGGGATTAACAACAATTAGCCCTGGAGATAGACGTATTCTGGAGAGTTCGCAGAAGCTGAATGCCCGGTGTCTGTGTGGTGGGGAAACATTCTGGACTCTCCGCAGGAAGGCAGCCCTGCAGCTCCAGTGCTCACCGGGGAAACGGCCAGGGATGAAACCCATCCTCAGGCCCCAGAGCAATGAGACCCAGTCTCTAGCTGTCCTGTGACAGGAAGCTCCAACGTCTAAATATACAAACAGCCCACTCTTCCGTGGCTACTATTAGTCAGAGGATCTCTCCTTATCTCACAAAATAACCTGTATCTCTAGGAACATTTTGGTTGAGAAGACAAAGCTATTGAGAGAGATGAAAAGAAGTTTTATCTTTTTTTTTTTTTTTTGTCTTTCTCCGAAATGAGGTCAAACAAACTCTTAGATGCGTGCTTTGCAGAATGTCTCCAGGTTTTAAAAACACCGCCTTCAATTCAAATTATTTTTATTTTAGCTGCATCCTGGGAGGAGAGAATAAGCTGGAAGGGGTTCCAGCTCCTAGCACAATGTCTGGCCAGTAGCTCCATAAATGCCTGTTGAATTAGGTGTTTGACGAAGGCAGAAAAGTTGACTGGTTTATTTAACCAGAAAATCAATAGGGGGGGAAAAAAAGTCTAACAAAGGCTCTTTACATATAAAACTGTACTTTCAGGAAGCCTTAAGTAAAAGCCCTTCCAATGCCACATGTCCTTATAAAAGACCGCTGGCCGAAAAGGGATCATTCCTTTACAAAGAATGAAATAACCATTTGAGTTGAGGCTAGAGAAGGCCAAAGGGCAATTCAGTTTCCCATGGTCCCTTGAGAGGCAGAGAGTCTGTTCAGCTGGGGTGATGCCACAGTGGGCACCACCCCGCTGGGCGATGTTACAAGTGCCCCGATAACTGCCGTCATTTTCACGGATACCTATAAGGCATCGCACTTATTCCATCATAACCTCCACCTAGTGGAAACAAATCTTCACCCTCCGCGTGCAGGCTCATTATTCCTGCTCCATCAACTTCAGTCGATGTGTAAATATTGAAGCAGGTCTAAGGAGCCAAGAAAGGGACTGATGATTACCACATTAATACTAATGAGTGGAACGGATTGGGAGTGTGCTCAGCTAGTGTTGCCACTGAAGGAGATGACTTAAAAAGGATGAAGAAATCAGCAGGCTGCTTACTGATTTTTAAAAAAATGACCAAGGCGTAAAATCCACATGAGGTAAGAATCGAAGAGAGAAGGAAAGATTATGGCTCTAGGAAGTGTGTGTGTGTGTGTGTGTGTGTGTGTGTGTGTGTGTGTGTGTTAATATTGAAGTTCACTCAAAAGACTCTGTATAGACTCCAGCAGGCTACTAATGCTAATAAGAACAGTTTAAACACAGCTTTCTTGTTCTTCCTTCTTGTTTGAAGTTTTTCTTGGTACACACAATAGACAGGTGGTTCCCGACCATTTGTTGGCCATGTCCCATCTAAGCATCTCTAAAATCCTAATACTACACCTCCCTCCCCACTCTCCACTGGTCATATAATTCTTATTCAAAAACTGAACTCCTATTCACATGGAAGAAGCCTCAAAGGCCATTAACTTGGTCTAAATAAGCATCCGAAGAACAAGGCATCCATGAAAGACAAAAACAAAGGAAAGAACAGTTGAAGTACTGAGGAAGAAATCACTAAGACATTGTTGAAAAGAAATAACATGAAGTGATAGGAAAAATTAGAAAATTAAGTTTCAAAGCATAATAGAGAACTGACATGCATAAACATGTCCCAATATATACCCATATACTGTCTATGAGGTCCCTGGAACCATGAGAAATGCTAAACAAAACAAAAAAATCACTGCTAATGACTTTCTCAAATTTCCCCCTTAAAAATCAAGTTGCCCCTTTGTGGGCTGTGTGCCCCTGGTTGGGAACCACTGCGATAGACATAACTAGGCGCACAGCAAATAGACTGCAATCATCATATGCCCTGAGTTCTGCCAAAGGATCCCGAAGCTGGTGACGTTTTGGGGAGAGGGAACATGGAGAGAATATGATGACAGCCATGTGAACTAATGAAAGCCATTTTTCCCTTGCACCTCATTAAATGTTGTAACACCACCCTTATCAAACCCACCCTATACTCAAACAAAAGTCGTTTATTTGGGAGTGAACATGCTGCTTATTTATTTTAAGGGCTCTGCCCCATATTCCATGGTTGCAATAACTCTTCACATCCGTCATTTTGGAATGCTTGCGCTTACTTCAAAAGAAATCAAATTTCTTGCAACAGTAAAAGAGGTTTAGAAACAGGCTATTCTCTAAATGCTTTTTTTTTTTAAAAAAAAAAAAAAAGTAAATATAACCCTCATGTTCTGTTCAAGCTTCAGGGAGACTTTTGCCAGCAACATTTCATTTTCCTCCATGAAGCATCGAGGGTATTTGGATCCCAGCACAGAGCTCCCCTGCTGGCATTCAGAGCCCATTAGTTGTCAGCGTCCCCTGTCCCAAAGGTCTGTCTGCCTGAAGCGGAGAGACTGCGCTTTCACTAGGTGAGCTCACACCAGTGCTTCCCTCAGCGGACACAGGGAGGCAGTGCGGGAAAGCTCGGCTTCTGTGAGCCAGCGCAGTGAGAACATGGCTGCACGCAGCTTCTTGCTCTTTTCCAGGGTTGAAGTCCTAACCTCTCCTCACTTGCTTGTTTAACTTTTATCAAACTAAGAATTTGTAAAGGAGAAGATCAGGTTGCCTGACTCATGAAACAGGCCAAGAAATGTTTTTAAGTGATGACATGTTCAAGGGCAATGACACTATAAAAGCTACTAAGTGACTATTATTTAAAACCTTTTCATAATACATCATATATCCCATACCCAACACCCAGCACCCATCACAGACACATACCTAGAGTTTCCTTGCTGATCCTGCGTCCCAGGAGGATTTGCAAAGCATTTTAGAATGCATAATCTCACGAAATTCTTCTGCTCGCCCTTGAGATTATGGTAATTGTGGACTTGCTTCCACATTTTCTTCATGGGGAAGAAAATTGAGGGTAGAGAGTTGGCATGGCTTGGGAAGGCCGCATGGAAGCCAGTGAGCAGTGAGTCAGGATGTTAGCCTGTTGTCTGACTCTGTGTCAAAGGTCATTCACTTTCCTCCGCTAGCTGAGATTCACACAGAAAAATCTGAAATCACTGATCTCCCTGAAAGCTTCTCATAACATCCTTACAAGGGAATGAATTAGGATTTAGCATCTTTCCTTGGCCCAATGCAGAAAACAGAACATAAAGTTTAAAATCTCATCATCATAATCTTTACCCCACATACAATCAATCCTCTCTCACACACTCAATTTCTATCCTCCAACTATTGAAACAAGACATTTGCTCTTATTTTCCATTCTATTATCCTCATTCCCACAATTATATTTCTCTCTCTTGTTTACACCTTGAGACTGCAGGTGAATTTTTGCCTAGCTCCCCACCCCCCATCCCCACTGCACCCCTTCTCTCCATCCCCCCTGCGGTCACCATCTTATTTGTCTCTTTTTCTAGAGCTGAAAGTTTCCCAGCACATACCCTTCCTTCCATTTCCTCCCTGTTCTAATCCATCCTACTTGGTACTTCCAGATTAGCCCTCCTAAAGCCTGTTTGCATAAAATCACTGCCCAGCTCAAAAACTTTCAGTGTTTTTTGTGTGTCTTTTTTTTAGAATGAATGGAAGGGGAGGCCAAAATCAGGTGAACAAGGGAGGCAATGAGCAGACTGTAGGGATCAGATGGAAGTGGATTATCTGTGAAGTCTGAGGGGCTCCATCCCAGGGTTTTAAGCAGAGAATGTCATGATCTATTGATGCTTTTAGATGATTCTGGGGACTGTGAGGAGAGGAGATTAAAGAAAGGGAAGAGTAAAAATAGAGATGCTGGTAGGGGTACCATTGCTGCGGTCCCAACAAGAAACGGGATGCCTTAGGATAGCGCAGCCGTGATGCTAATATGGAGGACAGCACCTTGTTAAATGTGAGTCATGAGGGAAAGAAAGAATCTAGGGCAATGCCCAGGTTTCTGGCTTAGCAATCGGGTGATTAGTATTAGCATTTACTAAGATAAGAAAGATTAGAAGCCAAAGATGGAGGGAAAAGAAATCCATTAGCTCAAATTTTAAAGCCATCTTAAATTATGATTATCCACTTGATGTGTGTTTTTGAGCACATATTATGTGCCTGACACTACATTAGATATAAGAGAAAGGAAGTGACAGAATCCCCGTGCTCAGAGCTCATACCTTCTGGAGAGAAGTACTAACTTCTTTAAAAATGTTTAAAGTCACATGGCTTGCAGAATGGCGTGCAGGCATGTAGACTCTGGTTGGAGATTTTATATAAAACACTGCTTTTAAACATTATTTCCTTAAATGCTCCCTTCATATTTGAAAAGCAAAATTTACTTCCATTTTGCAAGTGGAAGTAGAAGTCCAAACCAAGCACATAATCACTTTGGGAACAGCTGCTCACACTTTGCTTTCAGTATGACTTTTAACTTCCCCTCACCCCAGCCTGAGCATCCTCCAGGACAAGCGTGGCTGGAGCACAGCCTGGAGTCCTGTCCAATCTCTGCTTCTATCATGAGACCCCCACACGGGTGCTTTGTGGTTTTAAAGTGACTGCTTTAAAGAAAACAATGAGAATGCACAGTGTCGTCCTACAACCTTACCAAGAAAAGTGGGATTCATATTGGGAAACTATTGAAAATTAAACTGAAATCCTGCTTTTCAGTCTGAATACGACTCATGTCCTGGAAATTTTCCCTGTATACACCATAGTTTATGATAAAATTATTCAAGAGAACCACCCATATAAGGTTAAAACAAAATGTTGCTTCCCATATTTCCTTTTCTTAAATGTTTTAGCTAAATCTTCCCCCAGAATATCTACAATAAACTATATAACCAAATACATTACACATTCATTAACTGACCATGTACAGAAAACTCAGGCCAAATTAATAAAATCCTCTTAAATTAAAATTTGGCCACAGGATCTTCCCCTCTTCCCCCACCCCCCAGAATTGACTGACAATGTATTGATAGTTCTCTTAAAATTTCTGTAATATGCCAGCTTAAAATATCATATTGTTAATGTCATGATATTTTGCTTTATACTTTGTAACACTTGTCTACTTCAAAGCATTCTTTTTGCTCCCCACTTAACATGCATAGCATTGGGTTTATTAATTATCTAAAATATAGTTTACATGAAGTCACATTCTAATAGTCACTTTCCTAATGCTGAAAATCTTGTTTTCCTTAAAACATGTCACTCTTATTTTCTGTAGATGCTTGTCCTGGCGTATTCTCCAACTGCTTTCACTGCTCACGAGGCCAGCCAAAAAGCACTGACCACATGCAGCGACTAAATCACAATACTTCTTCTCTGCTAACATCCAGTATATACAGCAATCATCTGTCTCCTTTGATCTTCAGCTAGCACGAGCCTTTTCTCACTAAGTTGTCTCCCAAGGTTTGTTGTTGATATTTAAACAATGTGGACATCTCTAAAAGTGGAGTGGCATTGACACCAAGATAAGGTGCTAATCAATTTATTAAGTGATTTTGTACAAAAATGGCAAACTTAATATGACCCTGGAGCATGACTGATTCACCCAACGAGAAGCGTGAAGAAAGCCATTCATCTGTTTTTATCCCTTCTGGCTGAGAACATCTATGTGGAGCTTTTTTTTTCTGGAATCAGAGCTAACAAAACTCAACAGAAATAATACCTTAAATCTTAAGTTTTTAATTAATTGGCATCATTATATTTATATACCTCTGTGTAGTTAAATTGTAGAGTAGATCATGTTCCATGTTATCACTGGGAACATTTTTGTTTTTCTAAGATGAGACTTCAATACTTTTTATGCCATCAAAATTACCAAACTTATCATAATTATACTAAATAATTTTTAAATAAGGATAAATTAGGTATGAAAGGCAAATGTGTTTCATTTTTCCCAAAGCAATACAGCCTGAGTAGCATATAGATAACTCCATTCAAAGAGTGTTGAATGTTTTCATCACTTTGTGTTTCAAAGCAAAATGGACAATGTCTATGTAAATAAGAACTGGAGTGGCCTTTATTCCTTATTCTATGTGAATGCCAAAACAATAGATTACCTTAAGATAAAATAACCCCCCAAATTAATATGATCTTTAGATATCATTGCTCCTAATAAAATAGCTAACTCTTAGGATGAATTGGCCTAACTGTCTCCTCACAAGGTTAGTTTTACGTAAAGTAGACACAATCATCCCTGTGTAGTGGGGCCAGAGAACAAGTAATTTAAAGCAGTTGCCTGTTGGCCATGCACAGCAAAAAGACTGTGGAGCAATTGACAGTTTAGATAGAATGTCACATTTATGGGATGGATGAAAAACAGGAATTACTAAACATAAGGAATGATCAGGAAAATAGTTGGAGAACAGTATATAATAAAAGTCAATTAAGTTGGAAACTGCAAGATAGCAGGGTCTAAGAAGTGATAACAATAATTCGGTTATTATTGACCTCAATGCCCAGAGAATATGGATTGTTCTGATTCCCAAGAAGGGAGATTTTTCATTCCTGAAAACATCCCATTACCATCATAGCCTGTGTCATGGGTTAACTTGCTTATTTTAAAGATATGTTTAAGTCCTAATCCCAAGTACCTCAGAATGTGACCTTATTAGGAAAGAGGGCCTTTACAGAGATAATCAAGTTAAAATGAGGTCATTAGGGTGGGCGGTAATTGAATAGGACTGGTGTCTTTATAAAAATTGGAAATTTGGATACAGAGACAAACACTCACAGTGGGAAGACAGCCACGTGACTGGAGTATCTACGAGCCAAGGAAAACCAATGTTTCCTGGGAAATATCAGAAGCTGAGAAGAATCTAGGAAGGATGCTGCCTTACAACTCTCAGGAAGAGCATGGGTCTCCTGACACCTTGAATTTGGTCTTTTAGCCCCCAGAGATGTGAGATAATAACATTATGTTCATTTGAGCCACCCAGTTTTTGATGTTTTGTTACAGCAGTCCTAAGAAACTAACTTGCTGTGTCATCCTAAAATGGCACCGAATGACAACCATTTGACATCTAATCCCCAGCATAGAACCCAGACAGGAAGATTTATAACCAGAAAGGTATCATTGTATCAACCCTTCCATGGCCTGGTTCTGACATGGACACCTTTCTTGCAGTGCTTATAGAATACCTCACTAGTCAGACCAATCACCCCATTCCCAACTTATCAACCCATTGGTGAATGGCCTGGCAACGTGAGTGGGTGGGCCGTGGGTGTGTGCATAACAGTGAGCAAGGGAAAAGGTATCAGAGAATGGGGTTGGGATCAGGAAGGTTTCGTCCCTCACTTATAAATTAATTACCTCAACATATAATTACTAAGTACTTTTTATGTGTTAGTCACTATGCTAGTAACTTAAGGATATAAGTGAGAACAAGACAAAGAAACCACCCTCACAAAGTTTATGTTCTAGCCTGATTTCACTCCTTATACAAATAAATATTTAGGAAGCAAACTAATTAAGATAATGTAATCCTGCTTATACTGAACTTTGAAAGAGCTAGACTCCTCATATGGTTTGGAATGATTTGAATAGACTCTTAGTTAATATTCATCTTCTGTAGACACTTTATTCCAAATAAGTTGATTTACAGTTTCTCAAAACCTGACCTGAAAAATTAAGCTACCACACCCCCATGCAATAAGTGTGCCAGTGTGTGTGTGAGAGAGAGTGGCTAAGAATAGAAGCATAAATTATGCTGCTAATACTTATATGTACAGCTGGCATTTCTATTGTCTTGTCTCTTATGACAGTGCCCTCCTCTGGAAGCTGTTAGGATAAGAGCTAATGTCGTCTGTGCCACACAAAGGTGATGGCGAATTGATGAGCCTATAAAGAGATTCCGAGGCGAATAGGGAAATGCATTGTTAATGCTATTAAATATTACTTAGCCTACAGCAAGCTGCATGTTCAACAGTTTAAACTTTAATTGCTAGCTGATGCAGAAACAAGCCTGGATATATGTAAATCCTATTGAAAGCTAATATCATTTTGGCTGCTCAGATGGATTAGCAGCCACTACAATTAGCAGCATGAGCAGCTAATGATATTAGGGGAGAATCCATCATGCAGCAGTCTGGGCCTTTAAATCTGAAAAGAAGTTAAGGTCCCTCTCCCCATCAAAACCCCGCACTGGGAAGTCTTGCCAACTGATGCAGCAGACTCCAGGGGGTGAGCCAAGAAGCTTACCGAACTCAGAAGGCTGACTCCACTCTCACCTTGAATTGTTCCTCTTTATGTCCTCTACCGGTAATTCTAGCTAAGCACATTTTGGCCAGTGCTGCCTCCTCCCCACCCTCTGGGCAGTGCCACTGGATCACAGAGTAGAGGCAAAAAGATCCATCGTCAGTTATAGAGCTTATGATTCACTCTGGCCACCATGGCTATGATAGAAGGAGAGAGAGGAGGGAGTTTTCTCAGAATTGGTGCCACTGGAAGCAGGCCGTTGTATAGAGGAAGCACTTCCTCAAATGTTTATGACTGCCTTAAGATAGCCCACAATCCTCACTTAAAACTTTAGGGTCATGTATGGAAACTGTCATATTTTGAGTATAATTTCTGTATCTGTTCTATAAAAATAAGCTTTGTTTGATGTCCCTTGAAGTCACCAACAATAAGGCACAATGGGCCATAGACCGTGAGGTGTGATTCTATTTCCTCGATTAAATGGATGGCAACCCTTCCATTTCTAAAGGTTTACATTCTGACACTGATAATTATAAAATCAAAGCACTTGAAAGAAAGACTGGCCTTTATTGGTGAAATTTATAAAATAAAAAACTTTGTGGTTTTATTAATCTGATTGTAAAAAAAAATCTACTATCGCTGGTTATAATAGCACAACACATATCACAATTAAGCTAAGATAGCTACTTACAAATAACTTTAGATAATCTAATTTTGAAAAGAGTACTATTTTGTAATCAAACTCTAAATACATAAGGAACCATTAATAGCTTGATCTATAAAACTGTTTATTTTAGACAGATTCATCAATTATTATAAATTCTAATTTTTAACTAGCAATAACCATCTGAAGCCACAAATTCTGAGTCATTATTCAGAATTAATAAAGCCCTGCCTTATTAATACACATGAGCAGAAATTACAAGTTTGTTTTCGGAAAGTTGCAGTAAACTAAACTGGCATGATGAAGGCTTAAGAGTTGTATATATAATTATAGTTTTGTGGGAAATATTTAGTGTGGCTCACCTTTTTGCTTTTGTTATCAAGACTTTAGGATGCAATGGACTTTAAATATATTTCATATAAGAAACTTATACTGCAAGATGACGATGAATAAAGGCCTAAGGAAACAAAGGTAAGGCTATTCTTCTTGCTCCCCATTATTTAGAAGAAACTTTGCCAATTTTACTCATTTGGGGGTTATCCTATAGGATTCTCCTCTTAGCATGGACAGCAGGCCTCAATGAATAACGGTCAGTACAGCGTGGAGATGATTTGTTGTCACAAGCAATCCCTTTATGTTACTTTGAGAAAGCTACACTCAACAGAGGTTCAAACATGTCTACAGGTTCAAACATGTCTACTCTAATAGAAACTTCTATCCCATTACATCTACTTTTTTGTTATACTAAGATGACTTTAGAGTTTTGCTGGGCTAGAGAAAATCGATGGTGTTTTCCATTAACATAGTCTTTTTCATAAAAATATTTGTTGATATCAAGCTTTCCCCTCATCAGCCCTATATTCTGCACCATATTCAGAAGCATGTCTTCTACTAGGGAGGATGATGTTCTAAAATGCCAGGTCAGAAAAATGATTTAATGACAATCTTTGGGCATATGAACACCCAGAACAACAATCAGAGGGGGTTATATTCATCTGTTCTTAAATTTAGCAGACATTTATTGAGGACCTACTGAGTGCAAAACACTCTGATATAAATATACCTGAGGTATTGCCTTTGTTCTCAAGAAGCTTAAAGCTGAGTGAGGGAGTGACAGAGGATAATTATAACCATGATGGAAATATCCACAGGATTCCTGGGCATGCATAGCATAGATTAGAAGTAATTTGATTCTAAAAATAAAGGTTAGACCCCAAAATAAATTTATTGATGATGAAGATTACAACAAGTAGTGTGGGTTGTCAAGAAGGATTACAAGTTTGTGGGGGGTTTTAAAGAATAAATTTTTAGAATGCACATGGCTTGAATTTTATATACTGAGTTTGTCTGAAGCTTCCAAAAGAGTTGGATTTAAGAATGCTACATCGACAAGGTAGCTCAGAGCTTTGCTGTGACCTTTTGCTGTCTGGCACAGAAGGCATGATTCCTATTGCACCTTGCTCAGCTCATGTAGTTTCTGCAAGCATCAACACCTTTCTGTCTCTTTATGAGAAGCACACAGGTATCAAAAGATTTTTTAAAATAAAGTAATGGATGACCATTTCATAAGGCTCATGCTTATTGAATTTTTGGAGAAATCATTCTATAAGCCATGAATGTGATGAGTTTTTGAAGTGAAACCTTCAACATCTCAAATCCAACATATTAAAGACTCATTTTCTTCTTGTAGTCTTGTTTCTCCTCCTGTTCTCTCCAACTTGGTATCATATGATACTTGGTCACATGAACTAGAGAACTAGAGTCTTCCTTTGAAAATCAGTCAACAATATCCATCAATCAGTTCCTTTTAATGCCTCTAAATTCCATTTCTTCTCTTCCTTTTCCACTAATGCCACTGCCTTAGTTGTCCTAGTCATCATCTCACACCTAGACTATTGGAATAGTCTTCTAAATGATCTTTTGCCTCCAATCTTCACTTATATCACCTTCATCTTCCACACTACCAGCAGAATCCCCTTCCCATGTTCTGTAGCTTAAAAACTATATGATCTAAGAGATAAAATTTTCAATCCTTAGGGTGGTGTTCAATACATTTTCCAATTAGGAACCCAAAAATATTTCAGGCTCATGTTCCATTTTCTGCAGTTTACTCTATGAACATGATTCTAGGCACTAGTCATGCTCTGTTGCTCCAGTTGTATTGAGAACTTTCATACCTCCAGTCTTTATGCAGGAGTGCCACTGCATTCATGTCATCCCACACATCTCAACTTGGTGAAATATTATCTTTCCAACTTCACTCAATGTCACCTCCTCTCTAAAACCTTCCTTAATTCTTTTAAAAATATATTTCATTATTTTTTTTTACAGAGAGAAAAGGAGAGGGATGGAGAGTTAGAAACATTGATCAGCTGCCTCCTGCACACCCCCTACTGGGGATGTGCCCACAACCAAGGTACATGCACTTGACCAGAATCGAACCTGGGACTCTTCAATCCAAAGGCTGCTCTATCCACTGAGCCAAACCGGTCAGGGCTCCTTAATTCTTTAGACCAGTTATTAATTGAGCAGCTCTCAGATCAAAAAATGTCTAACAGGAAAAATGAAAACATTTTATAACTTTTCCTCCTCAAAATCATTTAGTGAGATGCTAGGAATAGAAAGGTAATCAAGACAGGTACAATTAATTTTATGAAACTTCAATTTCAGTGGAGGAAATAAATAGGTAAAAATATATAATTTTACATATATGTGCTAGAGTATCTAGGGAGATGAGACACAATTTTATATCAGCTGTCAAAGGGAAGCTTCTCTTGGAATGTACTATTTGAGATGAGACCCAAATAATAAGATGTTTTTCAATAACAATTTTGTTTTTTTGCTTTAGCTGAGTGTTAGTGTAGAATATTTTTTAGAAGAATAAAATGTCTCCATCATTTAAAGCTCCCATGCTTATTTCAGAGAACATTCTGGGAACCTCAACAACAAAACAACCTAATTTTACCAATTGCTTTATAATAAACCAATCCATGATTCACCGTCACAAAACAGCAATTATTTACTTCTTCTGAGTCTGTGAGTAAGCAAGGGATTGAATGCTATAGGCAAGACTTAGCTGAACAGATTTGATTCCATATTCCTCTCACCCTCTCCTTCCATGGAAATAGCAGATATACGTGAGCAAGTAAGCCCCATGGCACAAGTGCTTTATATAGATATTAAACACATCTACTAATATCTCATTGGCCGAAGTAAGTCACATGGCCAAGCCCATGGTAGAAAGGCCCAGCAAAGTTGCATGCCATAAATAATGGAAACAAGGATGGGAGAATTTTGCTAGAGCAATAAATAACATCCCTGGAATCTAGTATTGCATTTGCCACCGAATGTGTCATTTTAGGCATGTCCCTTGCTCTCTCTGAGTCTTATGTGTAAAATAAGGGCACTTGATTAAATTATTCCTAGATTCTATTCAAGCTCTAAATTACCTATGACCCCTTTGTTTCAGAAGGCTTGATGGCATTTAAAGCAACTGTGCAAATAAATACCCAAATCTGTATAAAAAGAACTAAAATCTATTATTGACTTTTATAAATGATACAGCATACAGCCTCACTATTGACCTTAACATTGCCGCAGAGTGGTGAGGGTAGCAAACAGGAACTACAATGGGAGGGGCATCAAAAGATCACAGTTCATGTGCAGACTCCTTCACGGACAATTTTAAACCCTTACAAGAGGATGTCTGGGCACTCAGAAAAATGTAACTGGGAAGAACTCTGGGCTCAGGAGAGAGGACCCAGATAATTAGATGGGAATCCTAGCTGTCCTGCCACTACCTGAGTGACTTATCTCTCAGTGCTCAGTTTTCTCTATTTAAAAAAAAGATCATAATAAGATTATAGACTTAATTTTATTGATTTATATGCTTAATTTAATGAAATACTGCACATAAAGTTTAGGAAGAGTATCTGAAAACAGTGCTCAATAAATACCAGCTACACATATTGCTTGTTTAAGCTACATGAAAGCCAGGTATATGTATGTGTGTGTGTGTATATATAGTATATATATATATATACTCGAGGACTGGTATATGAAAATCTGTGTGCTTAGGGGATAGAGGAGTCCCTCAGCCTGGCCTACACCCTCTAGCAGTCCGGACCTCTCAGGGTATGTCCACCTGCCAGCTTAGGCCCACTCCCAAGGGTATCAGGCCTAAACTGGCAGTCAGACATCCCTCTGGCAGCCTGGGAGCCCTCAGGGGGTGTCCAACTGGTGGCTTAGGCCCACTCCTTTAAGGGAGTAGACCTAAGCTGCAATTGGACATCCTTAGCACTGCCATGGAGGCAAGAGAGGCTCCCATCACTGCCTCTGCACTCATGGCCATCAGTCTGGCTTGTGGCTGAGCAGAATTTCACCTATGAGAGCACACTGACCACCAGGGGGCAGCTCCTGCATTGACTGTCTGCACCCTGGTGGTCAGTGTGCATCATAGCACCGGTCATTCCTGGTCATTCTGCCATTAGGGTCAATTTGCATATTACCCTTTTATTACATAGGAATATTTTAAATATAACTACATGAGTTACCCTATTGTCTCATATCTCATTTCTATTATCCTAGCCTCTGTAGACATTTGCATTTTTAGTCTTTACTTCAGAAAATTCTAAGTAAAATCAGAAAGAAGTCAGAAAAATTTAAATGTCCAGAAAAGAAGCTCAGGAGTGAGGACCCACCTAATCATCTGGGTCCTCACTCCTGAGCCCAGCGCCCAGCCCCTTTTCCCTTACTGTAGGCTTTTAGGCATCATCGTTATGAAATATGGCTTCTACATTCTTTTAAATCCTCTTAAGTAGCAGTCATCCTCCTCTACCCCTCCCTATCACCCGCCTCCCTGCTACTATTAAGCCCTTCACAGGTATCAATCGCTGGGAAGAAAGAACTGCACTTTAAAAGGATTTTAAATAATGTCCCCAAGAAATATAGCAGCAGATTGTTCAATGGGGATTATCAGCCAAGAGTGTGTTAAGGGGGAGGGAGGGCTCTCTTTTAAAAGGTCTTTAAATAATGTAAGTGTTCTTCTTGGCAACATTACTCACAGACATTTTAGGAGTAGATATTTCTGCTGTACCCACTCATCAGGAGCGTGCACCCACAAAAGAGGCATAAGGGAGACACACAGTCATGATGTGTCCACACCCTTGTTATTATATTATATACAAATATTATAAGCTTTCTCCAAAACATGGAGAGTACCAGAGACTTACTTAGTAAAGAGACCCTCCCTCCTTCCAAGAATCAAAGTCAAATAACCCCAGGAACTATGTGAACATTTGCTAAGAGACTTTTGCAAGAGTGGGAGGTGTGGAGTGAATTATTTTCTATGCTTTTCAAGAGGATCTTGAAAAAGGGGGGTTGTTGCTTTACTTTCTCTTCTACTTTACCCCTTCTTAAAACCAAACTACAGGTCAAAAATTTAAACAGCACACTCTGTCTTCTTCCAATCACTCTATTTCAAACTTCCTTCCCAGTTGAGCCTCATTCATATCTGTGAGATGGGTATAAGAGGAAGTGGTGCCATCTATGGTAGAAGATAAGGGCTTCAGATTTGAAGACAGAAAATCTGAGTTTGGAATCCAGTTTGACCACTACTGGTGACTTTAGGAAAATGTTATATCCCTCATTGGGCCTCCTCTGAAAATCACAGGTAAACCATGCCTGCTCCTAGTTTTAGAAATGTAATTAGAAAAGTGGACAGCACTCAGCTCCATGCCTAGTATAGTTTAAGTACTCACTCCATGGTCCTCAATACATGGAGTGTTGTGATACTTGGAGGCCATGATTTTGTGAATGTGATTTTAGTTGTTTGGGATCCAGGAGCTGCTTATATTTTGATGTATCTGACTCCAGGGAGCCAAAGTGTTGAGTCTTATATGCAGCTGGCACCGAGGATATTTTCAAGATGGTTTTAAGTATGGCTATGTGCTCTATAAGAACTAGGGGGTCAGTTGGAGCTTTCCTCTGGTGATGGAAGAATGAACAACCAATTCTAATATTCACACACAGGACACAGATGGGGGTAAGTCTTAGGCCATTTTATAGATAGAACTTTGCACAAATTGCGGTGGAAAGAAATTTCAGGAGACATGTGTGTCTCCCTTATCTCAGACATTAAACATAAAGCATAAAAGATGGCCCAAAAACTCACTGTTTTCCTTTACAGCCTAGAAGAGTTGCAGAAATGAAAAGTACTTTTATCCAATGGATCCCACGTACATTACATTCTTGGGAAACTGAAATGGTAGGGCCGGTATCAAAGAGCACCCCCCGAATAGGACATTGAGCTGGCAGGTGAGTGTAAATAATGCAGCTCAAATGATGTGAGGGAAAATGATGTTCCTCTAGCATTCAGACAGTGGAACAGGTCTTGTGTCATTGACCACAATGACAGAAAATCAAACTGAGCCCCATTAAAGGAAAAAAGCCATCTATTTTAGTTAGCCCAGCAGGCACCTGAAAGCTCCTCTCAGTATGAAAAAATGGAAGGGCACTTGAGAAGATGGAGGTCTCGGTTCTAATGACCACGTGTGCACCTCCTGGGGAGGATGGATCTCTCTTTTAAATATGAAGGATTGATTTTGAAAATAGTCTTCTCTGCTGTGCTAGTTCTTTTCCTGCCTTTCATTGACAAGAGGACATGATTAGGTGAGGACCTTTTCAGTTAACTGAGATGAACCAAAACAAGGAAACCATTTTTTAACGCAAAAGGCTGGCATGGCCTTATTTGTTATCATCCTTTAATTCCAGTGTATTACACCATAGTGCCCAGATAGAAAAAAACCTAAGGCAGAAGCATCCAAGAAGTAGAAGTAAAAGGAAAATGCTTTTGAAATTTTCTTAAAGCAATTCAAAGAACTTTTTACAAGCTCATTGCTCCCCGGAAAAGAAAAGTAGAAATTATCTCTTTAACTCTTTTTTTTTTCTAGTTGATACTCCAGATATCTTGGTCTTCCTGACCATCACTTGTTGCTAGAAATACAGATTGACTTTTTGGCCTAATAAAGTGAAAGTCTGAAGCAACTACCCCCATAACTGAAGCCCTCAAAAAACACATTGGCCTCAATTATGTTATGAAAGTCCATAGAGAACTTATAAAAATTTTAAACTCAATTTCCATAAATACTTCCCCATGTCTTCATTGAGATAAATGAAAGGGTTTTTTCTTTAATTTTTTCCCCAATTATAGTTTATATTCAATACTAGAGGCTCAGTGCACAAAATTGGTGTATAGGTAGGGTCCCTAGGCCTGGCCGGTGATCAGGGCCAATCGGGGACTTCCAACTACTGGGCAGGGCCTCCTTTCCCCAGCTGCCAGCTGCCAATTGGGGCCTTCCTTCATTCCGTGCTGCCCCCTGTTGGTCAGCGCACATCATAGCAAGCGATAGAACTCCTGTTTCCCAGTCAAACTCCCGAGGGGACAATTTGCATATTAGCCTTTTCTATAGAGAGATTATTTTGTATTGGTTTCAATGATTAAATAATCATATACTTTATGAAATATTTCTCCTGATATTTCCAGTACCCACCTGGAATTTGTTAGCCCTATCCACTGAGATAGGGGAATTATCCAGGCCCCATATATAGTTACTGTATTACTGATAATATTTCCTATGCTGTAAATAAAAATTTTCATAGCCATAGACCCCAATTATTATTATTATTATTATTATTATTATTACCATAATTATTATTACCATTTACAAGCTAAAATCGAGATGGTTACAGTTACATACCCTTCAAACATAGCATACAAAAGTATTTTTTCCACATATATCTTGATTGCAAGTTATTTTTTAACTTCTTAGTAGTCTCCAGACAACTTAAGACAATAACATATTATTTGATTTTCCCAAAATCTTTCAGGACTTTAATTTACTAAAAAAGTCAATTATGGGCAACATTTTATCTGCCTGCTTATGCCTTTATTTGAATTTGACTTTCAAGTCCAATATATATAAGTAATAAGTCTACCATAGTTGCTGCTATGGAGCAAAGCAAAGACATACATTTGTCTACTAAATACAAGCTGAGGGACCATTGTCTTGAGTGTCAGACCTCAAAGCCTGAGTGAGACCTGGGACCAAGAGGAGGGGGTAGAAGGTAACATTTCCTTAGTAGTAGTGTTACCGGTTTTAGAGCACTTAGGTAGGTATTGACTTTGGAAGGTTCAACCACAACTAAAGAATGACCAGATAAAATCCAGCTTCTGGGTCCCAGTGTACTTGGAAAAAAGAGTAAAATGACATAATAAAAGAGGAAAGGCTTGCACCCATGAAAGGTAAAAACCTTTTGGGTCCGATGCGGAGTTGAAACCCAAGATTCATTGAAATACTGGCAAGTTCCTGCCCTTGGCATTGATGCTTTAAACTGAGATAGGAAATTTGAAAGGTAGAAAACCTGATTACCCCACATCTGACAAGCTGCAGGGTTTGCCTGACTCAGCCTGGTGGTTGTGTGGATTCCAACTCATAAGAGGTGGGTAGGCCCAGAGCTTAAAACATCCCCATGGCGTTGCAATGATTAACTCAGCAGCTTGAGCTATTCCAAATGTTGCTCTCTTGTCGGAGAAAAAGAATAAATACATTGGGTGTGAGTGATGGCCAGCGAGGGAAGGCTGAAATGTTTGCTCAGCCTCAGTGTTCTGGGAGCTGAACAGCTTTCCAAAGGCACTTTTTTTTCTCTCTCCAGATGTTCCTGAGGAAGATGCAAATGAGCCTATCTTCATGTTGCAAAACTGTCAAATCCTGTCCAAGGAACCTAATACGATGTCATCAAGTCCAGTGAATCTCCTCTCTGGTGGGGAATGTCTGCATTGCTATGAATCTTATAGAAGTAGAGGATTCATAACAAAATATATGCTGTTTTCTTATTTCAGAACAGACTTTTTATATATTATCATGCATATCATATCAAACTACTTTACTTTCTAATGAATGATAGCTCCTAAGCGTTATCCCATGCTGTAACTGCTGAGACACTGTTTCACAATGTTCCCTGTGATAACTAAGGGTGGGTCTACTTCGCAGATGAGTAACCCAAAGAACACAGAGCATAAGTAGACTTGCCCAGAATCTCCCCTGCTGAAATACCACATAGTATAAAAACCATTTGCCCTTTACTCTGCCCTCAAACCGCCATTAGTTGTGGGTCTTTGTTTTCTTCCTAGGTCACATCATTTTGAAGTTATTAATAGTGTCACAAGGTCTCAGTTATGAGTATAGCAGATGAGAATGTAGAGATTCTCTGTTGATCTCCTGGCAGAAAGAAAGGGCATTGCAGGGTCTGTGCCCAACCCTAATTGATTCTATCCAATGAGAGCATCTGTCCTGCTTTAAACTAGCCAGATTGAACTTTGAAAATATTTGAAAAGGAGGAGAAACTAGGTGAAGGCCTTAGAATTTTGGCTAATAAAAATATATGTGGGAAGATATTATAGAAAACTAGAGGCCCGGTGCCTAGTTATTTTTTGTGCATGGGTGGTGTGGGGGGGTTTCTCTCAGCCCAGCCTGCACCCTCTCCAATCTGGGACCCCTCGAGGGATGTTTGACTGCCCAGGGAGTCAGACATCCCTCTCACAATCCAGGACTGCTGGCTCCCAACTGCTCACCTGCCTGATTGCCCCTAACTGCTTCTGCCTGCCAGCCCAGTCACCCCCTAACCACTCCCCTGCCAGCCTGATTGACACCTAACTGCTCCCCTGCTGGCCCAATTGCCCCTAACTGTCCTCCCTTGACAGCCTTGTCACCCCCAACTTCCTTCCCCTGCAGGCCTGATCACCCCCCAAATGCCCTCCCTCACAGGCCTGGTCACCCCCAAATGCCTCCCCCCTTGCAGGCCTGGTCCCCCTCTCCCAACTTCCCTCCTCTGCAGGCCTAGTTCCCCCAAACTGTCCTTCCCTGATGGCCTGGTGCCCACCAACTGTCTTCCCCTGCAAGCCTGCCCCCCCCCCAAAAAAAAGTGCCCTCCCCTGCTGGCCTCCCTGCAGGCTTGGGTTCCCCTCAACTGCCCTCCCTTGCAGACCTGGTCCCTCCTATCTGCTCTTCTCTGCTGGCTATCTTATGACAGCCATCTTGTGTTCATATTGGAGGCATCCATCTTTGACCACATGGGGGTGGCCATCTTGTGTGTTGGAGGGATGGTCGATTTGCCTCCAAGTTGTCCTATGTGATGAGTAGGAAACTGGGGTATTTATCCATTAATGTTTGAGAGGTGTCCTAGGATGTTACTATCCAGGCTCCTGGCCTGCCATGAGATGAACACTGACCTGCAGAGAGTTCACAGGAAGTTAAGAGTAAGTGGCCATGAGCTTGGTAATGGTGTGTACAGAGGATATATATAGATGGAGCCTCAAGTCCACCAAGCAGGAATTCTTAAACTGGAGTCCACTGAGACATGCTTGGGATTCAATGGTTCACCAATATCTGAAAACTATTTTTGAAATTCTGCATACATTTTCTAGAGAGAAAATTCAAGATTTCATCAGCTTCTCCAAGTGGTCTGTGAGCAAAAATAAATAAATAAATAAAAATAAAAATAAGAAGCCAAGAGAATAAAAGATTTATTCATCTTATGCTCTCTTGTATCAGATATTCAGAATTAATAGTAAGTGTAAATATACAAAAAATACTTGAACATTTGGTGGACAAGGGGATAAATTATATATTTATTATAGTCTAAGTATAGTCTAAGAGTGACACACTTGAACACTTCCTTTCCAACAATGATGAATAGCTTTTATTAATATGATACCTTACCTAATAACAGACAAACATGTAAATTGACTGTTCCTCCACTATGCCCACCAGCCAATTATGTGTGATATGCAAATTAACTCACCAAAGATTTCAGTGAATTTGCATACACAGGTGCCCAGTGGGCAGTCGGGACACTTGCATCAAAGCGATGACTCAGGCATTCTGCCCCACCCCTGTCTCTCAGGGCCACTGGGCAGCGTGGGAAGGTGGGACCAGAGCAGAAAGAGGCAGATCCAGGGCTGAGCCAGAGTGGAAAGGCGGTGCCAGCAGCCAAAGAAAGGAAGGCCCATTGTAGCACAAATCTTCATGCATTGGGCTTCTAGTCTATATAATAAAAGCCTAAGCAACCATTATGGTGGAATGACCAGAATGACTGATTGCTATGATGTGCACTGACCACCAGGGGGCAGACTCTCAATACAGGAGCTGCCCCCTGGTGGTTAGTGTGCTCCCATAGGGAGAGTGCTGCTCAACCAGAAGCCAGCTCACAGTTGGTGAGCACAGCGGCAGTGGTGAGATCCTCTCCTGCCTTTGAGGCAGCACTAAGGTGCAGCAAGCCAAGTGGTAAGGAGCAAAGAGCAGGTGGGCAGTAAGGAGTGAGGGGTCCTGGACTGCAAGAGGGATGTCCAACAGGTGGTTTCGGCAAGATCCCTAAGCTGGCAGGCAGACATCCCCCGAGGGGTTCCAGACTGCAAGAGGGTGCAGGCTGAATTTTGTGCACCAGACCTCTAGTAAAATAATAATATTACAATGACAACCATAATAAGAATGAAAATCAATAAAATTCTCAAAGTATCCTGCACATTCTCAACAAAGTTTCCTTCTCTTAGTCATCTCCCTTCAGACTTGAAGAGAGCAGGAGACCAGTTCCAGAGAATAGCTGTGAAAGTATATTTTCATGATGGAATTTGGTCATGTTAGTCCATCTATTCAGGCAAATCATACTTAAAGATTCCACTGCCACTTCTTCCTTAAAACCATAGGCACTAAGGGTACCATTTAACTAAAACTTTTAGTGTTTTAATTGGGTATGTTGGCTTTTGTATATTGTTTAAGTTTACAGCTGTTAAGACTAGTCTACCATTAATCATACTTCTAAATGCTTCTCAAGAATTCTGTATAAATTCAAAGATATCGTAGGCAAAATTAATTCAAATGAGTACAGTTTACAAGTTTCTAAGCCAAAAAGTAAAATGACAGTACTTCTAATTCTATTATTACTTGAATAGATCACTTGCTTTCCTTTGACCAAAGATGTCTGTCACCTTTATTTGAAACAGCTATTTTAAGCCAGTCTTCCTGTTCTTGGAGTAAAGGGCTGTACCTCTTCAACCCTACCCCCTACCCACCCCTTCACCCCATAGAACAAGTCTCTCCTCCAAGATTCGTTTTGTTAATGTTTTCCTGAGAGCATTGCTGAGTGCTAGTTTATTACTATGAAGCCCATAATGCCTTTTAATTGTAGCATCTACTGTCACATGCTATTGTTTAAGTCTCAATGGATGATACTTCTCCTCACTCAGAAAAAATACATTTTGCACTCTAAACATTTGCATATAGTTCATGTTTTCCTAGGATAGGGTATGTGAGTTATAAAATGATAGCTTCTCAAATTATTATCTGACTAGTGGCCCAGTGCACAAAATTTGTACATGGGTGGAGGGGTGTTCCTCAGCCTGGCCTGCACTCTCTCCAATCTGGGACCCTCCAAGAATGTCCTACTGCCAGTTTAAAGGGACCAGGACTAAACTGGTAGTCAGACATCCCTTTCACAATCTGGGACTGCTCATCTGCCTGCCTGCCTGCCTGCCTGCCTGCCAACATGCTTTCCCCAAACTGTCCCCCACCACTGGCCTTCTTGCCCCCAAATACACCCCCCCAGCCTGATCACCTCCAACTGCCCCCCTCTTCTGGATGTTCACTCCAAACTGCCTCCCCATTGTCCTGGTCACCTCCAACTGACCCCCACTGATGGCCTGCTCACCCCCATCTAGCCCCCCTGCTGGTCTGATGGCCCTGCCCCCCACTAGCCTGATCACCCACAACTGTAGTCCCATCCTGGCCTAACCACCCCCCAGTGGTCCAAGCTCCCAGCCCCTCCTTTTTTCTTTTTATTTCTTTCTTTTTTTTCAGCACCTCCTTGATCAGAGGCCAGGGCTGGCTGGAAGAAAGTATCTGGGATTTATTTATCTTCTATAATTGAAACTTTGTAGCCTTGAGCAGTGATCAGAGCCAGCCAGGGCAGATGGAAAGCTTGACTTCCTCCATCACCAGGGCAACTCAAACCTCCTGCTTACTCCAGTTCCATGGCCACCACAATCTTCGTTGAGTTAATTTGCATACTCACTCCTGATTAGCTGATGGGCACGGCTTGTGGGTGTAGCAGAAGTATGGTAAATTTGCATATTTCTCTTTTATTAGTGTAGATGTAAACTAGCCCAACTAGGAAAAAAATCCTAGATTTTGCTGTCTACCAATAATCTATACATAACAGATACAATGCTTTTTTAACATATACCAAAAAAAGAAGAAAAAGAAAAGGAAAAGATCATGTTCTATGATTACTGAAAAAAAACAACTTAGGATATATCTTCATAGCTCTTCACTTACTTTCATCAATTAAAATAAATATTGTTTTATAATCTGCTCTCATGAATTTGAACTATTTATCACTCTTCATGGTGCAATAAATTTTATGGAAATATTAAGCTCTTCCTTATTAAAATTAAATGCCAATGAAAAACATGTGAGTACTAAATGTATCTCAAATTTTTAAGTAAATCAACTATTGGAAAGACATCCCTCAAAAACTTGTATTATTAAGTTATGAGTTCATTTATATATGGTTATGACTATTTCACCACATAATTAGACTTTATATACAATTTTTGAAAACATTTGTTAAATAAGTAAGTACTAGTTGCTTTAGCAATTTAATGTCATAGAACCAGTATGATTATCTTTTTACTGGTTTGACTAATCTATTGTTTATTTAAGCCACTTAAATAATTTGTACATGTGGAAATAAATTTTGCTTGTCTATAAAGACAATAATTAGAAAAGAAATTATAATACATTTTTCAGCTATGTCTCAAAGGGTATGTCTAGTTAAAAAATTGCTGTTGTCCATTTAACTGCATAGAAACTCAACCAGGAAGAGTGACATATATGTCTAAATTCTCTTCTGATGGAGGTAGAATAAAATAATCAGTGATGAAATATGCTGGAAGTGTTCTTTGGGTAGAGCTGAGAGAGTATGTCTTTCACCTAAAGTTGCAGACAATCAAAATTCTAGATGTGCACAAGGTCAGGAGACAAAGGGGAGACCAATACCAAGTAAAGAGGAGAGTCTCAATAGATCCTCCAGGGCAAATTTAAAAAAACAAACAAGAAGACCAGGAAGTCAAAATTGAGAGCCAAAGAACAAAAAAAGAAGTGACTGAGATCAAGATGAGAAGAAGCAAAAACTGGACCAGGGTTGATTTTTGTGCATTTATAGGTGATTGAATGGATGGCAGGCAAGGCACATGTGGGCAATCATTGGGCAAGATCTGAGGGATTTTAATGCTTGAAATGCCTGGAAGCAGTCATTATCCACCTGCCAATAAAATAGAAGCAGGTGGAAAGGAAAACCAACTACTAAACCCAAGTTGAATCAGAATGATTATCTGGAAGTGATGAAACTAGAAAGCATCAAAGCACAAAAAATGAGTTCAAAGACATCTGGTAAGGAACAAGGATGAAGAACAAGGAAGCATTCAGCACCTCACTGCAGGTTTTCTATGTCATTCTGCTTTTCATATGGAAAACGGAAGTAGGGATGGTTGAAGCTTACTTAATTCCATGAAGGATTATGTAGATAAGTGTGTGAAGTACTTCCAAATACCTTTCTTGACAGAATTTCACTTTATAAGAAGAAAGTAAATGAGTATTGAAGTATGGACAGTTACATGAGAGAAAAAGCTGTAAATCACTGATATTTAGTGATAACATTGCTGGGCTTCCCAATCCTCAATGAAGCACATACATTATAGGTAAAATCTATTTTCTGAGTACATAATCAAAGACTAAAATGAGAAGGCAAACATCTCTTTTGTAAATAAAATTATTAGGAGTGATGTGAACATTTTCTGTTAACGATAAGACCAATGTTTCTATGAGGTAAAGATAAAAACTAAAGCTGGCAACCTGGAAATCTTCCCTCTAGTTCTGAAGCAGTCTTAACTCTTAGATGAATACTCCGCACATAAAAAAATTAAAGGACTTTCATCACTGATAGATTATTTTCCCATTCTTAAATAGTTAGGAGTATTTGATTATTACTATTTGATAATCCATTCAATAAATATTTACAGAGCATCCAACATGTTCAGCATTGTACTGTAGCTGTTTTTTTTTTTTTTGATTTTTAAAAATATATATTTTATTGATTTTTTACAGAGAGGAAAGGAGAGGGATAGAGAGTTAGAAACATTGATGAGAGAGAAACCTACTGGGGATGTGCCCGCAACCAAAGTACATGCCCTTGTCCGGAATCGAACCTGGGACCCTTCAGTCCACAAGACGGCGCTCTATCCACTGAGCCAAACTGGTTTCGGCTAACTAAGTGATTTTTTATTTTTTTTTTTATTTTTATTTTTTTAATTTTTTTTTAAATAAATCTTTATTGCTCAGATTATTACAATTGTTTCTCCTTTTTCTCCCCCATAGCTCCCTTCCACCTGATTCCCACCCCACCCTCTTCCCTCTCCCCCTCCCCCCACTATTGTCTTCATCCATAGGTTATACAATTTTAATCCAGTCTCTGCACCCCACACCCCTTTCACCCTGATAATTATCTATCCACTCCCTTTCTTTGCCCCTAATTCTATTATATTCACCAGTTTATTCTATTCCTGAGATTTTTAATTCACTTGACCTTCTTCCTCTTCTTAAGTAATACCTTTCAGCATTTCATATAATACTGGTTTGGTGGTGATGAACTCCTTTAGCTTTTTCTTATCTGTGAAGCTCTTTATCTGCCCTTCAATTCTGAATGATAACTTTGCTGGATACAGTAATCTTGGTTGTAGGTTCTCCCTATTCATCACTTTGAATATTTCTTGCCACTCCCTTCTGGCCTGCATGGTTTCTGTTGAGAAATCAGCTGATAGTCGTATGGGTGCTCCCTTATAGGTAACCAACTGCTTTTCTCTTGCTGCTTGTAAGATCCTCTTTTTGTCTTTTACCCTTGGCATATTGATGATGATGTGTCGAGAAGAATTTTTCTTTGGATTCCTCTTGTTTGGGGTTCTGTAGGCTTCCTGTACTTGTAAGTCTATTTCTTTCACCAGGTGAGGGAAGTTTTCTGATATTATTTCTTCAAATATGTTTTCAGTATTTTGCACTCCCTCTTCTTCTGGCACCCCCATAATTCTGATGTTGGTGCGCTTGCAGTTGTCCCAGAGGCTCCTTACACTATCTTCAACTTTCTGGATCCTCTTTTCTTCTTCCTTCTCCAAAGGAGTGTCTTTTGGCTCTTTGACCTGATTCTTGTGTTCTTCCATTCTGCTGTTGGATCTCTGCATAATATTTTCCAATTTAGTCAGTTTATCTATACTTTTTAGTTGGGTCTCATGAATTTTATCGAGCTTTCCTAGGATATTGTTGCATAACCTTAGAACCGTAGTTCTGAACTCTATATCCTCCATCTCTTTTGTTTGAGATCTATTTCCTTGTCTCGGCATTATCACTATTTTTCAGAGTTGGTAGGATGGCTTTGTGTGTTTGGTGTCCTATATAGCACAGTGGGTCAGCCTCCTCAGTTACCTGAGGTAGACACTCTTGGTGATCCCCTTTGTGGACTGCGTGCACAGCCTTGTTGTAGCTAAGTCTCTATTGTTGTGAATTGACCTTCAGGCCAATTGGATGTGGGTATCAGCTGTGTCTACTCTGGGATAACTTCTGTATTGGACACAGTCTTATAGGATCAGACTTGAAAAACTGCAGAAGCCTCTGCTCAGCTTGGATGGGGCGGAGTCTCAGAGCAAGAGCGTGGGTGCCCCAGGGGCTCACCCGGACTTGGGCTGGTCTCTGTAGTCTGGAGCTTCTGGCTCCTTCCGCTACAGAGAGGCCGCCACCTTGTACAGAGAGGCAGCGGCGGCAGCCTCCGTGGTCAGACCTGGAGCTTCTGGCTCCTTCCGCTGCGGAGAGGAGAGGCGCCGGTCAGACCTCAGCGCGTACTTGCTCGCGCGCGCGTCTGTAGACCCTGCAGACTGCCACTGCGGCTCCCGGTCCCCGGTCTCCCAGTCTCCGAGTCTCTGAGTCTCTGGGTGCCTTTCTCCGCAGTCCAGACTCCACCCGTATGAGCCTGGGACCACGGAATTTCAGCCGGGGTTGGGTTCAGTACAGTCCGAAAGGGTTCCGTGCAATCGGGGATTCCTCCCCTCCCACCGCCAGGCAGGTATTCGGCGGCCGCGTGCGCGAGCGTCTCCCTACCTCAGTGCTTTTCGGCTCCCAGTCGGATCCGTGAGCCTCTCTCTTTCTTTCTAGTTGTAGCTATTCCACTCAGCCAGCTTTCCTGACGTTTTGGTGAAGTCCTTTTTTATTTTAGTTGTTTTTCTAATTAAATTGTTGATGAGGCGGCAGCTTAGGAGACTGCCTAGGCCACCATCTTGCTGTACTGTAGCTGTTAAGCACAGTTTCAAACCTAAAGTAACTGGTGGTTGGTCAGGAATTTGAAAAATAGGAACTCAACAAAGAATCAAAGAATAATTCAGTATTAAACTATAATGTTGACCCATGCCTATAGTTCAATAAGGGTAGAAAGGACAAGATAGTGACTGAAAATACTCATTGAAAAGGAATGATAATGAGAAAATAAAAAAGAATGTGGAGGAGGGGAAGAGGAGGAAGACAATTTACTGAATCATTATATTACTATGTGCTAGGTAGTGGACTATGTTCTTTATATCCATTAGCTGTTTTTTAAAATTCATATTAATGACAATATTTAATATTTTGACGTTTTTATTTTCTGAGTGCTAGAATAATATTTACAAATATTGACTCAAATAACACAATAAACTCTACAAAATAGGTATTAGGTTTTCCCCATTTTACAGATAAGGAAACTAAAGGAAAGAGATGATAATAATGTGTCCAAGATGGTGAAATTAATCACATTGCTAGAATAAAAACCACAGCAATCTCCCTACAGAACCTATCCTACTTGCTAGATACATTGTTATTTTTAAAATATTTTTATTGATTTTTTACAGAGAGAAAGGGAGAAGGATAGAGAGTTAGAAACATCGATAAGAGAGACATCGATCAGCTGCCTCCTGCACACCCTCTACTGGGGATGTGCCCACAACCAAGGTACATGCCCTTGACTAGAATCGAACCTGGGACCTTTCAGTCTGTGGACTGATGCTCTATCCACTGAGCCAAACCGGTTTCGGCTAGATATATTGTTCTTATTTTTTAAAATGGGAAAACAGACTCTAAATTAGGGTGGCCCATATGTTTCATGAGTTTCCTCCTGCCTCCTGAGAGTCTTGTACTTGCACTGCTCCTGTAGCATCCCAATCCCCCAGGCTATCAGTCTATGGACCAAGGGGGATTAATCATCTTTATTTTTTTAACTTTTAAATTTTCCCTTAGCACAACTAAAAAAGTCTCACATTTTTTAAAGGAACTTACTAAAACAAAATAAGCAAAGGTAAAGCACAAGGAAAGAAAAAACCCAAAGGCAATAGCAAGATATAAATAAGCAAACAAGATACAAAATATGTCAAAACATCATGTTCAACTTGAGGACATAGTCAGCCTGTTTTGAACTTAAAATTAAATATTTTCTATAATCTTCTAGCTCTTTTTTATTAGAAGATTATAGGAAATATTTCAAAATTCAGGCCAGGAGACATGTCCCCCATCCCATCCCTCTTCCACTCTTCCACCTCTCTCTCTCTCTCTCTCTCTCTCTCTCTCTTTCTCTCTCTCTCTCTTTCTTTCTTACACACACACACACACACACACACACACACACACACACACCCTCACCATTGTGGAGTCTAGTTCAGATGCTCCTCCATTAAGTTTTTCCGTAACATACCTCATTTTCATTAATCACATGTCAAATTTTAATTTTGACTTGTGTGCTACCCCCATTTGAATATAAATCTCTGAGGGCATGAACCATGTCTTCCTCTCTCTGTTGCTTACTGCTCAGTACCTGGTACTTTGTATTTATTGAACTAACATGTAAATAAATGGTTAGCAAGAGTTTCTATTGCATTTTCACAGCACAGTGAACAACAATCATAATGTGTATATGCTAAAAATTTACATGTGCCTTAACAGAGATATATAGGCTTTTATACGTGGAGGCACATGAAGTGGAAACAGGCTTCTCATCCTCTCTCCCCTTTTCTCCAATATGTTCCTGAGATAATCTGAGAAGGGACTCAGAGTAGTCTCACTGGAGGAAAGGGTTGGACAAAGTTGCTTCTCTACACTTTCTGATTCCCACTTGATAGAGAAAACGCTTATCACCTTCAGGGAAAGAGCCCCCCCCCCTTTTTATCAGTGACCTCACTATGGGCTTTAAGGTAGAACAGATCTCCATTTGAAGCACAAAGAGTCAAGGAAACAGAAATGGAGGCAGGAGGGAAAAACCTTATAGTAATGAGTACCCTCTATGGCTGAGCACTTATGTACAAATTTCACTTCATTCTCACAACCATCCTACTAGAATGTATGCATTTCATTTTATTGAGGCTCTGGAGCTCTGTACATTTGGACTGACTCTTCTCTAACAAGTATATAAGCTCTTATAGAAGCAGCTAAAGAATTGGGAGGAGAAGAATGCTACTAAAAGTCACAATGATAACAATGAAGTGTGTAACCCACTGATCATAAATGCAAATAAATTACAACTGGCAGACAAAGAAACTCAAAATGCTTCAACACTTACTTATCAAGGCAAACAGCCCTATACTCCTCAGTGGTTCCTGAGGGCGTCATGGTATTATAAAAAAGTTTAAAGATTAATGTTAGTAATGAGTGCAAGTCACAAATAAAGACTGACACATATTCAGTATACTCTGTTTTAGAAAGTATGCAATATGTTTTATAATTCGTTAAGTTAATATTAAAACTTCAAATATGCATATATATAAGCTAGTCCTCAACAAATTGAATGTTCCAACGAAATAAAATAATTCATTCTTTGACAAGATTAAATATTTCACTATCTCTTTGCACCAGGTGGTTGCTCAGATATGAGAGGCATTTCTCAAAGTTAGAGAAACATGAAGGCTAATGTTTACAATGTCTCTCCTTTCAAGTCTGTCTATGAAACTACAGTGAAATGTTATTAAATAATAGCCAAGTGAAATGCAGTGTTAAATTATTTGCACAGGGATAGACTGAAGTTTGCATTTGCATTATCTATGTGAAATTATGGAAATTATTAGTAAATCAAAATATCCAGGTGAATCCTTAAGCAAACTGAGGGAAGGATTGATTGGCATTCATTTCCTCTCAGTCTCCCCTTTGGAGGGCATACTGAGGCACAGAAGGGGTTACATGGAAAAATGGAGTGAAGGAGTAAGATTTTAAATAAAGTATACATGCTGAGTGGATTGTTCACTGTTAAATGGTTCTTCAAGTTGCAAGACAAGAATGAAGACTTTGTCACTTAGTTCTAAATAACATGTTGACAGATAGCAGGCCTTTGATAGCTCAGTGGAGAACGAAGGTTTTATGCTTGTAATAAGGACATTAATGAATGTGACAGTAGACAGCAGCTTGTACAAACTGCTGTGCTGATAACATTCTCTGTTCAAAGACAACAAATAATGGTAACAGTGAAAATTAAGAAATGAGGTGAAATCAATCAGGTTATAAAGAATACAGAAAATAGAATACAGATATGGGGCTTCAATGCATCTGGGATCCTTAGAATGACTAACATTTCAGATGTTAGGTTATTACCAGCACAGTGCCTTTTTTTTATCCCCTCCGTCTCTAATCTCTTGCTCAGCCTGCAAATACATCTGAAAACCTTTAAGGCTACATTTAGTAAAGCCTTATCTTTTGGAAGACAGTAGAGAATGCTTCAGAAATCAATCATTATTGAGAATTAAAGTCCAGGCATGGGCTATAAATTAAGTTTAGAAAATATTCTGTGACTAAATATAAACATCATATATGTGTATATTGTGTTAATATATGCCAGTCACTACTTTGGTAAATCCAGAATTAAGTAAGATAAACAAGATTACTTTTTTTTAGCATTTAAATTCAAGTGATAGAGATTTAAAAATTAGTCAAATAATTAAACAAATAAATTAACAAATATGCACATAAAGTTTGTTATGAAGGAAATAAATGAGACAGTTAGCTAGAGTAACAGGAAGGTTATAGTAGACTAGAGGCTCATGCATGAAATCATGCACGGTTAGGGTCCCTAGACCTAGCCTGTGATCAGGGCCATGTTCTGCCTGTTTGCCAGTCCCCAGTTCTGCCCCACCATCACCACAGATCCACTGGAGCCTGAGGGTAAAGAGGAGGTACCAAGAGGTATGCCTTTCACCTGCTCGCTAGTCTCTGCCACACCACTTGCTCCTGTTCCCCAATTAGCCATTCTCTGATCTGTTGGAACCTGTGGGATGCGGGGAGGGACCAAGCGAACTGCCTTCTGTCCACTCACTCACCAGTCGCTGCTGCCACCGATTGATCGGAGCCTGGCCGCCCTTATCAGGGTGTTGAGAGCAATCTGGCCTGTATCAGGACAGTTTGCTGGCCACAATGGGTGTCATAGTTACCAGTCGTTAGGTTGTTATGGTCATGACAGTGTTATGGTCTCTATTATATATATATATATATATATATATATATATATATATATAGAGAGAGAGAGAGAGAGAGAGAGAGAGAGAGAGAGAGAGAGAGAGAGAGAGAGATGGGTGACCAAAGAAGGCCTCTCATAAAAGGTGGTATTTAAGCTAAGACATAATGGATAAAAATGATCAAGAGAGAGGTGAGGATGCTGGAGAGAGCAGGGAACAGTGAATATTCTAGAATGAGAAAAGAGAAATACAAAAGCCAAAAGATGGGGAAGGATTAGAAGAATTGAATAAAAGGACTATGTGGTTGAAGTACAGTGACCAAAAGGATGAGCAATGTGAGAGGAGTTGATGAGAAAGGGAAGGGCCAGTATGTAGAACCTTTTAAACTTAAATTTTATTGTAATACTAGATGCCTTGTGCACAAAAACTGTGCACTTGAGGGGGGGGGGGGGGCTCAGCCCAACCTGTGCCTGAGCCCTCTCGGGCTGAATAAATAAATGCAGTGGAGTAGATAAATCTCTCGTGCAGAAGAATTCAAAGTAGATTATGAAGATACCCCGTCCTATGTGTGACCCTGTGAACCACCATAATGAACATGCCCACATCAGATTCCTTCTCCTAATGCTTCCTAAGCTACAAATCCTATTGACATCTCCTCTAACATTTGCCTTGAGACACAGTAGGTACATGTAAATATTCCACTTGCTTGCTAAATTTCTTTAATGAATCCCATCACTCTAAGAATAAGGTACAAATTCTTTACCATGACCTATGCTGTCCTATGGGTCTACCTCCTTTCGGCCTCTCCAAACTTGTCTCTTACCATCCCCTTCTTTGCTTTCTGTGCTCCAGAGCTGAACACCTTTTAAGTTCCTTAAATGCTCCATTCCCACTACCAGAATTTCCCATGTGTATTCTAGAATGGTTTCTCCCCAACTCTCTTCATGGCTGATTTATTTTTTCCATTCATGCTGAAGCTCACTGGTCACCTCTTTAGAAGAGTTTTCACTGGCCAGCTCTCTAATGGGGCCTCCCACATCCCTTTTCTTCTCCATTCCTCTTGTCATTTTGTCACAGCAGATGTGCCAATCTGTGATGATGTAGCACAATGATTTGATTATTTACTATCTATCTTCCCACTTTAAATATAAGTTACATAAAGGAAGGGGCCACATCACTCTTATTCACCACTCTAATCCTATTGTGATACGCAGTGCCTAGCACATAGTTAGCAATTAATAAATATTTAAGAAATGAATAACTGGACCCAGTCAAATCAAAGCACACACCTTGAATGGATTAATGCATCATTACTGCTGGAAAAATGTTTGAGAACATGACCTACCAGCAAGAACTCTGTAGTACCATCTATATCAAGGAAGAGAAAACAAAAGCAAAGCCATTCCACGGCTCTGGATTACAAATAACCAAAGAGAATACATAGACCCACTGTGATTTTCTAGAAGAAATTGCTATTGAGTCACCTACGTGTATGGGCAACCAAGGAAACCTGTCAGGGATGGGAGACATAGTCCTGGGGTAGGGACAGGGATACGTGAGCATTCACATGTCACAGCAGTTTGAAAGCAATTAGTTCTTCTGCTAACAGGATTTAATCTTTGAACAGGGTTGAATAACTTGTTCTGTTTAAAAAAATCAAAGGATGCCTTTTATGGGGACAAAACGATGTAAATACAGGGGTTTGACAGTGAGGGAGAGGGAGAAAAGGAGGTTGATAAACAGGGACAAAAAAAAAAGTTGGCAGCCAAAAACGGTGCTGTATATTAGCTACTATGATCTAAAATGGCCCAGTGGAAATCGGAGTAACATCTGCCTTGTTCATTTTTTGCATGTGTACATATTCATGCCCAGCTTTCGGAATTCTCTGGAGGCACTTGAGTATATAGGAAGATGAGTTCCAATGAGCTGCGGCCTCCTGCTTTGCTGAAGGGTTACAAAAAGAAATTTTACTTCCCCGATTCAACTTCAGCCTCAAATGTTTCTGAGCCTTTGCAGATTTTAGGTACATGTGGAAGAAGAAATAAAAGATAAATCACATACATTAGCTGGATGAATGTACACAAACTGTCTTAGAGCCACATGTTCCTTAGAGAAAGCAACAAGGGCCGTGAACTCAGAAGAACTTGGCTTTCAAATCCTAGCAACACTTCTTATTAGCTCTGTGGGCAGGTCACTTACCTGCACTGAACATCAATATTTTTATCTACAAAATAAGCAGGTTCATGTTATTGTGAGGATCAACTAGTATCTGTAAAATATCAAACGTGCAATCAGTACTCAATTAATGATATCGTGTTTATTATTTAGAACAAAGCAAGCAACTATCAAACTCTTTCATGATAAGTTGTTTGGGGATTTGCCTGAATTATCTGGAGAACTATATCAGCTCTGCACTTAACCTTGACCATAGGTAACAAGCCATAGGCTCTTGTCACTGAAAAGTGCACTAAATCGAATAAATCACTTCCACATCTTCAAGCTTCTGTTTAGACTGTTTTCTTCTGTCTTGTCCATCCTACCTTTCTAAAGTCAATGTTTCAATCAAGCTTTGTTATGTACTTCATACTCAGATTTTTTCTCTTTTTCTCCACATCCATTTCTCCATTTATTCATGCATTCCATAAACAATTATTGAGAACCTGATAGATGCCAGGAAATTTGATAGACACTTGGAAACAAAGATGAATAAGACACAGTCACCATTTTCACAGTCTAATGAGAAAGACAGAGAACTGGACAGATGATTGCAGCCAAGCGTGATATGTGTAATGAAGGTATGCACATGGCACATGGGAACCCATGGGAGAGATTCTTCTCCAACAGCAGTTGCTTCTATCTCTGGTTCATAGTCACTTTGATTTTCTTTGCCTCATAATTATTGCTAGTAAAACCATCTTTCTGTTACATTGTGAACTCCTTTAGACCAGATAGTCTTATTTGTCCTTATTTTTCTTTAAGTCTTGCATAATGTGTTTGTTGTATATAGTAGGTGTCCAACAAGTGTATACTTACAAAATGTCTTGGTCTGCCCTCAAATATTCAGATTCTGTTAAAAGCAACATATTATACAGTACATAAGAACTAGAGTATTAAAGCCAGATAGCCTGAGTCACAATACCCATAACATTCCTTAATAACTGTTTACATTAGGCAAAGTCTCAATCAGGCTGCCACAATTTCTTTATCTGTCAAGCAAAAGTGATAATAATAGCCCAGCTGGTATGGCTCAATGATTGAGCATTGACTCCTGAACCAGGAGGTCACATTACAGTTTGATTCCCTGTCAAGGCACATGCCCAGGTTTCAGACTCCATTCCCAGTAGGGGGCGTGCAGGAGGCAGCTGATCAATGATTCTCTTTCATCATTGGTGTTTCTATCTCCCTCACCTTCTCCTTTCTTCTCTGAAATCAATAAAAATAGATTTTATAAAAACTCCAATTCCAAAATATTTACAATTTTGATTTTTCCTACTTTTTGTCAAATCTAATTGCAATGCCAATCTATTACAAATCCAAAAACTGCTCACTCAAAACTTTTTAAAAGCCATACCTTTACTTTTTTCTGACAACACTGAAAAATAATAATGCCATCTTGGGAAAGCCCAATTTGAAATCATCAACTCTATCCATTGACTGATAAAAGCCTCAATAAAAATAATAAATAAAAATGCCATTTACTATATTCCTTTTATATGTCATGCATTTTACACATATAACTTTCAAATGTTAGAGCAATATGTAAGCATTATGCCTATTTTAGACGTGATAAAATTAAGGTTCAGGGAGACCAAGTTCTTCACCCAGAGTTTCCACTATTACAAGTAGTTTGACACACTCTAGCTCTACTTTTTTGTTGTTGTTAGCCCTCACCACAGGATATTTTTCCATTGCTTTTAGATAGAGTAGAAGGAAGGGAAGTAGTTGGAGAAAGAGAGAGAAAGAGAGAGAGAGAGCGAGAGAGAGAAACATCAATGTGAGAGACACATTGATTGCCTATTCCTGCACACATCCCAAGGAATGAACCTGCATCCCAGGTATGTGCCCTAGACTGGAATAAAACCTGAGACTTTTTGGTAAGTGGGCCAGTGTTCTAACCACTGATTCACTCCATCCAGGATCAATATAGCTCTATCATACCCCAGTCCTTTCATGCTTTACATTATGCCTCTAACTGGCTTTCGTTCATTCTTGGCTTTACTATCTTCAATCTGTTTATTCAGCACCACTAAGAAAGACAAAAGTTACAGGCAGAATTAGAAATGGTGGCATTTAAATTTGGAAATTTAAAATACTTTGCCTTATAATTGCAACAATTTAGTATGATTCAAGGGGGAGACTCAGTTCATGTCTCCTGATCCCACTCCCATCCTCCAGAGAGTTCTATAGCAAGGTCAACTGACATGCCTGCTGACTGATTTTTCTGAGATTGGAAGGCATGAATATTTCAGGATCTCTGTTTGCCAGTTTCAATATTTAGTAGCCATTAAACACAGTTTATCCTTTCTTATATTCAAATTCTCTTTGCATGCTAAACCCATTATGTTTTATTCTGTCCACTATAAATTTAGAAAACAGCTGGTCATTGCCATCTTTAAAATTATCCTTCATATTGTCTAAGGCATCATTGTCCAAGAGAAATATAATGTGAACTACATATATAATTTAAAATTAACTATCGGCCACATTTTTTAAAATGGGGCTGGTAAAATGACTTTTAGTAATGTATTAATTTCCTGTGACTATTCCAATAAATCACTCCAAGCCTGATGGCTTTCAACAACACATTCATTCTTTTGAGGTTCTGGAGACAAAAAGTCCAAGGTTAGAATCACTGGGCTGAAATTAAGGTGTCAGTAGGGCTGCTCTTCCTCTGGGGGTTCTAGGAAATATGTGTTCCTTTCCTCTGCCAACTTCTGGTGCCTGCTCGCATTCCTTGGTTTGTGGCTACCTCATCCAAATTTTTGCCTCTATTTTCCCATCACCTTCCCCTCTGCATGTCTAACTACCTCTTCCTTTCTCTTAAAAGGACACATGTGATTGTTTAGGACCAATTCAGATATTCTAGGAATAATCTCCCTATTTCAAGATCCTTAATGTAATCACACCTACAAAGATTATTTTCCTGAGTAAGGTATCATTTACAGGTTTCAAGAATGAGGGCCTCATCTAGGGATTCATTAGTCAACCTATTATAAATATATTTTACTTGACCCAATATATCCAAAATATTATCATTTCAATGTATAATCAATATTTCATTCTAAGTCTTCCAAATCGGGTGTGCTTTTTTAAATATATACTTACAAACAATAATACATCTCAATTAGAATTAGCCACATTGCAAGTGCTCAAGGGCCACATGTGGTTACTGTTCTGAACAGTGTAGTAAGGAATGCTTTAATTTTCTTTATTAACATTTCTATCCTAGCTCAGAGGCAAGGAAGCTTTCATAATAAAAATATTCTCATTTAATTTTTTTTCCTTTTTATCATCATGGGTATAATTCCTATCTTTCTTCGTCATAGGATTTCTGTGAGGATTAAATTAGAAAAGCTCTTTGGAAAATGTAAATCACTATATATTCCTTTCAAAAGCCACCCAAATTTATTGCCAACATCTTCTTCTCAGTATCTCATAGCCATTCATGCTCATACATTGGCATAACTAGAACTATTACAAAACAGCAAAAATAAAAGAGTAGGGCCACTCCACTCTGCAGATGGGAGCTGGGAATTTGGTCAGCTCTGCTGGGCATAGATGAATATGAGGGAAACAGGAACAATGTTTTTTAAAAAAATGTTGAGAAGAAATGGCCCTATTTTGACATAGAAAATATTTATTCACTTATTCAAAAAAGTTACTGTGTTCTTGGAACAATGCTAGGTGCTGGGGATGCAATGTTTATTGTTGAGTAAAAGGAAAGTTATAATCCTTACCCCTTTCCCCACTCCTTTGTAGGTTAGAGTCTAGCAAAAATAAATTAAATGGCAAAATTGCTATTGTGATCTTTTCTACCAAGAAGCAGAACATGGTTCTCTGAGAAAGAGCTTAACTTTGTCAGGTGGGTCAGAGGAGGTTTCCTTGAGGAAATGATGATTAATCAAAGATATGAGCATAAGTAAGAATTAATTCAGTGAAGAGGAGACATTGGAGGCAAGACAAACTCATGCATAAAGATCCTTCTATGGGAGGAATCATGATGAGATGAGAGACAAATGTCAAAATGTCTGGAGTGCAGAGAATGAGCAGAGGGGACCAGATAAGAAGTGTGACCAGAGAGGTAGGAGGAGACTTACTTATGTGAACCAGTAAGAGAGTTTTAGCTTTTTCCTAAAGCAAATAGTAATCCCTAATAGGTTTTTTACTTTGAAAGGATCATTCCACTGGAGTATAAAGATTGTTTAGGGGATGCAGCTATAAATAGATTGGAGAGGGACAAGAATGTATACAGGTGAATAGTGGTGGGGCTATTATAAAAGTCTAGGCAAAAGATGGTGGCATGGTGTAAAATATAAAGTTATTCTCAAATCTTTTTTTCCTTTTATATATCACATCTAATCCATTAGGAAGTCCTATTGGCTGAATCAAAATGAATTATTTTATCACCCCTAATGTTAAACTGTGATAGAAGCCTACAGACCAGATTGACTATCTTGTCTGGTCTCCACTTGCTTCCAATATTGACTCTATAATTTATTCCTCTACACACAGAAGCCAAAGAGATTTCCTAAAAGGTAAGTCAAGCCATGTTGTTCACCAGCTAAGCACCCTTAATGGCTTCCATCTCGCTCAAAATAAAAGCCAACGTCTTTAAAAGCACTTCATGATTTGGCCCCCTAACAAATATGACCTTATTTCCCACAACTCTCTTCTTTGCCTCAGTGGTCAGCTTACTTTCTTTAAAACAAGCCAAGCGTGGTCCTAACTCAGGGCCTTGTTGTCTGCTGTACCCTATTCCCGAAACACTCCGTAGCCCCTCATCTAAAACTCATAATATGTATCTCCACTTAGCCCCTTATCATTTAGATCCTTCATTTAAAATTGCAACTCCATATTTAAAACCAAAGAAGATAAGGGCATAAACCACAGAGATACCTGGGAGGAAAGCATTCTAGGCTGTGGCAATATCAAATACAAACCCTAAGGCAGGAGTTTAAGGAAGAGCAAGGGAGCCAGCCAGGCTGGAGGGATGCTGTAGAAGGTGGAGAAGGAAGGGGAGACTTATTGAAATGTGCCATATTGAAATGTGACATAAAGTGGTCAAGGACAAAAGCAAGGAATTTATTTATGAATCTATCACAACAAGCAAGGAGTTTATTTATGAACCTTATCAGATAAGAAATGATGGCATGCTGAAACCGGTTTGGCTCAGCGGTAGAGCGTTGGTCTGCGGACTGAAAGGTCCCAGGTTCGATTCCGGTCAAGGGCATGTACATTGGTTGCGGGCACATCCCCGGTAGGGGGTGTGCAAGAGGCAGCTGGTTGATGTTTCTCTCTCATCAATGTTTCTAGCTCTCTATCTCTCTCCCTTCCTCTCTGTAAAATATCAATAAAAATATATTTTAAAAAAAAGAAATGATGGCAGCTTAGATAAAGCTAGCAGCAATGGAGTTTGAAAGAAATATTCAGATTCTGGAAATATTTTGAAAGTAGATCTTCTAAAAGTTTGACTATACGGTGTGAGAGAAAGAGATTTGGAGCCTGAGCAGCTGGAAAATAGAGTGATCGTTAACCAGAATAGGGAAGATTGCAGGTGTTGGAACAGTTACCAGCCCCTCAGTTTTGGATGTTGGCTTTAAATAACCATCATGGATATCTCTACATCCAACTAGAGATATCAAATAGGCAAATGGGTGTACTCAGGGGAGAAGTCTGGGATGGAGATATAAATAGGGAAGTCATCAGTGTAAAGATAGTAATTCCAGCCATGAGCTTAGATGAGATCGCCAAGAAAATGGCACTGCTAACAACTAAAGGAATCCTCTATAAAATGGAAAAGAAAAGGGGTAGATTCACAGCTGTAACATACTGACAAAGTGATGATTCTGGGCTCTCACCTGCTCAATAGGAAGGGACCTCCAAAGGGCAGGTGAAGAAAATGGAGTGACGTGGGGAACTGGTTGTTCCAGGCGTCTACCATTCACAAATACCAACACCATCATTACCAGGACAGAGAATGTGTGGCCAAATTAGCTCTGAGGGGTCAGCTATCTGTCATAAATGTCTCCTCCAGGACCAACGCCCTTACATGAGTTACAATGTTGAGGTCCCCCCCTCCCCTGAGTTAATTTATGTCCTGGGCACAATTTTATATACATGCTTCTTTCAAGGACATCACTTTCACTTTTACATTCAGTTTCAGCGATTCATAAAAGCTTCTGGATCATAATAATTACAATGATGACCCAATTCTCTGACACTGGCCAAAGGGCAAGCTCTTGTAGACAGAAGGAAACTCTCCACAGCCTGTCCAGGGGACCTGCTCCCTCATGGCCATCCACTCCTCACCCCTACTTTAGTGCCAGCTTGATTCTCTACGTGTGTCTGACCTGGGTTATGAAATCACGGCACCAAGTTGGTGGCCGGTGAGAGATTATGAAACACATGGATGGAATGAATACAGAATGGTTTCTAACATGTCAAATGCACACTTGTCAGTTTACCTGTTCCTTCCACTACTACCACCTCTTCAACATCATCATCATTGTCATCCTCAACAAACAGTGGTTTTATAACACACCAGAAATCCTAAGTGACACCATCCCTAACCCACCCACCCACAGCATGCTCAAACTTCTAGTCCAAAGGAGTAGCCAAAACCATACCTGAGGCAACCAAAATCAAGGAGACAGTCCTAGCTTCTATATTTGCATTTTTCCTGCTAGTTTATAAAATGGTTACTCCTTATTGGCCCAAGGCTCATATGTAGAATTTTGTCTTTGGTTGTGTAGGCTAAAATCTCAGATCAACTGATATATGAGTGAAGAGATGATAATCAATGAACTGATAATACAATGAGCAAAGCATATTTTCTCTGTATTCATGGAACATATATTGAGGGAAGCAGATAGTAATCAAATAAATACCTCCAGAATATATGCATGGTCATAGGTTAGGTGGAAGAAAAGAAACAAGTGCTATAAATGAAAATAATATGAAGCATCTTTTAGTCTGATTAAAATGGGGAGAGGAGATCAAAGAAGGTTCTCTGAAGAAGTGGCACTTAAGCTAAAATATAAGCATTGAATAGACATTAGCCAAGGGAAGAGAAGTGTATGATATGAAGAGGGGGAGTGCTTCTCACAGAGAGAACAGCATGTGAAAAGATCTTGAGGTAGTAAAGAGAAACTAAAAAAGACCAGTGACAAAACTAGAGCAATAGAATGAAAAATAGTGGTTGCTTGGGGGGGGGGGGGGGGGGGAGGCTGCCAGAAGAGAGGATCAGCTGCAAAGGAACATGAGCAAATGTTTCAACGGGATGGAAATGTTCTAAATCTTGATTGCAGTGATCATTATGTGACTGAATACAAGTGCCTAAATTCATGGAAAGTCACTGAATTGTATTGCATATTAATTGTTGCTCAATGAAGTTTGGGGAGGGGAAAAAAAGTGAGATTTTAAAGTATTTTCCTTTTGAAGCCTGAGTTTCAGGTTCATGGTAACCTGACTTCACCTAATATAAAAACAAAGCAGAAAAATGTACAAAACTACTAAATTAAATGTATTTGTTTATAACTTTATTTACTTGCTCATTTTGTTCATGACTCATGTCTTTAGAGAATGATTTAAGTGGAAAGGGCACATTGGGATTCTAAGAGCCATATGATATTTTTATTTTCACATCTAGGAGCAAGGCTCTCTCTGAACCTCTTTCTTCATCTATAAAAATGGGGAGAAAAGTATCTCTCAAATCATGTTGTTGAGAGAGTTATCTCATTGGAAGATGCCAGTTTCAATAGACACATAGTAGGTCCTCCTTCATTATCCTTTGCTTTGGTTTCTAAAATCAAGCACATTGCCTAACTTTTCTGATAAAATCAGCCCCCATGAAAAAACATTTATGATTGTGTATAATGTTCTGGCTGTAGCTTACCTCTGTGGCAGGACCCTAGGGGGCAGAGGTGACCAGGTGATGGCAGTGCTGCTATTGGGGATGGAGTGTCATCTCTACCTTAACCTGTCATCTGCCCCACCCTGATCTGGCAGACTTATCATTACTCAGGGGCCCAGCCCGAGATCACAGCCATGTGAAGGGACAGAATAGAATGAGAGATGTTCAAACCTCTCCATAGTAAAGCAAAACAAAGAGAGGGTTCAAGTCAGATGCAAAAAATAATTGCACATCTAAAGATCCTCTTGAGTTTACCTCAAATCTATTTTGTCTCTTATCATTTCTGTTTTCTCCATTTCATTTACTTACTCTGACTTTCTAAAGTAGAAGCAAAGTACAAGAAATTATTTGAGGATGGGTAAAAATTAACTTTTCTACTTTTAAAAGAGCTTTTATTGCTAGCCAAACAAGGCCATAAGCTAACACCAATCACTGGGCTTTTTAGAACGTGAAACAAATAAAGTAACTTGGTCATGTGATGAACAATTCCCGCAGCAGTAACTGGGTGTACCAGTTAATAATGCGGATTTTTTTTTTCAAAAATGGAGTTACACATATGTTGATATATATGCAATTTGATATGTATGCTACTTTGTTGTATTGCTCCTTCAGATTACCACTTGTTCCGATTGATGGCACATACACTTTCCAGCAGCACTTCAAAACACACGAAGAAGTGGAAAATTGGGTCTCTAATTGGTCTGCCTCAAAACAAGATAAGTTCTGTTGGGATGGTATCCACAAATTACCTGAAAGATGGGGGAAGTGTGTAGCTAGCAATGGACATTACTTTGGAATAAAGCACTTTTGATGTTTCTCTTGAAATTATCGTATTTTCTTTGATTACAAAATCTGAATTATTCTGGTTAATAATGAAGGTTAACTATTAACTGGTTAAAAATGCGGATTAATTATTAATCAATTAATAGTATGGATTAACAATTAATGGGTTAAAATGCAGATTAATTATTAGCCAGTTAATAGGGCAGATTAACCATTAACTGTTTAATAATTCTGATTGATAATTAACAGGTTAATAGTGTCCATTAACCATGAAATTTCTAACTTTGGAAATTCATAAACAGACAAAATTTATTGTTGAAGGCTGAAACAATTCATTCTAACTCCCTTTAGTTTTCAATTACCCAAGAAAACCTCGTTTTCAATGGGTAAAGGCCACCCTTTCAACCAAGTTGGGGTGTCTCTGGAGTGAGGATCGTCACCATAAAAATGCACAGGCAGAGGGCAGACAGGCAGAGCTTTGGGGAGGCTCGAAGACAAAGGAGGTGTTATGTGTAGTACAACCATTCACCGCAAAGGGATTGTTTAAGTGGAGATGACTGGTCGACACTCACACAAGAGGGAGCCTTCATACGTAAATAAAGGCCGGCTGCCTCGGAAACCCCTCCATCTGTTGCTGCCCATGGCCTGACTTCCAAGGCGCTGGCTGCACTAATTGAAAACATGGGTGGATCTGTGCGCCACATGCTCACTTTTAGGAGGTCACTGAGAGCTTGTTTTCGGGGAAGGCCAGCCCCAGGCTGACTCTCGGCTTCTCTGAGCCAATGACTATCCATTGGGGGTATTTAGGGCTGCTGTTGTCTTTTGATCATTGATTCCTAATAATTTCTTCATTGAACCCCTTCCCTTTTTGGAGAGGTCTAGTGAGAAATATGGCTAGTGATTTGTTAAGCTGCTAAGCATTTTTCACTTTGGGGCCGGACTCAAGGCCAGGCCAGAATACAGTGATTTCCACTGAAGAGAGAAAAAACTGAAAACAAGTATGAATATGAGCCCCAGAGAGAGGCTGTTAGGGCAGTTGCAGGCCATGTCCCTGCTGTCCTCTGAAGGGGTTAGTATGGCCTAGTTTTCAGTGATTCGTCAGAAAGGAGCAAGGAGTCCTGGCAATGGCAAACCAGTTGCATGCAACACTACTGGCCACCACTTATGTTTCTCCTGCTTCCAGGTGGAGGCCAGATTCACAGGTGTCAGATCGGAGGCCATTGCCGACCATAAGCATGGCATCTCCTGAGTGCGGAAGTCCATCCTGAGCTGAAAATGGTTGACCAGTGGCTTTACCAGTTCTCTCCATCTGATGGAGAAAAGGCAAGTGATTTTATTCAGCCCTGTTTTGCATCTAAAGGAAACTGAGGCACAAATATGTGAAATAACACACAGTCTCAAAGAGAATAGCCAATGGACTCAGCTCCTCACTAATGAATTAGAACTCATTCAGTTAGGTCACACAAGCTTGGAAACAGCCACCTGGCTCTTCCACATAACCTGTGTCCCCCACAGGGCAATGAACTAGTCGGGGTGGGGAGGGAATTTGAATTCAATGTCTATGCCGCCTAATGCTGAATCACACTCATGATGTACTGTCACCAGGAAAAAAGGGTTTTCTATTTATTTTCTGGAGGGAAGCAACATGTCGCAGAAGTTCTGTAAAGATAGAATTCAGAAAGCAAACATATTTTCTTCATATTTCATGCTTCTCACTTGAGCAAATCCCGTCTTATGAGAAATGTAAAAATAAACTGTGTATCCTAGCCAGTTTGGCTCAGTGGATAGTGTCAGCCTGTGGACTGAAGGATCTAAGAATCCATTCCAGCCAAGGGCACATACCCGGGTTGCAGGCTCGATCCCCAGTAGGGGGGTGCAGGAGGCAGCTGATCAATGATTTTCTCTCATCTCTGATGTCTCTCTCTCTCTCTCTCTCTCTCTCTCTCTCTCTCTCTCTCTCTCTCTCCCTTCCTCTTTGAAGTCGATAAAAATATTTTTTTTTAAAAAGAAAAAGAATAAACTGTCTTCTGCATAAGGAGGCTTTTGAAAGTTACTAAAGTCTGTGTAAGCAAACAGAGGTAACTGGTCTAAGTTCCTAAAAGCTCTATTATTTAGCATTTGCTAATTCACATAAAGATTTTTACTGAACAACAAATGAAGGCACTATGGTTCCATTCAATGCATTCTGGAACACCTGACCTTTTTAGGGTGGGTGGATTAAGCTCCTGAGTCCTGGGCCAGCTTTCTTCCAAAAACTTCCAAATGAGAGCCAAAAGAGAATTGATAGGGATGTTGGAAGTCACATAAACACAGCTGAAAAAAAGCATATTGTACTGATTTCAGCTTGAAATCTGTGCTATATTATATATAAGAAGTTTAGCAGTTACACCTCATTTCTTAAAACAGCAGTTGTTTTTTAGGTTTAATTGCACACCATTCTTGTAAGAACTTTTAAATTGAAAACATTTTAAGCTTGCCCTAAAAAAATGCTCACAGATCCAGAAGATGCGTGCACTCACTTTGTTTGTTTGTTTGCTTCATATTCTGTTTCCTGGGTAGGCTGGCAAGCAACTTTATGTCTTTAATTGTTGACACGAATATAATAAACTGAGAACTCTTTTGAGATTTAAAATCCCCAATAATCTCTCAGAACATTTATAGTTTAAAGTATCATACACAGATGTTATTGGAATGGTTTTAGGGTCCTCAAGATATTTTTTGACAGGGAGCCCACATCAGGATTTGTGTAATGGATTCTGGCCTTGTAAATGGTATTCATAACTCCTGTTAGGTTTCTGAATGCTTTTTCCCCCCTTTAATTCAAGTTTACCAGAGCTAAGAAAAGGAGGCTAATCCAAGATAAAGCAGGAACCAAGTTATTAGAGTGTCCCTCTATTTTGATAAGGGCACTTGGTTAACATGTGATTCTCGTTGTTGATGTCAGCATACCGAGCCCAATATAAACACCGCTGGGCCGCTCTTACTGCAAATTCGGGTGACATTTTTCTTTGTTAATGAGCATTTCTTTTTCTGCAAAAGGAAGAAAAGTTTTATCTTAAATTTCATGGCTTCAGGCCAAGAGAGAGCTTTTCTTTCCTCTCTGCCTTCACCCTCTAACAAAGAGAACAAAATTCCTTATTTTTCATATTTATCTTTGTATTTGTATTAATATCCTCTGCTTGCATCTCAATATGACATTTGTATCTCTTATTTTTATACGGGAAATGGATTCAGTTAAATTAATGTTTATTTTAGCTCCTTCTCTGGAAACCCACATTATAGCAAGTTCATGGCTGTAAAAGGTATCAGGCTTCTTGGGCCTGAAATTGCTCGGTGTTCCTAACGTCATGACCGTGTCTCTATGGACATTTAAAATGTGTTTCCTTCTGTTTGGGGGAGGTTTACTTTACCACTGCCCCGTTGTTATAAGAACAGAGTAAATCCAGTCATTTATTACTAAAAGAATGTCGTTATTATCCATGTCTTAGACTTTCACACCAGCTTCAAAAAGATGGCTGAGTACACCCGAGTGCTTTCAAAAATACGTCGACCTGGGTTCATGCACGGTATTTTGAGGACCACTTCTTCCTACCAAGAGAAATACATTCTCTTCCCTATTAGCAGAGGAAGGAATTGGTCCTCGAGTAGTATCATGGTGCCATACTGAAAAAATCAACAAGGCCAGGCATTAAAAGACCTGCTGACTAAGCCTAATGCTGCCGATTAAGACCATCTCTTCTTTACTTAGAACCTTTTTTTAATTTTAAAAAATATATATTTTTTATTGATTGTTTTTTACAGAGTGGAAGAAAGAGGGATAGAGAGTTAAAAACATCGATGAGAGAGAATCATCGATCAGCTGCCTTTTGCACACCCCCTACTGGGGATGTGCCCACAACCAAGGTACATGCCCTTGACCGGAATCGAACCTGGGACCCTTCAGTCCACAGGCCGACACTCTATCCACTGAGCCAAGCCAGCCTCGGCTGAGAACCCTTTTTATTATCTTCTTTTTTTTTTTTTAAGATATGGTCTGCCAAACACACAATACTTACATCTTTATTCCATTTTTCCATAATAAAAAATCTATACTGAGTTTATACTCAATTAAATGAATATTCCAGGCAAACTAAGATGACCATGTGACTATACTAAATAGTCATAATGCAACAAAGTTGATGTTGTAATTACCTTAGATCAGCCGTGGGCAAACTACGGCCCACGGGCCACATCCGGCCCGTTCGGCTGTTCTATCCGGCCTGCGGAGCCGAAAGAGCGGAGGGTTCTCTTGCTCTCCCCTTCGCTCCTTCACCAGCAGCTCAAGATGAGAGTGCCAGCATGGTCAGGTTGCTTTTGTTCCGGCCCTCCGGTCCAGTTTAAGAACCCATTGTGGCCTCGAGTCAAAAAGTTTGCCAACTCCTGCCTTAGATAGAGGGTAAATGTCTGGTTTCTATTAGTTTTCTTGAAATATTAAAAGTAAGTTATGCCCCACCTCAACTTTCCATTTCTATAGTTCCATATGCTACATAAACCCAAGGCCCAAGGTTGCAAACCATTGGCATAATTTATCAGTTTTATCTTTTTCAAAATGGAAGAAAATATCAGCTTTCAGGCTCACCTCGAGGTTGCTATAAAAAAATAAAACTAAATTGTTCTTGTTAAAGAGCTATACAAGATGCTAGAGATCGGTATGAATTATGCATTGCAGTAGTAGAGAAACAGGAAATATGAAATCTGAGTTTCTGAGTTTAAAAAAAAATACATACACATCTTTAAATAGTTTCTTAAGGAAGATAAGACATGATCCAAAAGTCTTTTTGATCTCTTACTTGGCTATCCTAAGACCATCAATGTGGTCTGACTTGAACTTTAAAACAGGTGAACATCCTCAAAACACTTTCTGACTTGAACAGATAATCCCTTTAATAAGAGGTCATCGTGTTTTGAATAAATACAGATAGTACTTAGGTATATTTCCAAGAAAGAATGTTGGTTTGGTGGCTGTAGTAAACGTGTTGCCTAACCCACCACTATTTCCTAGGAAATGGCTTCATTCACTGTCCCTGTGAACAGTCAGGTTTGTACTAAGTAATCAGATTACTTCACCCTGGAAAATTGGACCAGGAGTGAATACCAACCTTGCAGGACAAAAATCTCTCTTGTAAGTTTTTGAACTACAATATTCAAAACCTAGTTAAGTGAGGAGGGGCACTTACACTGAAAGGCCATACATAATCATTCATTCCTTCATTCATTCAGCTGACAGAAACCTGGCGCTGGCCTGAGTCAAGCACAGAGTCAGAGTGAGCCGCAATCTGTAGCTCAAAAAACCAGGGTCATGCATAGCACAAAATTATGGGGAGCAAGCACTAAGAGTCAGCAAAGAAGCCAGTCTGCTGAGATGAAAGGAGAACGGAGCTGACAAAAGAGCATCAGAGTGAGCCACTATAGAAGGGGCGGCCTCGTGGCTTCTATTTTTCCTGAGCCCTCCATTCATTTTCTGCTCTTGGCTTCCGTATTAGGCCCTGATATCCTTTTTATTTTTAAATTATTTTTTGAATATATTTTATTGATTTTTTACAAAGAGGAAGAGAGAGGGATAGAGAGTTAGAAACATAAATTAGAGAGAATCATTGATCAGCTGCCTCCTGCACACCCCCTACGGGGGATGTGCCTGCAACCAAGGTACATGTCCTAGACCGGAATCAAACCTGGGACCTTTCAGTCCTTAGGCCGACGCTCTATTCACTGAGCCAAACCGGTTTCGTCCCTGATGTCCTTTCAATAAATCCCTTCTTTGCAACCTTTTTGTGTGTGGTGGGGGGAAGAGGAGCTTGATTTCTTACAAGCAAATGTGCCTTGACTAGAACAGGTGCCATTGTTAATTTTTAATGCAAACTTGAAACACCTTTTTTTTTGCCTAAAATGTTTTAAGGTCAAAAAGCATTAAAGTTAGTCATCAAATTCAGTAAGAACAGGGGAGCTTTGCTCCTCCTCCTCCCACTGACACAGCCCCCCAACTTCTCACCCTGGAAAGTGCATGGATAGTTTGAAGGGGGTGGGGTAGTATATCATTTCCCTCGGTCCCTACACTGGAAGGGAAATGGGGCTAACTAGCAAGTGACCCAGCCGCCAAATTCCATTTCGGAGCCAACTTGTCTCCTCTGCACAGACAGATTCTGATTTTATTTAAATCCCGCTCAGAATTAGATCCCCGTGACATCAAGCTGAAAAGGAGAGCCGGGTGTGAGATGGAGAGGGAAGTGGTTTCCAGCCTGATGTGTCCTAATGAAACGGCCTGCAGTGAGGTGACTGCTAAATGCCTGTGAGGGGAGGTGGCAGACACCTCGGGGGGAAGACAGAAAGGGTCAGGATTGTGTTGTGTTAGGCTGTCCTTCTGCTCGCACATCTGCCTCTGAGTCACTTGCCAGTGGAACTGGGTCAGGATGCAGATCTTGTGAAGAAAGAAAGTCATAACCAGTTCAGAAAACTCAGGTCACAATGTTCCTCTGGGCTGTCTTGCCAAAGCCCTAAAACGTGATAGAAATGGATTTAAAAACCCTCAGTCCATAATGAGAAGAGGAGGCTTTAAAGTTGTCTGCTCAGTTTCAGCTTCTTCTCATTCCTGGGTCTTTGCCCCTCTTCCGAAGGGTATCTCCCCTTTTCCTAAGTTTCCAATGTGTTCATGAAATCATATCGACCCCTCATCAAATTCAGTAATATTTCCAAAAAATCACTCACATCTAGGCACAAAGGACCGATTTGGTTACAAATGAAAATTCTTTTGGAACCATGCTTTTTAAACGTAGACAAAAATTCACTAGAGAACTGATCTCCAGCTATGAGGATCCAAGCATCGGTGAGCTGCAGGAAGATACAGAGAAGGGGAAAGCGATACTCCTGGGGTTAATTTGAGGGTCTGCAGCTCTTCTAGTGGGGCTGCATCTGGGCAAACATCTGGCTACACTGGAACTTATGTGATGCAGAGAATGAGAGGGACCAAGGGTCACAGGAAACTGACCCCCTGACTGTCACTTATTCCCCTCCCAGGTAGCCCGTTGTGGTGGCATCTCCCCAGAATTCCCCAGTAATCCATAAGGAAAGAAACAAAATCTCTGAAAAACCGATAAACTACAGAAAACCACTGACATACAGGTTCAGAATACTGAACAAAGCTAGAAAGTGGTATTAAAATATTTTGTTGATGTTCAAAAATTGGAGAAATTGGGGGGGAAATGTAAAAGGCCAGCGATTTTGAATGATGGGAGGTTCTCAGTAACACCTGGTCTTCCTCTTCCTGTCTATGTTCCCAGCGGTCCCATTTCCCTCAAACCACTGCGCCATCACTTTCATCCCACCACCCTCATCAGCACACATAGTGTCTTTATACCCAAACCAAAACAAGCATATTGCTAAACAACCATTGGAGGTTTGAAGGTAGGATGAGGCAAGGGCCCAAAGACTACGGGGGCAAAACAAGCCTGTTAATAATTCACAAGTGCAATTAGACCAGTAACTCCAGTAACTCGCAAAGCAGTTACTTCGCTCTGCAGTTCTTGTCTTGTTTGTTTTGTTTTTTTCGACTCGTAGGAACAGAATCTATTTGTTTCCAAAACAGAATAACCCAGGTCTCTATGATAAATGTTTTCTCACATGTTATGAGTTTTCAAAAATTAAGCCTGTCCATGCAAAACTGAAAAATCTATCACTGTCCTTTATGCTCCCAGGAGGAGACGTGACTTCATTGTTCAGAGGCAAACAGCATAGTCCTTTGTGTCATGATTCCTCCAGAAGAGATTTTTCCCTCGTGCTCTTTGAATGTACCTACCATGGACTCAATCACATCCTGGCCAGGGAGATTTACTCCCTTCCAAAGCAAGGTGAATTGTTGTGATGTGAGGAAGCGTTTGTCAGGACAGGAAGTTACCAGTTTTGGGAGGAAAAAAACTAATGTCAAGTCGAGGAGAGTCGCATTCTGCTGTTTATTTACATGAGGTCGATGCTGACGACTCTTAGTCTCCATCTTTCTTCCTGTGGGAGGCAAAGCCCTTTGGGTTTTCTTTTGTGATAGGCTGCACTGCCTCTGCCTTTTCTGCCAACAAGGTAAAGGCAGAGTGAGACTGACCCCCTCTGACGCCACTCAGTTTGTTTCTGAGTGATACCTCGGGCTAATACGAGCCCGGCTACTCCCTACATACAAGGCCTACATACATGGCCTTGTGATCACCAGCTGCTCGCCTTCTCTTCATTCCCATACCCCTCCTTGCTCAGAGTGTGCATACAAGAAAAACCTATTAACAAAGCGAGGAAACCCTGATACCATCATGTTTGCCACCACAACCGGTAGCCACTGCGAAAACCATTTATTAAAAAGGCCATTATGCTGTTTATAATCTGCTTTCATGATTGCTTTTAACTAACTCGAGGAGTGGCTGCACGGAGGTAGGAAGGTTTGTGACCCATCTGTCGAGTGTATAATTTCCTTTTCATTGGCTAGCCCAACCCAATAAAAAAAATATTATTAGGTGCACTAAACTCAATCAGCAAACAAATGACAGGCAGATGGTCTTCAAAAACAATTCTGACCATGAATGCCAGAGAGCCACAATGTAGGCCCCTGCTTCCAGGCAGCCTTTGTCTGAAAACACTCCACTGGGTTAAGTGATGCAAAATACGAGAAGCTGTGTGTAAATGAGGGAGAAGTTACAGGCTTCTGAAGTGCTCCATGAAAGGCTATGATAATTTTACTGAGAACAGGAAAAAGAAAAAAAGAAAAAAAAAACAGCACTTAAATAATGTACCCTTGTGGCGGTGCTGAAATCCACTAGATTGCGTTCACGTGACACTGCTGTGTCTAAATCCTTATTTCGGTCAGATTTTCTTTTTTTCAAAGGACTCTTTAGCTCCCCCAGTTTTCCCAAGTTTTGTTTTAGCTGAGCAATGCTATGTGGTGAGTAAAAGCTTTTGTATGAGAGAATTTCACGGACTGAATGGAAGGAAAGAGGCAGGAAGGAAGGAGAGAGGAAGCCAGGGAAGGAAGGTAGGTGAGAGGTGAAGGAGGGAGAAAGGGACTTTTAAAAGATTTTGAAAAATCTTCCAGGTTAGAAACCGGCATGGGTTAAAGTCAAGAGAGAGGCGAGCACATTGCTTGATTCATAGTAAGCCCTCAATAAGTTATCAATGATTGTAACGTGTGCATAGAACAGAGAAAACCTTTAATGGTTGTGGCAGTGAGCAGCAAACTGGCCCCAGTTCTGGACAACTCATTCTTGGGGTGTGCGCTCTGGTTTGCTTAGTCCAAGTGGCTGAGGATTTTGGTTCACTAATCCACAATCTCCCTGTGAGTAGTGGCCTGCCTGCTATCTATAATCTCCTAACTCTATCACCCTGCCTTTTAAAGGAAAAAAAAAAAAGAGGGAGAAATGCAATCATGTCTAGGTAACATTTTAAAAGTATTTTTTTCTTGTAAAGATAATGTATGCTCCTAGCAAAAAAAAAAAAAAAAAAAAATTGAAAAATCATCAAATCCCACCACCTTGAATAACTCTGTTAATCATGTGTAATATAGCCTTCCTAGTGTTTTTCCTTTGCATTTTTTACGTATTCAAAATGTATTATTTTGCATTCTTCTTTAACTTAGCCTTATAGCAAAGCTCTTTAAAAATATTTTAACAGCCATATAACATTTCACTGTGTGTGTACAAGGCAATCTTTTTTAACAATTTAGAAAGACAAAGGATTTGATAACCTGTGTGTCTTGCTAGCTTGTAAATTGGGAAATTAGAAACCCTTTGGAGCCTCAGTTTCCTCATTTGTAAATGAATATAAAACAAATACCAACAACATTAATTTTCTGTGAATGTTGAGACCGCCCAGAGTGTAAATATCCATGGTCCATGGTCTGGAATCGGTGAGGTCTGCAATTTTCCATTTCAGTAACTGATATCAGGATTGTGATCACTATTTATCAATTAGTTTTGGTTCCCTAAGTCCATTGATGCCCCAGCATCTGACAGTTTATCTACTATAATCTATTAGCCATCGGCACAGATCTTTAGGTTCCAGTATCCTGCTAGCCACTCTGTTCTTCTTGCCCTTTAGAATGATTAACCTAAATGATCAAATGTTACCACTTGCCTCCTGTGTTCCAGGGAGCTCTTTTTCATAGTAGCATCTCTTATTGTTCATGTAGCCTGCAAATGAAGCTACCATGAGCCTTTTAAAGGTGCTGAGGGCCTCTCGTGCTGAGTTTGACACTGCCTCAGTGAAGGCATCGTCCACCATGGCCTCCCAGGTAACAGAACCTGTGGTGGCGTCTCTGTCCTCACATGTCAATCCATTCAATCACTCCCACATCCCTGGGCCTTCTGAGTCCTCCCACAACACCCTGCCAGCACAGTACAGTGTTCCAACCTCTTGTCTGTAATTTTCTCTTTTCTAGGCTTTTAAAGGGTTAACAAAGGCCAACCAATTACACAATCTTATGGTTACCGTAGTCCCTACAACACTCAAGTATCACAGCCTTAAATAAGCCTGCCCATCATCCTGATCCACTATGGGTAAGTGTGTGGGTAATTGTGATGTTGCAGTATAGTTATCACCACTCACAACCAGCAATAGGTTTTTACTCTAGTCTGACAGGTGAGGATCCAGCTCAAAAAAATTCTATTCTAAGGATTTGCAATCTGGAAACTTGCCTAGTACCAGCTATCCTAACCTGGAAGCAGTGCAGAGACAGGTAACTTACTCAGGATGTGATTCCAGGGATCAGGTATGCTAGGATGAATGGACAGGGAAGGAAAAGAAGTCCACACAAGGATATATTACTATATCAGCCACTGCTATACACTATTAGTCCTCAACTCCATGTGCCTATCTGAGGATTCTTCTAAAATGTGTGTTCAATCTGTCAGGCCAGATGATGAAATGGAGAAGCTGTCAGTTTCCATCCTTTGATGGTCAAGGGAGGCCCTATGGGCGTTAACCCCCTCACACTTACAGGTTGTCTGAGCATAATTGCTCAGCAGGTGATTCTTGCAAATGTCCAAGAGGCTTTGGTCAAGGTTTAGAGTTCTCTTTAAAAAAGGAACACGCTCTGCTTCCTCCAGATATTCATTTCACTAAAAGTGTTCATTTCGAACTAGGGAGCATCTTTCTCCTTCTTTCTTTAATTGTTTTCCATTCTCCACTGCCTCCTTCTCGCTAAACAAGTTCTAACACTCTGGACCATGTGTCTTTTTAGCATCCCAGGCTGAAATGAGACAGTTGAGCAAAGAAAAAAAAAGTGCCATCATTACTCACATCTAAATATCTATTATTAAAATATGCACATGGGGAAACAATCATCTTTAATTCCAAAATTTTATAAGAACAAATGTGGAATCATCCAGAGAAGGCAAGATATAAAACGGGCCTAAGAGACAGATCTGTGAAGAGTGAATGCGTGGAGCCAACACACGAGCCTGACGCCTCTGAGCATTAACACATGGTCCCTCCATCAAAGGTCTGTATATGCAACTCAGCTGCTGGGCTGACAGAAGATTTGGGGTTGTTAACACACACTTCATTAAAATACCAGCTAAAATCCAAGTTCGAAATCCCATAGTTTGTGTTAGTTGATAAAACTCAATTGCTTCTAATTACTGTTAGTGCAGCTTTAAAATAATATTTTGTTGTAATAAAAGATTCAATTTGACAAGCGAGAGTTGGCCCTCTGAACTGGAAACTCCAGGCCAGAGGGCAGTGTGCACACACAAGTGCTCTGCCTAACTTGATTTTCTGAAAGTGTTCTGAGCATGCAACAGAGGAAAAATGACCAGTGTTCAAATGGGTTTTGAAAAGGTGAGGATGGCTCAAAGACTGGCTGTTACTTGCATCTGTGACTAGTCACTGCAGCCGAAGAGGTGAAACACTGAGCTGAAATGAGGCAGACAGAGTTGCAAGTTTCCAATGTTTTTATGGAGCATGTGCCAAAATTATCCAACATCTCCTTTTATTATTTTTTTTATTATTTTTATTTTTGTATACATATTTTTTATTGATTATGGTATTACACACATAATTGTCCTCATCCCCCCATTCCCACTCCAAACCCCTCCCCACATATGCCCCCACCCCCTGTCATCCGTGACCACTGGTTAGGCTCATATGCATGCATACAAGTTCTTTGGTTGATCTCTCTCCCTTCCCCCCACCCTCCCCTACCTTCCCTCTGAGGTTTGACAGTCTGATCCATGCTCCCCTGTCTCCAGGTCTGTTTTTGTTCATCAGTTTATGTCCAACATCCTCTTAATTCAATACTTCTGTTTTCTTCCTTCACCCCTTTCCTAAAAGGTTGTTAAGATTGGCACACTTGATAAAATGAAACATCTTCAAATATTGAAAATTGTTGCCCTCCGCATCAGAGAAAGGGGAATATTATCTCTCACCAACCTCTTCCACTCACTGTAACCAAAAAAACTCTGGTCTTTTTAATATTTCTACAAAGGGCTAACCTACTTCCACCTCCTGGCCCCCATATTTGCTCTTCCCCAATGCCCTAACCCCTTCAACCCACTCCTCCTAACTTAGCTAACTCCTACTCAACCTTTTCTTCTCAGCTTAAACTCTAGCTCTGATAGAAGTCTTCCCCGACCCTCCACATTTGTGAGGTCCCTATTGTATATACACTGTCATCATACCTTACATGTCTCCTTCAAGGCACTTAAATCAAATCTGTGATCATTTGCAGGGTATTTATTTAATATCTGCTTTCCATAGTAAGCTCCAAAGCATGGATATCTCTTTTGTCCTACCTTTTCTTCAGCCATATCCAAAGTATACAAGGCATCATAATAGATTGCTTAAGTAAATAACAAAAATCTGATCATTGAAGTATTGGAAAGAGAAAATAAGATGCTACTATAGAGACATGGCTAGGACACGTAAAATGTTTGGTGAACAGAACTCACTCAACAAGGAAGAAAAGAATCTTCTCATTCACTGGCAGAAACCTCAGGGAAGATATAAAATCCTCTCAGAGAAACCCAGTTTTATATTTAACCAACTGTTCTCTATCAGCAAAGACTTTCCTGGCTTTCAGTGTCCTGTCACACATGAATAGGTATCCCACATTGGTCCATATCTGAAATATCTCTACTTCTGTCCAGGGACTTCTCACTATTTGACTCATACACAGCCATAAATTTCATCTTAGTCCTGAGCTCTCATATCAGACATTAGAGATAGGTCTCAGGCATAGATCTTTCCTTCAGCTTTTTAGCAACTGAGAATAAAGATGATGGCAAATAATATTAATAACAATAATAATGAATATGATTTTTATTTAAACAGCCAAAGTCTGCTCCTATTAATTTCAATCAAATTAACCTGATACAGTGAAGATATGATGATGATGATGATGATGATGACTCATGAGATTGCATAGAAATGAAGTATTTAGAATGACTTGAGTTTATAGACTCAAGTCATTCTAAAATTACTATACTCAGTTATTCAGATAACTTTTCTGGATTTAAGTAGTTCAAACTTAAATCAAGTCTCAAAGGTTATCTGTTTAAAATACTAAATACCCAAAGCACCAAACAATTCCACAAAGACCATAACTATGATATAATCTTATATATTTTATTTGGTTTAATATTGTTATTTTTAACTTTTATAAGCTTTTATTGGATCAAGGAATATATTTTTCCTCAAATTATCTTACTAAGAAACTCCCTGCAAGTGTTTTCCTGTTTAAATATTTGAAAGTTCTAAAAAAAGATTTCTGAACAAAAAATCAAGTTTTCATAATCATTGTTAATTATTATAGCACTCTGATTTTAATAACATGCATTTATATATGAATTAAATAATAAAATTTTATGAGATTCAGCTCTTACGAATAATTTCACTCCAAATTAAATCATAATTGCTTAATATAATTTAAAAGTGCATATTTGTGCCCTGGCCAGTATGATTCAGTTGGCATCATCCTGTGCACTAAAAGGTTGCTGGTTCAATTTCCAATCAGGGCATATGCCTAGGTTGCAAGGATCCCCAATAGGGGGTGTAGGAGGCAGCCCATCAATGTTTCTCTTTCACAATGATGTTTCTCTCTTTTGCTCCCTCTTCCTTCCTATCTTTCTAAAATATAAAAAATATATATATTTTAAATAAAAGTGCATATTTGCAAACTGTATTAGGCAGCCATGCTATATAACCAACCCTAAGATTCAGTGGCTTAAAATTATAATTATTCGTTTTTGCTCATATATCTGTAGATCAGCTGTCTTTTGACTCTGATTCAAGCTGCAGGACTAGCTGGACCTGCCTCCTCACTGCAGCCTGGGCTCGGATCTCCTCCGCAGGTGGGCAATCCGGACCCCAGGCTGATGGAGCAGCAGCTGCTCAGAAGCTCTTCTCATGGCAGCTGCAGAGGTGCAAGATGGCAAGCCTGATTGCACAAGCACATTCCAAGCCGTTGCTTGCACCACAATCACCAACATCCCATTGTCTAAAGTACATCACATGACCAAGTCCAACATTGATAGGCAAGAGAAGTATATTCCATATGCATGGAAGAAGAGTGAATATTTTCTGAATAATAATCCAAACTAGCACAAAATTTGCTTATATAAATAATATTATTTTCTAACCAGGTATGATATTAACTTATTTGACCATGCACAAATTCAAGGATATGAGAAGTGACATTGAAAATGGCATTTAGCTAATTGGCTGTCCAAAACCTAAGGCCAGAGAGAGCAGAGGAAGGATGAATCCCAAAGGCAAAACTGAAACTCCAGTTTATCCAAACATAACTTGGCCAAAGTTGCCCGTTTTATAGTGGCAGAAACGGGGGTTTACCCAGGTTTTTCTGAATAAGATCCCATTTTCTTAAGCACTAGGCTTTGTGCCCACAGTAAGTATCATGTCTCCATCTGGAAAAGGAAAAATTGAAGCATTGGACATTGCAGCATTAACTATTTACTGGGTGCCAGGCTTTGAGTCCAAGGTTTATTTATATTATTTTATTTTCTCCTTAAATAATATAAGGATGAGGTAATTTTTCAGAATTTACATATAAGGAAAGTGTTAAGACTTACTTTTTAAAGTACAGGCAGATAGAAAACCTAAATTTTGAAGCCAGACACATCTGACCACAAAACAAGTTTTTCTATTAAACTATTACCTCAAAATATTCAGGACTGAAAGTTAGTTCCTGATCCTGTGCATCGTGACCTAATGATTTCTCTATTACTGCTCTGGCAGCTATGTTTCCAAAACCATACATTTTGTTTTAATACATGGTTTAACAACTGGTCAAAATATTTGAATTTAAGATTGTCCAACACATCTTGGTTGGACAATCTAATAAATATGACATGGCCCCTTCTTACTAATTCAATCATCATTTGTGAGTTTTTTCAATACAAAGGGAAGATAAGCCATATACATTATTTCAAGTGTATTGTCTTTTACCATTAAGAAAAAAATTACATTGAAAAAAATTACAAAGAGGACTGTCAAACCTCAGAGGGAAGGTAGGGGGTTTTGGAAGAGATCAACATATATATATATATATATATATATATATATATATATATATATAACCTGGGAACACAGACAATAGGATGGTAAAGGCCTGGGTGGGGGGAGGCTGGGCGAGGTCAATGGGGAAAAGGGGGACATATGTAATACTTTCAACAATAAAAATTAAAAATAAATAGAAAAGATAAAAGAGGTCTAAATGCTATAGAATTATTGACTCCTGTCACTGATAATAGTTATAACAATAATATAAAATTATTCTTTTTAAGAATTTTCAGTCCATAGAATTTTATCAAGATTCTTTTAATTTACATATTAACAATTCCTTTCCAATTACTGCATTTTGATAGACTTTATAATGCATTCTTTAAGTGATCATCACTTTTGTAAAACTTTTAGCAAAGGTAGATCGATGAACATTTCCTGTATTTCAAAATATAAAACTAAACTCTTCTATAATATTTTATGCTAATTTACTGGACTCCATGCATAGAGAACCTCAAACCAAAGAGTTATCTCTCCTTTGGACAATTATTCATTGTGAATTATACTATCTGCTGATTAATTTAAATTAGAATAACTGCATCAAATAAAATCATTTGTTGTTCCAACTTGAAGAGATAGTTAGAAGATTTAAAGTACTCTAAGAAATAAAATAATTTCCCAGCTTTATTGAGGTATAATTTACAGATAAAAATTGAAAAATTCCTCTTGTGAGGAATAAAATACAATGGGAGGGACAATATGCCAGTTCTGAGTCTCAGCCTCCCGAGCAAGACCTTACATGCTTTGGCCCATGTTTTGGAACTCTGCCTGGACACCCATATGACCAAGCCTGTGCTAGTCTGCTGGAATATGAGAGCCATGTGGGGCAGGGCTTAGCCAACCCAGCTGAGGCCATCCTAAAGTAACCAACGCCCAGTCAACTGGGCACCGGACCTAAATCCATGAATGAACTCAGCCAAGGCCAGAAGAATAATGCAGCTGAGCTCGGCGCCAATTGTTGGCTTGCAAAATTGTCTATGTAGAAAGAGCTATATAAAAATGTGCTTTTTTAAACCACTAAGTTCTTCGGGCAGTTTGTTATTCAGTAAAACAAACCAATTAATAGAAGTCTAACTGATATAGAACTCAAAGCAGGGAACTGGATTTGGCAGGGCTTTAAAAGGAAAAGAAAATATATGAAAGAAGAGATAAAGGGTGTCGACATTTGGTGCTCCTTGTGGTGGATTCACTGTGTTTGCTGTATGTACCCTTTGTAATTTCTACTCATTTTAACATTTCCATCATAAAATTTTGAATTAAATTGTACATTAAAGTGTATAATTAAAAGAATAAATGTGGAGGTTTCAACAAAAATGTCTTCTGTGAAGAAATGTAAGACATTACATGTATAATGTAGGAGTTGCAGGAAAGACATTAACCAAGACTGGACATATGGAAGCTGTAGGAGAAAATATATATATACACATTGAACTATATAAAATGTAACACTTTTGTGCAGCAAAGGAAACCATGAGCAAAGTCAATGAACAAGCTATCAATTGGGACAAAGCAAGGAACAACAACAACAAGGTGCAATGTCTGTGGTATACACAGGGTTCTGCAGGCCATGAGGAGAGAAATAAACAGCCCAATTGAAAACAGGCAGGTGATATAATGAGACATTTCATAGAAGAGTCTATTCGAATGGCCGTCTGACATGGGAAACCATCTTCAAGCTAGTCAGAACCATGCAAATTAAAGTAAGAATAAGATAACACACATACACTCAGAAATATCACTTTCAGAATCCTACCTCTCAGAAAGATAAGCATCAGTATAGAAGGATATTTTATAATAGTTTGGTTAGTGGCAAAAAATAAAATAAAATAGAACAAAAATAAACTGGAAACATAGGAAATAGCCATCAGCATAGAAATGGGTAGCTACATTTTTTCCTATGGAAAATTATACATATATTAAAAAGAATGAATTATAAATAAACTTGGATGTAATACTTCATTGGTTAGAGAGAAGTATCAGAGACAGAAATGTCTCTGATCTCACTTAAATAATATCATCTCACTTAAAAAAATAAACAGGGCTTCTAAAAGCACTAAACATACATACATACATATGTGTCTCTATATGAGTGTGTTTGTATATTGTTATATGAAATTGAAACAATATGGAAGGAGATATGTTGGATTGTTAGAGTGGGTTACCGCAAGACAATGGAAGTAAAGTAGGTTTGAGGGGACAGAAGGGATGAGAAACCAAAAAAAGGGAAAGAAGAAGGAAGACCACACTAAAAACACGTGGCATAATGAGATCATGTTCATATGTGCACGGATTTTATGTACATGTCATGTACAAATATATCCCATTTAAGTACTTACCTGAGTGTACATATAAACACGTGCATGGAGAAAAACCTCTGCATGGATTGTTTCGATGAAATGAGCCTACTGTTGCACCACACGGAACCAGTGTCCCCCAAAAATTCGTATCCACGTGGAACCTCAGAATGGGACTTCATTTGCAGGTGCAATCATTAACGTGAGGTCACACTGGGTTAGAATGTGCTCTAGATCTAAGTTTAGTGCCTTTCCAGGCACTAAAGGCCTAGATCAGGTAAAGGCCCACGGGCGAAGAAAGCCATGTGGAGACAGGCAGAGGCTGGGCTGCGCTGCTACAGTCAAGGGGCCTGGGAGATGCCAGGTATTGGAAGAGGGAAGGATTTTCCTCTAAAGCCTTGGGAGTGAGTGTGGCCCTGCTGACACTTTTATTTCAGACTTCCAGCCTCCGGAACTGCTAGAGAATAAATCTGTACACTTCTAAGCCACCACGTTTTGTACAGCAGGGCTAGAGAACTAACACAATCACACAGAATAGATTTTATAGGTCTGGGCATGTGACAATCATTGATCCTGCCTGATTCTATCTCCAAATTAAGTTACAAATAACAACACGGGCTCTGCTGGATTGCAAATTCCATGATGACCTTGTCCTCCCAGGTGTGTCTAGTACCTGGCACAACACTGGCTTAAAAATGTTTGCAGAATAAATAAGTATTAATAAATAATAAGACATGGACATAGCCCCGTTCTTTTATAATGTTTTTGTTGTTTTTTATTGATTAAGGTATCTCAGATGTATTCTCTTCCCCCCCCCCTATTTACCCCCCTTTCATGCCCTCACTCCCCTGCTGTCGGTGTCCATTGGTTATGCTTATATGCATGCATACAAGTCCTATGGTTGCCCATGCTTTTGAATTTTGAAAGTAATTTGATTTCCATGTGCTGTTTAAGTATGGTGTCAGCTCACAAGAATACATTTTGTTTTTGACCAAGCTCCCTGGCTTTCATTCAATATAAGTGTTGGAGCCAAGACTCAAGGTCCAGTCTCTCCGCAAGAAGTAATTGGGAAGAAAAAGCAATAATAGTGATAGTCGTTGTGGCAGCTAAATCTAACAAGGAAATCCAACCCTTTCACCTACACATTATACTAGTCCTCTCGCAATCCCTTCCAACAAGTTCTCGGTTATCAGTAGAGCTGAAATTACCCGACCACAGGCTAACGACCAGGGCGGTTATGACCAGCTGTGCCTCTCAGACAGACCTCTTTTCCAAAACAGTAAGCGGGTTGTTGCATTGTGCAATAAATAGCCACAGAAGCCTTTCTAGAGCATAAAAGTTATCCTGGCACCTGACGGAAGGTTACTTACTGTGAGCTGCCTGGAAGAATTTCAATAGGAACAGAAAGGCCAGGCAAGTGAGTCCACTCATTTCAGAACCATTCTTAAAGGGCAGTGCCAGCATTCCAGAGGGACTTCAGCGCTTGGCTGGAGGGCAGCAGAATTATTGCTGGCGTATTCCCCGTGGAGCGCTTTAACCTCATGGCCGAAGTGTATTCAAAACAATTCTGCTGCGATAGTAAAAAATATATATCCGTGCTGTGCGTTCCCAGAAGAGCGTGCTGGCCTCCTTATTCACAGGAGCCAAGAACTGGAAAAGAGCTGAGGGGGTACATTGGGAAAGTGCTACCACGGAGATTTCACTCTAAATACCGGTTGGGGAAGCCCCATATGTCCCAAAAGGTTAGAGACATTAGTTTTACAGGCTGTGTGCCGAAATGAATAATTCACAGGAAAATGCTCCTAACTCTATTCAGGTAAGATTATATGGCAAAGTAAGAGAAAATACTGGATAAAATATTCTTTTTTTTTTTAATGTGGTCTTTCTGGCAAGCCGCTAAAATAATTCTTTACATGTAATTCTTCACATGTTAGGTACCCGGGATTGGGGGGGAGGGGAAGGAGGGAGGGTGGAGCAGCGTAGAGTGATAGAAGCTCAAGCTAACTGAGCATGTCAGGCATTCATATATTCAACAAATATTTCACCCCTTTCTGCTAAGTGCTTCTAACTGGCCTTCCTGCTTCTAGTCTTGTTCCTCTCCTTCCTCCACTCTACACGCTCAGAACTCCTCACCATCGCTTTCCAGTCCCACGTTTTCAGAACCTTATCTTGCCACTCACATCTCAAGCCGCTGCTTCCCACTCACAGGGCTTCAGCCAGTTCCTTGCCCTCAAGGCCTCAGCCTGGGAAACCCCTTTCATCTGCCCCAGATCTCTTTACATAGCATGGTTCCTCCCACCCTTGAGGTCTCCTCAGCTTCAATGTCACCTCCTTAAGTAGGCCTTCCCTGGCCCTCTCTTTAAAGTATGCACATCCTTATTTCCTGTCTCAGTTCCTTTTTGTTGTTTTATCTTCATAATGCTTACTCACAATTTCTAATACTTTATTTGCTTACTTAGAGGCTTTCATAGCAGGTACTAGGTCTTGTTCATCATTATATATTCAGTGTTCAACACAGTGAGTAGATAGTAGTTATCAGTGAATAAAATTAATATTTTACTAAGCATAATACTAGCAGTTGCATAATAAAATGATTTGACTGAATGAATGATTCAAAGTGAGCAATGCTGGCTCTACAGCAATGGAATAAAAACAGAGTTCAAGTCTCAGTCATGAATTCCTATTCTCCACAACTTCATCTCAAGATGGTGGGTTGCAGATGATGAAAGTGCAAAAGATGAAAGACAATTTTAGAAAAGCTTTGCTTCTGTTTTCATTTCAAGTTAAAAACTGTTATGACAATTTGAAGGAACTGATAATGGCTCTAGGAGGAGCTAAGATTCCTTTCCAGCCTTCATCTTCCAATATCCCACCCTTTTGCTTCAAGAGAAAGCAAGTGATGATATAAGAGGGAGAAGTCCAAAGACATTAATTTGGATACCTGTGGTGTTTAAAGTATCAGCAAAAAATGTAAGTATATGACTGTTGAGAGAAACAGTCTCTTTTCTTTGTTTCTTGGTGTGATCTGAATGTTAAAAACACAGATGTGGACATGGGGACAAAGATGACAAAGTAAGGAGTTTGCTCTGCCATCTTCATCCCGGTTTCAGGGGCTGGCTCCAGGCTCCTGGAGTCACATGATTATGTGTGCTGCAGTCTGTACTCTTGATTAACAAATAACAAAAAGCAATTTGGGGGAAATCAAAATTGTTTTGTGGGGACATAACCTCTCCATATCTTTAAATGGCTTTGGGGGTTGTCCTTTAGTTTGGACTCAGGGCCCCAGTTTCTGGGGAAATATCTCAAACAATCATTAACACAACATGTCCTACCCCTACACCTGAGATTTATTGGTAATTGAATAGAAAAAAGTATTAGCATTCTGATGGAAGTTGTGGTCTGAAGATGGCAACTGCCATCTTCCCCGGAGACTGGCAGTTTCTATTACAATTCCTTGGGAGCTGCATGCCCAGAGAGGATGCATGTTTGTGAGCATGGATTATTTGAAATACAACAGAAGATGGTGTGAGGAAATGGGTAAACGGTGGATGACTGCCACATAGCAATACAGTGGCTTTCTGTAACTTCACAAATGTTCAGTAAATTTATTATAACCTCAAAAAGTTCATGAATGCATTTCTTATTGAAAATAAAAAGTTCGCTAAAATATTTGTGCTTGCTGGAATAGAGCTCAACCAAGTGGTCTCATGTGGAAGTAGCCCAGAGACAGCAGCACTTGGAGAAACTATGTAATAGAATTCCCACTAAGCTTCAGGATGGGCCAGGCTTGTACCGGTTGATGCTGGGTTTGAGTCAAATGTACCTAAAACTTGAAGAGCCAGGGAAGCCAAGGTGGCATTTAGGTTAATTTGAGGGGTCTCTACCTGGGTTCTTGCATCTAAAGTATCTTGGATTTAATCACCATCCTAGAACTGGGAACAGTGCATCTTCTCCAAAACTGCCAACCTCTGGAGGCAGAGAGTAAATCAGCACACCTGTTACTGTAGAGAGTGACTCAGAACATGCTGAGAATTGGGAGTGGGGCCCATGTATCTTCTAACAGACCAGGTGATGAAGTAGCTAGCCCAGAACCAGTTGCAACAGGATAACCCAGCATTTGATTGTCATTGATTCAGGACACCATACCTTTTTCCATTTCCACACAGGTAATCAAGGGATGGTTTTATCACCTGGTAGCATCTGACTTGGTTGGGTATCACCACGTGTCTCCAATTATTTTTCTCTGATATGTATTAAAATGCAGATTTTTGAGACCTGTATAGTACCTAAATGAATGAAAACACCTGAGACTGAAATCAAGAAACCTTTATTTCAAGTGATAATTCAAAAATTTCTAAATCATAGAATTTTGAAAACTACAGTTCTTTCCCTTTTAGTCCCATAGTGTGAGTTGTTTATAAACCTACTATCAATTTCATTTCCTTTGGTCAGATACCTACTGGCTTCCAGATCCTTCTGTTTTCCCATTCTTTCTCTATTGTTGTAAACTCGGTCAAACAGAGGATTCATCCTCAAGATGCTGGCTCTAGGGAAACCTTTGCACAGTGGTCTTTATCTCCAGACATCTTTGTACCAAAGCCCTCACACCTAAGTTTTTGACATTTACTCCCACTGATGGAGTATTAGCAACTTGTTTTAAAGTGCTGACTCATCTCATTTCTTCTTTTCTTTACAGGCGGTCTGGGAGAGGATGCCAACAGGAACCAGAGGAAAGCCCATGGAATGAGTAGCCTTGAGACTTTACGTACCAGTAAGTATTCAGCAACTGCCATGTCATCAGCACCATGCTATAGGGAAGGCCAAGTCTAAAATATCCTAAAATTCTAAAACACCATCTCTACCTCTGAGTTACTTAGAATCTAGTTATAAACGAATAGTACTCTGAGTTAGGACATATGTATAATAAAATATAATCACAAGAATAATAACAAAATGAGTTGGTGGTGCAAGCCCTATGGAAAATGGTATGGGGTTTCTCAAAAAATTAAAAATAGAATTATCATATGACCTAACAAGCTGACTTCTGAGAATATACCCAAAAGGATTGCAAGAAGGGTCTCAAAATATGTGCACACTTGTATTCATAGAAGCATTTATCCACAACACCCAAAAGATAGAAACAATTCAGATATCCGTCAATGAATGAATGGATAAACATGTGATATACACATACAATAGAATATTATTCAGCTTTAAAAAGGAAGGAAATCATGACATATGCTATAACATGGATGAACCTTGAGGACATCGTGCTAAGTAAAATGGGCTATCACAAAAAGACAAATAATGTATGAGTCCATTTATAGGAGGTCCCTATTGGAGTCAAATTCATACACACTGAAATAGAAAGATGGTTCCCAGAGGCTGGGGAAGAAAATAGAAGTTACTGTTTAATGAATATAGACTTGCAGTATTGCAAGGGGGAAAAAGTTCTGGAGATTTGCTGCACGACTATGTGAATATACGTAACATTATTAAACTATACACTTTAAGATGGTTAAGATGCTAAATTTTATGTTAGGTGTATTTTGAATTGATAAACAATAATTATAAAGAACTCAGGTGCTATTTGGCTTATCCTGTTGTCTTTGTGAAAGGTCCCCACACGTCAGGCAGCGGCTCACCTTTATAGGGCACCGGAGCACCTGAGCAGGGCTGCAGCTGTTGTTCATTAGCGTGCGAGCTTCCTAGACAGCCTAGAAAATGCCTCACCTGAGATTTGAGCAGTGATCCTCTCTAAGCTCCCAATTCGACCCTTTTTCTCCCTCCCAGCTGGGAGGGCTTTCCTCGTGGTTCCTGTTGGCATCCTCTCCCAGACCGCCTGGAAAGAAGAAATGAGATGAGTCAGCACTTTAGACGAATGTCCTTCAAGGTCACACCTTGTCCACAGAGGCCATCTCCAGAAAGGGAGGTACATTAATCATCTCCTGGACTGGAAATGAAGAAGAAATAAATAAACAGCCCATCATCGTGATCAGGTATCAAAGGTTATACCCCCATTAAAACAAATTTCAGTGCTGTCAGGAGCGATGTCATGAATCTTCTGTACTTTTTTTTTTTAATAAGTAATTAATGCTGGAAGTAAGCATCCTCCAATGAGCTCCATGCTGAGTGCCCCATCATTTCTCTACCTGTTCATTTTGGGTGATCTCAAAGGAAGCTTGAAAGAGCACTATACATTAAGTGCCTCTGCCTTAAATACACACTAAGTGCATTTAATACAATTGTTAGGAAAGTCAATAACTTAAGAATTACTACCAGCATTTTGTTCTATGTGCATTATGTGGGAGTATAATTTTAATATTATTTCTTAAATCTTTTACAAATAATTAGTTTTTTAAATACACATCTATATAGAATATATGTAATGAAATGAAGTAAATGAAATATAAGCATTTATTCTCTCACCTTCCCAGTGGTAACAAGTATTAGAACCTTGGTGGGTACCTTACAAAATCTTTTTTTCATGTACATACATACATACACACACAGACAAATAAATTACAAAATATTTTTGGGAAAAATGAGATCTTATTGCCCATTTTGGTAGACAGAATTTTGAGATGGCCCCAGAATTTTCTGCCAGACATCTGAAGTGTCCCCGAGATATGGCTTTGGCCTCTAGGAACTCCAGGAAATTGTGGAGAGGGTAAAACAGCCCAAGAACATATGCTAATGGTGTACAACCAGCAACATTATCTTTAATGTTGAATATAAAATTGTTTTTGATTCCTTTAAATGGATAGGTTATAGAAAGGGAGAAAGAATTTTTTAAAAGAAATGTGTTCCCCTTCCCATTCCAGAAGGTAGCTTAGGCAAAGAGATCATTATCTGTTGAAATCAATAATTTTTAGGGGAAAAAATGGAATAAGGGACCTGTTGTGGAGAAAGTAAGGCTATAGCTATTAGGTTAGAAGACAAGTATGTTTTAGTTTGAAATTCCTAAAATAGGTGCCATCATTTTTACTTACGTGCTTTAATAATATGGTAGCTCAACTCCCACCCTTCCCCGCCTCCCAAGGTCTAGCCAGAGGCAAAAAGCATTCAAATTAAATCTGAATAAATACCAAAACTCTGAACCCTCATTCTATGTATAAAACAAAACAAAGCCAAAACTGACTTATTCCCCATTCTAACAGAATGCCCAAGAAGAACATGTTCTCATACTGTTAAACCCAACCATCATCAGATTGCCATGAGCAAGAATGCTAAGCTTGCTAGTACCTAAAAGAATTTAGTTAACTTTTTCCTTAGAATGATTTATAACCCAAGGAAAAAATAGGTTAATGCCTGAAAAATTCTGATTCCTGAAAAACTATGCTCCTAGAAGTGTTCATTTTTATTTCAACCATTATTTATAAACTATCTCATTTTTGTTTGCATTCTCTTTGATTATGAAATAAGCATTCACAATAAGTAACTTATTTTCTCAATGGCTATATATACATATGTGTGTGTGTGTGTGTGTGTGTGTGTGTGTGTGTGTGTGTGTGTACTGAGTGGCCAGATTATTATGACCACCTGACGTATGTAGGAAAATTAGATATACACTGCATGGTATGGGATATGGAAGCTGAAGGCCTGTCCAAACACCTTTGCTGTCTGCAGTTACCAAGATAAAATGTCTCCAATTCACACAGGAACACAAGGATTGGTCAGTTGAGCATTGGAAAAAAGCCATGTGGTCTGATGAATCACGTTTCCAGTTGCATCATGGTTCAGATGGCAGAGTGAGAATTTGGCAGAAACAGCATGAAAGCATGCACCTCACATGCATAAGTACAACCCTTCAAGTGTTATGTAGAGGTGGGGGAGATAAGAGATAACCAAAGGACTTGTATGCATGCATACGAGCATAACCAATGTACGTAAGACACTGTGGAGTGAGGGCATTTATAGGAGTGGGGGTGGGCTATGGGAAGATATGTACACATGTAATACCTTAATTTTAAAAATGGTGGAAAATTTTTAAAAATATGAATAGTTATATCTGACCCACAAAGATGTTGCAATGGTTTAGTGAAATAAGATAGTCAAAGCACTTAGCACAGTGAAATATACTAAACACTTGACAAATCACTGCTAATATTATTTTGCCAAGAGATTATTGTTAATAACACTCAATGAATACTTTTGCACAGAGCACCACATATGTAAAAAAGAAAAAGCCTGCTTGATATTATATTTTATTATTTATCTTGGAAATAGATAGCTAAATATCTTAGTATTATTGGTGTTCTGTGGTGTGGGAAACTGATAAGAGATAAGATATTATGAGACAAGTACAACAAAGTGTTCATAAGAGAGAGGAGGGATTCTCAATTCCCAGATGAATGATCCAATGTCTTGTTGGTTTGTAATGAGAACTCTAAGAATATTTCTGACTATTAAGGGCATGTTGGCCTTTCATTGTATATCCAGAAGAGCTGTGAAATAAAAAAATGACTGTTTATAATTTTTTTCTTTATTTTTAACTCTATTAGGAGAAAATAATTTATTAAATAAGTACCTGCTCTGGCTCTTCAAAATAACCAATGCAATGGATATTCTCAAGCAACTACATTCACCAGCAAGCAAACTATCTAAAGTTTGAGTATATACATGGATGGATCAAATAAACCTATAAAGAAGAGTATATCAGATTGTAGTATAGACTCTGGAATCCAACTGCCTGAGTTCAATTCCTATTCCACCCTCTATTATCATTGTGGCAGTTATATATCCTTTCTCTCACCTATAAAATAGGAAAAGCAATAGTATCTATCCCATAGAGTTGTTGGAGAGTTGATTCAGTTAAGAGGTAACATGTATGGCATGTGTTTGCTATTGTATTGTATAAGCAATAATAAGAAATTTGAAGAAAAATCTACAGGCATTATTTCCTAACAGTCACACTACAATTTAAATTATCTTTTCAGAAAGTATTTCAGGTTTGAGTTACTTTCAAACTGCCTAGAGGTAAAACATGATTGCCACTGGTATTACTACTAGCATTTTAACATTAAATATTGGCTTAATTTGTTTGTGAAGAAAGGAAAGCTCATTCCAGTCTAAAGTCCCTGAGGGTTCAAGTCAGCATCTGGAATGAAGTGACTGCTAATGTACTAAGAAGACAATCCTTGGTCCGACTGCAGTAGCAAGCTTTGTTCTAATCATTCAGCTGAACAAACAAAACCCAGGATTTACTTATTTTCCCAGAAACTAGATAAACAGCCACTTCCTTTTTAGTGTCTCTTTAAAAGTAAGAAGGCCCACATTTCTCCTCATCATCACGTCACTCTTTGTTTCTATTTTAAAAGTTGTCTTTTCTAGATTTTTGTTATTTGGGGTCAATAAAAAATGTTATAGGCAAGTACGCTCTTTAAGTAATATAAGAATGTAGAGAAAATGCTATCATTTACATATAAATTTAAAACCATAAATTAACCCAACAATCTAGTTGGGGTCAGTGGCACAATGTTAGATATAAGGATATTGGAACTAGAACAGATCTAGAAAGCATCAGGAATGTGGCACACTCTGGAGACAGACTGTTCTCTAGTCTCTTTCAAGGACCACATGGTTTCTCTCTATTTCATGATGTTTTTGTTTCTCTTGGCACATCTGATTCATTCTTCTCTTTACTACACATGACTTCTCTCTTCTGGTAGTTTCCATTCCCATATAACTTTGACTGACACATACACTGCTATAGGCTTTATCTTACAGCACCTTTAAATTCACCACTTGGTTCAATTCAAAGTATTTTCCTTGTTCAGTTCAAATTGAAGGAGAGAGGAGATTTAAATATCTGATCAGTCCAACTTATCTGGGCAACTCTATAGTCTTTGCAGATTGTCAAACTGTAGAGTGGTAGGTCAGGTGCCCACCCCTGGTTCACATGGGAGAGATGATGTGGTACTAGTCACCAGACCCTACTGCTACTCCATGTATTGGCTCTTTGGGTGAAACAGCTTGCATCAGAAGGTTTGTGGGCAAGAGATTATTATGCTAAGCAAAATAAGCCAGTCAGAAAAAGACAAATATCCCATGATCTTACTCATATGTGGAATGTAGTAAACAATATAAACTGGTGAACAAAATAGATCCAGAGACATTGAAGCATGGAACAGACTGTGGAATCTCAGAGGGAAGGCAGGGAGGATGGGTGGGTAGGAAGAGGTCAACCAAAGAACTTGTATGCATATATGTATAACCCATCCTATATAATAAAAAGGTAATATGCAAATTGACCAAACAGCAGAACAACTGGTCTCTATGACGCACACTGATCATAGGAAGCAGAAGTTCAATGCAGAAGCTGCTTCCTGGTAATCATTGTGCTCAGCCAGAAGCCAACCTATGGCTGGTGAGCACAGTGGCAGTGGCAGGAGCCTCTCCTGCCTCCACAGCAGTGCTGAGGATGTCCAACCCATCAATTGGACATACCCCAAGGTCTCCCAGACTGTAAGAGGGCACAGATCTGGCAGAGGGGCCACTGCCCCCCCTCCCTGAGTCCATGAATTTCATGTACCAGGCCTCTAGCTGATACATAAAATAGAATGATGAAGGTCTGGGGCTGGAGGCAAGGGCAGACTAGAGGAGGTCAATGGGGAAAAAGGGGGGACATATCTAATACTTCAACAATAAATTTTTAAAGGAAATTTATCTACTAAATACAATCAAAGAAAATAAGCCATGTCCAGGCAAAATTCTGTAATGGACACTGTTTACTAGGTGTGTCCACTCATAACTAGGGTGTTGAGTACAAATATTGCCTGAGTTCACATTGGTAAGATATTTTGCAACAATATTTGATAGGATTATTTTAGCATATACTAAATAAATGCATCAGAAAGGTTTCTAGTTGATAATTACTGAAATCATTCCTTGAAGCATATAATGAACAATTGTTAAACAGTAAATTTAAATCTAAGTTTAGATGCAAATTATAGTTGCAATTAATATATTTACATAGCCACAAGATAGTTCCCAGTCTCATTTAATTAATCTGTTCCTGCTTTGAGGGGAGGGACAACAGGATGGCGGCAGAGGTAAAAGCCTAACTGCAGCCGCCCTCAACAATTTAAAAAAATACAACTAAAATATAGAGTGGACACTATCCAGAACTACAGGAAAGTTGACTGACTGGGAATTCTACAACTAGAAGGAAAGAGAAAACCAGAAGGAAAACCAGAGGAGCTGTAAAAGCCTAAGGTACGGAGGCACGGCGCGTGCTGGGAGAGGACGGAGCCGGAGAGGAGGGGCGGCTGAGTGCCTGGCTGGCGTTCCCCAGCGGGAAGGAGATAAAAGCTCCGGACTGTGCTGAACCCCAACTCCAACTGCACTGAACCCCAGTTCTGGGCGAGACCCTGGGGTCCAGGCTCACACAGAGGGAATCTGGGCTGTAAGGCGGAAGCTCAGCGGAGCGGCTGCGAAAGGCAGAGTCCCGGATTCGCGCACATTGCGCGCTGAGGAGGAACTGTTCGCTGAGCTGCTGAATTGCCCCAGCGGGAAGAAGACAAAAGCTCAGGACTGTGCTGAGCCCCAGTTCTGACTGCACTGAACCCCAGTCCGGGGCAAGACCCTCATACAGAGGGAATCTGGGCTGTAAGACAGAAGCTTAGGGGAGCGGCGAAAAGCAGATCCCTTGAGTCGCGCACATTACACGCACAGAGGACAGACTGTTGTTTGGGCCGTGAGATTGCCCTAGCGGGAAGGAGACATAAGCTCCGGACTGTTCTTAACCCCACTTCCAACTGCTCTGAACCCCAGTTGTGGGTGTGTTGGGGGAGAGACTACACTGTCTGGTAGCAGGCGAAACTCTAGAGTGCCTTTCTCTCAGAGGTGCTTGCAGCGAGTACCAAAGGACACTGAGGTACATTGAGACTCAGAAACCTCAGAGGGCGGAGCTAACCGGAAGCCAAGGCTGTAGGCTCCACCCTGAAACTCTGCCCCATCCAAGCTGAACTCAGAGAGGCTTTTGCAGGTTCCCAAGTCTAGTGGAATAAGGTTGTCTCCTGGCATAGACACAGCTGATCCTCCCAACCTACCAACTCAGGGAAGCAGCGAAAATGCCGAAACGAGGAAACAGATCACAAACAAAAGAAATGGAGGACAAAAAGCGACTGGATATAGAGTTCAAAGCCACGCTTATAAGGTTGTTCAAGAATCTCCTAGAAAAGGCCGATAAAATAAATGAGACCTATGAAGATATGAAAAGGGATCAACTAGAAATAATAAAGGATCAACAAGAAATGATAAAGGGTCAACAAGAAATGATAAAGGACCAACTAGAAATAAAGAATACATTCTCTGAAATAAAAAATATTATACAGAGTCCTAAAAACAGATTGGAAGATTTCAAGAATCAAGTCCAATATTTGGAACACAAAGAGCCAGAGGACACTCCTCCACAGAAGCAAGAAGACAAGAGAATCCAGAAAGTTGAAGATGGTGTGAGAAACCTCTGGGACAACTTCAAGCGAACCAACATCAGAATTATGGGCATCCCAGAAGATGACAGAGAGCAAGATACTGAAAACATATTGAAAGAAATAGTGACAGAAAACTTCCCCCACCTGGGGAAAGAAATAGACTTACATGTACAGGAAGCACACAGAACCCCAAACAAAAGGAATCCAAAGCGGACCACACCAAGACACATCATAATTAAAATTCCAAGAGCTAAAGACAAAGAGAGAATATTAAAAGCAGCAAGACAAAAGCAGGTAATTACCTATAAAGGGACACCCATACGACTGTCAGCTGATTTCTCAACAGAAACCATGCAGGCCAGACGGGAATGGCAAGAAATATTCAAGGTGATGAATAACAAGAACCTACAGCCAAAAATACTCTACCCAGCAAAGCTATCATTCAGAATCGAAGGCGAGATAAAGAGCTTCACAAATAAATTTAAGCTAAAGGAGTTCATCACTGCCAAGCCAGAATTATATGAATTGCTAAAAGGAGTTCTTTAGGAAGAGGAAGAAAATAAAGATAAAAATTATGAACAAACACGTAACTATCAACGAGTCTAAAAACCAAGGGAAGTAAAAATCATGATGAACAATATTAACTGGTGAATATAATAGAACCAGAGGTATGGAAGGGGAGTGGACTGATGATTCTCAGGGAAATGGGGAGTGGAGCGGGGCGGGAAGAGACTGAACATAAACTGCACCTATGGATGAGGACAATGGGGGATGGGGAAAGGGCAGAGAATTGAATGGAAACTTGGTGTAGGGGAGCAATTGGGCGGGGGGGCGATGAGGAACATTTGTAATAATATGAGCAATAAAGATTTAGTTAAAAAAATTAATCTGTTCCTGAAATCTTGAGTTCTTTGGGCTCTGTGAAGTTCTTAAGTACTGCCCTCCACCTTTGTTGGCATTATTATGATTGTACTAGAGGCACTGGAGGGGGAGGTCCCTCAGCCAGGCCAGCCCCCTCTCACAGTCTGGGAGCCTTCAGGGGTGGGAGGCAACCCAGAGATCAGGGGAAAGTGATGCCCCATCAACCTCTGCTGCTGCCACTGCAGGCAGTGCAAGCCTCGGTCAAGCTTTTTTACCTGAGTCTTGGGCAGCCCTAGATGGCAGGGTAGCCTACATCTGAGGCTTGCCTGTGCTTTGGACCTGCCCTGGGTTGTTTGGGGACTGAGAGGACTGGGGAACTCAGGAGGCAGGTGCACCTGCTGCCCTGCAGGGCTGAGGGGACTGGGCACCACCATCTTGTGGCTGTGGGCACCACCATCTTTGAGGGCAGGCTGTCAATTAACATAATCCTTCTTTTTTTAAATATATATTTTATTGATTTTTTTACAGAGAGGAAGAGAGAGGGATAGAGAGTTAGAAACATCAGTGAGAGAGAGAGAATCATCGATCAGCTGCCTCTTGCACACCCCCTACTGGGGATGTGCCCACAACCAAGGTACATGCCCTTGACCGGGACCTTTCAGTCTACAGGCCGACGCCCTATCCAATCCACTGAGCCAAACCGGTCCCAGCCATAATCCTTCTTTATTGGCTGTGGATGCCCCCATCTTTGAGGGCAGGGTAGTCAATTAGCATATTCCTTCTTTATTAGATAGGATGCTATCTGCTGATTCTCATAGACATCTCTACAAGTTCCTCTTAAACTGATCACCTCCATGTGTCTAGGCTATCTTAAAAGCAGTGCACCCTTAATCTCTGAGATGACAATTTCTCAACATTCACCCTTCGAAGTGCATTTTTATGAATTGTATTTCTGCTGCTCTAGATATTTATTTTCTTGTTCATTAATGCAGAGAGCCATAAAAACAACACAGATAATGTCACCTGCAGCATGCTTTCCTCCCTTGTTGCTATGAAATATATACCCCTAGATTGTTTAGTTTTATTTTTAAATTTATACTTTCTTTTTTTTTAATTGTGCAATAGTTCAAACTTGTAGAAAATTTGCACGAGCTGTACAAAAGAACTTCCAGATTTCTTCATCCAGATTACCAAATTGTTAAGCATGTACCATGTTCTCTCTCATTGTGTGTGTGTGTGTGTGTGTGTGTGTGTGTTTATCTAGGACAGCAGTTCTCGAAATGTCCAAAGATATTATTTGCCTTCATTAAAGTGTTGACATTTGTACTAAGGGTACAAAATCAATGGTGGATAACACCCCTGGTGCCTTAACCAATGCAGTGACAACAAGGAGTACTAGTTGTCATCATATTCTTAACAACCCTGCATTTGCAGGGTATTTTTTATTGCCAGTTTCTTTTTAAAATGTGTTGATGAAAATGTGTCTTATTATATTTACTTATTTTAAGTAATTTGTTAATTTATTATATCTCAGCCATTGAGTACTCATATTTTTAAGATTCTGTGTGATGAAATGGAAAGGAAGCATGAAGACTTTCTACTGCATATAAGTAAGATGGTCACCTTAGGAAAAAGCATATATGTGATTGATACGAGAGATGAACTAGGTATTCTCTTCATGGGACACAATTTTCACTGGAAGAATGATTAATTCAGAATTGGATATTTAAACAAATTGAGTTTTTGACTTTGAGGAAAACAATCAACAGGATTTGTTTTTCCATACTAACACTTGAAACTTCAAGTGAAATTTAGAATTTTAGATAACTTATATCTGCAACCATGAGCTTGGCAGCTTCCCAATATCTAAAGACATTTCTGATAAAAATCTGCAGTATATTAATAACTATAATATTTCATATTACATAATAAATGTAATAATATTTGTAATATCTACATAAACCGGTGAACAAATATTTTCCAATGACTAATACGTGATGTTACAAAATCATGTGTGAGGTAAAGAGCCCATGAAAGTGTGTCATAGGACAATGCATTTTAATGCAATAGAGTGCAAAATATTTACTAATATGGTTTCAAATTTCACATTGCTTAAGAAACTAATACATGTTGAATTTTGATCCACAACTATCTGAAACAGCAATGAAAATAATACCTCCTATTCCAATTGCATATTTGTAGGAATCTAGATGTTCTTCACATGCATCAAACAAAACAACATATTGCAGCACATTGAATGCAAAAGAAGACGTAAAAATCCAGCTACCTTCTGTTAAGACATACCTGAAAGAGATGTATAAATCAGTAAAACAATGCCACTCTTACTCTTGTGTATGAAGGTGTGTGTTAGAAAATATAGGTATTTTAAAATGTTATTTATGTTAATATGTGATATATATTTTTTGTTTCTAGGTAAATTAATAAATAAATGTCTTAATTTCTCAATTTTATATTCTAATATGGCTGGTATGACTCATATAAATAGAAGAGGTAAGGTTCTCAATAATTTTAAAAAATGTAAAGGGCTTCTAAGACTGAAAAGGTTGTAGATTGCTTCCCTGGGCTATATATCTGGAAATGAATTTGTGAAGCTGTAGGCTATGCATATCTTTATCATTACTAGATAACATCAAGTTGCTCCCCAATCAATCTTGAATTATTGGTCCACATATGCAAGTTGAAAAGTGATAGCTTAATTTAATTATCATAATGCTTCCTTGGCATGAACTAATTACTTATTAATCATAAATTGTTTAAGTAAATTTTGAATACTATTTAAGACAACTTTAAAATAATTTGGCCCCACTAAATGCCATCTATTTTTATTATTACTTTTTTTTCAAATAGAATGAAGTCTTCTTGAATAAGTATACATGTTAAATGTACCCAGAGATGTTAAATTTCATTACAATATTTTATTAATAATTATGTCAAAGAGGTATCCCAGCAACCAATAAATTGAAAATACTATATATTCCTCCTATGTAACTACAATATATAATTATTCAGGGAGCCTATGCACTGATTAAAAGAGGTGCAATGATTAAAAACATGTGGTCTATTACCATGTAAAATAGGTTTGGGATTAATTCTACAACTGTTTAATATTTAAAATGAGTGTGTAATTCAGTATATTAAAGAGATTTTATGTCTGTACAATAGAAAATTATTTAATATTTCTTAACATTAAAATATAATGCAAGAAGCAGGTAGAAATAAATTATATTAATTCTCCCAGAGTAAGACATTATAATAAGCTGAATCATACAACTTTTAATTTTTAATTTATGGGTTGAAAAGAATGAAAGTCCTTGGGACTAGCTGGAATAAGATAAGATTACAATCCCAACAGGAAACTTTTTGGAGATCTTTTCTACAGACATCATATCATCAAGACCTTGTGGAAGAAATGGCCTTTCAATCAGATCGTCTGAAGTCATAGAGAATTTTATTGTCTTATGTATAATGAAGTGGTAATGTGATTTTTTTGACTGATATAATTCTAAATGACTAATTCATTTTCAACACTAATTCTCACTTATAATAAAACTGATTTAACTTGGTACTTATAATTAAAGGATGTTTTTTAAAATTTTATTGAATTTATTGGGGTGACTTTGGTTAATAAAAATATATAAGTTTCAGGATAAACTGTGATGGAAGGAGACTTGGATGCAGGTGGTGAACACAATGCAATATACAGATGATGTATTATAGAACATGTTTTTCAAAATGGCAACTGGGTTCATAAAAGTAATGATCCTTTTCAATTACAGGAGTTTTCTTTAGAGAATATTCACTGTAGTCTGTATTCATTGAAAAAAATTTTAGACAGATGCAAAAATGGGTTTAGTAGACACTCCTTAATCATCAGAACCCTCTCCTGTGGTCTTCCCACCATTAACTCTGAAATGACATAAAGATATTTTAAGTATTGTTCTAGATGACAATGATATTCATTGAGGTACTTATAGTAGTAAATATATATAGAGAAACTATATTAGCTAGAGATGTTCATCATAAGGTGGGGCCTTAGGTGGCACCCAGAGAAAAATTGCCTGATACTTGAATACCACTGTCCATGCATGGGCCCCAGAGTGCACTGCAAACAGATGACAGAGTCTCCACACACACAAATGAAGGAGTGACTCAACTCCGCCCTTTTGTTTCAAGGTGGACCCAACAATTAGCTGTAGCTGATAGTTCAATCTTACAGCTAGGATCTCAGAAATTATACATCCATCTAAAGAAGTAAAAAATTTCAAGAAGCCACCCAACCTAGGTAGTTTCACAGCTTACCTCCCAAGGGATTCTGTGAAGAATAACCAACTAGTTGCCAAGACCAGAAAAAATCTGTCACCTGTGTTCTGGTCATATTGCAACAAGACTGACTAAGTCAAAAGCTGGACTAGAAAATAAAAGACTTTTTTCCCCCATCATCTCCTTTTTTATTCTCTGATATATAGAAGTTAGATAAGGCTAAATGACTTTTTAAAAATACCATTGCCCTTGTTCTAATGTGGTCTTAAAATAGTCTTGAAGAAATACTGCCCAATAGGGAGAAAATTATAAAGAACTTGGAATGCTTTGTGTAGCATTTTGTTATTAAGAGCTCAGTTTTAATGTCACACTTCGGGGACCTTCCTTGTCTACCTTATTCACTCAGACACATCATCCTATTTTAGTTCTCTGTAGAGAGGGTACCATCATTTGATACTGTTCTCGTTCACTTGACAGTGAGATTAGTTTAGATATTATAAATGTAGATCCTGAGTCAGACTGCCTGGATTGGAATCCTGGTGCTCAAATTTAATACTGTGGACAAGGCTCAATGCCATAGTTTCTCCCTCTGAAAATTGGGATAATAATTTTACCTGTATCAAAGGATTTGGAGGAGGATTGCACTGCATAATAAGAGTAAAGTGCTAGATCCAAGGCAGACACCAAGTGAACACTTGATAAATACGAGCTTTCATTCTTTATTTGCTTGGTCTATCTCCCATCACTTGTCTGCTTTGGTGATTCAGTATCTAAAATGATGGCTGCAGTATACATGAGACTTTCAATAAACATTTTATTAATTAATGAGCCTCAATTAGGTTTTTTAGATTAATCCCAGCTCACCAGACTTTAAAATGGCCTGGAAATTCAAGAGTTCACACTAAACATTGAATATCTACTATCCATGGTAACAATGAATATTGACTCTATTCTTTCATGCTTTAGTTGTTGAGAAATTATTCTGATGATATTCTGCTTTGTATATACTTCATATCTGATAACCTCATTTTCTGTTGTTGTAAGTGATTAAATCAAATCGAGGCCTTACCATTTGGGCTACCTCAAAGTCTACAATGAAATTCTATTTTCTTTTCCGTTCACACTTTCTCTCTCTCTTTTCTGTTACTAGTGTTTACCAATTTCCAGTTTTTCATTTATTCTGGGGTCACAGAAGATTATAATTTCTTTTTTTAATTTCTTTATTGATTAAGGTATTGCTTATGTGTCTTTATCCCCCCATTACACCCCACATCCCATTCATGCCTCCACCCCTCTATTGTCTTTGTCCATTGATTAGGCTTATATGCATGCATATAAGTCCTTTGGTTGATCTCTCCCTCTTACTCCCACCATCCCCTACCTTCCCTAAGGTTTGATGTTATGACTGATGTTTGTCTCCGGATCTATTTTTGTTCATCAGTTTATATCGTTCATCTCACACTTTCTCTTAAAATTACTCTCTGTACACTATGACTGTTTATTTCCACTATTATTTTCCCTCTTAAAAATGTTATAATTGTTAGGCTCATGAAAAAAAATATCCAAGAATGTTAAAAGATCTATTAATGTATGTTTTATCCAGACAAGTTCTCTCTATAACCTGAACTCCCTATAGCCTTCAAATATAAATTGCCCTTTTCTCAGTGAGTTGGACCAGACAGGTTATTAATAATTCCAAATTAAATCAGAATCTCAAATGAAATAAAAACAAGTGTTGAAAATAGATCCATCTTCTCAAATGACCAGACTTGAGATAATCATATTATCATTCTCTCTCCATATTCAAGTGGCTCTATAAAATGCCTTATTCACTGGTAAACTTGATTGAAGGGCCATATCTTCTTTCAGATGAGAAATTATTGTGTGGAGGGGATTTATTGCATAGGTATATAAGAAATTTCAGAAGGCACAGGAATGTGGGGAAGTCATAAGCCCCAAGGAGGCCTCCACTGATAGAAGAGAAAGTACTAGAAAATTGTGGGGAACAACACAGACCACATGATCCTTGAAAATAAGTGGAACCAGGATAACAGAAGCCTGGGTCTTGTTAGGAAAATAAGTCATCTAGGAAATAATTGTATCCATGAAACTTCAAAACCTTAATTGAACTCGCATTGTTATAGCCACTTCTTAAGGACCAGGAGGCACTTCTCACAGTGGCTGTTGACATCTCCTACGCTCTGGCTTAATGGTAAGCTTTTCGGTATTCTTTCTTAATCAACTTGTGATTAATTTAACAGACATTTATTGAAATCCCACTACAGACCAAGCATGATCCTAATCACTTGAGATGCAGTGGTGAGCACAGACGGAACCCTGCCCAAACAGAGCTCACAATCTGATGGGAGAGAGTGAGACTATTTCTGTCAAATAACCATTCAATAATGTAAAACTGAAGAAGTGTTAAGAAGAAGGAGGAAATTGTGTTCAGAGAAGATATAATAGGTATTGGGCAGATCAGGGAAGGCTTCCCTAGAGAAGCAAAACTTGAACTTAAAATTCAAAAACAGATATTAAGTGGCTGAAAATGGGGGCAAGGAGCAGGTGGCCTTAGAGGTGTAGGAATAGCATGTGCAAATGCCCTGTAGCAGGGGAATTCACATAGAATACAGGGCTTGAAAGAATGCCAGGCTTACTGAAGACAAAAGAGGATCAGAGTATGGTGTGTTTGATGAAGCAAGGGAGGTGTGAAGTGACCAGATTGTCCTATGCTCTGTCATTTTTGTTAAGAAGTTTTTGCTTTATTTTAAGAGCAAATGGAAAGCCTTTGAAGAGTAATATTCCATCTCCACCATATGAATCCACTATCATCCCAGCTTCCACCTTGTGCATTTAATGTAATGTAAATATTGGATGAAATATGGTAAAGGAGTAAAAAAGCAACCAGCAGAATCAGAACAAGTTGAAATTGGAAATTCACAATCAAGATTCCTGATTTAGTATTGAGCCTGATACTTAAAATAAAAATTCTGTGGATCAAATCAACTTGGATGCTATCCCTGGATAAAATCCATACCGGTCCCCACAAATCATATCTCCTACACTTCCTTTCTCCCAACCATTTACTATTTGAGAACTTTCTTATGTTCAGGCCATTTGAATGTCCATCACAATTGCAGAAGTAAAATGAATGGTAATAAGAAATTGATTTAAGGTCTGCCCTAGGGTAAAATAATGATTCATTGACGTTTGTAGCATTTTATTGTAAGTGTGGTGGAAATGATTATTATCTTTAATGGTTAACTGAGTAATTGATTATTGATAAATGAGTACTCTGTTCAAGCCAGGATCCATCTTACATCACCTGGAAAAGGATGATGTTCCTACTCTTTTAATGACCATTAAGTGGTAAATAAGGAAGTGGAAATGTTTCATAACTTACATATTAAGTATCTTTGGTCATTTAACCACCTCTACAACGAGAGCAATGAGGCAGCTGGGGGTAGGTAGCTGACTTAAGGAAAGATCAATGACTGTTTTTCAGAGTTTTATTGAAAGTGCATTATAGATTGTCTTGCTTTTAACATTATTACTTCATTGAATAACGATATATGAGTAGGCAACGGGGAAAAATTAGAATACAGCTATGCAAGCCTATCTGTGTGACAGGATGAGAATTACATAGTAAAATGGCCTCCAGAGAAAATTTCAATCCCACCCCCACTCTCTCTACCCAATTGTGGGGTTGTCCATGGAAAAACAGCAAAATGTATAAAGTTTGTCTTCTGCTTCACCCCCCTCCTTTTTTAGGGGCCCCCTGTTTACCTTCTCATGTCCCTTCATAGTTATCCACCTGAACCCCTATGTTGCAGTGTTACTACTAAAAGTTCACCCCCACAGCCGAAACCGGTTTGGCTCAGTGGACAGAGCATCAGCCTGCGGACTGAAGGGTCCCAGGTTTGATTCCGGTCAAGGGCATATAGGGGATGTGCAGGAGGCAGCTGATCAACATTTCTCTCTCATCAATGTTTCTGACTCTCTATCCCTTCCCTCCCTCTCTGTGAAAAATCAACAAGTATACCAAAAATAAAATAAAAAAAATAAAAGTTCTCCTCCACAAACAACTGCACATTTTGCTGAGGCTTATAATTCACAGAATTCCCCATATGCCATAATGACCTCTTCATAATCACAACTATTTGGTACAAATTCCATTACTTCAGTATTTTGATTTCAGTCAAGACTTAAGAGGAAAACAATGCAATTTAACCAATTATAGTAATTTCCTTTTAACCTTCTTTGTGGAGGTTTCATGATTTAAAATATGCTGATTTTTATATTTAATATATTTCTATGAAAGGAATTCCAGATGGTTTAAGAAACTGATATGAAGTTTCATGGGACTATATGTTGAGGCAGGTGGAGGGAACATAAGTAGACTGTGTATTGCTAAAGGTGGTTATCAGAGGCAGGATTTAATGGTGACCTCAAAGTCTAACAGACCTGGGTTCAAATCCTGGCTCTCTCCCTTACTGGCTAGGCCACCTGAAAGCCTCAAATTCACCTGTAAAGGTAGACGTTACTGTCTAATGAGATCAGAGTGAGCATTAGATAAATAACATCTGTTTGGTAAAACCTCTAGCACATAGGTAGTAAAAGCAACCAAATTATCATTACCATTTTTACATAGGTAAGTGGGTTACAAAGGCATTCTAACCAAAAACCAGTATGAACCACCAAAAAAGATCTGATTTTTCCTGATATTTTCAAGGAAGAATAAAGTAGGTCAATGAAGAACTTAACAAAAAAAGGAAAAGCCTGCCTAGAGTTGTAATATGTGAGCTTGACTATTCACAAAAAAAACCTTGACTCCTGTCTAATCTGAAACTTAGCTATGAACTTCTTAAAGGCACTCTCTTTGCTTTGACCTTGGCTCCAAAAGCAAGGGCATTAGTCTTACTCTATTAATATCTTCAGTATAATTTTTAAATTGATTTTTAGAGAGAGTGGAAAGGAGAGGAAGAGAGAGAGAGAAACATCAATGTGAGAGCAGAACATGAATCATCAATGGGCTGCCTCCTGCATGCCTCCCACCAAGGATTAAGCCAATATCCTAGCATGTGCCTTTACTGGAAATCCAACCAGCAACCTTCCAGTGCATGAAATGATGCCCAACCAATGGAGCCACACCAGCCAGGGCTTCCATATAATTTGAGATTTCATTCAATACTTATTTCAACAATGGAATGATTCTAGTTGAATTAGGATAATTTCATAGGTTATGATAATATAATCACCAAAAATGTCAGTTTCCTTGAAATACTTCCACTTAAAATAGTATTGAAAATATTTCTATATTACATGTCTTCTGATATTTTTAAAGATCTACAGTATTTCCAAATTATTTATCTAAGCCCTAGAAAGTAAAAACAAAAAAAAATTACCACCTTCTATCTTCTCCTTCCCCTAATCCTAAATTTAGCAAAAGTGCCATAGCTTTGGTCTTTTCCCTTCAATCACTCCTGGAGCCATGGAACATAATAGATAGCTTGATGGAGGTTGGAAGTATCAATTTATACAGATTCTCTAAAACCATTTCTGAATGAAAAATATGTATAATTTTATGTTCCAAATATACCATCTCTTTTAAAAGTCAAAGAAAGTGGAGTCTAGCCATAAATTCATTACGTCTAACCCTTGACCCCAAAGCTTCAAGCCATTCATATATCATACATTGAAGAGTCAAAGTTCAGAGTCCCTTTAAATCATACATAGCAGTTACTCTTCTAATAGTCTATTGAAAACAGCCACCAATCTACTTTAGATGAAAGAAGTCCATATTTACTACAGCCCCACTGCTCTGCAGTTACTGCACTGAAATAGGAAAAAACATAGAGAGTGGGAGAAGGCAGGACTAAAGAGAGTGTTGGCAGTTGTGGAGAGAGTGGATAAGACCATTGCATTAAGTAATTGTATAATATTGTATTTACCCCATGGTATTAATCCAAGGCAGTGCTATTTAAATTGTGCCATCTCTAGCCCAAGAATTCTGTAGAGGAGTCCAATATAAGACCCAGGGGAAGACTAAGCAGGTAGGTCTAGGGCATATCCTGTGACTAAAACATCTCTGCTTTTATAATCTGGCCTCCACATATAATATCACACTAGGAAAAAAATAAGACTTTTATTTCTTAAAAAATAAATATTTGAGATTTATAGATAAAAGGTTCTGGAGGATTATTTGTTTGCCTCAGTAGCCAAAATGTAAACAGAGAAAAAATGTACATATATGATGATCTGAAACATAGCAAAAAAAATTACTATTCTTTGGCTGTTTAACTTAAGATTATAAAAATCATGTAAGAATAGTGAATGTGTACGCTTATCCTATCCCCAGAACGATGCTATGGGCTTCACATTGATAAGTATCATAACAACACAAAGAGGCAGGTTACATTACGATCCCCATTGTGCAAGAAAGAAAATGCTTAGAGAGGGCTCAGCTATGTTCAAGATTACATAGCCAGAAAGGAATTAACAGTGTGGGATAACTGTTGAAACAACCCTAAAATTTTAGTGCCTTAACACAGGGTTTTGTGTCTTATTCACAAATTAATTCACTAAGAGTGTTTGGTAGATGATCTTCCATTGAGTAATTGGGGGACTCGGGTTTCTTCGATCTTGTGGCATAGTCCTTAGAGGCTCAAGGGCTTCTGCTGGATTTCTGCATCTGGTCCCCAGACAGACAGCAGAGAGCAGAGTGTTGCATAGGAGGTATTTTAGGGCCAGACCTGGATGTGGGATGTGTAATTTCTGCCCACATTCTTTGATCAAAACTCATCACAAGGGTGTGTCCAACTCTAAGAGAAATTGAAAAATACTGTTTGGTTACTTGACAGTCTCTACCAAAATAATAGGACCAGGATTCAAATCAGGAGCTTCAAATCTTCTAGAGCTCACTATAGTATGGAATAAACTTGTTGCAGGCCAAAAAATAAAAATTAAAAAAAGAATTATAAATTACTCTGTTTCCCCGAAAATAAGACAGCGTCTTATATTAATTTTTGCTCTCAAAGATTCGGTAGGTCTTATTTTCAGGGGATGTATTATGTTTCCATGAAGTAGATCTTATTTTCGGAGGATGTCTTACTTTCGGGGAAACATGGTAGGACTTTTAGGATCATCATTTCAGATTCGAGATAATTTCTAATGTACTGCACATGTACATCCATTTATTTTTCATTCAGCATTTATCAAATATTTATTATATACCAGACAGATATCATTCATTCATTTATTCAAAATTTATTGAATGTGTGCCAGCCAATAATTGGGGTAGTAGCAATATACAAGACAGGAACAATCCCACCAACATGAAACTCACATCTAAAGGACTTGAACTAGCCGAAACCAGTTTGACTCAGTGGTAGAGCGTCGGTCTGCGGACTGAAAGGTCCTGGGTTCGATTCTGGTCAAGGGCATGTACATTGGTTGCGGGCACATCCCTGGTGGCGGGTGTGCAAGAGGCAGCTGGTCGGTGTTTCTCTCTCATCGACGTTTCTAGCTCTCTATCTCTCTCCCTTCCTCTCTGTAAAATATCAATAAAATATATTTTTTTAAAAATAAAATAAAGGACTTGAACTATATTTTTCACATAAGGCACTTTACTACTTTCTACAAAATCATGCAGCACACTGTGCTTTCTGCATTTCTAGCATCTCTTGTTTGGCTTGCATACATAAGGAAATGGAGAAAAAAATAAACATTTTCTACATGGAGATATAGGTTGAAATTCCCTTGCAAAGGTAGAGATCTTACTTACTGTATCTGTCTTTGTAACTTTGGCACCTAACCAGTAAGTATCCGGCATGTGAATAAATATGGTGTCATGGAAAGAGCACTAGACTAGAAACGGTGTCATTTAGGTTTTTTGGGGGTGTTACTTGGGCATGTTTTCTCACAGCTAAGTAAAACTTTTTAAAAAACTTTATTTGTATTGTTAGCACTATTACAAATGTTCCCATTTCACCCTCTCCCCTTTGGCTGCCTGCATCCAGGTCCCGTCCAAAGAGAAATACTTTGAATGAAAGTGGTACCGGTTTCTTCCACCTCTAAAACTCAAGCTTAACGTTGTGTGGATATTTGGTCTAGAGGAAACCACATGAGACAGAGGTCAGCAAATGGGAGTTGTAGCTCTGCTTCTTCATTTTCTTGCAGAAGTCTCTCCAAATCTCTGATCTTCAGTCTATTCATGGTAAACAAATGCTTTTGAGTATTAAAACTATTTCTTCAAATTCTTGTATTCTAATTGTACCAATAATACTGAAGTTGGATACCAAACAATCAGGGTCCCACATCAGAGTCCTGAACAATGACCCCCAATGATCTGTAAAAGGCAGACTCCTTCCACATGTGGCAAGAGTAATTTTCTTTCCCTACCTGATCATTCTGAGCATCTTTTTCTTTTCCCCAAAACTCACAACCATCCTGGATTCAACGGCTTGACTCGGTATTGAATAACTCCCTATTTCAGTCCAGTTTACTCTGCTAATTTATTACTTAACAGTGGCATTGCTCTAGACTCTCAGCTTTCCTCTCCCAAATTAAAAATCATGTCAGAGCAAGACTATTCATAACAACATAAACAAAGAGGCTGTCTTTCTTAATATTTCCATTTATCGTTACATCATATTTATTCAAGGATTTAATCAAAATGGGGAGAACATAGACTTCATTACAAGGGGGGACATTCTACTAGTGCTTAGGAAATTAAGATATCACAGACAATTAAAATTCATAAAGTATTATGCCAAATGCAATGACACTTATTGCTAATGAGAACAGCTCTGTTTGTCATATTGGAATATCTGCAGTGCCTATGAGGGCCCTGAAAGAAATATTTTAGATGATAACAAATATAATTATGGTTATTTTACCAATACACAGATTAGGTAAACATTTTTTTCTGAAAACGTCCAGAATTACTAAAGTAAATGTAAATTAAAAAACTAGGGTTCAGTTGTTTCTAAGAGGTACTACATAGAGAAAATTCCCTTAAAAATAGAAATGACCATGAGTCAGAATCAGATTGTTTGTAGATTCTGTCTATAGGTGTTGCTAGAACACGGATTTGATTTGGGTGAAGGCAAATCAAATCCGTGTTGGGGCTTGAAGCATTCTAAAGTACAGAATAAAGAATTAAAAGTCTTAAAGACAAAGTTTTGTGATGTCCTCATTCATTACTTAAAAACAAATCTCAAATGAAAAGCTGCAATTCAAGCATTTGGTCCCAGACTAATAATCTCCAGGTTCACTTTACTGGCTGCTTGGAAGCCTGAATAATGCTAATACTCTCTGCCCAGTAGCAGCTGCGCAGGATCTGAGGCCCTGAGGGAAATGCAAAGTCAACAGCAGTAAGCACATCCCAAACTTGTGACACTTGTCCCTCTATTTACGAACATCATTTTTCCTCACGCACATCAACCCTGCAAAAACCAGTCCCCAACTGTGTTGTGTCTTCAGAGCCACACTCAACAGAATCTTATTTTATGAAATCTGATAGAAAAGACTAAAAGAACTAGTTTCTGAATTGGTGGTTTCCAAAGTATAAGAATAAAAAACAAACAAAATGATCAAGCAGGGCATGGAAAAAATATTAAAATCTATTTTCCTCTTAAAAATAAGAGAAATTGGTCTTTACTAGTACTTAATTATATGTGGTGACTAGTACATGTATGTAATATATTTAAAATGACTGCATGACTTTGAGGAATATCAGCCATGGTCAAAATAGGAAATAGAGGTATCTTCAAATTGAATAAACTAAGCAGAGTTAAATAGAGGGACAAGTAACACAAGTTTGGGACACTGACAGTTAGCAGCAAGAGAAGGTGTATTCAGGACAAGCTGCTGTAGGGAGGGGGGAAAGGAGGAAACAGATATCAGAACCAAAGGCAGAGATATGAATAGGACATGTCACCATCAGGAAAGGGAACACGCGGCCACTGAGCACTGTGTGAGCTGGAGAAATAGTACCCTGGCCTCACACTGGCTCATCCTCCAGGTTTCCTGCCAAACCTATTAGGAGTCAGAGGACAAAAGAGCCCATTGATACAGTCCATTGGGTCAGTCTCCACATGTAGCCTGGAGAGGTATACAGATGCTATGCGTAGAAGATGTGGCCCAATTATTTTTAGTACTAGGGTTACTCATTTGTATTATCAAAAAAAAAGTTAGGATACTATTGCTCTAAATAACTTCACTAGATGCCAAGACTCTGCTAGATAAAAGCTGAGTTCGGAAGACTTGGACTGCTTAGATCTAGACTCAGTGCCCCATGATTAACTAAAGTCTGTTCTGATAATGGAAGGGGAAGTGTAGCATCTGGGTAATATGTCTGCCATTTCTGCTTTGGGTTATAAGGCAAATAGTTACTCCAGTGGATTTTGTTTACATTAAGTCACTCTTTCATTCATTTATTCACTCAGTGTGCCGGGCATTGTACAGGTGATCAGAATATAATGAATTACACATGATCCCTGGCCTCAAGGTCCAGGAAGGTTTGTGGGAGACAGATCTATAAATAATATGTAGAATAATATTGAAATTATGCTGAAAAGTCAGAACAGGTTACAATGGGATTGCAAAGAAGGAATGGTCAGTTCTACTGAGGGTTGGCAAAGGTCAAGAATTATTTCTTGTAGACATTAATTTTGGGAAATTGAAGGAAAATATATACAAAGTATTCCATGCCAAAGAAACATTATGGGGAAAATGACTTCGTGAATTTAAGTAAAGGAAAAGAATTCAGCAAGCTGAGATTCAGAGTAAAAATAGTGAAAACACACAATGTAACCGAAAAGCTAGCCAGCTCAAGATTGCTGAAAGCCTCATTTGCTAATCTAAAAATTGGAACCTTTTACCTGAACTATTTTCTACTGAGCTGTTAGTTTGGGCAACTTGACCTCAATAAGAACTGCTGGTCATGTGCCATCACACAGAATCAATTCAAAAAGTCATTTTGAACCACAATATTAATAGTGTTTTTTATGATGAAGGAACTATCATTGGACAATAATCTGTCCTAAGAAAGACTGTGAACACTTTTTAAAAAAGGATTTCCAGGCTACTTTAGGTAAAACCATGAGGCTAAAATAACCTGGCTTGGTCACTAGAATTAAACTTTATCAACTAGTAATGCCAATGATTACCAAATAGAGTCTAATGTAAGACATGGCATCAAAGAACTCTTTCCTTCTTTCATGTTTTTCTCATTATTGAAATGCACTCCTACTAAAAGCTCTCAGTTCTACACAAAAGAAGCAAAGCCTAGACACTTTTCATGTATGTAAGATATTTTCACAATACTACAGTCCTGATGATCCAACAATTTCCCAGTTAGTTGATGTGGAAGCATTGGCTTTGCCATGCTTTATTTCTGAAAACAGAGAAGGCTAATTAATTTGCCCTTCCTAAGCTGATAAGTACTAGCACCAATAAGTCTGATTTTCATCCTGCCCCAATCAGAAAATATCTGTTAATTGTATAAAGCAGTTTAGAGAGTGCATTGGCTATTTGACAACTCAAATGCACAAAGAAATTCAATAAAGAGGGTTTGCAAGGAACAATGGAGTAAAAAATAAATTCTGAGAGCACTGAAAGTCAAAGTTGACCTCTTAAAGGAGTACATCAAATGAATGAACAATAAATTTTCCATGAGGCAAACCAAAGCATATTTTATAAAGCAAGAATTGTCTCCCCTGAATACTCAACGAGGCACCTAATGGGCCTAATTTTTATCCAGCATAACTCTCACAGACTGGATCTGCTCTTTCCCCAACACATCCACTGGCTTTCATATTTCATTAGATTATTCTCAATCAATATTCCTGCCACGACTGGTTAAAAGCGCCACCAAGAGGGAAGCACTTGGAGAACTTGCCCACAATTGAGCCCTACTGAGGACAAAGTGGAGTGGTTTTTTTGCCACTTACTAATTCCAAGGCAAATAAAGGCAGGGATACCTTTCTGCCCCTCGTTACTTTCTTTGAGACAAGCCAGAAGAACTTCTCGTTATAGACGAAATCCTCAACAAAATTCTCTGAAGAATTTTCAAAGTTGACACTCCAACTCCTCCTTTGCTAAGGTCAGGATGATTCAGTCCAGCACCCATCCCAAGTACCAGTGGCTGCTACAGGTGCTAGACCAAGTTGAGTCAGCAGGAATGCTGTGGGAGGCATGGCAAGTAGGTGATAAATATCCTTTGCCCCTGAGAAGATCAAATCTGTCTCCCCAAGAAGCCAAAAGAGCCAGGGAGAATATGCTGATGACATAAAGCACCTCTTAAAACTCTCATTGCCTTTGTTCACTCTCATCCAGGCCCTATCACAAAGAAAGCAGAAAGCAAAATCCCCAGGGTCTCTCCCTTGCCTTTCAGTAATTCATCCTCAACTTATTTTGTTGCAATCTTTGAAATCAGTACAAGTGAAGGAGTTGCAGATCAGATTGATTGTGAACTGATTTATGATCCTTATTGCACCAGAGAAGTAATTTCGTGCATATAGCTTCTTTTACAATTACCTTCACATGATTTCAAAGGAGTTCACTGCTTATGGGAGGAGGCCATCAATAAGTGACACTTGCATATTCATTCATTTCCATCAGAGATTTTTTAAAGACTCGGGGGAATAGTTCAGTGCCATTGAAAATTACTTCCTTTTTCATCATGTTTCTGTTATTGTTGGTTTTTTCCCCAGGGTGGCGGGGGGAGATATGACACAATCACAGTCTGTTTTTATTTACTTGATTTTTACTTTTATTTTTAAGCAAATTATAGTTAAGGGAGTTTTTTTTAAAAAAAATAAAAAGCTGCATTTATTAAATGCCAAGTATGTGCCAGAAACTCTACTAACCCCTACCTATGTGAGCCTTATATTCTCTCCAAGGCCACAGTTACTTTGCCTGTTCCACTAATGAAGAAACTCAGAAACACACAAGCACTTGTCTAAGGTCAAACAGCCAATAAGTGACAGGTAGGCTTGTGTTTGAACTCACATCCTCTTTTCATAACTTCACAATGCCCTCAAGCTTTGGGAAATAAATTCAATGTTTTATATTTCTGAAGGTTTTTCAGGGTTCTTGAAATAACCTTTAGCTGTTTACCACACCACAAGGTCTTGGGACGCATACATTCTAATGCCATTTTTTTCTTTATTTTGTTTTTAATCTGACTTACCTGGGAGGCCCTGGTGGACATCAGGAGCTATGTACCATGTGTTCAAAGCCTTTATTGACCCTGACAACTCAGATAACCTAGTGTTACTGCAATAAGGTCATAAAATTACCTGTTTTTGTGACATTGTGTTAAGCAGTTTTTCCCAAAGTTCTTTGAATAAAACCCAAATCATTTGCCATAGCTGAATGATACTGAGCTATTATTGACTTAATGTCTTAATTTTAGCCTGGCTCATTTTTATTTAATCTTGTTCTAAGCAATAATACATAAGTTTAATGTGCTATCAATATTCTTATACATATTAAAATACATGCCTAACTAGTAAAATGAAAAATGTTTCTCATCACACTTTGAGATGTACTTTCTATGCACCTGTGTATTGTTTGTTCATTGTCTCATCATGTATTTGTTTGTTTATTAATTCATTCAAAACACATTTATGAGCACCAATTGTGCTCAATAAATGTGCATTAGATACTCTGGACACTGACAGCCGGGTGGAGAATGGTTTGGCTCAGGGAGAGAAGGAAAACACGGAGACTGGCAGAAGCCAATGGGTTATTATCATAACCCAGAGGGAGGTGAAAGGGGTGGAATGAGAATAATAGGAAGGCAATGGTTAAGTTTAAGAGACATTTCAACAGTAGAATCAATAGACCTCGGTGTTAAATTCAATTCACAGTGGAGTTTAAGAAAGGGAAGATGGGAAAATGAAACTGTAATACTTGCTGTTTTCTTTAACAAACTTGAACACAACTGTAAGCCTACAATGAAAAAATTTAGGAGAGAAGGGAATCTTGTTTAAAACCAGATATCATATTTAACACATTTAGCTACCTCTGTGCTATTGGCCAAAACCAAGTGGAACAGACTGGCTTCCTGAAGGCCTCCTTCTGAACCTTGGAGGTTGGAGGGACTAGAGGTAGCAGGTTTAGGAAATACTGCAATATTTTGCCAGTGGTAGCAAACCTCTAGATTATCAGCCTTATTCAAATCCCTTTAGTGTTCCCCATCTCTCTCGAGTGAAGCCCAAAACTTTGCCATAGTCCCCAAGGCCTGGACCATGCACCTCAACAGCCTCATCCCAGCTCCAATCCCTCATCTTAACATCAATCCCCAACTCTGAAATTTTAAGCTGCAAAGCCTTTACAAATATATTTCAACCTAGAACATATATCTGTCCCTCTTCTATCACATTCCTTAATTATTATCTTGGATGTGGTATGTCAGAAAAGTTTCTACCAACCTTCCATAACAAGACAGGTCTTCTTTTTACATATAACACCCTGCTTTTCCCTTTCATAACATTCAAGACAATTGGAATTACATAATTTGTTGGATAATTACTTGTTTCCTGTCTGTCTTCTACATTTGACTCACTAAGCTCCATGAGGCAGGAACTAAGCCAGTCTTGCTCACCATCCTTTCTGTAAAAGCTCATATAGAGCTTGCTAAGTCAAAGGCACCAAATAGTAGTGGCTTAAAATGTTTCCCTCGGCTGGAAGGGAGAGGGGACAGTGCCTATTCACTTACTCTTGTTGAGTAAGGGGAGGTTTGCTAAGTTAAAATGGAAATGATCATTTATAGAACTCATGTGTCAGGCACTGACCACAGAAGTTATTTTTTTATCTCATTTAAGTTTCACTATAACCCTGAAGAGTAGGTATTAGTGCCCTGTGTTTTAGATGAAGAAGCTAAGGCTTAGAGAAATAGACTGGCCCTGTGTCACTCAGATAATAAGTGACAGAGGAAGAATAAAAAAGTCTGCCCCTTTCTTACTCCCCAAATTTGGTTATTGAACTTTCCCTTGCATAGGATGGCTCCATCATAATTGCCGGCAGGTAACCCATAACAAGAGGGTTGAGGAAGCAAAACCGGTTTGGCTCAGTGGACAGAACGTCAGCCTGCAGACTGAAGGAAGGTCATGGGTTCGATTCCGGTCAAGGGCATGTACTTTGGTTGCACACACATCCCCAGTAGGGGGTGTGCAGGAGGCAGCTGATCAATGTTTCTCTCTCATCGATGTTTCTGACTCTCTATCTCTCTCCTTTCCTCTCTGTAAAAAATCAATAAAGTATATTTTTTTAAAACAGAGGGTTGAGGAATTTTGTTAGAAGTTCTTAGAGTGAGAAGGAACACCTGGTGGCATGGCATGAAGAGAGACCACCCAAATTCGCTGGTCATGGAGTGGCCCAGAACAGTTCATGATATCACCGTGTCATTCAGTGCGCATTACAGTCACCAATGTCCATAAAACCATGACCTGAACCCAACATAAAGATTAATTTATTCCCAAGGAACTTTGTTGAATGAGGCAATATGTGCATATTTTGTGAGGTTTTCATTAAAATCAGCTATCATTGCAATAGGCTTTTAGACATCTGGGAAACGCATCTCTTCTGAAGACTTTCTTCTCCGTCCAAATCAATAGGCATTGCAACGCTTCCAGACCAGACCGCACAACTTGGCTCAAAACGTTTAGTTCCCTTCCAAAGTTAAAGGAGACATAAAGATCCAGCAAGATAGGAACCTTATCTATTGATAACTAATCTGATTAGAATGATTTTCCTGTGAAACTGATGGGCATTGATTCACTTACAACCAATTAGTTGCCTAGAGGAAGTCATCCTCATTCTGGCAGAAATGAGCTTCATAAAACAGGCTGGAAACAAAAGTTGAAAAATTGGTATGACTAGTCTTCACAAGATTATAAAAACTCACCCCACTGTTGTAGTTCCTTCCCTGGGATTTCTTGTTGTGTATAGCTACAACGTTTCCCGTTAGCAGTTTGTTTGTTTTTTTCTAAACCTCTGATTTGGGATGGATGCCCTATCTTATTAAATAAATGTTGCCTTTAGCAACACAGATATATTATATTATGTTCATCATTTTCTTCAAATTGTGAGAATGCAGCATTGTTAAAGCTGCATGATGCATTATTATCATGTCTGTGAGATTATATTACTGTGAGACGAATCTGCACAATGACCAATGCTTATGAAGGTCAGAATTTACATAGGACATAGAGGTGATCATCATCCTGCACATACTCCCAGCATCATAAACAGATTGGGAGTAAATGCTTCTTCAAAGCTCCATTTATACCCACATGCATGGGAGGAGTTTTCTCCTAAAAAAATTTCTCCTCTCCAAAAAGGGAAAGAATGGCCTTATTTAGGAACATTTTCTTTAAGCATCTCATACATAGGGCACCCTGTCAATTGCTTTATTTCAAACAAGTGATTATTTTTATAAAGAAGTTACTTCACCCTATACTTATTTCAAGCATTACTAACAATTTTATCACATTCAAACATTCTGGATATTCATAGAGAATACCTTACTGAATCAATGGGAAACTAAAAACAAAGTAAAAAAAAATTGTTCTTGGGGGATGTTGTCTCAGTGACAACTGTTATTTATTGCTGTAAAAAAAGAATTTTAAAAACTATTTAAAACACACACAGAGTAAATGAGTTTTGTAAAACTGTGGTTTGGTATAGAATTTCCAAGGAGAGAATATAATATACATGTGTTTCAAAACAATTTAGATGAGAGAAGATTACACACCCTGGTAAACTGTAGTAATGACTCTGAAAGTGTCTCTGATGATGGCAGAGATACTTCTAAAGAGACTGTACACTACTGTTCTGTAAAATGTGAGAGTAGACAAAATGCTATTCTACATTAACATTATTCATATGATGTGACTCTAAATGTTATGATAAAAAATACCATAAGTACACAACACTTTTCTGTATGAGCCTGAAGATTTGCATATTCAATCTGTCCCCAAGCATTTTAGAAATCTTTTCTTCAGGAAATGTATGATCACTTTTTTTTTAAAGAATGAAGTCTTTTTAAAGATTTTTATTGATTTATTTTTAGAGAGAAATGAAGGGAGAAATAGATAGATGATTGATAGATAGATAGATAGATAGATAGATAGATAGATAGATAGATAGATAATAGCTGAACATTGATTTGTTGTTCCACTTATTTATGCATTCATTGACTAGGGATGGAACCTGAAACCTTGGTGTATAGGCATGACGCTCTAACCAATTGAGCTACCCGGCAAGGGCTGATCACATTTCTTGGAAAGCAGAGGCATATATATCTTTTTTTCACTGTTATATTCCCACTGCCTAAAAGAGTGCCTAGGACATTATAACTACTAGCAAAAATTTAATTAATGTATGAAATAATTACACAATATTGTTCATATTATGTAAATTATTTCTATTATTAAGTTTTAGTAGATTCCTAAAGTGAATAAAACACATAAACTATTTGAATGGAAATAATGTTGGGCGTCATGTAATACAATTTCTTTATTTTACAGATGAGGACATCATAGAGCAATTAAATGCCCCCCCCCCTGCATAAGAATTTAACTTAGAACTCAGATCTTCCCAATAGATGGTATTACTGAGTTGTTTTCCTTGTGTAGGTCATCCCAATTTCTGATTTCTATTCCAAGTTGAAAGCAAACAGCATCTTTTTCTTGAGAATGGGTTCTGTTGAGCAAGGCAAAGACAAATTAAATGTCTCTAAGAGCTGATGGACACACAGAGAGAAAGTTAGAGTTTGTTATACAAAATCCACACACATGCCCTCTCTGTGGTCATGACCTGCTATGGGAGTTGGTCACCTGATCATAGAAAAATGTATTTACCCTCTTGGTATTGACAAGCTTTTAGTCATACAGGTCTGGATTCAGTATACAATCCTGGATGCTATGCGGCAGAACTCCCACACCAAAGGACTAGAAGAAAAACACGCACAAGAGATGTGGCAACCTCTTAGACACAATCAATAGACCACATATTTGTGCCCAAGAAAAATCAACATAAGTGCATCTTTTTTCCTTGCATGATGTATTCTTTTCTTACAAAAAAAAATCACTGCATGTTCCTAATAGGGATTTACAAATAGAAATAATGAGTGTCTTACTAAACAATTTTTTAAAATCCATTTAAATATTACTGACTGTCAAAATATACAAAAATCCCCTTTCCCCAGTCTTTTTTCTTTTTCTTTAATCTGTAAGTTTTCTCATTCATATGAGTACCCTCAATGTATCTATTGCCCTGAATAGTTAGCTATGTTAAATGTGCTAACATGGGCAGATGCACCCATCCTAAGCTGTATTGCATATATAATTAAGACCTGGGCTGTATACATAAAAAGCACACACATGTTTTTATAAGCCTTCAAGGAGAAATGCCATGGTATCTAAGAATACTACTAACAACATACATGCTTCACTAAGTACCAGACTCCCCCCAAACACTTTACTTATATAAATTTATATAGCCCTCTTAATAACTTTGTACTGTCATCTCCCCCTTTGTACAGAGAGGAAATTGAAGTTTGAAGAGGTGAGGTAACCTCAGGTCAAACACAGCTACCAAGAGGTAGAGCTGAGATTTCAACTCAGGCAATCTGGCTCCAGAATTAAATCATAATATACTCTTAAATATTATGATTTAATTATACAGGTTGGTCAAATGCTATTTATACTAACTTTGTGGGCTCCTCACCTTTGTCATTTTTCACTTTATCAAAAATTTTCACAATACTCTAATTTTGCAATTAACGTTATTGTTAACATTATGCAAATTATTTTTATTGTAAAGTAAAATAATCTCTGCGCTACATAAAACACAGAGCTTCAGATGGATCTCTCATCTTAAGGGCTCACAATATAGGTAAATATGAAAATTCCCTAGCTTCCCATGTAGTTTGTGGCATTGTGAGTTTGTGAATTGTTTGAGCACCAAAGCTTCATTTTTTTTAAGTATCAGGGATGACTTAAATAATAAAACATGACCTGGCATGAATTATAGTATCTGAATTCATTTCTCTAACTAGTGTGTTTGTGGGCCCAAGGTTGAAAGCAATTAGTTGTGAATTATTACACCATCTTCCATGCCCTGGACGGTTTTATGGTGATTATAAAATTTTATTATTAATGGTTCACTGTTTTTGGAGGAGTTGTTAATTTAAACGTATATATTTATATTGTTAATTAATGAATAGGACAGATTAGTTTGGTGAAATCTTTCTAGGGACCAGATGCATTTGGGAAGTGGAAAGGATGTTGCTGACGGAAGGTGTGGGATCTGAAGGCCGGAACTGGAGAGAAGCAGTTTGTGGTAGTTCCATCAAGGGCTACTAGAGTGATGGTGCCTTAGAGACCATCTTGTCCAAGTTCTTTGTTTTAAAGATCAGGAAAAACAAGTGACTTGCTCAGGAATAACACCACTAATTAGAGGCAGGCTTGGTCAGCTCAGTCAAAGAGGCTCAGGATCCTGGCTCCCAGTCTGATGCTTCTCATTTTCAATAATTGGGGAAGATTTGACTAATAAGCTGGAAAGGCATGGATAACATTGTCATCAACAAGAAGACAAAAAGGGTCATAAAAAGTAAAATAAGAGTTTCAGTTTAATTGGGCTAGTCTGAGTGTCAAAATAATGCGTGGTTTTGTGTGGGTAGAGAAGTGCTGAAAGAGAAAAAGGGGTCAGGAAGTCTTGCTCAAACTTCCTGTTGATAAGGTAAGTTGAGGCCTCCAGGGTTGTGATATTGAAATTGTACAAAATCCTATGGGATAAAATAATCCTTTCTTAAGAATGCACTTCCTAAATGTTGAGACCACAAATGGACCAAGTAGCTTGCCCCAGAAGTTGTATAAGTAATGACTGGCATGAGTCCAAGTAACAGCCATGGATAATTTCCACCTGTGGGCTATTCTTTATAGTTCCCCTTCATCCCTCATCTCAAAATGCTCTCTTCCTCCTGCTCACTGAAGGATAAAGATACTTTCTTGGACAAATTCAGTCAAAAATGAGCAATTGAAAAACCTATTGAATTTGTCCATGAGTTAGGCAAGGAAAAGAAAGTGTTGTGCTTGGTAAAGCTTTTTATTAAAGAAATTGATGATGAAAGCAACCGTGCAGAACTGCTGGTACATTGAGCAGAAGTCCATCTTTCCAAATCATAAAGAAGGGTCCCATTTTCTTCGGGATTCTCCAGGGGATCTTAAGTAAGTGGCAAAAATGAATGTGACACTGAGAACCCAAGTGTGTGTGTGTGTGTGTGTGTGTGTGTGTGTGTGTGTGTGTGTGTTTCCTTCTCTTAGAACTCTTAACTGTTTACCAGGATGAGCCATACTGAAAGCTATTGGTTTATTTCCCTTCTTGAAACTCCACAAAGTCTTCCCATTGCTCTCAATGGAAAAATCCACATTTCTGAGCAGAGCATACGTGGCCACTCCAGTCTTCCTCTCACATTGCCATCCTCCCACTCTGTCATCCATACAAAATGAACTTCCTATCTTCTTTTGCTCCTGGCCTCTGTCCCACTCCTGCTTGGATGGCAGCAGCAAAGGTAGGTCTTCTGAAACTGAAGGCAAAAGACACTTGCAGAGAACAGCTGCATTACTCTAAGCCCATTACCGCTATATTTTCACAAGAGATAAATCCATGTCTATTTTGTTTAAGCCACTATCTTTTGGAGTCTTTTGTTACCAGTCTTAGCCTAAGTCCTAACAAATGGCAATTCCCCCCATCGCCCCGACACCTTCTCATTTCAGGTTTCCAGTGAATAGTTGCTTCTCCCAGGACCCCTTCCCTGTTTCCTTGTACAGGATAGGTGTCTCTCTGCAGTAACTCCACCAAAGAGCATATCACTTTCATTAAAATCACCTGCTGAAATGTCTGTCCCCAACGCTAGGCTGAAATCTCTACAGTCAGAGACTGTGCCTTATTCATCTTTGTATCACATCACCAACAAGTGGGTCTGGCTCATAGTAAACACTCAACAAATATGTTTTTAATTAATGGAAGATCAAGGAAGGATTGCAAAGCCTAAGTCCACATTATCAGGAATTTATTAAAAGTTACTATAGGATGAGTACCTTTGAAAATTCTCATTTTTATTTATAAGCAAATATAGATGAGGAGTTTTAGGGAGAATTATACCTCCTAGATGACCAATTAAAAATTGGATCTACGGGTAGGTACAATAAACTACACAGTTGCATATACAATATAGTTTCCCTACTCTTCCTCCATCCTATTTCTAATTATTTTAGCCCTGATATTTATTATCATTAGGTTTATTCCTTTGAGCTAAAACAAGGTTTCTCTGAATAAAACTGCCAAAATGAAAATATACTAAAAGACATCAAACCATTAGCACATATATGCACCTCCATAAGGATTAAATTATCAGAGTGCAAACAAGATACAAGGGCTCTAAGGAAATGAGACAAAGGTCTGAATGATTTTTATAGGAAGAAGAGAAAAATAGAAGCTGAAGAGGGAAGGTCTACATCAAAGGACTGAAGATGGCATGGAGCAGCAGAAAACATGCTTCCTGAAGGGAGCAAAAAGGTGCTTAGAAGACAGCCTGGGAACTAGAAGACCCACTTGGTCACATGATCTCATATCTTGGTCACATGATCTCATGATCTCATATAGAATCTAATGAATAAAATAAACTGATAAACAAAATAGATCCAGAGACATAGAAGCATGAAACAGACTGTAGAATCTCAGAGGGAAGGTCAGGGCGGGTGGGAAGAGATTAACCAAAGAATTTGTATGCATATTTGCATAACCCATGGACAATAGGGTGGTGAAGGCCTCAGGTTGGGATTGGGGTGAGCTAGAAGGGGTCAATGGGGAAAAGAAAGGGTATATGTAATACTTTCAACAATAAAGTTAAAAAAAGAACCTGGGAACTAGAAGACCCACATAGTATTTTGTATTGTTTGCTCTGAAACATCATAAACTACATGTAGGTTTCTGCTATTGTTTCCATTGGGTAGAGTGATTCATACAGTTGGAGTATACTCACACAGCCAGCATCCCATAGCCTCTTTTTGTAGGTAGCTTGAACTGAAAGAAAACCTTCCCAAGATCAAAGGGAGAAATAATCAAGTCCTTAGTTGAGGAGATAAGCCAAGTACATGTTGTGATGTATCTCAAGGAATCCTCTGGGGACTTCCCTGACTCTGCTTTCCTACAAGACACTTTCAACAAGAACAGAAACTCATGCCAGACTTAATGCATTTTTATGACCAGAATTGCAACAAGAGTGGCAAATGTCTCTCATTCTTTTATACTGGGTCATGACTGTAATCTCATGGCCCTGCTCAGATGTCAACCTCTTGACTGGAAGGGCAACTAGATGATATGAGAGTTCATTCTCGTTCCAGCTTCAATTTGTTCACTGGAAAGTGAGGAGGTGTGTCTTCATCAGAAAATAAGGTATGGGCCTCTCATTTTGCATTTGACTCCTGGTGTGTGCAGGCAAATGGACAGGGTGGACGTCCCCATGCTTTCATCTCTGTGTCAAGTTATGTCTAGAGCTTTGGGTCCTGTGGTATGAATGCATACACCCAACACACACACACACACACACACACACACACACACACACACACACATACTCTCTCTCTCTCTCTCTCTCTCTCTCTCTCTCTCTCTCTCTCTCTCTCTCCAATGATAATCACATATGCAGCCACTAAGTATGCTCTTCGTTAGATTCAGCAATCCTGGGACTTAAAGCAAACAGCATCTCCAAAGTTTGGCTTATGTGTATCCTAATCTGAAAATCTTATACTGAACAGTTAACTGAAGAAAATTTTACCTAAATAAATTTATTGTAGATGTCATACTTAATGTCACATTTTACTTTTCTGAGAACAAGGAATTGTGTATATCTATGGAATTGGATAATAGTCCATTATTTCATGCAAATTGTCACATATATATTATACTTTGGGAGGATAAAAGGCTACGGCACTGGGGTTCTGAACCTTTTAATATCACAAAATCACTTAGAGAGCTATGGACACTTTCTTTAAAAAATATATGCACAGCCAGACTATTTTTTACGTTATATCAAAGGCTTTATTACTTTATAATATATACTCTTTTGGTAACTATAGGGGTGGGCAAAAAATAGGTTTACAGTTGTAATAGAATAATTAATAAATAATAATATAAGAATAAATTCTGTGCTTCATGTACTCATAACCATAAACCTACTTTTGCCCACTCTTATATATATTTTCCAAAAACTTTTATATCATTCCTGCCCAAATCCTCTCAACAATAATTTTATAGTTCAGTTTAAGTTTTTTTCCTTTTATCCTGAGACTTCAATATTTTGAATATGGTTTTCAATACTATAGAAATGACCATTTTCTTGACATAAAATGCTTAGAACATAATTATGAATGGATGAATAGATGGATGAAGAAAGAGTGAAAAATGGCTGCAATCTATAGATTTGTTATTAGACCATTGTCTTTATGTAAAGCTAGATACAAGGAATATACTTAATTTCCTCAAGTATGTTTTGGAGTTCTGATTTAAAATAGAGTTTCTCACAGTGTTCAGGAACCTTTCAGAATCTTTTCATCAGAGATTCTGATTCATTTCATTAAACACATTTCAGATGCCTGGGCTGCATCCCAGGGACCTAATATCACAAGGATCACACCCTTTTGGAGACACAGAGTGACTGCCACACTTCTGGACCCAGGAACTGTGCCTCCCATTGCTCAGGCATGCAAGTCTTGCATCTTATCAAAAACCAGAAGACAAAAATGCGTGGTGTCACATGATGAGCAAAAAAGTGTCAGTATGCCTCGTGATTATTGAAAACAAAAAGCCTACCAACCCAAGAACTCTGGTTTCCTTCTTCATTCACTGAACAAGATTTATAGAGTGCCTCTTCAACACAAGGTCCTAAGCTAGACTTTCTATAGCACTTTCAACTCTTGCAAATCCAAGCAGAATTCCCTGGTGAGCTCAGTCTGGTTGGCATCAGATGGAAATTACAGGCAAGTGAATTCTCCATATTGTAACCCTATTATCTCTCTCTCCCTCCATCTATCTCTCCAGTGCTGTGCATGGTTGGGCCTTATGGAAAGTTATCATTTGGATGCAAAACAATTATCCTAAAACAGTTAGCCAGAGTGGTCTGGACACAGAGATTTATCTTCCCTCTCCTTCAGTGAAGAACATCTATCTTCCATGACCTCTTGATTACTGAAGCCTTCAGAATATATTCTTTGGTCTGTGACACTGTGCTCAGTGCTGGGCTGAGCCTTAAATATCACCCTCTATGATTAATTGGAAGTTAATTAAATCTATCACTGAAACAATGGGAAGGCAATGAGCTATGTAATCATTGCAATAGTAAATGAAATGATGTACAGATCTCTCCATCTCGCTTATTGACAATGATGGAGGGGTGGCAGGCCTCGGGTGCCTGGCGAGGCTTGCTGCCTGACCTCACAGCGGCTCCAACTTTCTCAGAGCCCGGGGACAAGGCAACGAGAAGTGTGTTCTGACCCTCTCTGCTGAATGAGGGAGCCTCTCTTCCTGAGGCCTCTAGTGTAAGGCTTTTGCATCTTACATAATCAGTGGGATAAGATACAAAAATGGCTGATTCAAAGGTGCAAATGCTGGTTGTTACCACCTCTGAACAGCTCAGTGAAGCCCTTCGCTGAGGAGGCCCTTCAGACACAGTGAATAGAATGCATGTCTGTTGAAAGGCTTTTGCCTTTATTTAAAACACAGACCTGATGGCACATAGCCCTCATAAACCCTGGTGAGATGGGGAAATGGGAAACAGAGTGGTTAAGTGGCTGGCCTGAGTTTAGATAGCTGGTTAGTGGAAGAGGTGAGGAAAGCAAATTAGAAACTGAAATGGCAGAGCCAGGCCTAAAGCCCAATCTGTAGTTCTTGTTTCTAAACTTGATTTAATTTGTGGATGTGAGGACATAGAAGGTCATGAGGTTTGGAAAACACTAAGTTGCCAGATTGCTAAGAGTTCCTCTGGGATTCAGATTGGCATATTTCAGGAGTCAGTATGAATATTAATTTGTCACAGGATAGCCTTCCAGATACTACTTTGCCTTAGTCAGCTCCGGCTGCCATAACAAAATACCAGAGACTGGTGGCTGAAACAACAGAAATTTATTTCTCACAGTTCTGAAGGCTGGAAGTTGAAGATCCAGGTGCCAGCATGGTGTGTTCTGAGGAGAGTTCTCTTCCTGATTTGCAGAAAGCTGCCCTCCCACTTGGGAAGAGAGGGAAGGAAGGAGACATGGAGAGATGGAGAAGTAGAAAGGAAGGATGAGAGATCTTCCTCTTCTTATAAGGCCACTGTTCTATGGGATTAGGGCCCCCTACTTATGACCACATTTACTGGTAACCTTAATTAGTTCCTACAGACTCTATCTCCAATACAGTTACATTGGAGGATAGGGCTTTGGAGGGACACAGTTCAGTCCATAACATAATTTAAAAGTATATTTTAAAAATTACCACTCAATAATAATTATAAATTAGGATAACTTATTTAAACTCTAGTCACTTAATATTTTAATTTCCACTTTCTTTTAGCTGTCAGTAGGCATAAGAGCATTTTCAGTCCTCGGGATTAACTGGTCATCCACTCTTGCCCTCTTTCCCTTCAATTCTTTCTCCTTCCTAATGGGGTGGGCCTCAAATTCTGGTGGCATTCCTCTTCTGTTTGAGGAGGGCTGGCTTCTCGATACCTTCTCAGATATACACTGGCGTCAGGGGAAAGAAGATATGATCAATGTGTGCTGGTCTTCTGGGACCCAGAGGACCCTTAAAAGGACTAAGGCATATTTTGGGATCAATTGAAAATGAATTCATTAAATAAAGATCCCTTATCACAGAATTGAAGTTTGAGATTATTTAGTGGAAAGATGTCCAGTAAGTTTCTTATCACTAATAGCCAGAAGAGATAGCTATCCTTTAAAGGTATTTTTCTTTCTCTTCCTCTACCTCCTGCTAACATACAATCAGGCCCATCTGCCCAGCACTGACTAACTAAATATCAAGGAGTTTGGGAAATATCACATTGGATCTGGCACCAAATTTTGGTCCTGCTCCAGCTCCTCCCAGAAAACTGCTGGCACATGTATAGCAGTGGCTACACAGAAACTAAGTCAGAGCCTGCCCAAAAAGAGGTCCTAGGAAAGCAATGCATGCACATGCTCTGCCTCGGGGCCTTTGCACTTGTTCCCTCAGCTTGGAGCACCCTTCACCTTAAATATCTGCTTAGTTCTTGCCTTGACCTCTTTCGGGTCTTTCCAGTCTGATCAAATTAGGCTTTCTCCTCTCAGCCTATCGCATTCTAACATTTTACTGTACTTTATTTTTTCCTCAGAATACTAATTCCTACTTACCATTACATTATTCACTCATTTATGTTATATCTTCCTCCCTAGAAGATCAAATCTATGAAGTCAGGGATTTTGATTGCTGTCTTTTGTACCTTGAAACTTTGCACACAACATGCTATATATTATGTGCTTTATAAATGAATGAATGATGAATGAAAGAATTTAAGGGACAAAGCTAAGGCCAATAAATAAATCAATATCACAAAGCCAAAACAGCCATGGAGGAAGATGATATGATGGAATTATCTGATCTTTATTACCAGCTGTACATGCTTCAGGTTACTAACTTAGCTGTCCTGGACCAGAGTAGTGTTTTTGTTGTTGTTGTTGTTTTTGTTTGTTTGCTTGTTTGTTTGTTATCTCTAGTGCGGAAGGTTTGAAACACATGTACCCTTCCAGCTGTAACATTCTATGAACTATGATATGAATTCAAAGATGATGATGTGATAGGCTACCAGTCTCAGGAGTTCTAATTTTGAATCAGCTAGGCTGAGCTGGAATGGGATATTTGAAATAAATGTTTTGACTATCTTTTCTTGGGTTCCAGATTTTTTAAAGTTGAAAGGCCAGCATGACCTATCCCAATTCCCTAAACATAGTGGTGACTAAAGTTTGATATTGCTATCTTTATCCTGAGTCTAATTCTGTGTTTTCTCCAGATATTCACCTTCTAAGTCATGTGTAAAAATAAACAAAAGAAGAATGATTTCATCATAAATTAAGCAAATAAGTTCGACTTATGATTCTATTTGCAAAAAAACAAAACAAAAACACATTTAATTAATAAACAGAATTAAGAAAAGAAAACTGAGCAATGAACTTCCCTGGAAATATTTTAGACGGTGAAAATGATATCAAAAAGATAAATATGGATGGCACATTTTAGCTCAAAGAATACCTTGGAATAATAGAAGAATATAATTATGTTGCTGATCTCACTTCCGGTCATAATGACTTGGAGTATTACAGTCAAGAGAATGTTATCAAAATTATTGGAGAATTTTATGTTTATTTATTTAAGCCTATTGACTTAAAGGCTCTGGGAAAATGTATAAAATTCTTATTTGAATTGCAAATTGAATCCATCAGCTAAAGTTACATACATATTTTTAAGTCAAATTTGGTACTCTAAGCCATTAATTCATAAGTAGTCTTCTGTAGAGTATATGAATTAGCCTATCACAAAGATAATGATATAACATTATTGAACAACATAAAATAACTTCCTCTTATTTTCCCATAATGTCTGAGTTCCAGGCTTCCTGGCTCTCTCATAACGCCTGATGGTGCCACAGGGCAAATACGTGTGAATTGCAGTTGCAATATGAAAAGTGACTTCAGAAAAGGCATGTTGGGGCTTTCAAGCTGATTCCCTGTCAATAGCCTCTACATCAAACCGCCTCAGTGTCTAGGTCAGGCAATGCTTTTCATAGATGTGAGCACTATCAGGTCAACACAAGATCTAAACATGGAGATTCATGTGCTTTCTCTCTCAATCTTTTGGGGAGGGAATGGTGTGCAGGGAGAGAGGAACTGGTTTTACTCAATCATGAGTGTGTAGGATCCTTTTGCAAGGAAGTGAAACACATTCATTCTAGAATAGAAGATTAATATTTCCAGTCTGCCCAACCCCTTGGCTCTGTGACAAGAGACTCAGAGGTTTGAGCTGACAAAAGTATATGGACTCAGAGAACTTATTATGTAAGCAAGCATGACTACTTCAAAGATAACTAGTAGGAAAACAAAGGCATTTTGCCCATGTCCAAAGGAAACCCTGTAGTCCTCAATAGTGAAACAAACTTTGGCTGTCTCTATACTCAATTCAGTTATAACAAAATTATCAAGCTACTTGGCATTGTGTAGTGTCTGAGTTGAGTTGAATAATAGAATAAAGGGGAGACTATTGCACTTTTCACTTTCAGTAGCATAACTAAGCATTATGTTGCATAGAGTAGAATCCAAAACAGTGTGATCATTAGTTTTGCAATGTATTTGCTTTGTGATTTTATTTTTGTCTAGGGGTGAATTTATTTTGTGCCAGAATAACCTATTGAAAAGTGGGAGTCTGGGCTAATCAACATTTTTTCACTGTTTTATTGCCAAAAAATGAATGTGACTGAATTATTTGACCAGACTGATGTAGGCATTTAACGTTATGTTTACCTATCTTCACTTACCTACTAGGAGTATAAAGATAACAAGTGATCTCCAAGCTTTCTCTCGTCTATACTCTACCTCTAAGACGTATAATTATTACCAATATTTATATGTAGGAATTATTAATTTTCTTAGATATTAAAAGAAAAGAGATGGTGCTTAAGAGAAAGATCTTTGAAGTCAGCCAGATCTGGATTCAAATATTAACTCTGCCACTAATTAGGTATTTAACCTTAGGGAAACTACTTACCTTTTGGAGCCTCAGTTTAGTCATCTCTAATATGGGATAATAATATAGCCACATCATATGACTGCTATAAGAAATAGATGAGGTGATGCAGATAAAACACTTAGTATGGTGGTGCTAGGAGCATAATAAAGGCTCAATAAATGTTAACTCTTTTAATTAAATAAAAGATCCTTGTAAGGAGCAGCTATCGGGTCAAGCCTCAGACTCACCTATGGCAGAGCCACATACAAGTCCCAGCTTGGAAAGCAGAGCCCTCCTAGCACAATTAAGCTTGACCTTATAGTCCTCCCTTGTTCCTAGGTAGCTAATGGGTTGTGGGAGGTGCATCAAGTGCTGCCAAAACAAGGCTTGAGTAACAAAATAGATTTGAAACTCACAAGAACATTGTAAACATATTGACCACTTCCTTTGTTTTGCTTTATGTGCTCTGAACTATAAAATAAAGCTTCAGTTTACAGGCTGGGTCTCTCTGTGTCCTTACCCAGGCACAAGTGATCCACCTAGCCCCAGCTGTATTCTCTTGTCTATCTTCTTTAATCCTTCACCACCCCTCCTCAGGTTTACCTGCATGCTGAATGCAGTTCATGTGGTGCCCAATGTGGGGCCTGAGTATGGGGGAACTATAATTTCAAGGTATGCTCCAGTGAAGCACACATAGAAAGAAAAGCAAAAGTAAGGTTAGAAAGCAACGGAGTTTAGTAGCAGGTAGGTGTAAAACATGAGAAATTAAGACTATCCAAATCTGAGGGCTTATAAAGAAAAATCAGACCCTCCAGAAGGAAATCCAGGGGCAACCGCCTTGCATTGACGACATCTTCGCATCGATGATATCTTCTAGAGGAGCCAGAGCATCATCACCAACAGCAACGGTCTGAATGCCAAGACCATCCCACAGAGGCTCGACCAGCAGCAACTGTGGGGGCTCCTCATCAAGAATACAGAGAAGTGGCACCTGTGCAAGGGACCCGAGAAGCTCCTTGTCCCTTTGTTCTAAAGACTGAGACTTTCCCCAATGATAGCAATGTGGAAGAAGAAAACGAAGGCTATGCGAGGGGCTGAAGTGCTGACTAACATTGGTGAGCTGCCAGTTTTCTGTAAAGTCTTGCACGGCCAAATCTGAAAACTCTGAGTAGATATATACTGGAGCATCAGCAGCAAAAGAAGCTTTCATTTTGTAGAAATAGTCCTGAAAATGTTAACATGTCTGTAGTTTGTTTTTTTCTCTTATTTCTGTGTTGCATTGGTATTGTTTTGTTGTTGTTTTTTTAATAGCCAGAGTTCAAGTTTTACTTTTATGTTTATTTTAGTAGCTTCAAATTTTTAGAATTTCTAACTTTGGAATAACCTTTATAATTCCAAGTGATTATAGTGGGGGAAAAAATAAATGGAAGTAAATAAAAACAAAAAAAAAGGAGATGTAAGGAGCAGCTATAGGATCAAGCCTCAGACTGACCTGTGGCAGGGCCACAAACAAGTTCCAGCTTGGAGGGCAGAGCCTTGCTAGCATATTTAAGCTTGACCTTATAGTCTTCCTTCCTAGGTAGCTAATGGGATGTGAGAGGTGCAGCAAGTGCTGCTGAAACAAGGTGAAACTCAAAAGAACATTGTAAACATGTTGACCACTTCCCTGTTTTGCCTTGTGTGCTCTGACTATAAAATAAAGCTTCCGCTTACAGTGTCCTCATCCAGGTACAAGTGTAGACCCAACTCTCTTCTCTTGTCTGTCTTCTTTAATCCTTCACCACTCCTCCTCAGATTCACCCCTAGCCCTGCTGGATGCAGTTCAGTCCTTAAATGGCAAAAAAACAAAGCAAAAATAAATAAATAAATTTATCTTTAAGTATTATTCCATAAATTTGTATTTCAATCTGGAAAGAGAAATTAAGTTTTCTAAACAAAGGCCCCTCTTCCCAATAGCCAAATGAACAGTGCTTTTAGATCCTGACATCAGAGATACACTGAACTGATGCCCACAGTGCAATAACCTCAGGCTCATAACACAGGTAGTTCTGGTTTTGTGTTATTTTATTTTCCTTTGCCTTCCACTGTGATGAGAAAATTTGAATCAAGAATGATCGTGTTGAGATTTTTAATGTTTTCTTCCATTGAAGGCATCATTTCTTAGAACCAAGATGGCTCCAAGGACATGCTGGCACACTCTAAGCCCATTGGCTTTTAACCCATTATTTCAGTATTTATGGCATGTTGTCACTGGGCATGCTCAGTGGGCAAGTGGGTCAAGGCCAAAAGCACTCTCAGTGACTGTCTTACCACAGATGTTTTTTTTACAATACTTAGGTCCAACAAATAGAATATTTGATTTGACAAATCTCTCTTTTTATGAGATGTATTTTTAAAATTCTGACCCTCTCCCTTTGCTTCCAAAATCAAGCACAGTTTGATATGGGCTTTCCTTGCATTGTGTTAAGTCACATGATTAGAATCATGAAGATAGACCTAGGTTCAAATCCTGGCTCCGGACATTGAATGCATAACTGTGTCTACTGGGTATGTGATTTAGTTCTCTCTGAGCCTTGGTTTCCTGAGATAATACATTAAAGTGCTTAGAGTAGTACAGAGTTATAGCAAATGTTGAAGAAATGTGTGTTTCTACTACCATATCACTACTAAAAAGAAAAGGGGAAAGGTACTGAGGGGAGTAGACTTTTATCTAAAAAGAAAAAAAAATGAACTTGTCTGGTCTATTCATAAAGCTAGTCATCTCTAATATGAGATAATAATATAGTCACATCAAAGCTAGTCCCAAGTAAGCTTTCATATGGCTTGTTATTTTTTTCAGGTTGGTCTTAATTAAAAACATTCTTGTTTGGGAGATAGTAGCCAGAGACTGCTCTAAGGAAGAACCAGAGAGATTTACTCTCAAATACATCTTTACAGCTTCATCACCATAATACCTAAGCATTCATGTGGACAACATCATTTCATCATAAATGAGAAGGTCGTACTATTGAACTGTAATCCATCCATTGATTTATGGTCCCAAGTTCCTCCAAGGATTTTCGCAAATGCCTGTGACGTTTTCTAGTGCTGGACTTTGCATTTGGATCTGTGATTTAGATGACAGATGTGTGAAATCATATGTAGCCAGACAAATCCCGGGTGATAACACATTTGAGGGGGCTCAAGCAGTGATGGATTAAGGCCCAATCAACCAGATCAGCTAATCTGAGCCCTCTTCAGTGACATTGGCCCTGATGCTTTAAAGGGGCACCCCCAAATAAATTACTTTCCAGAAATAATACTTTCTGCTAGGCATCTCATCCTACTTCCTTTTCCACAATTTGTCCCAATACCATTGGAGGAGCTCTGCCTATTTCTACAGAATATATTTAGTCTGGGATTAACATTTGCCTCTATTGACTGGTTCACTACTTTTAAAATCTTATATTCCAGGAGCAATGAATTATTAATATGATCAGTTTGATGATAAGCATTTTTGAAAGTCTGACAAATGTAGACAATGCAAAGTAAAGGACTTAATAAAAGTTTCTTAGATGCTAGAGTTCATTTCTAAGAAACCCAGAAAATTGCATTCAAAAGATACATAAAATCAAGGCTTTCTTAGGAACAAGCTAATATAAGAATTTGACCCTGAAGCTTTTATTTCCCAAGAGTAAACCTTATGATGCCACATACAGACTTGCTTTCAAAATAGATTATCTCAGATCTATTTTTTTTGTGGAAATAGGATGGAGTCCAGAAAAACTCATACTTGTAACATAGCAGTAAAGGAATATAGCACAAGATAAAGAGCTATACTCAAAGAAAGAGTGGAGAATGTTCTGAGATCTTGCACAAGGATCTCTCAAGGCTGTGTAACCATGCTTCCCATCAAAGGTGCTCCCATTTAATTTCATAAAAGACAGGCTTGAATGCTTTATTAATATGTCATTTCTCTGGGACTCCTATTTGATTTTTGCTCCCAGGATCAACTTGAGGCATTTTTTTCTTTTTCAATATTAATTGACATGCTATCCAAAATAGCTCTCTGGGTACACCAATATATGCCAATTGCAGGCCTCCAAGTAAGTTTGTACTGAATGCTTTAAGTAACGAAGATATTATTTGCAGAAAGGATATGTCATTAAATATGTAGCATGAGTGTGAGAAGCAAATAAACAAGAATATGTCTATATCTTTTATCTTGTTCTTGACTAGTTTCCTTACCTGACCTCTTTTCTACTCTGAAATCTCTATGCTATTGTCCTTTGGACCATCTTAAAGGCAGCACTTTACTCCAGCATAATATTCTAGTGCTCCGTAAATCCAAATCCCCTTTTAGAATAGACCTGCTTTATAGTGACTTATATTCTTTGCTTAATTGTATTAAAATAATCTTTTTAGCAATATGTTCCCAATAATGAAATCTAGAACCTCAATAGCTGCACTGTATCTCTCTTCCCTCATCCCACTCCTGACAGTAAAACAAAAACCAACTGATAGTGTAGCTATGAAACTGAATGTTAGGCCATATACCCAAAGCAACCAGAGTGAACTAAATATAAGTCATGCAGGGGCAAGGAGAATATAAAACATTTCTCATCCAACTTATCATATTTTCTTTTATTCACAAGACCCTTTCCTTAAGGACTTCTTAGAGTATATATGAAGGCAGATGTCTTCATTCTTCTAAGACAATATTAAGGGGGAGGAAAACAGTGACTGGTAGCAAAGTGAAGTGAACAAAGGTAAAATTTAGAAGACAAGTAGAACCGCTCAGATTAAAATATATTTAAATATTAGCTAATCCAGGGGTCTGCAAACTACAGCCCAAGGGCCAAATTCAGCCCAACTTCTATTCTATATCCAACAATTTGCCTTGGCTGCTTTTGTTCTACTGGGGCAGAATTGAGCAGTTGTAACAGAGACACGTGGCACACAGAGCCTAAAATATTTACTGCGTGGCCCTTAACAGATTTTTTTTTGTCAATTTCTTATCTAATATCCTGAAGAGAATTCATGATACTTAGAAATCAAATTACATTTTGCACAAATAACACTCTTGCAATCTTTGAGTGCTTACATATTAAAACTCACCTACCTATGTTTTATACAGGAAAGAATATGTGTGTGGGTGAAGGGTGCATACATACACACATGTTTTGGGGGTGCCCTAAAATAAAACAGATTTACTAGGAGAGTTTCCTGTATACTTAGGGATTTAGCATATGCAAAGAGTCAGCTTTTTAATGCTGAAAAGATTCAACTCAAAACCAAGAGCTGGAAGATAGTCCCAGGTATACTAACTTGGACAAGTCACTTGGCCTCCATTTACTCACTTTTAGAATGGGCACCCTGATGTCTACCTCTGAAGACTGTGTAAATCAAAGAAAATTATCTATGTGTGTAACCCCTGTTAAGCCATAAATTACACAAATATAAGTTGCTATTATGCAGTGCCCTGAATGCTTTCCATATAAATGGTATTCTGAGCAAGGATTTCTCAGCCATCTGATTCATGTAATTATAATTTTCCCTGGACAGCGGTTGTCTCCATGAACTCTCTGTATTGCATCGAAGCAGCGTTTTAAGAAAGCACCACTTAGACTTAAGAAGTCTGAGGCGAAGGATCAACACATAAGTTGGTTGGTCTAGGTACCACATCTGGAGTAATTTCAAAATAGTCTTCACCGAAGTTTGTTATTGTCTCCCACCCATCATCTGTGGTTCATCTCCTGACATTTCTCTACCTGACATTTCCTTCCTTCATTACGTGCAGCTTCGTTCACACGTGTCTGTCCCCTTTCACTCTCTCAGTCCCTCTCTCCCTACCATCCCCTTTCAATCCCACCCCGGTCCTCTTTGATGCTCTTCTCATTTCTAATTCTGAGGGCCCTTTGAGAAAGGGGGAGGGGAGGAAAACAAAAGGTTAATTTTCTCCAGCCTGCCCAGGCCGACTTAATGTAACAGAAGGCAGCAAATTGTATTGATTTAGTGACATGCAACTGTCCAGAAAGAGCTATTTATACATTATTCAGGACAAACACTGTCATAATGGACAAACAGCAGCAGCATCTGGGATGTTAATGTCTACAAATAAGATTATTCTTTGAAAGGATTAGGATGAAGCATTTTTGTGTAATTAGATTTCTCCGTTTCAGGAATGAATTGCCTTTTAGCAGTAAAAGCTGTCACTGAGGGAGCCATTAGCTCCTTATAACTGAATTAAATGCATAATTAGTGACATGATCACATTAGGATTTGTTTCATTTTTAACTAATCTGAGGGAGGAGGGGCAAAGGGAGAGAGCTGGGGAGCGGAGGCGGTGCCATTTCCAGGTCACTGCGGCCTTCCTCAGCTGGGATAGGTCTCAGCTGGCGTGCTGAAGTTGGTAAAAGTCAGGCGTGTGTGAATCAGAGCCCGGGCCTCGCCACGGCGACGGCCAAGCTATTCATCACTGGGTGGTGGGTGACAGTGACTGATGGGCTGGGCCCGGGCCTGGCACTTCACCAGTGCAAGAATCATACGAGCCAGGGAGCAGAATGACAGCTGGAGCGCCGTGTCAAGTGGTGGAGAGACCAGAGCTATTAATAATGTGTGCCACATGATCTCGGCGCGAGAAAACAATGATTTAGACATTGGTGAGAATAAAGATTTTACATTTAGTCCAGGGGTGACTCTCCTCTTGGGCACTTGTAGAATAAATCGCTAAGCAATCAGCATGTATGAAAATCAGGCAATGTATATATTAGAGCCTAGCTCCTGAGGGAGGGGGCATGGGTGGGGATTTTTAAATCCTTGCATTGACTCTTTATGCTGCTAATCCCATCCTCCTGACATTTCTGCAAAGGCCTGGAGGTAGCAGGAAAGAAGGAGACAATGCGTAGGGCTTTTGCACTGGCTCGCTCGCTGGCCCCTTCAGCACTTCTCCATTGAAAGTCTGTTCCCCTCAGTGCTGCCCTCGGTGCTGTGAGAGGAATGAAGAGGTGGGAGGCATTTGTCTTTACCCCCCAGAAGCTTAACAAAACTAAAAGGGAGCTGGAGTCACCAAGTGTGATTTATTTGAATGTGCTGTTTTCTTTGCTTTGAGAGTCCTCTAGTTTTGTTTCTTAGTCTGAAAGTTAGATTGAAAAGACACAAGACCAGTATCACAAAGAAAGCTTGGTAAGGATGCTTCTATTCAAACACCTCAAGACTATGCAAGACTTCTGCCAGGAGAGAAAGCACCAGGGAAGGTTAACCTGGAAGGTGATCCAGTGACCATCGAGTCATTGCGTTTGTGGAGAAGGCCCGCCCTCCTAGCGCGGCCTGAGCATTCTGTCTCTAGGGGAACTGACAGTTGTTGGGCATTAGGTTCCAGATGGCTTCAAATTTCTGGCAGAGGGTTGGAGAGCAATTAAAATACTCAAATCCTTCAAAAATTCATTCATTTCCCCTACTATTGGAGCCTACAGAATAACTTTATTTAGAGATCCATGGTGACTAGGGTTTGTCAATCCAGGGTCATCATTGATAGTGTCCATCGTGAAGCCAGGAAATAAATTAGAATCTAATGATTAGATTAGTGCCCTGTAGTACTAAAAGCCTTAGGACTCTATGATTAAGATGAGTTATTACAGAAATAATTTTTTTTACAGAAAGTAATCTTTATTTTTTTAAATCTCTATCCAGCCCTAGCCTGTTTTGCTCAGTGGACAGAGCATCATCCTGCAGACTAAAGGGTCCCAGGTTCATTTCCGGTCAAGGGCACATGGCCAGGTGTGGACTTGATCCCCAGTGGGAGGCAGGCAGGAGCAGCCGATCAATGATTCTTTCTCCTTTCTCTCTCTCTCTCTCTCTCTCTCTCTCTCTCTCTCTCTCTCTCTCTCTCTCTCTCTCTTTCTCTCTCTCTCTCTCTCTCTCTCTCTCTCTCTCTCTCTCTCTCTCTTTCTCTCAGTTCTAAAATCAATAAAAATATTTTTAAGTCTCTATCTATTTCAAACTTAAATGATGGTTTTGGTAAAAGTGGACCTTTCATTTAAATCAAATACAATACTCACACTAGTTAATTTTAGATGGCCCAATGACATGAAAATAATGTATTCCAAGAATTATATTAAATAAATCTATATTTGAAAAACTACTACTTAACATTATAACTCTATTTAACTTAAGTGTGGGCCATTATAGCATCAAATAAATAACAGCAATAAGACTATAAAGACTGAGATAAATCCAAATTAATTTATAGAGAGAAGACACAGTCAGCTATATGTCTTGCCATGGTGGTGGGTGGTCAGGCCCAGATGCTGTGAAAGATTAAACCTGGCATGGGACCCTCGGTGCTTCCCAGCATGATCTTCCTCCCTCCTGATGACCCAGGAAATCCCCAGGTACTTCTGGACCTCTGTTGGCTGCTCGGGGAACATTGGGAACAAAGTGTCCCTCACCCCAGGGAAAGGCAAGTACTTGAACTGGACGTTAGCCAGTATTTTATCTCATGTGATTATTTTTCTTTCTTAGCTCATTGAGCTGTCTCTCAGTTTCAAGAGTTGCCATCCACCTTTCTTGAGATTTTTTTTCTTATAGAAGAGAATCTGCTTTTGATAGGAAAATATGGTTTTTTCCAAATCCTTTTCCATGTCTTCCACCATCTCCTGGGAAAGGCTCCACATCCTGTGGGTATAGTTCATGTCACTATACACCTTGTGACATCTCTTCTCAGTTTCCAAGAAGTGTCTTTGCTCCTTGGTTGGTTTTCTCAGAACATGTGATCTTTGTGTATTTCCAGCAGCATTTGAAGTTGGCAATGAAAGCTTTTGAGTCTCATTGTTGAGCTGGGAATGTTGTGATCATAAAGATGCTTGGTCTCTTTGGAGACAGTCTCTTTATCCCATAAGCATGTCATTCACTTGATTTTATTCACGCAGTTTTCTGGATAACATTTCTTTTCCTAATTCATATTCTTTAAATTAGCAGCAAAAAATGAGACTCTTCAGATTGGTTTCCGATGGAGGAACTGGGTGATATCCATTTCCTGCATCTCTCTTTTCCTCTGCTTCCAAGATTCTGACTTCTATGGGACTTTCTGTCAGGAGCTGGGTCACCTGCATGGTCTTCAGTATGGTTTCAACCAGAAAATTTAAGTGGTTCTCTTTCTCTTTCAATTCCTGTTGCATCCATGCAGTTGAGAGCTCCAACAAATCCCTTGGTCCTGTCTGCTCCTGAGTCCTTGGCTTCCCTGCCTCATGTTCTTGGGAGAGCAGTTCTAGACTCTGCTGAAGATTAATGTTTTCATTCAAACTTTCATCCATGATTTTCTTCTGAAAGTATTGAATATTATTCTCAGATGTGTTTTGCATCAGTTAGTTGGATTAGTGAGATTCTGATGTCTCTGCAAGGTTCCCTATATCCTTTGGTGAAGGTGAGCCATAGTCAGCCCATGAAATTAAGGTCAAGTGGGCTCATTTTTCTGTCCTTTCTCCAGGAAGCATTTCATGTCAATGTGTTCAGATTTTTGTTCAGTACCACCAAGCACAGAGTTTGTAACTGGGGTGGACAGACCCAACAATAGGTATCTAGAGGGCTTCTTTGTATTGTCAATTCATTCTTCTTTTGGACATTTCCATGGCCTTCATTCCAGTAAGAGCACCTTCTGCCCAGCTCTCTTTTTCTTCTTAAAGTGTGTCAGCTCTTTACTATAAAAACCATCAGAGCAGCAAATATAAAATCTCCCAGGAAAACCCCAAGAGATCTGGGCCTTGTCTCAACATTTTAAACAGCAATAAAAACTGCTCCAGAAACAGACATTTTGATGACAGACAGCAAGCCCTCCCTGGTACCACAGGCAATACAGCTCTGCCTTTGATCTCTAGTGTCTTCTGGTCCACAACTAACTGCATTAAACCCTAAGTGTGTTTCCTCTTTCACACAAACCAGGAAAAACTATCATTAGGGATGGGGGAGGGGAAAAGGAGGAGGCCAGCCAGGTTCTAGAAAACTGTTCTACTCACAGTGCACATAAGAAGCAATATTACCTGTACAAATCTTGGGAAGTGGAAAGGGTTGATTACAACCTGGAGCTATACAGGCCATACTGCAAACGTGGAGGTCAAAGAGGCTCACTCTCCAGATTTCAAGTTTCCTTTTGCCACAGGAAGGCTGATCCTTCCTACAAAGGCCCCAGGGGTCACCTTCCTCTAAGACTCTCTCCTTTGTCATTGTATATGGTCAATGTTTGAGCAGAAAGAGACGGCTAAAGGGTTTCTCAAAATGGACTAAGAGGCCTGTATTGAGAACTCAGCACAAACCAATGACAACTGGCAGATTTTACAAGTTCATGGAATTTCTTCCTTTTTTAAAATTTCTTTTTCATTTACAGTTGACATACAATACTTAGTTTCAGGTGTACATTTCAGTGATTGGGCATTATATAACTTATTAAGTGATCATTTTGATAAATCTTATACCCATATGACACCATATGTGGTTATAGAATGTTATTGACTATATGACCTATGCTGTACTTTGCATCCCCATAACTATTCTGTAACTTCCAATTTGTACTTCTTAAATATTTTACCTTTTTTACCCATCCCCCAACCACTTTCCTATCTGGAAACCTTCAAAATGTTCTCTCTATCTATGAGTCTATTTCTATTCTGCTTGTTCATTTACTTGAGGGAGGGGAGTAGATTCAATTGCTGATAGACATGTATTTGTTGCAATTTTATTGTTCTTTTTTCATTTTTTAAGAGAAGACCTTTTCACATTTCATGTAATGCTTGGTTTGGTGTTGATGGACTCCTTTAGCTTTTTCCTAACTGGGAAGCTCTTATCTGTACTTCGATTCTAAATGATAGTTTTGATGAGTAGAGTGATCTTGGTTGTATGTCCTTGCTTTTCATCACCTTGAATATTTCTGCCAATCCCTTCTCTGCAAAATTTCTATTGAGAAATCAGCTGACAGTTTTATGGGAGCTCCCTTGTAGGTAACTAACTGCTTTTCTCTTACTGTTTTTAAGATTCTCTCTTTGCCTTTAACATTTAATATTTAATTAAACTGTCTCGGTGTGGGCCTCTTTGGGTTCATCTTGTTTGGGACTTTCTGCACTTCCTAAACTTGTGTCTCTATTTCCTTCACCAAGTTAGAGAAGTTTTCTGTCATTATTTTTTCAAATAGGTTTTCAATTTTTTACACTCTCTTATCCTTCTGGCGTCCCCATGAAGCAAAAGTTAGTATGCTTGAAGTTGTCTCAGAAGCTTTCTATACTATCTTTATTTGGGAACGGGGATTCTTTTTTATTTTTTCTGTCCTGATTGGCTGTTTTATGCTTCCTTATATTCCTTAAATCAAAATTGCTGTTTTGATTTTCAGCTTCATCTACTAATGTTGATTCCCTATAATTCTTTATTTCAGTTAGTGTATCCTTCATTTCTTACTGATTCATTTTTATGCTTTCCATGTCCTTTTTTAATGTTGTTGAAGTTCTCTCTAAGTTTATCTAGTCTTAATCTAAGTTCATTAAGCATCCTTATAACCAGTGTTTAGAATTCTGTTTTGAATCTAGTAGATTGCTTATCTCCTCATTATTTAGTTATTTTTCTGTAGTTTTGTTCTGTTCTTTCATTTAGGACATGTTTCTTTGTATCCTCATTTTGATAGTCTCTCTGTGTTTGTTTCTAGGTATTAGGTATAACTGTTGTGCTTCAGGGTTTGGTAGACTGGCCTCATGTAGTAGGTGTCCTATAGTGTCTAGTAGCATAGCATCCCCATTCAACTAAGTTGGTCATCCCAGGTGCAATTCCCCATTCCAGTGTGGACTGTGTTATAGTTGACCCTTGATTGTTATAGTTGACTCTTGATTGTTCTTGGCACATCCATGGAAAGGATTTACCCCAGGTTTCTCAGCTGCAAGGACTGGCTGCAACCATCATGGAGGATCAGCTATGCAGGACTTACTTCAGTGGGGCTCTGGTGCCTGAAGAATCCACCTCTTTACAGTGTCACTTGTAGAGGTGGTTAGGTGGTGCTTTGATGTGACCTGAAACTGTCCACTAGGCATGCTGGCTCTTGGGCCTCCCAGGAGTGCAGCCCAAGGTCAGCCACCATGTGTGTTCTCTCCACGACCACCCAACATGCAATACAAAAATATATTTATATGGCTTCTACTTATGCTAGGCTTGGAGGTGCCCAGGAGAAGGCAAGCTTAAAACCAAGCCAGCTGCTGCTGTACCTGGAACCACTCAATAAGATGTACAAGGTTCATCAAGGCCAGATGTTGCTTGTTTGAGAGATTTTAGTAAAATCTGAAGCATGAGCTAAGAGAGGCCATTCATATGGAAAAGTGACTGGAAACAACTTGGGTGGGCCTACAATTTGGGTGGCGTACAGTCTCAGGGAGTCACCAGGATGGGGTGAACAGTGATAGCCAAGTTAATGAAGACTCAGATATGGTGCCCACCTGCTGGATCTGTGGGGGAAGGGCTCAGAGAAGGAACAATAGCCTCTGTCAACACTTCTGTCTGGGAGAAATCTACCTTTCCAGCTCTTACCTGATGTAAGACAGTTTAGTTTTTCATTGTGTATCCCTGGTGCCTTTTGAGCTACTGCCCCAGTGCTGGAGCTCAGAATGAGTAAGCCTGTGCAAAGGGCCTCTAAGAGGAACCACGTGAAATACTGTTCATCTTTCTAAGCCGCAAATACCACTGGTTTTTATAACCAGAAGTAAAGAGGACTTCTTTTCCTGGCACTGGAACCCTGAGCTGGGGAACCTGGTGTGTGGTGCTGGAACTCTCACTCCTCAGGGAGGAACCTCTATGGCCAACATAACCCTCCTGATCTTTATCCACACATGTGGGTGTGGGACTGGCCCATTCTTCCTTTCCACCCCTCCTGCAAGTCTCAATGTGGCTTCTTCTTTATATCCTTAGTTGTAGGACTTCCATTCTGCTAGATTTCAGATGGTTCTGAATGATGGTTGATCTGTAGTGTAGTTGTAATTTTGATGTGGTTGTGGGAAGATGCAAGTATCACATTACCTATGCTGCCATCTAAACCAAAAGCCAAGAAAGAAAGATTTTGACTTATGATTGACAAAGATAGTTGTAGAGAAATGTCACTGGTAACCATGATGATTCCTTAAGATGTTCTTTGTGCCTTCCTATCGGATGGCTTGAGTTCTATTAAACTCTTATTAACCTTCGCTGTACTAGAAGCAGACCATATCAAATCTTCTTAACTATTAGCTCAGCAAAAGTCAACAATAGAGAAAGAAGTGGAAATTATTACTTCTTAATATCACCGTTTGATAGAAATTAAACTTTTAAAACAGACTTTTGCAAATTGCTTGAGAAAAATAAAGAACCTTCATGATGCTATGCCTGGAAAATGTATGTAAAAATTCACATATAACCTTTATATATTGGTGAGCATTAAGATTTCCTGTTCTTTGAAGCAAATATTGACCTTGACTTCACCTCGGTCAATATTTACCTCTCAGGTCAATAGATCTTGATGTTCACCTCAACAGAAGTCAATATCTACTTATTATCTCATTTCTATCTGTCAGGTAGCAGTGTGTAATCAGTAATGTGAATTTCTTTCCCTTATGCATTTCCTGAGGTTAAGATGGGATTAATTTTGGACCTTATGCTTTCCATTTGCTAAATACCTTCTCCCCACAGGAGCTAATGGAAGTTTGTACAGAATATTAACTATGCATTTTCATCTTCTATTGCTTGGTCTCTGACTCCCATCCCAAATTAAGGTAGCACGTGGGTAGAATAAAGTGTTTTAATATGAGAACTTCATTCATTTGTTCTATAAATGTTTACTGTCCACTATATATCTGGAACCAGGCTACATGGAATATATCTAGGGTATATATATCTGTGTATATAATCATTATATAGGTAGACATTCTCCCAGCCCTCAGGAAGCTTACTGTCAGATAGAGTCTTTTCTAAATCCTACTTTTTAGAAGGATGTCCTATAGGTTATTTGGGATCCTTTTTGTTTGGTTGGTTTTAGAGAGGGTATGATTTTCCCATAGAGTACCTATATACCTAATGGTGTGTTGTTGAATAGGCCTTTGAAGGTGGGGGGGAGCCCCCATTTATTGCAATTTCTGACTTTTATTGTGTAAATACGCCCATCATGGGCAATTTCAAGCTACCAATGTGAAGTCACTGACCAAGTTGGGAAGAGATGCACAAAATGGAGCCAATTCACACCGGCTCCAGCACAGCATCGCTACCCTTTACCTGTTTTTACCTGCTATTAATAGTTTATCCTCTTTGATTTATTATTTTCCTCCTCCTCCTTTTTCTTCTCTTTCTCTTTTTTTCTCTGCATAGTTTTGAGGGGAGATGTTTTTTTAAAAAAAATAAACTGATTCCCAAACCCCAAATAAGTAGGGCTGCCATGAGATGCAGGATGTTAACAACCTCGCAGTGATACTCATGCATGATCAGGCTGAGAAACCTTGGCCTAATCTAATAAACTTCATATAATTTTACTTATTTGATTTTGAAACTCTGAGCCTCATAAATTCCACCTTGGCCTTTATCTGAGGAAGATCCAAATGAACTTCCTTGGAATCTTTCACCATGCCATGTCACCCCAGCCTTTTATCCCCCTGGTTTTAATATGAGGTTTGCATGCCTCCCTCACCTGATCATTCTCTATAAAATCTGATTTGGATGTTTCCCTCTTCACTCTATTTATATAGAAAAAAATTACTCCAAGAGACTCTGTACCTACTCAGAGTAATGAGAATCTAGCCATAAACTGAAAGTAGTCCATAAGGGAGTAAGATATATGGTGCTGTTTAAATGATCAAGAAATGCCTTTTAAGTCGTTGATAAAGAACTTTAGATAGGTTTTGACATTTTTAATGCTTGTTAATTTACTCTTGGGAATGCTGTTGTAATGTCTGGGTAAATTTAGCTGTTAAACGCTGTCTTAATTTATATAGTTTCCATAACAGATTTGTTTATAGGACAGTTCACACTATAACTTTTGGTTGGAAAAAAAATCAATTGTACACTTTCTCTATGAGAGCACTCAACCACACCAGTGATACATATATACGCTGTTGTGATACAGCCACTGTAATGTGGGGCAATGCTGATTTATAAGCATCTTTACCCTGCCAGGTGGATATGTCCTTAAATGTCAGGACTGGGTCATCATATGTTCACAAACTGCCTTGCAGGTGTAGCTGGGAGCATCACAGTTTTGAGGAAGAGCAGAGATTTAATATTATAAAAGTCTTGCTGGCAATCCACTTACTAGCTATTTCACCTTAAACACATTACTTGGTCTCTTTGAATCTCCATTTTTTTTTCATCAAGTAAAATGAAAATAATAATATGTGCCCCGTATTTTTTTGTTTTGGAGATTTATCATAAAGAAACCACCTAATAGAATCTGATGGATGAAAGGACTGTAATAACTTTCATTTATTTTCCCTTTGCCCACCACTATTACAACCACTACTTACACAGTGATCATGGTTATGGAAATATTTTATATCTATGTTAATGTATCATATAATATGCATATACTAGTACACATATGCACATATAAGTATACAAATGTCTTATAAAGTAGGAATTCAAAAAATGGAGGGTGATAAAGAAATAATGGTGATAATGATAATAATGATCAAAAAGAAGAAAGTAGAAGATAAAGAGAAAGGGTAGCTTAAAAAAATAATCACCTATTTGTAACTGACAGAACAGATTCATCGCTTGGATAAAGCCTGTGTTAAACATTGTCAGAATGGCTTATCACTAGAATACTAGTATACAAAGAAAATGTAACTCAACATTTTTTTTGAAAAGTAGTTAATTCCACTTTACTTTCAAAAATCAAGACCGTAAGTGTTTTCTCTAGGCAAAGTCTGACTTCATGAAAATACAAATCTCTAGCAAACAACCCAAAAAAGATTCCTCAAATAGGCTAAGAATGGCCAATGTTGAACAACCAATTGGAGAGATATCAAGTCTCTTTCACCCTGGCATTTCTTAGGATGAAAGACTAACATAGAAATGTAATTTTTATTAATGAAATTTGTGTTGTTCAATAACATCATATTACTTATACTTTCCAGAAATAGTCTAGTATGTATGTATATTCACTTGGAATGCTTATTTAAAGTTCAGTGTTAAATTCCAAACCAAATTTTGCAAAGAAACTACCCAAGACATACAACTCTCAGAGCTGCCTCATCCATACACCCCAGGAGCAATCTTTCTTTTCAGAGAACCTCCACAACCGGAGCACCTGAGATTTTACAGAAAAGATTTCTGGCTCAAAGACTGGTCTGCTTATGGTTTGTGTGGCTGGTTTGGACTCAGGGATTGTAGACATTTCTACAAACTCACTCTTCTTCCTCCGTGGCCTGCTTCATTTACCTGGAGAGGTAAATAATGGCCACCACAGACTTTCCCAGCTCCTTTTTATTGTCTTATTACTTTATTTTCCATGTAAGATGTACAATATAGAACTCAGTCAGAAGAAAAACTGCTTCCAGTGGCAATGATACTCATTTTCAATAGATCTGTTAAGTCTGACACAGTTAAAATGGCGATCATTTCAGTTTTAAACTGACTGTGACGAAAATCAATAGATCTCTTTCACCTCTGAAAAACTGGGTTCAGATCTGAATTTGCTCTCAAGTGAAATCAATTTGGTGGCCTCTTAACCCAGTGTCTGGGAACCACTGGTCCCCATCACACAATCACCCTGTTGCTTTCATTCAGCCTGGTTGCCTTTACTCTAGAGAGACAAGGGATCATAGGTGAGAGAAAAGCCACGATGGGGTTGAGAATGAAAGTTGACTTAGGGGAAATCTGACAACCTCCAGTCAGGTGACGGTAGTGCTTTACAGGGTGGAGGCTTTTGATGGGGTGGAGGGGAAAGAACAATAGGTTCTACATCTTGATGTCAGGACTCCTATATCTATATATCTTCTCTTTTTCACTAATTTGGATATACTGCCCAATTCCTTTTCTCTTTTGAAATTGAAATAAAATTTACACTTAAAAATTCACAATGAGAGTAAAACTAGATATTGAAAGTAATTTTTTAAAAAGATCTATATATGCTATTTAGGATTTTAAGTCTTGAACCAAAAATTAAAACCCAATATCCCAAATTCAACTAGGTTTTCATGTGACAAAATGCTCTGATTTCATTTCTTTGCAATAAACACGCTGAGCATAATATACGTATAAAATTGCAGAGAGGTAATTCCTTTCTTTTGACAAAGTTATTAGTCATTACATCAATGATGAACAAGGAGATACTTTCAATTGGGCCATTCTTTAAAATATTCCTTTATGAACTTTGGGGATTCAGTTTTCCAGTTCAGTAAAGAGTTTAACTTCACTTCCTGTGAAAATTATGCTTTGGATCCATAGTCAACAGCTAAACCAATAGATCACAGTTCTCTTCAGTAATGAAATTTGAACTGAAACTCATAGTTTTAATTCCACTTTTTTGAAAGTCTTTTATTCATACTCAATGAATATAAATGACTTCTTTTTTCTTTTGTAAATTTGAAAAATCACAATAAACCTGGAGGTCAAGCTTTTAGATTCAACTGTTTTTAACACGTTTACTTAAAAATTATTGTAATCATATTCTTTTTCTATGTTGTACTGTAAAATCTAACTATATACATCCATTGAAGAATCCTTGTAGCTATTAGGATGAAGTCCTTTCTTCCTAACTAGGCTTACAGGGTCCATGATTTGACCTACTTTACTCTTTTAGTCTCTTTTGCATTTTAAGCATTTTAAGCATAAGGCAGTAAAAGAAATGTTAAATTGCTTTTACTGCCTTAAACTCATAGAAGTACTTTCTCCCCCTCTGAGTCTTTGTGCATGCTATGCCCTGTTCTCAGTTTTTCTCCCTTCTATATCTTCATCTAACCAACACCTATTTTTTCTATTTCTTTTCTGTATATAATTCAGTGGTTTTTAGTAAATTTATAGAATTGCACCAACATTACCAAAATCCCACTTTAGAACATTTCTATTATCTCAAAAAGATGGCCTTGTATTAGTGTATAGTTAAAAGTTCCAGCCCCAGAAAACCAACAATCCACTTTCTGTCTCTGCCTTTTCTGGGCTTTTTATACAAATAGAATCATGTGATATGTGACATTGTATATCTGAATTCTTTCATTCAGCATAGTATTTTTGAAGCTTAACTATTTTGTAACATGTATCAATAGTTGTTTCCTCCACATTACCTAATGAAATATCCATTTTATATTTCACTTTGCTCATGTATTCACCACTTGTTGGACATATGGATTTGATTCAAATAGACTATTATAATCAACTAGAGGCCAAGTGCACGAAAATTCGTGCATGGGCTTGTGGGGTTCCTTCAACCCAGCCTGTACCCTATCCAATTTGGCACCCCTTGAGGGATGTTAAACTGCTCCTTTAGACCCACAGGGATCGGGTCTAAATGGGCAGTTGGACATTCCTCTCACAATCCAGGACTGCTGGTTCCCAACTGCTCGCCTACCTGCCTTCCTGATTGCCCCTAACCGCTTCTGCCTGCCACCCAGATCACCCCCTAACCACTCCCATGCCAGCCTGATTGATGTCTAACTGCTCCCCTGCCAGCCTGTTTGCTCCTAATTTCCCTCCTCTGCCAGCCTGATCACCCTTAACTGCCCTCTCCTATAGGGTTGATCGCCTCCAACTGCCCTCCCTTGCAGATCTAGTCCCTCTCAACTGCCCTCCCTTGCAGGCCTGGTGCCTCTCAACTGCCCTCCCCTACTGGTCATCTTGTGGTGGCCATCTTGTGTTCACATGGGGGCAGGATCTTTGACCACATGGGGGCAGCTATCTTGATCTTGTGTGTTGGAGTGATGGTCAATCTGCATATTACTCTTTTATTAGATATGATAGAGGCCTGGTGCACTGGTGCGGGCCAGCTGGTTTGCCCTGAAGGGTGTCACAGATCAGGGTAGGGTTCCCTTGGGGTGTGGGGCGGCCTGGGCGAGGGGCCTGTGGTGGTTTGCAGGCCGGCCACGCCCTCCAGTGACCCAAGCAGAGGCCCTGGTATCTGGGGTTTATTTACCTTCTGCAATTGAAACTTGGTAGCCTGTAGCCAAGCCAAACCCCCTGCTCACTTGGCTGCCACCATTTCTGTTAGATTTTATGTATCTTGTATAAATGAAACTTTGTAGCCTGGAGTGGAGGCCTAGGCCAACCAGGGCAGGTGGATAGCTTTTTTTCCTCCTTTGGGGGGCAACCCTAGCCTGCTCTTTCCAGCTCTGTGACTGCTGCCATTTTTCTTGGGATTTATTTTTGATAATTGAAACTTGGTAGCCTTGAGTGGAGGCCTAGACAGGCCTGGTTGTGTGAAAAGCTTGGCTTCCTCTGTTGAAACTCAAGCCTCTCAACTGCTCTCTGTGGCTGCAGCCATTTTGGTTGGGGTTAATTTGTATACCCGCTATGATTGGCTGGTGGGTGTGGCTGGTGGGCGTGGATTGATCAGAGTGCTGGTTAATTTGCATATTACTCTTTTATTAGGTAGGATGCTACTATGAATATTCATGTAAAAGCCTTTGTGTGGATATATGTATTCATTTCTCTTGAGTTATATACCTAAGAGTAAATAAAATTGGGAGTTGTATGAAAAATTTATGTTTAACTTTTCAGGAAACTGCTGAACTATTTTTGCAAGTGGCTATACCATCATATATTCCTACCAGCAATGTGTGAGAATTTATTTATTTACATCTTCACCAACACTTAATAATGTCTCTTTTTATTATAGTCATTCTAGTAGATGTGAAGTGTCACCTCATATTGGTATTAATTTGCATTTCTATAACTATTGATGATGAACATTCTGCATGTGCTTATCATCCATTTACATATCTTCTTTAATGAAATATCTATTCAAACATTTAATTCAATTTTAGTTTCTTTTTTGTCATCTGACTATTGAGTTGTACAAGTACTAGTTATTATACAATATCTTTTATCAAATATATGCTTTTCTAACATTTTCTTCTTGTCTTTCCATTTTCTTAACAGTTCCTTTTAGAAGTACAAAAGGTTTTAATTGTGATTAAGTCTAACTTATTAATATTTTTATTTTATGAATTATGCTTTGGTGTTATATCTGAAAACTCTTTGCCTAACCTAAAGTATTTTCTTACATTCTCATTAAAAATGTTGTAATTGTACTTTTACACTTAGATCTATAAACCAGTTTGAGTTCAAATATTTTTGTGTGGTGTGAGGTAGGATTCTAAATTCAGTGTAGGTATCCAATTGCTTCACGATCATTTGTTGAAAGATTATCTTTTCCCTTATTAAATTGACTTGGTACTTTTGTCCTAAATGTAAGGATTTATTTCTGGACTCTCAAATCTGTTCCACTGAAAGGTCTATCTATATGCCAGTACCAGGCACATAGCTAGTTTATTATTGAACTTTATAGTAAATTTTGAAATTATAATCTTTTTTTAATATATTTTTATTGGTTTTTTACAGAGATGAAGGGAGAGGGATAGAGAGCAAGAAACATCAATGAGAGAGAAACATTGACCAGCTGCCTCATGCACAACCCCTACAGGGGATGTGCCCGCAAAATGTACATGTCCAGAATCGAACCTGGGACATTTCAGTCCACAGGCAGACACTCTATCCCTAAGCCATACCAGTTTCGGCTAAATTTTTAAATTAAAAAATATGAGTCCTCCAACTTTGTTCTTTCTAAAAATGATTTTGGTTATTCTGTGCCTTTGCATTTCTATATGAATTTTAGGATTAAGTTGTTAATTTCTGCAAAAAGGTCTAGTGAAATTTTGATAGGTTTTAAACTGAATTTATAGATCAATTTGGGGACGAGGCAGTTGTTGATCTTCCATACCACAAATATGGAATGTCTTATTTATTTAGTTCTTTCTAAATTTTTCTCAGCAATGTTTTATACTGTTTTAGCTACATCTCAAACTTTAATATAATTCCATTTTTATTCAATTCAAACTATTGTCTAATTTTCTTTGTGATTTCTCCTATGACTCATGAGTTATTTAGATATTTTTTAAATTTCCATAGAGTTGTAGACTTTCAAAATTTCTTTCTGTTTTTGATTCTTAATTTAATCCCATTGGATCAGAGACACACTTTGTTCAATTTTTGTCAATCATCCTATATAATAAAAGCCCAAAATATAAAGTGATCCAATGGCTGAACAACTGGTGAAATAACTGGTAGCTATGATGCACACTGACCACCAGGGGGCAGATGCTCAATGCAGTAGATGCCCCAACCCACAGACTCCAGGCCAGCCATGGCAGATGCCTGCAGGGGCTCTTGATTGCCTTGCCAGCCACCTCACAGATTGGCCCTGATTGCTGGCCAAGGCCTAGGGACCCTATCCATGCACAGATTTTGTGCATTGGGCCTCTATAAAGGGGGAAGAAAAGAATTATGGAGAAGCATGACAATAACAACTCATCAAATAAAAATAGCAATAAAGAGATAGAAATCTTAAAAATAACTAAATGCATCCAAAGGATTTATATGCATGCATATTAGCATAACCAAAGGATGCAGACACTGGGGCGGTGGGGTTTTGTCCTGGAGGGCAGGAGTGGAGGGGCGGGGGTGTCAATCAGGGAAAAATAGAGACATATGTAATATTTTAAACAATAAAATAAATAGAAGTCCCCCAGGAAGATGGTGGCATAGGTAAACACCTGTACTTGCTGCCTCTCACATCCACATCAAAACTACAACTAGGGATCTCATCTGAGACCTGAACTAACCACAACTGTGATGACCACCGAGCAGCTGTGGGGTCCCAGTCGAAGCAGACACACGGATTCCACAGAAAGGTTGGATTTTGACGAGGATAACGTAGGGTGTCTGGGTCCTGGCACCGGGGGCAGCAGCTGCAGAGGCTGTGGCAGCAGAAGCTGAAGCCACAGTGGTGACAGAGACAAAAGCACATGCACTGCAAGACCCAACAGACCACAGAAATCTGTGTCCACAAAAGCCCCCCGCTGTTGGGTCTTGCATGATCTGTGAGAGTGGACGGGGGTCCTCAAGGTTGCTAATAGTGGGGTTCTCTAGGGAGCAACCCATTCTGATCTGACACGGAGGGAAAACATAGGAGTTTGAAAGGCGTGCAGTCTGTTTGTAATTGTGTGGACACTGGGCCGTAGTGCACCTAGGCTGGTTTCCCTGCAACCCTTTGCTTCTGATTACAAAGGAGTGATCACCCAGATTGGCTGGCCCTGAGAGACGGCAGGGAGAAACTGCTTTTCTGGAACCTAGGGAGCAGAGTAGGGAAAGACCATCTGGGAACCAGCTCCAAGGCAGCCCACCTCAACAAACCGGTATTGAGCACCATAGAGAAAGAAGGCTAGAGCAGCCAAAAAGATGGGAACATCAATCCAGAAACACTGCCACCTAGGGGCTGAAGTACAAACTGACTGTGATTATTATTAGTTTTATTTAATCAAAAAGCAAGAAACTAAGAAATCACCAACTTAAAATTAAGGACTAGCTTACAACACTGAAGTACAGTGGAACGCAGGGAACTGTAATACTGTCTGGACTGAGAAATAGGCATGCCAAACAGAATAACGGAGGAAGTGAATGTCCTTCACCACTGCACATTTTTAAGCTAATTTTATTATTTTTTATTTTATTTTCATTTTTTGCATCTTTTACTTAAGAAACAAATTATTTACTTTTTTCCTCACTTGATTTTACCTTTTTAATTATTACATTTTTAGGTTCAATCAGCTTTATTACTACTGCTATTTTAACTTTTTTTGTTTCCTTTTTAAGTGCCATTTTATTTTCTCTTTATTTTACATTGGAATTAGTGTTCCTCATTACATTTTCACCTCTCTTTTAGCATCATTTAACCCTATCTCAACATGACCTTTACACCATCACTCTCCTCTTAACCTTTCCCTTTTTGCTGTCCTATTTATCTTAACCCTTTCGGACTTTAGATTTTCCCTACTCTTTCTGTCTACCCCCTGCTAACATTTTTACCTGCTTATATATCTAATTTCCAATCCCCTGTGCCAAGTGCATACACACCCCTCTCTTAGCTGTATTAACTAGGAAAAAAATTGTTTTCCTCTCTGTCCTTTTGAGACCATTTGCAGGAATGTTGATTATATTGAATTTTTATGTTTTTTAGTAAGATTATTTTGCTTATTCTTTTGTTGTTGCTGTTGCTTACTATTTTTTATTTGCTTTGTTTTTGTTTGATTTTGTTTGCATCTGTTTTCCATTGCTTTGATGAATATTAGTGGGTGTTTTAGTTTGTATTAATCTCCAGGTACTATTGCCAGCATTTGCAAGGGTTAGAGGTTGTTCTATTGAAATTCTCTCCCCATATATGCAGTTTGTTCCACTTTTCTCTCTTAGTATCTTTCTTATCTCTCTCTCTTTTTTTCTTGTTTCATTTTCTCCCTGTTTCCTAATTTCATTTTGACACTCCTTTTTTTTTCTTGTTTTCCTTTCTTTTTCTCTTTCTCCCTCCCTCTTCTCTTTTTATTCTTCTTCTTTCTCTCCTGTCCCCTAATTTGCCTTTCCCTAGTGGGCACCTTTATTGGAGGTTATTAATATCGCAAATACATTTCTGTTCAGTGCTTTGTGTGTTGTACCTGGTTGTGTTGTATTTTGTGCCTTTAAATCAATGCAGGAGAGAGGGAACTACATAACCAGACATCCTGAAAAGAGAGACCCTGGGGAGACAAAGAAACCATCCACATATGAAAGAAAAGCATTCATCACCAGAAAAGGAAGTAAATGAGTTAGAGGCAAGCAACCTATTAGAACAAGAATTCAGAGAGCCAAAACCGGTTTGGCTGAGTGGTAGAGCGTCAGTCTGAGGACTGAAAGGTCCCGGGTTCGATTCCAGTCAAGGGCATGTACACTGGTTGCGGGCACATCCCCAGTGTGGAGTGTGCAGGAGGTGGCTGGTCGATGTTTCTCTCTCATCGACGTTTCTTGCTCTCTATCTTTCTCCCCTCCTCTCTGTAAAATATCAATAAAATATATATTTTTAAAAGAATTCAGAGAAAGGATCATAAGATGGCTAAAAAGAATGGAAGACAAATTTGATAATATGAATAAGAATCAAGAGAAAATGAAGAAGAACAAAGAGGAAATGAAGATGAACCAAGAAGAAATGAAAAATGACATCGATACTATGAAGAACTCAATAGAAAGCATCAAAAATAGACTAGAAGAAGCAGAGGACCACATCAGTGAGCTAGAAGAAAAGATGGGAAAAAATACCCAATTAGAGCAGCTTCTAGAAAAAAAATAAAAATAAAAAGCAGGAGGAGAGCCTATGGGAGCTTTGGGACAATACAAAACAAAACAATATTAGAATAATATGGGTTCCAGAAGGAAAGGAAACTGAAGAAGACATAGAAAACATATTTCAAGAAATAATGACAGAAAACTTTCCTGAGATAGAGAAGAAAAAACCCACACAAATCCAAGATGTTCGCAGAGTCCCAAGTAAAAGGAATCCCAAAAGACCGATGCCAAGGCACATTATAATTAAAGTGGCAAACACCAAAGACAAAGTAAAAATCTTAAAACCAGCCAGAGACAGAAAGTTACATATAAAGGAACCTCGATCAGAGTAGCAACTGATTTCTCAACAGAAACTCATCAGGCCAGAAGGGAATGGAATGAAATAATACAACGTCATGCAAAGAAAGGGTCTGAATCCAAGAAATCTGTACACAGCAAGGCTATCAATCAAAATTGAAGGTGTTAATCACTAATTATCTGAGAGATGCAAATCAAAATGACAATGTGGTACCATCTCACACCTGTCAAAATGGCCAACATCAACAAATCAACAAATGACAAGTGTTGGTGAGGTTGTGAAGAAAAACGAACCCTCGTGCACTGCTGGTGGGAATGCAGACTGGTGCAACCACTGTGGAGAACAGTATGGAGCTTCCTCAAAAAACTGAAAATGGAACTCCCATTTGACCCAGTAATCCCACTACTATGAATATATCCCAAAAAACTAGAAACACCAACCAGAAAGGATATATGCACCCCTATGTTCATAGCAGCACAATTTACAATAACTAGGTTAGAAAACAGCCTAGGTGCCCGTCAGCAGATGATTGGATCAGAAAACTATGGTACATCTACCCAATGGAATACTATGCTGCCATAAAAAAGAAGAATTTCTTATCATTTGCAGCAACCTGGATGGAATTGGAGAACATTATGCTGAGTGAAATAAGCCAGTCAATGAAAGAGAAATACCACATGACCTCACTCATTTATGGATAATAAAAAACATTATAAACTGATTAACCAAAACATAGATATAGAGACAGTAAAGCAACAAGCAGACTGTCAAATTACAGCAGGGAGGGGAGGGAGATATGTGGGCGATAAGAGATCAACCAAAGGACTTGTACACATGCATATAAGTATAACCAATGGACACAAAACTCTGGGGAGGGAGGACATGTATGGGAGTGAGGGGGGCAATGGTAAGATATGTACACATATAATAATTTAATAAAAATATGCATAAAAAAGAAATAAAAAACAATAAAATAAAAATAAATAAATAAATAAATAAATGGAAATTATATATATCAAATGTGGTGGTTTGATATATACATGCATTATGAAATGACTAATACAATCAAGTCACTTTAGTTGCCTTTTTCTGATATTTAATTTATTGATTTTAGAGAGAGAGGAAGGGGAAGGGAGAGAGATATAGAAACATCAATGAGAGAGAAACATTGATTGTTGCCTCCTGCACAGCCCCCACTGGAGATTGATCCCGCAACCCTGGGCATGGGTCCTGACCAGGAATCGAATGGATGGACTTGGTTCACAGGTCGGTGCTCAACTTCTGAGCCACACTGGCCAGGCAGCCTTTTCTTTTTTAGGAAGGTGTTAGGGGATGAGGAAAATGGGGAGAAGTTGATCAAAGGGTATAAACTTTTAGTTATAAGATGAATAAACTGTGAAGAGCTAATGTTCAGCATGGTGAGTATAGTTGATAAAACCATATTATATGCTTGAAATTTGCCAGGGAAGTAGATCTGAATGGTTTATAGTAATTTTTGAGATATAGTTTCCTTTACTTCTTTAATAACTGATTGGAGGCCTATGTTTACTAAGATCAACACCTATACACTCTTTGACTGTTTCTATTGCGTTAGTTTGTGTGTGTGTTTTCCCTGTGTGTAGGTCACACTTTTTCTGTTTCTGTGCACATCTCCTAACTTTTTGTGAAAAATTAGGCATTTTAGCAACCCCAGATTCTGATTCCTCCCAGGGAGATATTATTTGTTTAGTAGCTTAACGAATACTATAGAATCTGTCTTCCCTGCAGTGCTCAGGTGTTGATGTCTCTGTGAATTTGTTGCTATTGTTTTTAATTATTTTTTTAGACTTACACCTGTCTTCCTCAGAGTTGTCTGTTAATCAGCATAGCTTAATCATCAGTCAATTATTGGTCACTTAAATGCCTTTTGCTAGTGGAGCTGTATTTGGATTAGAGAATGCCTTCAAGGCTCAGGCAGTTCCTAAGTCTGTCCTGGTTTTGTTTGCTTTTATTGGGTCTTTTCATGTCTCTTCTGTGCATGCTCTAGACCTTACATTGAACTAGGCCATCTTCAGTCTCTCTTGAGTATATGCACAATGTTTTACAAGCATGCATCTTTCCAAAGCACCTGGGATATGTGAGAGATTATCAAAACTCACTATAGCTACCTCATTTCCTCAGACCTCCCTGCTGAATTTCTAGCTAGTCTGCTGGTCTGTTGCTTATCCCCACCCTGAGATAGCTGTGAAAATGGCCTTTTCTGATTGTTTGCCTCATAGATGGCTATTATTTAAAACAATGGCCTTGAGCATGCACCTGCTCCAATCAAGTCAGCCCCATCAAGTGGTTTTTACATCTTGCCCTAACCTGGTAGAACTTTTATGCCAATAGGGCTAGTGGGCTAAAATTCCATTGTTTTTTTCTTGAATACACATTTCTAAAAGTATTGCACACCTTTAGTCAATTTCTAGAGTCCTTCAACAGTTGTTTTTGAAAGCTTTGTTCAGTTCCATTATTGATTCTTGAGAAAAGGATTTAGCTAGGTTCTCACTTTACTGCTCCAGAAGTTCCCTCCTAATACCTACCATTTTTTGTCATCACTTCTTTTAGATATCACTCCCTAAATCTGGATTAAATGTCTTGACATAGGTCTTTGTGCTATTTCAAAGGATTTTTCCCATAACTATAAATAACTTCCTGCTTACTTATCTGGCTTCCTTCCTAAACTATATGCTCACAGAGGATACTGTGTGTCTCTTCTGTTGGCTGTTATATTGTTACCACTAGTACATTTGACACAAGGTGGACACTTGGTGAAAAAAATGGATTTACTTGAATTAATTAAATTAAATTTAAATCTATAGACTTGTTTTTCTAGCTTAACAATTGAGATTTCCACAGGGAACAAAACTAAGATCATTTGACAGTTTGTGGCCATAATCTTTGACTCATGCCATTTATCCAAAATGTCAGTTGCATGTCAATGGAAGTTGCTGGAGGTTATTGTTCAAATCTTTGCAGCTCAAAAGCATTACAACACAATGTATTTTCCAGTGGAAGGGTCACAAGACAAGAGAACTAGTGATTGCCATCACTTGATTTATAGCATACTAGAAGCCTGGTGCACAAAATCCATGCATGGAGTGGGGTTCCCTCAGCCCAGCCTGCACCCTCTCCAATTGTGGACCCCTTGGGGGATGTCCAACTCGAAATCTGGGAGTGCTGGCTCCTAACTGATCACCTGACTTCCAGCCTGATCACCCCTAACTGCCCTCCCCTGCCAGCCTGGTTGCCCCCAACTGCCCTTCCCTGCTGGCTTGATCTTGCCCCCCAACTACCCTCCCCTACAGGCCTGATCTTGCCCCCAACTTCCCTCCTCTGCTGGCCAATTTGGTTCAGATTGGTCGGTTTCTATGCCAGTCAGTGTCTAAAGCTCTGCCACCTAGGCAGCTATTGCTCCCCACAGCACCCAGATTTGGTTCTGATTGTTCAGTTTCTATGCCAATCAGCTTCAGAAGCTCTGTCTCTTAGGCAGTCATTGGCTCCCCACAACACCCACATTCACTTCTGATTGTTTGGTTCCTATGCCAGTCAGCATCTATGGGCCTATCAATGGGGCCTTATTAGAAAGGCAGGGCTTATCAGAAGCCCTGGTGGAGGCCTGGAGAGAGATGCAGGCCCAGCTGCTGGCCAGACTGGGAGAGAAAAAGAGAGGCAAGTGCTGATCAAAAGCTGCCACAGAGGCAATGGATCAGTCCCTGCTTCTCCGGCCCTGATTTACAGCCCTCTCAGCAGTTAGTGCTGGGGTACCATGAAACTCAGCACTGACTGCAGGACTGACTTCTGATTGGTGGAGCCTCGGCCATTACCGGTTGTTACAATCCAGGGATTTTATATATTAGGATAGTAACATTGATTTATTTGGGCTGGCAAATATCAACATACCTCTGAACGTAAGAGAACCAAGATGCATTCCTGGTAAATTTCAATACACACACAATAGTAAATTGCCCTGCCGAAACTGGTTTGGCTCAGTGGATAAAGCGTCAGCCTGCGGACTGGAAGGTCCCAGGTTTGATTCTAGTCTAGGGGGTGTGCAGGAGGCAGCTGATCAATGCTTCTCTCTCATTGATGTCTCTGGCTCTCTATCTTTCTCTCTTCCTCTCTGTAAAAAATCAATAAAATTATATATATATATATATATATATATATATATATATTTAAATAGTAAATTGCCCTAAGTTGTGTAAATACATATATTCATAATGATGGAAATAAAATCTGTCTAAGATCTTTAACCTCACAATTAGTTTTTAGATATGAAAGCAAGAACAAATGCCAATATCATGTTTATTAACAAGCCTCACAAAGATATGCCATCCACTTATTATCAGAAGTAGACTGGACTAGGGGAAAGAAAGGGCAGAGCTTTCTTAGATACTATGTGGTTGGACACAGAGAGGACTCAGTAAGTTCTGTTTGAACAACACTTACCAAACACTTTGACATCAATTTTTAAATTTTCTGTGGATTGCCATAGAAGTGCCTCAGAGTCAGTAGCTTAGGACTGAGGGAGACAAAGTGAATGGGTGTTTGGCCCCCTTCTATCTTTTCACCCCAATTTTTATGTGTTTTATATACTGGAGTTTATTATAACTTCTTAAATGAAGTCATGGCCAAAAAAAAAAACTTTCTCACTGGATTATCGTGAGTGCTAAATGAAATTATATATTTGAAAATATCTACAAACTGTAAAGTGCTTATAAACATGGATATCATATATGTTTGCTACCTTTGGGGAACCCATGGCCAAAGGTAGACTAGCACAAGAAGCACTTATATATCACACAGACATTTCAAGGTCTTCACCATTTACTAGTATACTAACATTTTTCTCCACAGAATTGATTTCTCTTTTGGATGCATCCATAATATCCACTGAATTTGGTCTATTACTGATGCTTCACCTCCTACATCTCCTGGTTCCCTAATAAGACAGGGCCCGCAGGGACAGAGTTCCACAGCCTTCCGTGCTATCACAAAACAATGTCCCTAGTCTAAAGAAAACAAAGAGTTGGTTTTTTTTTTTAATTAAAATATCATCATTCTATTCTGTCTTTCATGCTGTAATCACACAAGTTAAGGAGGGGTGATGTATGTTTAAATTTGATTTTTATCTCACTGCCCAGTGCCTTAAAGAAGAAAAACAAGCACCCGGTTATTCTGATAATAAAGAATGTTCTCTTAATTTCCTATTGTTGTGTACAAGATTTAGTGCTTACTCTTTAATTTCAGTGTCAGAATGTGAACTGTAATTAATTTTCATAAAATGGAAAGCAATAAAGCTAGATATATTAAATGCTGGCTGTAGAGGTTGAGATTGTATAATTTACAATTAGGGGTGGGGAGAAGGGAAAAGCCTACACATTAAATAAGTGATAACTCATCTTGGCTTCAGCTTCAGAGATTATGAGAGATGTCAACAAAGCTGCTCAAACAGAACCCCCAAGTCTATAAGGCGTATAGACTTTCTCAAGAAGGTCCGTCAAACACGATGTCACCTCTCTCCCTATGCAAGCATTTGGATTGTTTTTGTTATCATTAATTAACAATAATAATATACAAGGACCTAAATTACCACCTAATGAATCACCTAAAACCTTTCCTATGCATTATTTGCAACAAACTATAGATAATAAACCATAATTCTATTTCAACAATAAAAAAGTCAGAGGCCTCCTGATTAAAAATGCAGATTCCCTTCATCCTGCCACCAGAGTTTTCACACAGAAGGTATGTTTGAAATTGGGAGAATATTTGTATGGTGGTTATTTATAAGTTTTAGTCAATATGTGCTAAGATAAAGAATGTTATAAACAAAATCATGTAGAAAACCTACCTATATTTTTTTTAAAAACCAAGTATATTCATGTTGGAAGAATTAAAATGGGTGCACCTTTCCTTTTCTTTTTGTGTGTTATGTGTTTGTTCACCACCCCAGTCTCCTATGGGTGCACTTTTTTTTTTTATCCTGTCTTAGTTGCTTCAGGACATGTGTCATAGGGAATAAGATTCAAGAAGTGTTCATTAAAAGAGCAGAGAGGAGCAGTGATTTCTCAGTTAAATGAAAGCTTATCTTAAAATGTACTGGTACAAGCCTGACAGCTCAAAGCTCTTTACACACATTATCTCAAGATAATCTCACTTGAGGCCCAGTGCATGAAATTAGAGCATGGTAGGGGTCCCTGAGCTAGCCCTGCATCCTCTCCTACCTGGGACCCCTTGGAGGATGGACGACTGCCGGTTTAGACCAATCCCTGGATCAGGCCTAAACCAGCAGTCGTACATCCCTCTCGTAATTAAGGACTGCAGGCTCCTAACTGCTTACCTGCCTGCCTGCCTATTCACTGCTAACCAACTCTGCCTGCCGACCTGATGCCCCTAACTGCTCCCCTGCCAGCCTGATCACCCCTAACTACCCTCCCATGCCGGCCTGATTGACCCTAACTGCTCCCTCCTGCTGGCCTGAGTGCCCCTAACTGCCCCCCCCGCCAGCCTAATCGCCCCTAACTGCTTCTGCCTCGGCCCCTGCCATGGTGGCTTTGTCCAGAAGGATGTCCGGAAGATGTCACCCTTTTATTAATATAGATGATACCCCTAAGGGGGATACAGAGAAAACTCTAATATCCTGTGTTTCAAGGACACTGAAAAGTAAAGTTGCCTATTTAAGTTCATACCATCAGTAAATGACTGAATCAAAAATTGAATATAGGTTTAGGACTCTCTAAATTCAGTCTTGGAGCAACATAAAGCAATAATAATACCTAATAAGACCAAAAGAGAGTTAATTATTTGGTGTGGCCTCTACCTCCCAGAAGTGATCTATATCTACAAATAGAAAGGGAATCAAGACAAGGTTCCCAAGTATGAAGAGGGGGACAAGAACAGCAACCTCAGTCATAATCTATAATAATAAAAGCATAATATGCTAATTAGACAGGACAGCTGAACATCCTTCTGGACATCATTCTGGACATCCTTTGGGACAAAGCTGCAGTGGCGGGGGCCGGGGCAGATACAGAGATGGTTAGGGGCAATCGGGCAGGCAGGTGGGTAAGCAGTTAAGGGCATCAGGCAGACAGGCAGAGTGGTTGGGGCAGTCAGGTAGGCAGACGAGCAGCTGGGGTGATCAGGCAGGCAGGCAAGTGGTTAAAGGGAGATGAGGCAAGCAGGCAGAGTGGTTAGGGGTGATCAGGCAGGCAGAGAGACAAGCAGTTAGGAGCCAGTGGTCTCGGACTGTGAGAGGATACAGGCCGAGCTGAGAGACCTCCCCCGCTCTGCCCCCACCATGCACGAATTTCATGCACTGGGCCTGTAGTTTGAAAATAAGGGCAGAGAAAATAATAGGAAACAATAGCTAAATAGCAATAATTTGTAACCTACTAGATTTTTGCATCCTGGCCTGAGCCAGGTTTATGAAAAATGAAACACAGACTATATGAACCTGAGTTTTAGGTAGAAATATTATCCACATTTTATCTACCCCACAGAAAGGAATACAAGGCAGACTTGTTCAGTCCTCTCCAGATACCATAGCTGGGAGTTAGAATGTAGGTGACTAGTCAACTGGCAATTATAATTATTTTTCATGAAAAGAGCCCCACCTTGGAACAGTGTACATTATAAAATAATCAGTGATTATTTTTGGTACCTATAAAAACATCCAGGAGAAAATTAAATCACATAGTTAATTTCAAATTTACTGAAAGATGGACATAAAGGAAGTAGTCATTTTTTTACCTTATATGCCTATGCTACTTGATCCTTTTTGTAAGGATCAGTTATTATTTTTATAAAAAGAAACTAAACATGAAGATTACATTTTATATTTTATAAAGACCTAAGTTGCATTCTGTCTAACTTTCCATGACATGTGTTGGGTTGAGAACGCTGCTCAGATTAAGCATCAGTGCCAGTCTCAGCTTAAATATAACTTCCTCCAGGAGGCCTTCCCTGAAGTACACACATACACATCGCTCCTCAAAATGAGGTTCCTGTCCAGACTCCCTCCTAGCCCCCTGATTTCTTCCTTCATAGCTCTTATCATAGCTCACAATTACACATGCATATGAAAAATCAGTGCCAAACCTGCCTAAACCCAGGTAAGAGGGATTCTGTCCTGGTCCTCTTGCAAAGAGAACCACACATACAACATACATCAAAATGCACTCACTGTTTTCCCTTTTTGGTCTCCAAAGGAAGACTATGGAGAGTTCAGTCTATTTTTTCAGTGAATTATGGAAGAGGGGTGAGCTGAACCATGCAATCCAGAGCATCTGGACTGAGAACAAGTGAGAAGAGAACCGCCAGCCTCGGCCCTGGGAAGTGGAGAGTGAGGGACCACCTTTGTTTGACTTTGTAAGTCCCAGAACACCCAAGGCAGACAGGGTTTTCCAAGTGACTGAATCCCCCTCTTTTCCTGTCTCTAGCAGAGAGATGCTTAGATCTTTCTGGAGAGGGATAAGAAAGTGTGGCATAAGAGATGGGACTTGCTGGTCCAGATCGCTGGGCAGCTGGACAATGTCCATTGTATGCCTGTGCTGGGTGAGTTCAGAACCACAGGACCCACTCCACCTTCTTTCCTGCTCTATGCCAGCAGCTCCTTCCTGTCACTCAGGTCACAGTTGCTAGGACTGACCTGAGAGAGAGTAAGCTCATCTAGGCTCCAGGTCAAAGGATTATTATCAGACTGTGAGTTTCTAGGATCTGGATGGGCATATGGTCTGGGATACAGATAGCCAATCGCTTTCAAATATTTAATTGTTTGACATGTGGCTTCCATTTGCCCTCCTTCTCCAGGCCCCACATATAATGGGTGCAGACCTGATTGTTAGTTGAATGACAATCTTCCTTGCTAATGAATATACTCCATAAAGTGAAAAAATCATATTTAATTATTCAAAACCTTCAGACAGGGCCTAGCAGATGTTAGGCACTCAATAAATATTTATCAAATGAACAAATGTCTAAAAACAAAGTGTTGCCCTAACCAGTTTGGCTCTGTGGACAGAGCATCAGCCTGCGGACTGAAGGATCCTAGGTTTGATTCCAGTCAAGGGCATTTACCTTGGTTGTGGGCACATCCCCAGTAGGAGGTGTGCAGGAGGCAGCTGATCGATGTTTCTGACTCTCTATCCCTCTCTCCCTTTCTCTCTGTAAAAAATAAAATAAAATATATTTAAAAATTTTTAAAAGTGTTGGTAACCAATATAGTCAGTCATATGTCTTTCCCTAAAAGCACTTATGATAAAAGGAAATATCTATATTAAAATTGAGAAGAAGATACCCTTTTGTATCAGACAGGTACCCAGTGCTGACAGCCTTTGATAATAGAAGTCAGTGTGCCTCCATCCTAAAGTCATGGATCTCCTTTACCATCAAAGAATCCAAGAAGTTTTCCATTAAGAACTCATAGCAATAATTTCTCATAGGTGACAAAGAGTTAAAGAACATGGTGTATGAACAATACAAGAGCCCCACTCTCCACCCTGAGAAGTAGTCCCCAACTCCCCTCCCCCCATCTACCCCACACTTGAGCTCATTATAATTTTATTCCTCTCAAAGTTTAGCTTTCTAAACTGGGTCAAATATAATAGGCCCAGCAAAATGGAATATAAAGTTTTCTTTGAAATAATTGCATTGTTTTACTGGACATTTAAAATTTATATTTAAAAGCCTAGTTACACATTTAAAAATAAGTAGGAAACAATGTGCATTGAACCTATAATTGGAACTAGTGATTCCTGTACTCTAGGTTAAGGATGACATTTATAGTATGTTCTAATCAACACCTACCACCTTTTAGGCCCTTAACAACTAAGAAATGATTGTTTCAACTCCTCCAGCAGCTGACCTCAGGTAAGTCACTTTCTGGTATGTCTCTCTCTGTCAATGGGCCAGTGAATGCCTCTGGGAGTGATGCAGGCATTTATTCATGAAAACTCCCTTCCCATAAATACCTAGATTTGAAGTGATACCATGTTTCATGCATAGAAGCTTGTGAATATAAGAAATGAGAAAAAAAACATAAACAAAGAATGTTGAAGGAAAGAGACGTGTAAAGCTACTGATGGAAAGAAAAATGGGCCAAGGACAACTATATTTATTTATCATCTTTAATTTCTTTCTTAAAGCTTTGAAAAAATATTTAAGCAACATAATAACAAACATTGCCAGAGGACTGACAACTCTCGAATAAAACAGAGAAACATTAGAAGTAGTCTGGAGCAGCCTAGCCTAACTATTTTATACTGTTTCATGGTTCACAAAACACTTTTACATCATTATTTCAATTGACCTCACAGATACCCTCTGTGTCAATGCACTGCCTTGTGTAACAATGGAAAAAAACAAATTGCTTTCACTATCATCTAAATAAGCAATTTATTAGCAAAATGAGTCCAGATTTATTCACATGCTTCACTTTTAGCAGGGTTAAGTCCCCATCTTCACTGTTTTTTGGGGGGTTTTTTTTGGTTTTTTTTTTTGCCTCTGCAGCAAGAAAGTATGATCTAAAAAAAAAAAAAAAAAAAAGTGTTATCTAAGTCACCCAAATGACTAAGCAGTTTCTGGTAACTTCTGGCAGCGATAGTAACTTTATCTCTTTCTTTTCTCACAAAGGTGTGTTTCCATTTTGAGGTTTTTGGATTTCCATACCTTTCCATTCAATTGTATATTCCTTCCCAGTTACCTATTGTTATATGTACTGAATTACCCAAAACTGGGTGGCTTCAACAATGTTCCTGGTGATGGCGGTGTCACCATTATTGTTACTGGCTTTCAGTACCTCAGAATTTCATTGGTCAGAAATTCAGGATTCAGCTGGAAGTTTCTGCTGCTTTATGTGGCATTGATAGCCAATGCTGTAAATCTTGGGCCCAGAAATTGTCACAATATTATATCTTTCTCCTTCTCTTGTTCCAAGGAGTCATAGAACTGATCCAGATTCAATAGGAGCGGGGTAAATATTACACGTCTAGATGAGAGGAATGTCAGAGGAATATGTGGACAACTTTAATCTGCCACACATTACCGTTATGATGAAAAGCATGTGCTCTGAAGCCACGATTCCAGTCCTGACTCTCCACCACTTGCTAGGGTCACAAAAACAAGACTAAGTATTTAATCTTTCTGTCATGGTTTTTATGTCTGCAAAATGAGGATCATAAATGTATTCATTCAACAAACACTTATTGAGTATGTAGCTTGCAGCGGATGGTTGAGACCAAAAAGAGGAATAAGCTGGCCCAGGCTTTCAGGTAGCCTATAGACCAATGGGGGTAAAAAAGATGTGTGTGCATTCATTCTTTCAACAGATATTAGTAAGTACTCACGAAGCACCAATAGAAACAACTGTGCAAATCTCTGCTATATAACAGAATGGAGTTCTTTCTCAAACTGGCCTTTGATTAAATGGAATCTTGAAATCATTTCTGCTTTCTTTATGGAAATCTAAAATAATTTTTTTCCATTTGAGTTGAGTTACACTGAATCTACATGTCAGATGAGGTGCAGACACCATGGAGAGGCCAGTGACTGGGGAGCTTAATAAGAGTGACATGTTTTCCCATCTCCGCTGAAAACCCTTGTATTAATGCAGAGTCAGGCCAGTGCTCGATGACAGGGCCTACCTGGAGGATTTCAGTGCTGGTTTAGGTTTGGCATTTCAATAATCATTTCAACCACTAATAACCTTGACTGTAACTCATTTTGAGTAGTCTTTAAGAGAATAACCAAAGAATAAAATACTCTGCCATGCCATTGCTTTGTTGATAAAGAAGACAGTAAAAGCACACATTCTCAGGCTTCTGAAATACTCCTGTGAAGCCCTTAAACAGACACAGATAACTGTTTAGACATAGGAACTGGCAAATACAGTCATCCATGTTTTTCTCTCTCATTATCCAGGGCTCGAACATTTGACAAAAGACATAAAGATTCAGTCATTTTCATTTCACTGAAGCAGTGTTTCCCAAACTGTGGTATGCGTACCCCCAGGGGTACAGGAAGAGTTTAGTGGGGGTACGCGTTGCACCGGAGTTTGGTGGGGATATGCACTGCACCGTGCTTAGCTGAGCCTAATTCTACGTTCTCATGAGTCAAGTCAATTTCATCCTTCTCATTGATCCAAATAAATGTTTTTTATAATATAACTTTTATTTATATTTTATTATGAATAATTTTATTTTTTGTTTATTATTTTTTGTGTATGTACCAAAAAATAAAAAATAAATATATTTTGATTGTTATTAAAATACATCCATTTATTTTTTTGACGAGGGGTACTCAGTGTTACAGAAATTATAGAAGGGGTACACATATGTCAAAAGTTTGGGAAACACTGCACTACAGAATCCTCCTAAAACTTGTTTCTTACTTAAAACTGTGCCTGTGATTTTACATACTTTGTTTTTCACATAGTAGTCTCTAGTAAATAAGTTTTAAACAGATCACTACATTCTTATTTGCACATCATTGCAGAACTATACAACAGGATAAAATGGTGAAGAGGATGGCTTTGAAGTCAGACTGCACTGAGCTTTAAATTCAAAACCTGATTCTTATTAAAAGACTAGAAGTTCCTTAAACTCTCTAAGTTCATACTCCATGTATAAAATAGCATGAGCAGCAACCTCATAAAGTACCAGGAGAGTTTCACGATCATATAAAACACATGCTGTGCTTTGATGCTGCATATTCCCAATAAATGACAGTTATAATGTTGTTATCATCATTGTTATTTAGGGATGGCATTTTGCAGCAAAATGCCCCGGTATTCTTGTCCCTGTGTATACCCCGCCCACCTTTAGTCATGCTGTGTGTGTGTGTGTGTGTGTGTGTGTGTGTGTGTGTGTGTGTGTGAAAAAGTGTAAGAATATAGTGCTTATTGAGTCAGATTGTCAAAGATCTCTGTGCCCATGGGAGGTGCTCACCAAATATCTTTGCTAATAATGGTAGAGAGGTACTTGATGCTTATGTCAAAAACCTTTGACGATATTTAAAAGCTACTAATAGCAAACTGACAACTTTATGCAAAAGGAGCTGATACGTTTTGAATTCTTGTAAACCAAGATGAATTTCAGAATCTTGCACAGAAACAAAGTATTAAACTCTGTTATTAACACGAAATGAAAATTGCGTTCTTTCCTTTACAATTTTCTCTCCCAGTGACTGTTCTCTCCGATCTTTTCAAAGTGGCCTTTGTCTTCTGAATGGCCAACCCCTGCCTTCTGGAGGCCTGCGACCAAGAGCCGCTTGAATTATAAGCTTCCAGCCCTGTTGAATCCCGTCTCCGAGGGAGGCACATACTGGCCCACATGATACTGCCTTTGTTAAGTTGGAGTAAAGTGGTTGGAAATGGTGAATAAGATACTGCGTCATGAGAATTATCTGCCGGTAAGGGGCAGAGGTGGTGGGGGTATGTTTCCATCTTATACAACTCACAGCTCTCAAATAAAAGAGAGTAAAGTCCCCACCTCCCACCGGGTCCTTCATTTTCCCCTTGAACACACATACTAGTGACTCTTCATGGTTTGATCGCGGCAGGACACGGAGTTCCCCACCTGGCTATTCCTTCAGCCTGTTACATGTACATCCTGTAATGAGGGCGGATCTTCTCTACCCACTTCCTCTTCACAAAGCGTAACGCCTCCCACTTTTCTTCTGCAGGTGGGGTTTCATCTCTGAAAAAGAACATTCCCCTTCTTGAGAATCTCTGCAAGAGCAAGACCAATGAGCTGGAGCTGGATCTATAGATTCTCCCTTCACCGCTGGGCTGCAGCCTGGGCGCCATCCTACAACCGGTTCAGCGCAGCCCACGGCTGGAAGCCAAGTCAGGCCCTTCTGGGACAGTACCTGAGTCCCAGCAGCCTCGGCACCTGTTGGACAATGCGGAGCCTCCTCTAGAACATTGAAAATTTCAGAAAGCTCACTTGATGAAAATGTGATTACGTACACTTTTAAGCCCTCTTAATTGCCCCTGTGTGTCTAACAAGTGTTTGCCAGCATGACATGTGGGTTGAGCATGCAGGCTGTGCCTTTGTTCCCATCCCTCTTCCACCCTTTCCTGGCCGGACAGCTAGCTCTTCCACGGAGGTCTGGCCTCCGGGTTGGTGAGGGAGATGAGGGAGCTAGCAGGGGGCAGGAGAGGGGGAGGGCTCGCACTCGAGGAGGCACCTTCCAGTTCACTCCCTTCCCGCGGGATTTCACCACCCATTCAAGAAGCCCAGTCTCCCCCGTTAAAACCAGTCGCCTCTGACATCCCGATGCTCTTTATTAAACTGGCACCGAGGCACTTAACCTGCCGGATCGCCTGCCTTTCTCCAGACACCTGCCCCACGGCAGACTAAACAAACAGGGACTCTCTGCTGCGCAAAAGTTGGCTTCTTTCACCGGGTGTCCCATCTGCTAAAGGGCCATTGTCTGAGAAAGTGTTCAGCTAGCTGGGGAGCGGGAGCACGCTGCATACTGAACTGCCCCCTTTCCCCCATAAAAAGTCCTCGTTAGCATTTTCTTTTCTCCCCGGTTTTCAGGGCCTGATTTATTCATTGGTTTCACCTCTTCTCCCCTCCCCCTTGGTTCAGCAGGAGAGCCTCCTTGTCTTCGGTTTCTCAGGGGTCATGTCTTTTCAGTCACCAGGACAATGCCCGCTGCTGGCATCTGCTTCCAGATCCAATCAGCCATATTGTGAACACATCCTGCCAGAGAATTGTTCCTCCTTTTGCTCGGCTTTGTTGCCAATTTCATGCCATGTATTGCTCCATGTTTTGTGCTTCATGAAGCTGTCACGGGCATAAAAGTGGTCTGACCAGGGTCGTAGTAAAAGGGGTGGGAATGAAACATCCACCAAAATGTTGAGCAGGCCACCCACAGTCCACACACACACACACTCACACACCCACACCCACACCAAGCCCACACACACCCACAGTCCCCATGAAAACACACACACACACACCACACACACACACACACACACACACACACAGTCCACACATGAGCAGAATGCACACACTCACAAGTAACACCCACACACAGTTTACACATGCAACATATACCCACACACAGACCCATCTGGGGCCCTCACACACTTTCCTTTCTTCCTCCCAAATTTAATTGTCACTAGGGAGATGTTTTATACTTCTTCAGAGGGTTGGACAATTTTCTAAGGGGCAGAGAGGGTTTGATTCCTTTAATAAGGATAAGGAAAATATTAAGGGGGGTGAGTATGAAAGTTAGAGGAAGACTTCAGAGTTTTTTTCTTTTTCCTTGGGCGTTTCTAAGTCATGTATAAACTTTAAAAAACTTTTGTACAAAATCTTAAAAAAAAAACTTACCAGAAAGTACTTTACAGGCAAATTACACTATTCCAGATTAAAAGAACATTACAGGAAACATATTCACTTTTTAAAGACATTAACCCCTCATAAAAAAACAACAATATATAAAGGCCAAGTCTGGATCTATAGATTTTTCCCTCCACATGTCAGCAAAAGCTTAAAAATCAGCCTCCTGGGTTGGGGGAGGCATCCATGAGCCCCTCCTCTCAAGTTGTGGTTCTTGGGCACAGGAGTATCCCAACGCATCAAGAGGCCCTTTGTAAACCGGGGATTAGCCTGCCGGAGCACAAAAGACCAAGCCGCGCTGCAAAGCCTTGCTGAGACCCAGCTCTCAGGAAGGAGGGGAGCCGGCCTGCAGGCCCCTCACCCGGAGCCCCACTGACTGAATTGGGCCTGACTGCTGGCCGCCCGCCAGCTGAGGGGACCGTTGCCTTTCTCCTTAATGTCATACGTGAAGGGGAGCGAGGAGAGAAAATGGAGAGTGAAAAGTCAAAATTCTCACAACAAAAATGTCCTCAAAGTGTTCTCGTTTTCTTATACTGCGTTCTTTGCATTTTTATTCAGAAAGGTTCTTAAAAATTCTGAAGGTAGCTTCTTTACAGTGTGCTCTGTCTGTACTTACGTTTTCTTATGTTTCTATCCCAGCACCCTGAGTAGATTGATCCCCTTTGGGTCGTTGTTGGTTGGTTGTGAATGCCAAGAATTTTACACAAGAGCAGAGCGCGATGTGTGGGCACAGGAGGGCTCCCCACTGGGGGCGTCTCCTCTTCATCTCCCACCTCTAACAACCAAACACAGAAGCTCATTCCGGTGCTTAAGACTTCCATCACTGGAGGCCCTCCTCTAGAGAATTATAAGCTGTTATCCCAAAAGGACATAACAAAAAGGCACATCTGGAATCCCTGGGGCACATCTAAACATGAAGTTTTGAGCACCCACATATTCACATGAGTGAGGAGTAGCCACTCACCACTGAGTGAAACAAAGGTGCTTAGGCCGCCCAGTCTGTGGCATCTGGGGAGAGAGAGCAGCTCGAGCGGACTAAGACACATCTTAAGGTGGGGTAAGTGTGTCAGAAATGTTCAGAAAGAAAGGGGGAAACATCTAAGCATAGCACGCTACGGACATAAATGGGGTGTCCCTTCATAGACCGTCCTGGGACGGGATGTTCAGGGTTGGGATTTTTCTCCACCCCCATCCTACCTCAGTCTTGATTAACTTCCTGGGCCTTTGGACTCTTTGCCCCCTCTGGGCGATGTCCACTCCTGAAACGTAATTCATCATCGGGGTTTTCTGAGAACCGGAACGTGTCACAGACAGAGTTAACACGCACAAAATCAAGGCGAAGGAAGCCGACGCAAGGAAACGACTGCAAGTTTGCACTTCACCCACCTACCCTGGCCACACCTGCGTGTGGTTCCCCCGCAGCTCTGCCCTCCCTAGACACTGCGGAGCGTCGACTATGTCAACTGAGGTTTACAAAGACGAGTGAGCCACAACCCCGGCGCTCCAAGAGCCTCGAATCTGGTAACGGACAGGCCCTTGCACCAAACGTTACAATTGAATGTGTCACAGCATAAGCATTGTTCTACAAAAGTAGGGTAAAGGGTGAGTGACTTCCCAGGAAAAGCATTTTCCTTCTGTAAGTGGAAGGAAAATTCCACTTATGTTTTACTTTAGCAAAAGCCAAAAGTATACAAGAATCTGGTATATTGAATGAATAGGGGGGTGTGCAATGGAGGAAAATATAAGATGCTTAGATTTTAAGGAAGGGAGAGTTAGGACACAATGTCCCCGTATAAAAGAGGGGCCACACTAAGAAGTTGTTTTCCATGGCACACAGGAGTGGAGACTGAAGGGAGATAAAGAATAAACACTTTGGTGCTGTCGGTCCTAAGAGAATAGAAGATGCCCTCAAATACCCAGTTTTCTAACTTAACCCCTGAGTACCCCAGTCTTTTGCTTTTCTCATGACTTCATTATTTCTAACTTTTTCAAGGGCCTTTTGAAATTCTAAATGCATCCAAAATGTGCTCTCTCTTTTTTTGTTGTTGTTGTTTCGTGATTTTTTTTCTTTCTCCCCATCACCCTATACTTTTTATTTATGTTGAACAAGGACATTGAGCCAGCAAGGCTCGTGAGAGGGCCAGAGCCAGCTTTGTGCTCTGTGTGAGCGTGTATGTGTGTGTTAAACAATTTCATGGACATCTGTCATGCACAGTTAACTTTGCATTGCTGCATTTTAAGCGGTGGGCCCAGGCTTGGCCGGCAGTGATAAAGTAGCTGGCAGTTTTCAAAAAGCCACAGGATAACAGAGCATGAATCATAAAACACACTACTGTGTAGCAATATCCAAGTTCATTCAATGCAATGAAACCATGCAGAGGTCCTTTATCCCCAGCTAATTATGTGGAAACGTCTAAGACAATAAAGCATCTGGTGGTCTTTCTTCCCCGTTTCAATTTTTCTCAATATTGTGACAGGGCGAAGTATTGTCCCTTTCCCAGGGTAGTTGCAGTGAAGAGGAGTAAAAGCAAGGGTCAGGGAAGAGCAAATAGATGAATTTATAACTTTCTTTTTATTTATTCCTTCCCCATTGTCTCTCTGGAAGTCTTCCTTCGGGGCTGTATTTTGCGATCACTATTCTCATTGCAGTCTGCTTGAATCCCCTTTTCTCCTTCTATTAGAAAAAAAATACCACCCAAACTGCCAGGCCCTCTACTAGTATGAGTCCCTTGTTGCTGGTGGGGCTTTCTGCCCCAGGGGGACCAGCGATTTAAATCTAAGATTTATTGTGACGCTCTGGACTCAGGTTAAGGGAAGAGTGCGTTTTTTCCAAGAATGAAATCTAATATGCGGTTTTCCTTTCCACCAGAAAGAGGTGATGAGAATGGTCCCTGTGATTAACGTTTTCCCTGAGAGGGTTCCCTGTAATTGCCCTGCAACATGGTTCTTTCTGCCATTCTCTGGAAAACACACGCAAATGCCATGCGTTGCACTCCTGGGGGTTTTGATGAAAGCCCCTTTACAGCTAAGCACTGTGAATGAGGCCCAAGCCAGAGGCTGATGAGGTGACTAATTGGTACCACTAGCTTAAAAAGCTAATAAGTTAATTAGATTAACTTCGTTTGTGTTTGCACAGGGCTTTGAAGAGGGAAACACTACAGGAGCCCTAAGCTTCTTTGAATTGAGATTGGATGCAGCTCCATGCTGGGTACAAGCTTTCCCTGAACAACAAATCTATTGTGGTCATATCCCGTTTTGTTTTGTTCTATTATTTAATTCCTCGGCCACTTCCCAATCTTTCTCAAAAGCCAAATTAAAGTGACATAATATGCCGTTAGCATCTCCTAAGGCAGCATTTTTACTCACTATCAATCTAAATTTCATTCAAACCATTATGAATGTTTTATTTTCCCATTTTCTCTGAGTATAATTGTGTCATAACAGCCAAATCGTTTTAATGCCAACTTAAGAATCAAGCCAGAATCTTTTCAATCCAAAGGTAGAAATAATTATTAGAGAATTTACTAGAGTGGTATTTATATTCTCTTTGGATTGCTTAATTATCTCACACTTTGAAAATGCAGTGAGGCCTAGAGTCACAGCGTCACTGTTTTTTATGGAGTTTTTAGCACTAAGTAAATTTTGTATTCATCATCAATATCTCCCTTCATCTCTCTCTCTCTCTCTCTCTCTCTCTGCCTATTCACCTTTCCAACCACCCAGCCACCCATCCATCCATCCATTCATCCAGCTGGCTATTGAATGTATTCAGCAAACATTGAACAAGACACTAAAGATCTGCTTGTGGATTCACAGTGAGGAAGACAGGGTACAGCGAACTTTTAATCTAGGACACATAATATCTCTTCTGGATAAAGTACCTAAAAGCAAAGCAAGGAGAGAAATGATTGAGCTAGAAGACCCAGGGGAGATTTCAAGGACGAGGTGGCTTTTAAGCTACACCATAAAGAGTTTTAACAAGAGAAGATGGAGAAAAGGTTCTCCCTGCGTGAAAGTTCTAACAAGAGGAGATGGAGAAAAGGTTCTCCCAGCAGAAACAAAGGTTCTGACAAGGACGGGTGCATGGCACATCCAATAAACAGAACACAATCCCATATGGCTGAGGAAGCAAGAGATGGGGCTGAAAAAGCAGATGGGGTCAAATCATCAAGATGGAGTCTTTATCTGGTTTCTGGTTTCAGCTATTATTGATCTCTCTCTCTCTCTCTCTCTCTCTCTCTCTCAAAATCAATAAAAATGTATTTTTAAAAAATAAATAGATAAAAATAAAAGGCAATTAAGAACTCATTGCCAAAACCGGTTTGGCTCATTGGATAGAGCGTTGGCCTGCGGACTGAAAGGTCCCGGGTTCGATTCCGGTCAAGGGCATGTACCTTGGTTGCGGGCACATCCCTGGTGGGGGCTTTGCGGGAGGCAGCTGATTAATGATTCTCTCTCCTCGATGTTTCTAACTCTCTATCCCTCTCTCTTCTTCTCTGTAAAAAATCAATAAAATATATTTTTTTAAAGAAAAAGAACTCATGGTTGCCAGAGGGGAAGAATAAGGGAATCAGGTGAAAAAAGGTGAAGAGGTAACTACCACCTTCCACTTATAAAATAAATAAATCAGAGGGATGCAATGTTAGCACAGGGAATATAATCAATATTATCATAATAACTTTGTATGGTGACAGATAGTTATTAGACACCATGGTGACCACAATGTAAGGTATATAAATGTCAAGTCACTACATTTTACACCTGAAACTAAAAGAATATTTTATGTCACTATACTTTAATTATTAAAAGAAGTAGAAATCCAAACCAAAGTGATGGCAAAAAGTAATAAAAAAGAAAGGGAAGAAAAAAGACATATCAAACAATTATGAGCTTTTTAAGTAAAAATAAAAATTTTTAAAGAGCTGATTAGAAATCAAAATGTGTACTTTATCCACATAAAATCACACTTTTTAAATTTATGGTTTTATCATCTTTGGACGGTAGGCTTAAAAGTGTTTGCTTAGTACTTTTGTAACTTATTTTTCTCAGTAATTAATATGTATCATTTATGAAGTGAAAGGCTTTAAATTTGATCAATTAATGTTAAGAAAGTAGCATCCCTAGAGGAAAAACTTAGCAAGTAATTCAGATGGGAATTACTGCTATTCTAGCACCCAGATCTTGGTTTCTAATCTCCAGCAAAAGGAACTAGGGCTCCTTGAAGAGATGGCTAATTCTAGAACTGGGGCAAAAAAACATATAAGATGATCCTGAAACAGCTTGTAGGGCCAAAATGTTAGATGTTAGATATTCCTCTCTCTCTCTCTCTCTCTCTCTCTCTCTCTCTCTCTCTCTCTCACACACACACACACACACACACACACACTGATGGGGATATGGCAAAGGAGCACAGCACCTATTATATGAGTATCTCGAGGTGATACTATATGAGCAGATGAAGTATCCAGCTGAGTCCCACCAACCCACAGAATTATGAGGAATATTAGTCATGTTGTTTTAAGCCACTAAATTTTGGGGTGCTTTGTTTTATAGAAATAGATAATAAAGACAGATACACTTTCCTCTTATTAAATTAGTAAAGATATATTTTTAATGTTAATGTTGTTAAGAGTACATCAAGGTATGACCAGTCAAAATTAAAACTCTACATGCTGCCAAATATCTAATGATTCAGTAGGATATTCAGATATTCACAAATATTAGAAGTCTATGATTACAATTTTTCAATCTTTCCATTATTGGTGGCTTCCTTAATGAGTGACAATATTCTGTTTAAAATATAATTTGCTTTACTGGTATATTTGGAGATGACTGAAACCATATATTCTAATTTTTAAAACAAACGATGAAGAGAAGGCAGAACTTTCAAGGTTTAATTCTTCCAGCTGAGTAAATTCATCCTTTGACTGAGACGCTAAGGAAGTTTAAATATAAATATCTGAAGAAAAAAAGAATAAAGACAAACATGTTGAAACAAAAAAAAATTAGGGCACAATACAAAATGTTTTGATTGTCAGGATGTGAGATGTTTGGGTCATTGGACAGAAGTGGGGTAAAAAATAACTTTCCTGTGCCACAGAGGAAGAAAAAGTAAAAAGTGTGGCCATCAGCTATCTAATGTTAGTGATTTCTCTAAGTTAAAAGGATATCAGAATATCTTAAAATGTCAATTAGAAGAGATATATTTAATCATTTTGTTCTTGTCAGAAAAGTAGTAAGTCCACATACAAGTAACTTGCCCAATACAACTTGGTGGCAGCAGAGCAAGCAGGTACCCGAAGAGGCCCAATGATCTAGGGGCTTCCCTTCCCATCTGAAGATGTCACAGTAGATGCTACAATCCACTGAAGGTTATATTCTAACCATTGGTTATAATGTTAATGAGCACATTGTCTTTGTAAATCTGATTTTACTAGTATATCTTCTGCTGAATTAATTCATTTTTAAGTTAACTTCGCCATTGTGATTTATTGAACTCTAGGGGTGCACATGCATATAGACATGGTATGTATAAATAAGTCTATTCATGCTGCTTCCACTTGCCTTATTTTCTTCATAATCCTCTGAGTTTTCTTTTTCCCTCCATCATTTTTCACACCATGATGTCATTACTATCTTTTAAGTAACAAACCCACTGGCTTTTCTCCATCACATTTGCTTCTGTTGACCATGTCCTCTTTAGTGGAACTCCTGGTTTATAGTTATGATGACACTATGGGCTCTTTTTTCACTTGTCTTTACTCTTTCTCATTCTCCATTACTGCTCCTCTTCCTTCATTCTTTACACGTTAGTGTTCCATCCTTAGCCCTTGCCAGACTCATCTTATCTTAACTAACTACTGGACCTTCTAACCAGCAGCCCCTTCAAGCTTTCCACTGACAAGCAGTGCCACCCTTTCTTTCTCCACTAATTGAAAATCTAGTTATTTTTCCCAAGATGTTTAAAATACTATGGCACATGCCTCACCTTCTTTATTTAAAGGACCAACACATTCTTTGTACTCCAATAGCACAGACACATGTTATGTGCCACTGGAATACAGAAAGACTATCTACAGTAGTGGTTGGGTGTGGACTCAAGAGTTAGACTGCCTTGCTTTGAATTTTGTCTGCTTTTAATTATGCCTCAGCTTCCTCGTCCTTCAAATGGGAATGATAACAGTAGTGATCCCCTATAGTGCAATGAGTATTAAATGAGTTAATATATGTAAAAAAATCTATAACAGTACTAAGAACAGATTTACTTCTCAAGAATGGTTAACTATAAGAGTTATTGTAGCATGTTACCATATTGAACTGAAATTATTTTTTACTTATCCAACTCTGTTACTAGAAAATGAGAACCTTGAAAAAGTTCAAGATTCTATACCCAACTCATACTACAGAGCACGTAACAGGTGTGTAAACTATTGATCAAATAGAGAACTTTAGGTGAGAGTAAATGGAGAATGAAATAAAGTGATATCGATTTGGGAGAATACCACAGTTCCCTTGGCCAGACAAAGTCATGATGCCCCTGTAATAAAGATTGTAAAACTACCACAAATGGGAAAGATAAAGTAATAGTAAGAGACTTCAACTACCTGACGAGGTGCAGGAGACTATAAATGCTGACAGCAGGGCTTCAGTTAAGTAATTGACTTGCCTGAAACACAGAGGATAATGGAAGAAATGAGAACTACAAATAATTCAGACCAACAAGAAAGAACCATTTGGAGGCACAAAAATAGAATTTGGGAGGAATTAAATTTAACAAAGATATATTTTTAGTTATCACAAATTCTTGAATGTTTTTTGTATTTTTCTTTTCTGTCACCTATCCCTTTCTACTTTTCTTTATCATCAATTTACACAAATGTAACCTCTTTTAGATTGTCGATCTCAAAAGGGAAGTACTGTATCTTCCACATTTTGCCTCTCTGACAGCATGTAATGCAGTCCCTTTCACCTAAGAATCAGTTAATATTTGTTGACTGACTAAATGAAAAGAAACCAAGAAGTATAAATGGAAAAGAAAGGGGCATATGAATGTCAAATTGCTAGTGGAATCTGCAGGATTTAGTGATTTTTAAGATATGCTAGTGGAATAGAGAAGAAATTATTCAAGGCCCAAAATTCTGGTCACATCAATGATTCTCTCCCATCATTGATGTTTCTATCTCTTTCTATTTGAAGTCTACCCTTTTCTAATTAAACTGGGTTAGAGGAGTATTGGGAAAATTGTATAATGAAATAAAAAATCAGAGAAGCTGGCTAAGAATCAGATGTCATTTACAACTGAATTTCAGAAGCAAGTAAATGAGTTGGTTCAGACTTGCTGACTGGGGGTGTTGGGTGAAATATCCAAATGGAAAAATCCAGGCTGCGGTTGACTGGATGAATCTAGAGCCCAGGAGAAGATTCTGGACTAGAGTCAGATATGACAGCCAGCCACATAAAGGTAGGAACTGAAGACACTAAAGGAGAAGAGACTGCTGGAGGGTTTGTGAAAACAAACAAGAGAAAGGCTCCAAGAATAATGCTATAGGAAAAGAAAGGAGAAACATTCAGTAAGATTCAGATCAAGCAATGAGAGAAGAAGGAAAGGAATTAGTAGCATGAGTGTCTCAGAGGGAGCCAACGTGAGAAAGGAATTTCTTGAAGGAGCCTGTAGTCAACCATGTCAAATGCACGGGGGGTCAGAAGAACCTGAGAAAAAGCCATTGGCCTTATAGTTTCAGGAGTTTCACAGGAGCAGGGTAGCTATGGTGAAAAGCTAACACCCCAAAAACCTTAATAAAATTAAGATAATGACTTAGCAGACCACTTTCCAGAAACTGGAATTGAAGGAAAAGGAGTTAGGACCTACTTGTTGTCAGAACAAATGAATAAGTGAAGAGATCGAACATGCAGGTTCTTCCAGGTGTGGATATATGGAAGCCAACAAACAGAAAAGTTTCAGATGGAATATCAAATATCTGACATAGGAGGGACTCTAGACAGCACCCAGGTCAAATATCTGATGTTACCTAGGAAGAAACTCAGAATGTTAGGTGGGTAGTTCAAAGTCACCCAGCAAGTTCATGTCAGGATAGAGATTTAAATGAAGGTCTCCTATCTCTCAGGTGGCTAATATTTCCACTACACTGCCTTTGCCACATGAACCTTAAGCTTGGCAAATAACAAAGCAACAACAACAAAAATAAGTTTATACCTTTTCTTATCCTCCTTCCAGTTACCTCTTCTAGCCTATCTATCACCCCTCATGCAGAGACAATATTCCTCCTTCCTAATTGATCTGTAGTAAGCTATTGCTTTTCATGGGAAAGGGGGCAAATGGATGTTTCCAAGGTTACTGACAAGGACCTGATGCTTTCCCTAGCAAACCGGCATTCACCTTGCCATGACAACGCAAGACCCCACGGGGCCAAATTCACATGTGCAGGGAAATTTGGCAGGACCAGCATTGATGGAGAAACAGCTCGTCCTCTTTTTTTTCATACACGCAGAGTCTACACAGCCAACGTGGGCTAGAAGGGAGGACGGAGCAATAATCTGGCAAACTCGGGCATTGTAAAAACCCAATCCAACCACTCGGGCCTCCAGGCAAAGAAAAACATTTTCCCTGGCCCTGCCAAGTTCTCTCCATGCTCCGGGATCTAGGCCTCAGGGATTTGTGGCTCCCAAATGGTGGCATTGCCAAGTTGGCATGGGATTATGTGAGGCCTCTGTCCAATAGAACATTGGCCTCCATCCTTCCTGCTTTCTCAGTCCCCCATGGCACTAAGGGGCTATTTGGGAAGGAACACTTCCTCTGTGCAGCCACTAGGGGACCTTTTAATGCACTACATTGGTAATGCAGTGCCTGGGGTCTAGCTAATGCAGATTCACTGGCAGGGGATCCAGATTCAACGGTAATAGGTGATTTAACAAACCATGGCCAATTACAATGCTGCATTTATTACTTCATTCATTGGCTTCACTTACTGGCTGGCTCCAGCCAGCTCTAGTGGAATAAGATATTTCTCGTCAGTAAGTTGCTTTCCTTGGATTGCCTCTTCTAGGAATCGGAGTCCAGACTTTTAAAGTAAATGAAAGAACGATTTTCAGTATCTTCTCCATATAAAAGGGACCTGGGGTATCAGGCCTTATGGACTCCTCTCTCTGTGTCGAAGTCACTGGTTAGATAGCTGGCAACTCCTTCAGGCCAGGGGGAAACCTGGAATTTCAGAATTATTTCTTTAAAATGCTTACATCTTTAAGTTGCTTTGGCCATGCCTAATACACCTGCCCCAATGGGGAACATTGCAGTTTTGGCAGAAACACACCTATTCTTAGCATGGTCGTATCTATTCATGCAGGAATAAAGGCTGATGGGGCTGCTAACACTTACCTAGCCACAAGAACAGATTACCCCAAGTATTCTCCCTGCCACCCCTCCCCCAAAAGGCTCATAACAATAACAATATTGGAGACATCTGGTAATTTGCCTCTTTCAAAGCTGACACAAACCTTGGAGGACAAATAATGTATTCAGCAGCCACCTAGTCAGCGATGCAAAATGGTCCCTGGGTCCAAGGCTATGATACATTAGAATATAATTTGGCTGGAGCTTTTCTCTCTATTATGGAGAACAAATGCATTTTTGAATGACTTGAAGAAGAGGTCATGCTATTACTTCTGATGGGTAAGCTCAGAGAGGGTCAGAGAGGAGACCCAGTGCAGATAAGCCCCTGGAAAATATATATGTTCTTTCAAACCTAATCCTATTTTTTAGGTCTCTCTCTTCACTTTCAGGGCAGGAAGCTTTGGCTGTCCTCTGGGGATCTACTTCCAGCTTGTTGGGAGGTCTCAGGCAACTGCTGAATCTCTGGACACCCACCCCAGTTACTTCTTCTGTAGGGTACGGGAAATGCCAGCACCCTTAGGCGCAGGGGTCACTGAAAAGTTGTTGTTGCTGCTGCTACTGTTGTTGTGGTTTGCTTCTCAAAAGACTAGACTCTAGCCAATTTCCAAGAGCTTTGAGATAGCTGGGTATCCTTTCTAAGCATGTTACAAAGATGCCTGTTTGCTTAAAGCTGTGGCATCTTTTCAGTCCTCATCCCTCCCCCCTCCCCCCTGCCTTGTCTGTTTTCTGCACAGACTCATGTCCATAAAAGAACCAACTTAAGTTCTTTTACTAAGGAGCTCAAGCTCCTAAATCTCACAACCAATCAGGCAGTATATTTAGAGAGAAGGCAAATAAGCCTTAAATAGTCTTAGCCAAACCCTTCCAACAAAACTGCTTAGCCCTGCATTCTATTTGCAGTCTACCCTTTCCTAATTAAACTGGGTTAGAGAAGGATTGGGGAAATTGTATAATGAAATTAAAAAAAAATCAATTTTACTTATTCTGACTGGCTCTGAGTGACTGTTAGAAATCATGACTAAGATTGAACTTTTTTTCTGTCTTCACATATTTTTACATGTGCTATAGGTTGAGCAAGCTTCCAAGCCTAGGTCATAGCAAACCCCGTTGGTGTTCATTGGTAGAGACCAAGTAGGCATACGAGGGCCAGGTTTGGCCCACTCTATGAACAGTCTTATAGTCCTCGGAGCAAGTCTTGGCTGTACATCCTTCAGCCTCTGCACCAAGTTTCTTTTTCTTGAGAAAGAGTCACAGTCCATCTGCTGTGCAAATACACAAATACAAAACCATCACCCGTTTCATTAGGAATTAGTCCCCACCAGGATACAGCAGCCCTTTCACCTTTCAGATGAGGAATGAATGTTGTAATTGTAGATGGAGCTCCTGAGTGAGGCCTGTCCCGGGGAATGAATGGAGTCAACCTTGGCTCCAGGAAGCCACTGGCCAGTGGTGCCCCAGCAAGTTCTGTACCCAGTGCAAAAACAATATATGCCAATTCTGAGCCTACCCGCTGTTACACTATCTGTTTTTCCACCCCATTGAGTGAGTTTGGGTGGTAAGAAGGAATGATTTGAGTGAAGGTGAGGGCACTAACCATTTCCAAATATCCAGCACATCTGTGCTAGCCCCCAGCAACTACTGTAAATGTGTCTCTGTGTCTCCTTCATGGCCAGTATGTTCATAGCTGGCTTGTGATGCATCCAAAGAATCAGGCTGAACCTCATTGAGTCTTGTATTGTGGTGTTGTTGTTTTTTATATTGTTTACTTTAAATAATGATCAGGTATTATTATTTCTGTAATGAATGAAATGAAATGCTCTGGCATTTTATGTGACGTTCTTCTAGGTATGGGTAAACCCAAAGAGATTAAAGAAGAGCAACATTTAAAACTGAGTCTCTGGGAGGGTCTTAAAAGCCTCCTGACTGTGGTTGTCTCTGGGAAGAGAATTGGGTGCTGGGGAAAAGGGTGTCACTAAATAGCCACCATCAGTGAGAGGGGAGAAAGACGTGGTGTTCAGAGAGATACAAGTTTATTTTACATGGAAAACAAAGACACTTTGTAAGATATAGGCAAACCTCTCCCACATTGCATTTTTAAAAAATCTATCTCTACTGAGGTGATTATTAAGAAAAATAAATTCTAATAATCAGTCTAGAATACAGATTTTAAAAATGTCTCATCAACCCATTTTTATTTTCTCCCTCTCTAATGTAGTCTTTAACACTCTTACCCATAGAAATGACTCAGGTCCCACACTTATAACATTGGTTATTCAAAAATAATTTGATCTCTCTTTATCCTAACCCTCTTTCTTTTAAGTATGTATTTTCTTGCAACTTTCTCAATCCTTCTTAGGGTTTCAGTAATTTGATTAATGTATCTTTTCTTTCCTTTGTAATAATATTTATTGAATACTGACCATTTCTCTCTTTAACTTCACTTATTATGAGTGCATATTAGATGTCAGGCACCATCCTAAGTACTTTATGTTCAGAGTCTCATTTAGTCTTCAGAACAGCCTTATAAAGTACTATTATTATCTCCATTTTGCAAATTAGAAAGACAAATATTAGACCTTGCCCCACCCCTCACAGCAGCCTAGACCTGCACAGTAAGTGCTTACATGCTCAGGCTGTACAACTACTATTCTTTTCTCACCTCTTTATTCAAATTTCATCTTTTTTGCATGTTTCTGCTCATTATCTACTGCCCTTATATGATCTACCTTTTCTTTTCTTTTTTTTCTTCAATATCCCATCATCCCTGTGGCACCATCTTTTATTTTCTTTGCTCAAGCCCAAAATACAATTAGGAGATTCTTTTCAGCGCCTCCTTCCCTGCCTCTCAGAGTCAAAGTGTGGGCACAGCTACTGCAACAATGGCCCTGGGCCATGTGCTACTTGGAAGGGAGGGGATTTCCTACTGATTTAGAGCTATGATACGAAGTTAGATGCTCATTCTTGTCTGTTCTTGGAAATGGTGCCTGTCCCCAAGTTGGGTGACCTACCATCAAATATTTTAATATGATCATGAGAGGAGAGGAATTGTGTTTGACTACACATTAGGGTTTAGCTGGTGTTGTAAGTTAATAGAATAAATACTTTTTCAATGAAATGTAACTTTTATACTTTAAAGAAATGCAAATGGAATCCTGTTGTGAACAAATTTTTTAGCACCAAAATATCAAGCTTTGCAAAAAATGTTATGGGGGGGAGTAATAGGGGGATAAGGACACATATATAATACCTTAATCCAGTGTTTCCCAAACTTTTGACACATGTGTACCCCTTCTATAATTTTTGTAACACTGAGTACCCCTCGTCAAAAAAAATGGATGTATTTTAATACCAATCAAAATATATTTATTTTTTATTTTTTTGGTACATACACAAAATAATAATAAATGAAAAATAAAATTATTCATAATAAAATATAAATAAAATTTATATTATAAATAACATTTATTTGCACACCTGACCATCTCACGCCTCACAAGACTGTCTTGACTTGACTCATGAGAATGTAGAATTAGGCGAAGCTAAGCACAGTGCAGTGCATATCCCCACCAAACTCTTCCCGTACTTCTGGGGGTACGCGTACCACACTTTGGGAAACACACAATAAAGAAAAATTTTAAAAAGAATAAAACAGCGTCACATTTTGAGCAGCTCTTGTTCTGTTCATATCGCAATATTTCAGCAGGGATTGTTATTATTATCATCTTCATGATCACCACTGTTACTATTACATGATGGAAGAGAAGAAATTGAAGAAAAAATATGAAGACTTCAAAAATAAAACACCTGTAAGTCAGGCCTCCACCCTTGCACCTCATGGTGGATTAAGAAAAGATGAGAGGGTCCTGGAACAAGAAAAAATAAAAAAGCATTTGTAGCTAAAATTCATGTTCAAAAGGCCAAGCTGAAAGAAGGAAACATTTTTATCCAAAGATGGACAGGCACGCGGTCACAGACACACACGCTCAGCCTCCTCTGCGTCAGAATCCTTGACCCAGCAGAACCTATGGCAGAAACTCAACTGCGTGACATCACTGCGTGGCGCGTAGTGTGTGCTAATGAATTCATTGCATGGGATCTCCGACCAGAAAGCCATCCCTCCCCCTTCCCTCCCCGGCCCACCCCTTTCTCAACAGCAAGCCAAGTTTGTGTAGCACCACTGTGCTGCTCAGCCCGTGTGCTTAATGCATTCATTAAACAGGAGGCTGGAGATGGTTTCCTATGTTTCTCATTATTTAAAAGAACAAGTTAATCTCCCCTTGGGGGGGGGGGGCAGCAGGGGAACTGAAAACCACATGATCCTCTTAAATAGTTCTTTGCCGGGTCCTCCCCTGTTGACAGGTCTGCTTTCATAATTTTATTGTCCGTGGCTTTGGAGCAAATGTTAGAGAGGTAGAGCTTGTTGATGGGAGGGTGGAAAGGAGGAGAAGGAAGATGAGGCTGGGAGAAGCCTAGGGGGTGAGGGAGAGAAATCCAACCATCCGATAGATGGCGAGTCTTTTATCAGATCTACCTCTTTCCCTCCTCGAGTGCCTATCATATCACACAAACCGCTCCTGAAGAGCCCTCCATTTACCCTCTCCCCTAATTAAATGTGCACTTCATTAATGTAAATTGGGGGTTTAATGCTCTTGTTGAAATTCTGAAGAAAATGCTATGGCCTCGCGAAATGCTTAAGCATCATTGCAAATTAGATTAGGGACCAAGAAAGGCAGTAAAATTAGAATGATAATGGCTGATGTGGCTTCCTGACAGGCATGACTATTCAGGGATCAATGGAATGGAGAACAGTTTCCCCGAGCCCAAAGTGAAAGGCAGGCGCAAACGTCAGCCTACAGATGTGGCTTTTGGAAGCACTTTCAATTAGTTTAATTTGGTAAATGGTGGGGATTTAGAGGCTCCCGGCCAGTCATACAAGACAAGAATACATTGAAATGTTTTTTTTTCACTTTTTAACATAAAATAGGATTGGCTTCCGATTTGCATTTCTCGAACAAGAAGATGGAGAGGGGCGGGGTGGGCGGTGGAGGCTGCAGGGAAAGTTTCCAAAGTGTTTCACCCAGTCTGCTTTTGAAAATGGAAATGACTTTTATAAGCTTGGACTGGAACCTTCCAAACAGTGGGAAAGGAGAGAGCAAATGTGCCCCTCTGGTTCTCAGGGAGGCCTTAAAACCTGATCAGCCAAGAGCCAAATATGTCTGGAAACCTGTGGTCAAAAGCTGGGGTGTTGTTGGGCAGGGGGGGGGGAGAGTACAGGGGGGGTGTAGGTAGTGAAATACACTCAAACTCATTCATCATTTCTCACCGTAAAAATGCTGTATTTTTTATTTTTAAAATATATTTTATTGATTTTTTACAGAAAGGAAGATAGAGGGATAGAGATTTAGAAACATCAATGAGAGAGAAACATTGATCAGCTGCCTCTTGCACACCCCCCACTGGAGATGTACCTGCAACCAAGGTACATGCCCTTGACCGGAATCGAACCCCGGACCTTTCAGTCCGCAGGCTGGTGCTCTATCCACTGAGTCAAACAGGTTTCAGCAATGCTGTATTTTTTTTTTAAATGAATGTTATCTCTCAGTTACAGGACCCCATATCTCGGTGACAGGACCTCTTCTTCTCCTGCCTCCCCCCCCCAAAAAAAAAAAAACTTTAACCACACTTTTAAAATTATCAAAAAAGAGGAATATTCATAATCCTCTCCCACAAGCATTTACCCCAGCACACGTGCTCGAGGTTCTATCCTGAAGGCGTGGACGCGACCTCAGCAGACACTCACTGGGTGGACACTCACTTGGGCTCACTTGGTTAGCGGTGAGAGTTCCTCCTGTTCTTTTTGTTCCCTCCTACCAGTTCCTGCCCACCCCCAAACCACTGGTGTCTTCACTGGAAAATAAGTTGGCACCAATCCGGTGACTGGGGACGTTTGCAAGCAGGACAGCTTCTGTGCACAAAGACCTCCTTCAGATTTGCAGATTTTGACTACAGGTCCCTCCTTGTGTTCCCAGAGTGCTGTCAAGCTCCAGTTGGACCTCCTCCCCGAAGGCGTCGGCATCTTTCCTGAGTGAAGAGGAAGGAGATGATGCGTCAGAAACTACGGTAAATATTACCAAGTCCCCAGTGACTCCCAAAGCCTGTCCAACCTCATGAGCCAGAGCCCTGGTTCACCTCCCAAGTCCATAGGTTCCTTTTATGGATGCACCCCTCGCACCCTTGTGAGGCTAATATTGCAAGTCAGCAGCGAGCATGGCAATAGACAACCCATACAGAAAGGAGTCACTTGCCCAAAAGAAAAGAGCATGACCTCCACATGCTGGTCTGAAAATAGACCAGGGCAAAGGTAAGCTTGAGACGTAGTTTGCACTGTTAATAATTTGGCAGCTAAGAGTTCTCAGCTCATCATGAGGATGGTAGCAAGCAGATCATTGGTGTTACAAGCAAATCCACATTTATGAGTTTCCAAAGACCCCTTTCATAAAGGCCACTTGTCTGCTACAAAACATCCAATAGATGAGAAGCAGGAAAAAATGCCAAGTGAACTATCCCAGTGCAGTTAATATAAATAATATAATAGCTAATATCTGTATAGTACTTTGTTGTCTTCTAAAAACACAAACAAATTCAATAAGTTATTTGACCTATAACAAAATCTTCTGAGGTTGAAAAGAAATAAGGATTTTTTCCTACATTATAAATGAAGAAAATGAGGTTCGGAGGTGACTAGTTACTGTCCCAAACAATTGTAAGGGGCAGAGTATCAAAGCAAAATTCTTCTTTTTCTAATAAGTTTAATATTGCAAAATTGATAGACAATTTTTGAGAAAAATTCAAATAATACAGAAATATACGCAGAAGAAAGTAAAATGCATATCAATAATTACCAGAAATATTTTGCAAACATCTTTTCAAATATATTTATTTGCCTTGATAGATAATATTAATACTGATAATAATAAGAGCTAACATTATTAACTTCTCGTGAGCCAGGTACTACCCTTGGAACTTGGGTATTTGTATGTACTTCTTAGAGCAACTCTGTGAAGTAGATGTAACTTAGAGATGAAGAAAATAAGGCTTGGGGAAGTTAAGTAATTTGGCCAAATTCACACAACTATGCATATTACTTATAAAAATACAGTCATACAGATTATGTAACAGATAACTTACTCTTTCACACAGTATATCATGAGCATCTTTCCTTGTGTCTACCTCATCATATTTCATGGCTGCAAGTACCCTAATCCTATAAAATAAAAGCCTAATATGCTAAGTGTCCAGTTGTCTGGTCAGCCATTCAACCAATCAAAGTGTAATATGCTAATGATATGCTAAGGTCTCTCAACTGCTTGCTATGGCATGCACTGATCACCAGGGGCAGACACTTGGACCAGTAGGTTAACTTGCTGCTGGGGTCTAGCTGATCAGGACTGAGCAAGATGGGCCAGACATGCCCATGAGCCCTCCCACGGTCCTTCCCTGGCTGGTCAACCTGCCACTTCTCTTCCCGCCCCAATAGTGCACCAGTGGGGTCCCTCAACCTGGTCTGTGCTCTCTTACAATCTGGGACCCCTCAGGGAATGTCAGAGAGCCAGTTTCAGCCCAATCCTGCAGGCCAGGCCAAGGAGCACTACTGGTACACGAATTCATGCACTGGCCCTCTAGTTTAATTAATAAATCCCTATTGATGGACTTTAGGTCGCTTTTAGGTTTTTTCCTTTGTAAATACTGGTGTGATGAAAAGCCTGAGCACAGTTTCTTCTACAGTTAGCCAGTCATCTCCTTAGGGTTCATTTTAAACATAAGATTTAGAGCAATACTGAGATTTTCTGATTCCTAGTTTCACATGCTTGCCTCCACTCCCTCTCATGCAGCATCCTCAGGGGTACCATGTTTCCCCGAAAATAAGACAGTGTCTTATATTAATTTTTGCTCCCAAAGATGCGCTAGGTCTTATTTTCAAGGTATGTATTATTTTTCCATGAAGTAGGTCTTATTTTCAGAGGATGTTTTATTTTCGGGGAAACACGGTAGCCTACAGGGTGGGACAAATGTAGCTTTGTAAGTACATGAAACACATAACTTATTGTTTATTAATTATTGCATTATTTTCCACATGAACAATTGTAAACCTACCTTTACAAAAGGATACTCCCCAGTGGGGAGTATGCAAGAGGCAGCTGATAGATGTTTCTAACTCTCTATTCCTCTCCCTTTCTCTATATAAAATTCAATATTTTTTTAAAAAAGACAAGTACAAAGAAGTGTGATAAGTGCTATGATATAAATATTCCCATTATGCTTACATAGCAACCAAGCTGTGTACTCATCCTAGACTGGTGAACTCAGTGAAGGCCTTCCCAGCAGAGGAGGTTTCTGGGAAATCCTGAAGGATGAGCTGCAGTTACCCAGGCAATGGATGGACGTTGCAGACAAAAGTTCTTGTTTAGAAGCTGTGTCCATACACAGGTTCTCTTCCAGGCTCCGTGACCACTCTTTCTCCTGAACCCTTCAGGCTGAAGGGTGGGTGATAATGGATTTCCACCTGCTAACCTCAGGATAGTGGATTCTCCTTTTTTTCATTTTTCAAAAACCCCGCCCTTTGTAAGTAGCCCATTATTAAACTCTCTCCTAACAACCCAGTTTGAGTTTGAGATCTGTTTACTGTCAGGGCTCTGCTTCCTGTCAGTGCCCCCCATACATACATGAAACATTAAACACAACTCTACAGACTTCACAGTCCCCTCAATGCTCCACCTTGACCCTTATCCCAAAGCCTATCCAAGGAGCAGAGAGTGAAAATCCTAGCTCCAGAAGAAATGCATAGCGCTCAAGATTGGCACTGTTCCCTTATTGGCACCAAGATTTCAATGGGACATTTCTCTTCCTGGCGCCAGCTAGAAATGTTCAATTCCATTTCACTTTAATTTGCAATAAATGTGCCTAATTTTATTCTTAATTTCCTACATAGATGGATTTGGCAAGGCGACTTTGCCAGCTCAAAGGTTAAATTCCTGATTGAAAATGCTAATACGGAATTCATTTTCTCAAACACTGATTCTCCAATTATGTGAAATTACTCTTGTTTAGATAAGAATCAGAGGACAGTAGAGATGGAGGTTCCATAGACAAGAACCCAATGGGCTCAACCAAGTTAAAGGTCTATCCATCCCTCCCTCCTAGAAACTGGCCTGCCCCATTGAGGCAACTGTTGTTTGCACTGGATAAGTGTTGACTCTTAAGGATGATTCTTTGTATTTTGTGAGACTCTTCCTCCCTTGGCATTGAAACTACTTTGAGATACGGTCTCAATTTAACTTACCAGGCCCTGGAAGGTGGTTTAAAAAAGAGAGAGAGAGAGAGAGAGAGAGAGAGAGAGAGAGAGAGAGAGAGAGAGAAGAAAAGAATAACACAAGAGATGGGTAACAGCTACTTCCTTGTCCAGAAAATGAGTGACACAGAGAAGGGAGTGGGAAGGATCATTACATTTTTAAATTTATAATGTGTGACGCTTACAGAATTTGAATTTATTCTCTAGTATTTGAAAAAAATAAGTCGGTTTACTTAAAAGATGAGGAAATAAGTAACATTGGGATTCTGTTTAGCAAAGAGATATTGCTCACCTACTACAAGTTATGGAACACCCCGGGCATTGCAAAGAATATAAGGTAATTGAGACACAGTTCCAGACTTCAATTGTCTGCTGTCCTATGGAGGAGACAAAAGTGTACGGAGACAATGATGAGCCAGTAAGGAAGGTGTGACGTCACAGAACAGAGATGGGAGGAGATTCATTGCAAGTCAGTGTGTCTGAGCTGCATATGAAGATATGGTTAGAATTTGGGAAGGATGCACCAAGTGGGATAACTGTCAGCAAAAGCTAGGGAAGTAAAAAAGGACATGAGGAATGACCCCCCCCCCCCAGCTCCTCCCAATGTCCAGCTATGAGGACATCTTACATTTTCCACTGAAGTCCTATTTGTAATAATTATGCCTTATATGAGTATGACACTTTAGTTTTGTAAAGGTCTTCTCAAATAAATAATTTTCTTTAACTTTATAAAAGCATGTCCATTCTACTGTATAGTTGAAGAACCCTGTTAAGAGAGGACAGCAGAGTTGAATGGGACTTTAAAGGAAACTATCATTTTACACATGAGGAAACTGAAGCCTAGTGAGACTATGTGACATTTAGTTAGGAACAGATCCAGAAGTTTCTGAAATTATTTGCCTCACACATATATGTCTTCTAATCAAACCCTGCTTCCATCTGCATGGAATAATTTGTAAGCACAATAAAGCAGCTTTTGATGTATACCCTTGTTTTCTGCCTAGGTGTAGGAAAGTATAAAATGTCCATATCTATCACTTAGAAATATGTTAGAAAAAAATACTATGTCTATCTTAGCATTATTAGGGGTTGTTGTTGTTTGTTTGTTTGTTTTGCTTTTTTAAAATATATTTTATTGATTTTTTATAGAGAGGAAGAGTAAGGGATAGAGAGTTAGAAACATTGACGAGAGAGAAATATGGATCAGCAGCCTTTTGCACACCCCCCACTGGTGATGTGCTCCCAACCAAGGTACATGACCTTGACTGGAATCGAACCTGAGACCTTTCAGTCCGCAGGCCAATGCTCTATCCACTGAGCCAAACCAGTTTCAGCTGCTTTGTTTTATTTTGAGGGGTTTTTACTTTGTCATCTATTTACTGCTATTCACCTGGAATCTCCACACCTGGAGTGGGATTGTGTCTGAGGATAGCTGTAGACTGGGTAGGAAGAAGGCAACTCAGAATTTTGCCTAGTGCCTGCATTCTCTACCCTTCAGAATACTCTGATAGGAGAGGCTAGTGAATGTTTGGAGGAAAATTATATCTTGGCTATTGTAAATAATAAAGCAATGAGCATAGTGGTGCATATATCTTTTTGAATTAGTGTTCTCATATTCTCTGGATAAATTCCCATAAGTGGAAATGCTGAATCATATGTTAGTTTTATTCTTAATTAAGGAATCTCCATACTGTTTTCCATAGTAGCTGGATCAATTTACAAATGATTTACACCAACAGTGTAAATCCCTTTTCTCCCAAACCTCTCCAATACTCTTTGTCTTTTTCATGATAGTCATTCTAACAAATGTGAGGTTATATATCATTGTGGGTTTGATTTGCATTTTCATTTGCAATGAATAAATAAAGAAGATGTGAGATATATATATATATATATATATATATATATATATATATACACTATACAGCCATTAAAAAAAGAAATCTTGCCATTTGTGACATGGATGGACCTTGAATGCATTACGCTAAGTGAAATAAGTTACTAGTAGATGCAAAAAAAAAAAAAAAACACATGATTTCACTCATGTGTGAAATATTTTTTAAAAGAACAAACAAAAGAAAACAAAAGCAAACTCTTAAGAGCAGACAACAGACTAGTGGTTACCAGAGGGAGAGAGGGTAGGTGGAGGGAAAACGGGTAAAGGGGTTCAATTGTATGGTGATGGATAGCAATTAGACTTTTGGTGGAGAACACGATGTAGTTTATACAGATGCTGCACACCTAAAACTTATATAATTTTATAAATGTTACCACAATTTTTTAAAAAAGAATAAAATTAGTACATGTTAGGAATAACTGATGCTATAAAGCTACAAAGTTCTAGAGCAGGGGTAGTTGCTATAAATACCAGCCAAAGTAGCATAGCTGGAAAGGGATATTCATTCTTGAGTTTCCTATATGCAGCACCTAACCTAAATTTCACCTTTTGCTTCTGACTACCCACTCACGAGATGCATCCCCTTCTCATGGACCAGGCCCCCACGCCCATACCCTCTGCATCCCTTGCCTTTTTGAGAAGCTTCCCCCATGCCCCAGCTGGGCCTGAATGATGAGGTGTGGCCCTACAGCTCACTCTCACTTATTCAGCTGTTAAAGCAGCTTAAACCCTCATAAGAACATTAACATTTGGGTGCCAATAACAGATTGACCTTTATTCATAAAGTGCAAATAGTTGGAAGTCGAACAGATTGGTTGCCAACGATTGCCTTTTATGTGCAGTTTAAAGCTTTGATTTCTCTCCCCTTTCTTCCTTTAATCTGACATCGCTGGCTTGAATACGGTTTGCACTCTAAGTAAACAGGGCCGGGGAGGCCTCTGCTTTTGCAGCACAGTTTGCTGGTGAGAAGGAAAAGAGACCAGAGGGTGATTTTAAAAGATTTGCCTTTGGAATTAAACAATTTAAGAATGGGTTGGAAACCCCCAACACTGAATGGAGCAGTTGGAAGAAATCCGAACTGAACTCGAGCAAGAGCCTTTTGCATATGGGCTACTTACCCAAAATTGGCCCATCTAGATGCAGAATGAGAATGTGAGGATTTATATGAACTCTCTTGAAAGTTTACCCCAGGCCATACACAAAAGGAGAACTCAGAAACCCACTGAGCCTATGACTTGAAATGGGACCACACCACGCTGCTTTGTTACCCCTTCTAGCCAGCTGTCAGCATTTTAATGCTTTAAGAGTATGAAGGGTGGCTGAATCCTTTTAAACAAGTAGTGCTTCTTTAAAGCATTCCATGGAAATTCGTATCTCTTAAAGCACAGGCTTTTTAAGATAATCTCCAGCATAGCATTCAGTTCTGGATTTTTTTCCCCCTGATTTATCTTGACAATACTTCACTTTCAACAGCCCAGCCTACGCTTGATAGCAAATGGAGAGTCTTTATAGCATTTTCATAGATAGTATGTGTAAATGCAAAGCTTTCCAGCAGTCAATTGTGCCCATTTAGAAATAATAAAGTCTTTTGTGAGTCAACAGAACGAACACAGGAAATGGAAGGTACGAAGCTCTCACAAATAAGACTTGGCTGTAAGTATAAGGCAGTTTTATGTGAATGCTGGTTCTGCGAGAGCTTTTGCAGTACTTGATAAAAATCTTTACATGTATTTTAGCAGCACTTCTGGAGCATTTCTGTTTGATCCAGACAAGTTAGCATTGTATTGTATATTAACAACTTGGGCTTTAGAATTAGGCAGATTTAGGTTTGTGTCTTGGCCCTTATTAGGAACTCATTAACTGTGTGACTTAGACAAGAAACTTCTCTCAAAGCCTCATTTCCTCCTCTGAATTTATGGGCCACTATAGCACCAGTCTCAGAGGGATGAACGGATATCCCCATGAAGCTCTTAACCCAGTCCCTAGTAAAATGCCCAGTGAAACTTAGTTGTTGTTGGTGGTGTTTTGTTTTGTTTTGTTTTGTTTTTAACAAATTTGATTTTAGATACTGTTGATGTCATACATAGGTCTGTATGGAGAATATGACAAAAAGAAACAGAAAGTACTTCACAGCAGTCCCTCCCTGCACTTAACCACAATAAATAGAAATTGCTATTATTGTTGTTGCTACTTCTTTCTTGTACGCAAACTGTTTCAGCATCTCAAACGACATTATGGTTGTCTTACGGCAGCAAATAGGCCTTTCATGGTTTTGCATCCCCGGATGCTCTGATGCAGTGCTGGATGCAGACGGGTGCTTAATAAATGACTTATTGGCTAACTTTTTCTTCTCTTTTATTGAAAATCACCTGCTCCTGAGTGAAAAATATCGGCATTATCTCATTTTCTTTTCTCTCATTTCCTCCACAGTTGTGAAATTGTTTGGCCATCTTGACAAATAGAGCCTGGTTTCAGCTCCTGAGGAAACTTTTACATGTTATGGTTGTAAAATGAGAAGAAATTAATAATAATTTGATTGAAAATGGGCAAAGAACCTGAACAGACATTTTTTTTCAAAGGGAACAAATAAATGAGCAACAGGTACATGGAAAAGTGCTCAACATCATTAATCATCAGGGAAATGCAAATCACACTACAATGAGATTTCACCTCACACCTGGTAGGATGGCTACTATCCAAAAGACAAGAGATAACAAGTGTTGGTGGAGAAAAGCCAACCTTTGTTCACTGTTGGTGAGAGTGTAAATTGGTGCAGCCATTATGGAAAAGGATATGAAGGTTTCTCAAAAAATTAAAAATGAACTACCATATGATCCAGCAATCTCACTTCTGGATATACTAGTATTTCTAAAGGAAATGAAATCATTATCTTGAAGAGATATTGTCTGCGATGTATTGAAAGAGTGATATTTATAATAGCCAAGATATAGAAATAACCTAAGAGTCCATCAGCAGATGAATGGATAAAGAAACTGTGACATATATGTATGTTATGTATACATACAATGGAATATTACTTAGACATGAGAAAGAAGAAAATCATACCATCTGCAACAATATGGATGTCCCTCTAGGGCATCAACTAAGTGAAAAAAATCAGAAAGGGAACAACAAATACTGTATGATCTCATATGTGAAATCTAAAATGCTGAGCTCATAGAAACAGAGAGTACATTAGTAGTTGCCCAGGGCTGGAGAGATAAGAGAAATGAGCAGATATTGGCCAAAGGATACAAACTTCCAGTTATAAAATGAATAAGTTCTGGGCATCTAATGCATAACATGGTGATTATAGTTAACAATACTGAATTCTATACTTGAAATTTACTTAGAGAGTAAATCTTAAATGTTCTCACCACACACACACAAAAAAAAAAAGATAAGTATGTGAGGTAATGGATGTGTTACATAACCATATTATGGTAATCTTTTCACTACATATATATTTAATCTATTTATTTTATGCATACTTCATGTATGTAATTTAAATATTATAGATCTTATATATGTGTATACAAAATTATCACATTGTACACTTTAAACTTACACAATGTTATATGTCAATTATAACTCAATAAATCTAGGATAAAAGAAGCTATGGATGGTCAGAACTATGACTTATGGGCAAAGGAAAAACCCTTTACACCTCAGTTGCTGCCAATGCTGTCACAATTAGATATAAATATAGATACAAATACAGACACAGATATAGATTAGATGATATAGATATAGACAGATGTAGCTGATACATATAGATGTAGATGTAAATGAAGATGTAGATGGAGTTATATATCTATATCTATACCTATACCTATACCTATATGCTGGTATATATAGATAGAGATACTAGTAGATAGATATACATATACATGATATAGATAATGGTATCTACATAGATATAGATACAGATATAGTAGATATATAAGAGTATCTTTTCTCCAAAAATTCAATGGACTACTAATGTCAAACCTGAGAACAATCACAATAACTTTAGAACTTTGTTTGGGAATCCCAAAACAAAGGCCAGAAAACAAGAAAAGGTTAAAAATGAGACACAAACATAGAAATACACATAAAAATAGTGGTACAGAAGACAAAAAGAAAAAATCAGAAAGAGACGGATATGGTAAATTTTGCAAGACCCTGGAGTTACTCCAAGAAGAGACAAAAGCTGGGGACAATGAGAAACTACTTGTTCTTCCAGGCCTCATGCCCACCCATCCAGATCCAATACTCACCCCAAGTCAGGGCAAAGTCTCATTTCTATTTAATTGTTTTTCTCACAGCTTTTCCTTCCATAATCAGAGACCACGATGCCAACAAGCTCTCAAGCCAAGTCATTTTAATGAGGGAAAGATTTCAAAAAGATTATGAATAGGATTTTAAATGTCTACTGAAATACACACAGAAAAGTCTTCACTGTAAAAACAGGAAAGCTTTATCTTTAAATAAATCCACAATAACAGAGACTTGGCAGGCCCAGGGCTGTTACCTGGCCATCCTGGAAGAGTGAGCTCTTTATGGATTCCACTCCAAGCGTTGGTGCTGACAAAGAGCCCCTAATCTATAGTATTGTCCAGTACTCATGAGAGTCTCATTAATTAGTAACTGATGAGGTACAAAAGGAGTAAATTTTGTTTCAATTTAACGATGACCTTCACTTTGATTCCATTTCCTTGGTGAAAACCTGAAAATTATATGATTGTCCCCAAACAGTAGATTTTTTAAAAGCTCCTCTAGTCAGGCAAATTACTTTAATTTCCTGCCTCTTTGCTGAATGCAAAGTTGCATTGGTCCTAATGCACTTCTGGAAAAAGAACTGATAAGAAAACATAGGTTTTTGGACTGTTGGGGGAATTTTAGATACTAGTAGATAGATATACATATACATATACATATACATATACATATACATATACATATACATGATATAGATATAGATATAGATATAGATATAGATATAGATATAGATATAGATACAGATATAGATATATGATATAAGAGTATCTTTTCTCCAAAATTTCAATGGACTACTAATTATTTGCATTTATGACCAAACAAATTACATAAAAAGTCCGAGGGTGACAAAAATATATTGTTAATATCATCAAAACTAAAAGCACTTAGAGTACATAGGAGATCAATGCCTGGCACAGAATATGTTTTTTAATAAATGTTTGTTGTAGAAACCAAGATGGCAGCATAGGTAATCACCTATACTTGCTGCCTCTCACAACCACATCAAAACCACAACTAAACAGCAGAACAGCTACCACCCAGAACTGCAGGAAAGCTGTCTGAGTGGAAGTTCCACAACTTGTGAGGTGAAGAGAGCTCACTGAGACTGGTAAGAGGTGCGGAGGCATGGAAAATGTTGCACCTGGATGTGCTGTTTTGTTTTGTTTTTAACCAAGAGAAAGATACAAGCTCTTGCTTGCTCTGAACTCCAATTCCAGGTGAGAGTCTGGGGACCCAGACACATACGGGGAGAAACTGGACTGTCTGGCATCAGGATAGGAACGCAAAGGCAGCTTACTTTTAGAGGTGCTCGCTGCGATCATTGTTCCTGCACTGGGTGCAGGATGTGGAGAGCCAGGCACTTCTCTCATTCAGGGCAGCCATTGCTGTTTGTTCCACCCTGGTGATTCCTAGAGAACCTGCACCACCCAATTTACAATCCACGCAAGTTGTGAGCAGCAGTTTTTGCATATGAATGGTCTATTCTTTTGCCTAAAACAAACTTCAGCTACGGGCCCCAGAAATTCCAAAAGAAGGCCCACTGCCTTGCAGCAGCAGCAGCCTTTCTTCACAGGTGGGCCTCATCTGGGCACTTCCAAACCCCATACAAAGAGGAGGAATCTGCAGATGTCTCTGTAGCTCCTGCTGAGATCCAAGAGCCAGTGTACCGAGTGGTCAGAGTGAGACCATATCAGATTACAACTCTTCACATCCATAAGAGACACACTCAAAGGGCAGACTCAGTGAGCACCAAAGTCCTACTGAAGCCAGTCCTGCCCCATAAGAACTGAGCAACAGAAATTCCAGTGTAGACACAGCTGGTCATCACAGCCAATTGGCCTGGAAGTCAATTCCTCCCAGTGATACAGCAATCAAGGATTAACTACAACAAGACTGTGCAGGTGGCCCACAAAGGGGTGTAGCAAGAGTGTCCACCTCAGGTGAGTGGGGAGGCTGAAACACTGAGCCCTATAGGACACCAACCACACAAGGCCACTCTATCAACTCAAGGAGACTTAGCAGCTACCCAGTACATAGAAACAACCAAGTGAAGCAGCAAAAATGTGGAGACAAATGAAAGAAGTGGATGGAAGTAAAATACTGGTTATAGAGTTCAAAACCACGGTTATAAGGTTACTCAGGAATCTTTTAGAAATCTCCAAGAAATTTAGTGAGACCCTCAAAGATATGATAAAGGACTAATCAGAAATTAAGCATACACTGACTTAAATTAAAATATATATATATACACAGAGATCCAACAGCAGACTAGAGTATCCTAAGAATCAAGTCAATGATTTCAAATACGAAGAAGAAAAAACACCCAACAGGAAAAGCAAAAAGAAAAAGAATCCAAAAGTATGAAAATAGTATAAGGAGCCTCTGGGACGACTTTATGTGCACCAACATCAGAATTATGGGGGTGCCAGAAGAAGAGATAGAGCAAGATATTAAAAACATATTTGAAAAAATAAGGACCTGTCCTGAATAACTTAGATCTAAAACTCTCTCCAGCTGAGAGAATCAAAGGTGCTCATGACCCAAATGAGTTAAACTCTAGGGCCATCTTTGGGCTGTTTGTCTCCTTGTGGGAGAGAGTAACAGCTAGGATGCCATAGTGATATTCCACTCGGCTCTAAATACTGGAAGCCACAACGGTTATTTATTCTCATCCCCAAGAACATTCCTAATCTCTTATTAATCAATCCAAAGTCATTCAAAAAGTATCAGGGCAAATTACCCTTCTGCCTAGCTACCTTTCAGTTCTGGACATTCCAAATGTTCTACTCATTGTTTTCCCTCTTAGAACCAGCTTAATGCACACACACACATGAACAGAAACACTCATGGTATGATTTAAGAAAGAGTATCTTTCCTACTTTCTGGTGCAGTTAAAATGTTAGAGACATGTTTGCATCACAAGTAAGCATCAGCAAAGAGAGAGAGAGAGAGAGAGAGAGAGAGAGAGAGAGAAACAATTAGATTTAAAAGTGGGCAGAGATTTCAATAGACATTTTTCCAAAAAAAACATACATATGGCCAATAGGTACATGAAAAGGTGTTCATCAACACTAATCATCATGGAAATGCAAATCAAAAGTAAATGAGATTTACTCATTTGCTTATATGAACTAAGGAACTTATATGTTTACTAGAGGCCTGGTGCTTGAAATTTGAAACTCAGGGGAGAGGGGCTCAGCCTGGCCTGCACCCTTTCAGTGTCCTGGAGCGCTCAGGGGATGTCTGACTGATGGCTTAGAGGAGCGGGCCTACGCCGTCAGGTGGGACATCCTTAGTGCTGCTTTGGAGGTGGGAGAGGCTCCTGCCATCCCTGCTGCACTTGCCAGTAATGAGCCTGGCTTCTGGCTGAGTGGTGCTTCCCCTGTGGGAGCACACTGACCACCAGGGGGCAGCTCCTGCATTGAGCTTCTGGCCCCTGGTAGTCAGTGCACATCATAGCAATTGGTCGTTCTGCTGTTCAGTCTATTTACATATTAGCCTTTTATTATACAGAATATGCACAGCCCATAGACACAGACAATAGTGTGGTAAAGGCCTGGGAGGGGTGGATGTGGGGTGGAGGAGGCCAATGGGGGAAATGGGGATGGGACCTCTGTAATACTTTCAGCAATAAAGGTATTTTAAAAAAATAAATAAATAAAATTACACCTCACACTTGTTAGGATGACTAATATAAAAAAGATAAGTGTTGACAAGGATGGGGAGAAGAGGGGACCCTGGTGCACTATTGATGGGAATGTAAATTGGTGCAACCATTATGGAAAATAGTATGGAAGTGCCTCAAAAAATTAAAAATAGTATTATCATATGGCCTAGCTTCTGGGTGTTTACCCAAAGAAAACAAAAACACTAACTTGAAAAGCTATATCCATCTCCATGTTCACTGCGGCATTATTTATGACAGCAAAAGCATGGAAAATAACCTAAATGTCTATCAAAGAATGAATGATTATATTACTCAGCCATAAAAAATAGGACTCTTGCTATTTGTGACAAAATGGATAAAAATTGATATCATAATGCTAAATGAAATAAGTCAGAGAAAGACAAATACTGTATTATCTCACTTACATGTGGAATCTTTTAAAAATTGAAAAAGTAAATACAGAGAACAGAAAACAGATCAATGGTTGCCAGAGGTGGGAAGGAAGCATGAAATGGGCGAAGGTGATCAAAAGATACAGACTTCTCATTATAAACTAAGTCCTAGTGATGTAACGTACAGCATGGTGGCTAGAGTTAATAATACTGTTTTGTATATTTAGAAGTTGCTGCCGAAACCGGTTTGGCTCAGTGGTAGAGCATCGGTCTGCGGACTGAAAGGTCCCGGGTTCAATTCCAGTCAAGGGCATGTACACTGGTTGCGGGCACATCCCCAGTCGGGGGTGTGCAGGAGGCGGCTGGTCGATGTTTCTCTCTCATCGACGTTTCTAGCTCTCTATCTCTCTCCCTTCCTCTCTGTAAAATATCAATAAAACATATTTTTTTTAATAAAGAAGTTGCTAAGACAGTAGATTTTAAAAGTTCTTATCTTAGTGAAAAAAATTCTAACTATGGGATGATGGATGTTACCTAGACTTACTGTGAAGATAATTTCACAATCTATGCAAATACTGAATCATTATACTGTACAACTGAAATAAAATCATGCATATCAACTATATCTCACTTTAAAAACAGCAAAACAAGTCATCGTCGCTGGGAAGAGTGAGAGAAATCTATCAACAGTTCATACTCAAGTGCAAATTACTAAGATCCAATTGTTTTCCTCCTTTACGTCTGCCTAAAACTTCTGTGGAGTTTCTCATGGATGAGCTCTAAAAAACTATTCTCAATAAAAAGAATGTGTGTGTATAGAGATGAGGTATGTGGTGTATGTAGAGCCCGTGCACCATAAATTTAACAAAAATTTTATTTGCCAAAAGTATAATTGGGAATGCTCTTAAGCTTCTTCTTTTGCATTATTTTTCATTTAATCTCCACACAAGTCTCTGAGATACTATTATCACCAGCCCTATTTTATAAGTGAGAAAAAGATCTCTGGTCCTGGGTGCATGCCGGAGGCAAACAATGGATGTCTCTCTCTCCCTCTCCCTCTTTCCCTCTTTCTCTCACTCTCTCTCTCTCTCTCATTTTCTCCCTCCCTTCCACTCTCTCTAAAAATCAATGGAAAAAATATCCTCAGATGAGGATTAACTTAAAAAAAGAAAGAAAAATAAGGATGTTTGCAAATGTAGGCAAGTTCTTTCACCTTCCTCTTTTTACTTTCCATTGAGTCTCCCAGAGTAAATGCAGTCAAGCTTTGTGCCTCTTCCTTCATCTGGACCATTTTAACAGCGCCTTCCATCCTGGCTTCAATTTCATCTCCAAGCTCGCCAGCATTGGCCTGGGTGGAGCAGCCTGCCTGGCTTTGATAGAAACACCACTGCTGAACTCACACTGCTTTAAGTTGGTGAGTCCAGGTAGAGGATGTTCCACTCTGTTCTGTGCTCCCCTTTATGGGACAGGGTCCACTTTGAGCACACTAAGGGGCAGGAAGCCAAAGAAGGTAATAAATAAGGGCTAGTAATCATTAATGTTTCACAAAGTCCTCCACATTCCTATAAAGTGGAACTTTCATTAATATTATTCCCATTTTCAGGCATGGAAACTGAAAATGGAAAGGTTAAGTAATTTTCCCCAAGATCACACAGCACTTAAATAAAGGGGGAAGAGCTTTCCCTCAAGCAGTCTGATCCCAGAACCTGGGTTCTTAACTAAGCACTATCAAAAAACCTAAGTCACGTGCCCGGCTGCCATGGCTCAGTGGTTGAATGTCAACCTATGAACCAGGAGGTCATGGTTAAATTCCCAGACAGGGCACGTGCCCGGGTTGCGGGTTCAATTCCCAGTACAGAGTGTGCAGGAGGCAGCCGATCAACAATTCTCTCTCATCATTCATATATCTGTCTCTCTCCCTCTTCTTTTCTCTCTGAAACCAATAAAAAGTATTTTAAAATATTTAAAATTTTTTAAAATGAAATCATGTGAGATTTGTCAAGAACCTGAGTGTGTTCATCCTGGTAACCTAGGACTTGGTGATATATGGCAGTCTTCTATTTGAACAGGATGGAGAAGGGAATGCTGAAGTAAAACCCACAAGTAGACATTGTAGGCAGATGAATGGAGCTTTCAGCTTTCTAAACACTAATGCAGACCAAATATGTCTGCATTGATTGGGATGCTTTTAGTTTCAGCTATGAAAATCCAATCCCAAATAGCTTAGCCAAAAAGGAAAATTATAGGAAACTGGATTTCCTGTAACTAGAAAGTAACTGGAATGTGTTAGGGTGGATAGGCATGGCTAGATCTAGGTGTTAAGATGATGTCATAAGCAATCTGTCTTTTTCTCCATCTGTCCACTCTGTTTTTCTGTCTGTTCACATTCTCAGATGGACTCTACCCTGAGAGCAGATATATCACCAGAAGTTCTAGATTTTTGTCATCCTCACAGTTGACAATCCCTCCAGAAATGCACAGAAATTGGTAGTTAATTCTACCCATGGGCATGGGGTGGGAAAATCTGGGAGGACTTTACAGAGGAGGTGACATTTACCTAAATTTTGTTGATGGTTAGGAGTTTCCCAGGAGAAGAAGGATGCGATGAGATGGGCTTTGCTAGATTTGAGGGACTGTTCCATACAGTTCCAGCCTATTGGAGCATGTGGAGACGAACAAGGAAATAAAGATAGCTCCCAGGTTCACTGAAAGCCATTTGCAGAATGGCTAATTCACTGTAAAATCGTGGACTAAAATTAATATTCAGAAAAGCATATTTTAAGTGAAGACCGAGTGTCAATGTTTCATATAGGAAGTTTTTTAGTTGCTGCTGATTTCTTTCAGCCTTTTCTCACTTTTAAACATTTCACCATGTCTTGCCAAATCTTATGGGATACTGTTCTCTATGAAGGAAGTTGTTGCTTTTCTGTTCAGACCTCACGGTTCTAACAATTTAGATTCATACTATTCACGGTGATAGCCACTAGCCACATGTGGCTCTCTAGCTTTAAATTAATTAAAATTAAATGAGATTAAAAGTTCAGCTCTTCAGTCACACTAGCTGCACCTCAAGAGATCAGCAGCCACATGTGACTAGTGGCTATTGTATTGGCCAACGCAGAGAGAACATCTTCGTCTTCACGGAAAGTTCTATTGAATAGTATGTTTTAAACCTGCCTAATGAGTCGTGAGCCCACTGCTTCCCTAGGAGTCTGTCATTGATTCCCTAAGGTCTGTGCCCCACAGCAGCTCATGAGCCACACTCTGCTCCTGCCTTGGTCTCCACCTCCCAAGGCCTGACTTACGTAGGAAGGAAATTTAGAAAACAAGCTTGTGCTTGATTATTTCAATTTTGTTCATTTTCTAGTCTAGCAATAAGATGACTTATTCAAGTGTTTTAATGGTCATTGTGTAAAATTTTCCAGGGGATAGTCTGCCTCAATTAAATCCAAATAAGTGCTATCCTTTTTGGCAATGCTCTTCTTTCTCTCACTCCACTGACCTTCAGAGAATGAGGGAGGGGAAAAGGAATTAAGGGAGGGAGAAATGGAGGAAGGAAGAAAGAGTGGTAAAGAAGGAAGGAAGGAAGGGAGAAAGGAAGGAAGGAAAAAATGAAGGAAGGAAGGAAGGAAGGAAGGAAGGAAGGAAGGAAGGAAGGAAGGAAGGGAGGGAGGGAGGGATGAAGGAGGGAGGGATGAAGGAGGGAGGGAGGGAGGGAGGATGGGAGGCAGGAAGAAAGGAAGAAAGGAAGGGAGGAGAGAGGGAGAGAGCACGCTCAAGAGATCCTCCTGTCAGCAAACTCTTTCCTGAAAATATTAATTCCACTAAAAGCATCAAAAGAGCTTTTTCCCCCTTAAAATGAAAAAAAAATACAGTTGCATAGCAAAATGGAAGGCTTGAATGAACATTTCAAATCCTACCTGTCACAAGCCATTAGTTGAATTGCCTAAAGAAATCCCTTGACAAGTATAAGTGCTGTTTTTCTGTTAGAGTGCTTCATAATGTTGGCCACAAGGAGAAATTTCTCCACAAAAGCTCCCTCTGTTTAATAAAGTGATTTGTTCCAGTAACAGTGATAATAAAATTGCTGAATTGAAACAGGATTGTTCCATGAAGACCTGAATCCAATTTGCTGGACTAGTATGATTACACCTTTATCTCTGTGTTTACTCATTTGTAGAATTGCTACCAGTCTTTCGATATGCAATTAATAGGATTAATGGTTTGCAGGACCAGAGGCGGTGGGAGGGAACAGAACCCTTCAGGGGACCTGGCAGCTGAGAGTGGCCTCTTCAGGGCAGTGCACCTTACTCGCGTTTTTCTCCAGGTTGAATGCCTTGCCTTGTTTTTTTCAAATGAGGTTCCTTTTTCCAGTGAAAATTATTTTGAATACGTATTTGCCGGCGTATAAGACGATTTTTTTGCCCTGAAAAATACCGTATTTGCCAGCGTATAAGAGACTGGGCGTATAAGACGACCCCCTAACATTTCCACTCAAAATACACAGTTTGTTATATACTCGCCATATAAGACTACCCCCCCACTTGGAGGCATATTTTTCAGGGCCAAAAAATCGTCTTATACGCCAGCAAATATGGTAATTATATCTGTCATAATTTATGCCTCTCCCCTTTGTGAGGTCTTCAGAATGCCAATGGTACGGCCTCACAGTCCAAGAAGAACAGGTGAAGGTTAGGGTAACAGTAATGATTTTCTAAAATTTAACTTTTCAGAGATCTATCTTCCCCATCTAATCCCATATTAAAATTCTTGTTACCATTATTAGTGGCTTTAATAACAGAACAAAAAAATTGGCCAACCATTTAATTCCTTACCTAGAAAATTTTGAAGGCTTAAGTGTACACATACTTAAGTTATTTTTGTTACATATGCCTATAGTTTTCCTAAATTCCACTGTCTTTGGGATGGTGCCATATTACACCTTTAAAGGGATTAGTGTAATCAGTTGGTATACAAAGTAAAGTTTACTAAATACATACTCCTTTTGTGTGTGTGGAGGTATTTGTTTGTTTGTTGGGTTGTTTTTTTTTTGTAATAGATCAAGAAATTAGTAAAAATGTATCTAATAATGACAGAAACAAGTGTCTTTATCAGTTGCCAGGATACTTTTATTGAAATACATTTGACATATAGCATTCTGTACATTTAAGGTATATAACATGCTGATGTGACACATTCATATATTGCAATGTAATTGCCACTGTAGTGTTAGCTAGCACCTTTATCACATCACATAATTATTACAAGTGCCATCAAGAAATGCAAAAGGATAAAGAAGATGTAATATATACAACAATAGAATATTATTCGGCCACAAGAAAGCGAATAGAATATCTTAAGACCAGACCTGGGTCGTTTTTCCAACACTGGTGTCTTTGCCTGGGTTCCTAATAAACAGCATAAGGCAATGCTTTATTGAAGCCACAGTCACCAGGAAGCAAGAGTGAGGTAGAAAAAAAATGAAGCTAGGCAGGAAAAAGGGAAAGCATATACAAGATGGTATATTACCAAGTTGATAATCACTGGTAGCTTAGTCATGCTTGGGAGTTCTCTATCCACCTATAGGGAGAATAAAGGGAAGCTCTGTGTCTTAGAAGTCTGTCACAGGGAAGAAGAGAGAGCAAATGCCCACTGGCTCCTTTCTCTCACCTGCCTTTTATTGGTCAACGTTACTTCATTGGGACATTCACAACCAGATGCTTCCCAGTTGTCCAATCCCTCATGAAAGTCATCAGGGAAGTTAGAGCCCAGAATATGGTGTCTTAGCTACTCCATTTCTCTATAAGCTCAATGAAGAACATTCTGGAGACCAGCATTCACCAGAGGGTGGTCAAACAACCCCAGGGATTAGAAAATGAGGCTGTTACAGCTATTGCTTTACAGTCACAGAACAGTATGAGCTGTCACCAAAGTTGATCTGACTGGGAGGCAAGGAAAATCGCCAAGGGCTAGGGAAAGGGGACAAAGCAGATCTGGAAGGATGCATAAATGGAGTCTAACATAACTACCAAGGGTAAATCTATTCTGAAGAGCTGTTCCCACAATAAAGAGGCACATTTTCCCCAGATGTTGATCAAATGTAAAATTATCAGAATATTTGTTGTACATTCTAAAATGACATCTCCTAAACAACCTCCTGTAGATTAGGTGGTAAGAGATGCTATCTAACTGCTACAAAATAAAAGAAATCTCCACCATCTTGGCCAAGAGATATCAATGGATTGAAAGAACATTTGTGATTTCTTATACATATGTGTATAGGTATCCACTAGGGACTGTACCTAAATCCATGGTCTATAGAAGGTTAAGTGTAGATGACATGGAATCTAACAGAACTGAATTTAAATGTTATCCAATTTCTCATAAACTCAATTTCTTCATATGTAAGACCCAATCTCAAAGAACTGTGATGATTAAGTGAGATAATATATGTAATATTTTTAGTATTCAGTTCATAGTGGGGAATCATTAAATGGTGTTAATAGCAGTAAAAGTGATGGTGTTAGACATAATGGTGTACTGATGGGTACCTAAAAGCACAATGAAATATAGAACTTTAAAAAAGAATAGAACTAGAATAATGGATGGGGGAAAGTTGAGTTTCCAGAAAGTTATTGCGGTATAATACTATAATAAACTCAGAGAACATTTACTCTGAAAATCTTGAGCTTTAAATAGGTTAAAATGCCTAGGATTTTGGGAAAAAATAAGTTTTGACATACCTGCCAAGTCATGGTGCCAGAAAAGCATTTATGTCTCAGTTATGAGCTTTATCCAACATCCGTTTCCCAGTTCCTAGTTTTCAGATTCAATTGCTATAGGATTGGGATTTGAACAACAAAATTGGCAATATTTTAAGCTTGATAAATTAGGGCTGCCACCATGACTGCACAGTTATAGAAAAGAGTTAAGCTTGCCCATTTCAAGAGTTTGCCATGAATTTAGCTTTGAGAAAATAGACTTTCATGAACCATCTCAATGCCATACACACTGGAGAAATTTGAAAGGAACATATCTTAATTAAGACTGGTTAAATTTACTTAGGTTAAATTACAAAAACTACTAGTATTTTTCAACCAACTAAAAAGGCTTTGATTGGCCAAAACCGGTGTGGCTCAGTGGTAGAGCGTCGGTCTGCAGACTGAAGGGCCCCGGGTTCGATTCCGGTCAAGGGCATGTACATTGGTTGCGGGCACATCCCTAGTAGGGGGTGTGCAAGAGGCAGCTGGTTGATGTTTCTCTCTCATTGACGTTTCTAGCTCTCTATCTCTCTCCCTTCCTCTCTGTAAAATAATCAATAAAATATATTTTTTTAATAAAAAAATAAAATAAAATAAAATAAAATAAAAAGGCTTTGATCTTTACAGCTGTGTTCCTTAAACTGTGTTCTATGGACCACCAGTGTTCACTATGATGTAATATGAATTTCTCACAAAAACAGGGGAAGAATTTTTGTAGTCATGAATTTGGAGGATCACAGTGTACATTAGCATTTGAATGAACTTGAGAATCTCTTCAGTGAAAAGAAAAAAATAACTCTTTAGATTAACCCTATTTCCAAAATATATGGGCCCTAGAAACAATTTAAGAGCAAACAAATATATTGCTTTCTCACAGAATGCCATGTTTCATGTAACAGTTTTGAAAACCCACAAAAAAAATGTATAAATGAACAACATATCCACACCCTTACATGATTTATATCTTGAAACATTAAAGAGATTTTAATAGTATTTCTGTCCTATATCCTTGAATACCCACACATTTTGAAAATAAAGTTCAGCAACAATTCATAAAATAACCCACAAGTTTACCTAAAATGGTTTATTCATGATATAAGTTTTTCCTTCACTTCTTTCTATTCCATTGTCCACACTAAACCATACTATATACTTTAAGAACCACTTTTTTCATTGGATAGAGTTCTTGCTCAGTCATCTTTACTGGACCTCTTATTCAATTCATCAACAAGAAAGCAATTTTCAACTCCTATGATGAATTCTTAGCTCTGTGTTGAGAGGAATGCAAAAGATATATAAGCTCTGACACTTGGACTCAAGAGCCTTTCAATTTAGCAGGGAGAAGCAAAACTAATATAAGTAAAGCAATTAAACAACAACTCCAGAGGTTTTCAAATAGAGTAAAATCAACATGGGCTGAGATAACTAGAGAAGACTTTGTTGAGGAAATGGACTTGAACATATGAATAGAATATAGGAAAGTGGCAAGGGAGATGGGAGATTTAAGACTGAGGGAAAAGCATGACCAAAGTCAAATGGCAGGAAGAAGTGTTTGGATTCAGGAGGAAGTGGGAGGAAATAAGTATGGAAGTCATCCTGTACTGGAACATTTATGTTATACATATAAAGAAATAAGATTGGCTAAAAATATAGTGGGCTCTACACTGTAGAAGATTCTGACCACCAGATTAAGGAGTTGGATTTGTTTTGTTAGTAGCAGGGAGACATGGTCACAAGTTCACAAATTTGAACCTGGTCAGAAAATAGTTATATGAGTGTTTTAGAAAGATTAGTCTTATATCTCACATGAAAACATTGAAGAGAGAAAGAGAAAGACACTAAAGGCCAAGATTCAAGTTAGAATTCTGCTGAAGTAATTTGTGTGTTGAGGCTATTGACAGATTGGAATGAAATAGGAATGATGAAAAAATATGAATCCATATATCTGAAAGCACAAATAAAAATATTCGGTGAAAGAAAGGGGTAAAATAATACAACCCCAAAGTAACTAGCCTAGGAATATGGGTGATTTTAAGAACTAAGTTTTGGAGAAAGAAGGTAAGTACCGTATTTGCCGGCGTATAAGACGATTTTTTGGCCCTGAAAAATATGCCTCCAAGTGGGGGGTAGTCTTATACTGCGAGTATATAACAAACTGTGTATTTTGAGTGGAAATGTTAGGGGGTCGTCTTATACGCCCAGTCTCTTATACGCTGGCAAATACGGTATTTTTCAGGGCCAAAAAATCGTCTTATACGCCGGCAAATACGGTATTTATTAAGAAATGAAAATACAACTTTTCATGGCCTTCTAATTTAGTTTTCCACAATTTAATTCCAATTTATATATCCTACATTATTTTCCACTACCCCATCATCAATTCAAAAATTAGTTTATGAGCACTTGTTGCATTCCAAGCAATATTCTAGACACTGAAGAAAAAAACAGATGTGGGATGCACCATTTGAAGCAAATGTGGTGATGATATGTAAATAAATAATTGGGAAATGCTAAATTTATCAATATATTCCCTATTTTCAGGTATCTGGGGTAGGTACTAATATTTATTGAGCTCCTATTATGCACCATGCCTTTTAGATTCATTTCATTTCTACATCAACACAAAGAAGTAGATAATGTTATCCCAATTTTCTTAATCTTGATCAAATTTACTAACTGTGAGGTCCCTACTTTTCAGAACCACTGAAGACACCAACAATGTGAAAACCCCTTGGAAAATATTTCTTCCTCTCTTGGCACAACTCCTGGGTGGAGGGCATGGATACTTCATTATGAGAGCAAGACTTGTTAAGGTCCTCCAAGGCTTCAGAGATACTAACCCACCACCAAGACCAAACTACCAGATTACAAAGATATTTTTCAAAGATGCATGTATTTTTTTTTCATATTTTTTATCACCTTGAAGTTGAAACAATCACTGAGGTGTACTATTCTTTTGGTAAAAAAGGATCATTTCATCCAGTCAGGGGTACTTGATATCTGTGTACAGAGAAAAAGCAATGGTTTGCTTCATGGGAATTGTTAATTTTTTGCTAGCATTTTTATAATGTTTTCCCATCATGGAGGTTGCAATTTGCATCCAAATGAACTCTCTATAATGATTTTTTTAAAAGCAATCATAAAATTGCATTAGAGGATTTAGTTTCCAACTCACATTTTTTATCACCGGAATTTATTAAATATAGGAAAATGTTTCATTAATAAGCAGAAATCATTCTTCAAGTATTAAACATTACTTTTAAAAATTATTCTAATGATTGTATTATCACTGTGTGTTGTATTAGTTTTAAAATGCTTCTTTACAGTGGTTTGCTCACAAAATTGGTGATAAGATAACCTTTGCTATTTAAACCTTTTCTGCCTACATCAAATAAAACTAGGACACAGTGGCCAAGACCAACTTAACCTCAGAAGCTTCACTCCAAAGTGAGAAATAAATATTAGCAATTGTCCACTCTGGGACGTGTTCCATCGAATGAGCCTAAAAATGGAGTCGCAGTTCAGTCCGTCTACATTTTACTGTACAGGTAGCCAATTCAGCGTTTTAGGTTTTGTCGCAGTGCCAGTGTTTTCGTTTGGCATGACTTCAAGGGCCTTATGTGTCCAATCCAAGGCAGCCCCCTTCAGGATACATGAGCCAAGCTGACTGCATGCAAAGCAGGCCAGGTCTTGGAATCAGTTTACATGGGCATGTTGTCAGAGAAAGATGTTTATGTGTGTGTGAGAATCTTAAAGGACTGAATAGAAAGATCAGAAGCAAGGTTAAACAGAATGGGACTGGGAAGAATTCCACAGGTCCTTAGAGGACAGGCGGAGGATAAAAGAAGGTACAGTAGGGAGGCAAAAACACAAGTGAATTCTTCACAGTCTGGCTGGCAAGCCCCGCAACAGTGCCATTCTTCAAACAAAACCTCCCTGGGCCTCAGATCCTGCACTGGCCATGCCAGCCCTAGTGATTTACATAAAACCTTCAAGACTTTGATCGGCTACCAAAATGCAAACATTTTAAGCGATGGCCCAAAGAAGCTTGTTTAAAAAACAGTTGATGTAAGGGTTTAAAACAGCCCATTAACAATCTCATGTAGAAATGTGTATACATCTGTGCCCACTCATGCACGCTTCTATGCAAAAGAACACTTTTATAGTCTATTAACAATGCCACGTACTTATTACACATACTCACTTCAAGTCCAAGGAAGTGTTTTTTATTGGCAAATCTAAAGGCAAAAACATATCATTAAACTTTTCTTTCGCGGAACCTCACACTCCTTCCCACCCAAAAAGGGAAAAAGGAAATCATAACCGACCCACCCATCAGACATAAAAAGGATGATTTATAGTTGGGTTTATTCAGACCATAAATTCTTCCATAGGGTAGAATTTTAGCATATGAATTAATCATATACTCTTGGAGGCTGGAAATATCCAGCTCTTTGCTTACAAACAATGCCCCATGTGTGTCAATCTGATAAGTACCCAGGACATTACTACAATCAAATGGCTACTGCAAATAATGCCCAACGACGCACGTTAAATGTGAGCCTCTGTGGAACCTGAGGTATTGCTCAACCTGAGGAATTAACTCAGGGAGCTAGCATGAGAGAGCAACTGGCAAGATTTATAATTATTAAATAAGGAGCCAGAGGGTTAATAGTGTGGCTCCTGTGCTTTAAAGAAATTATTAAATAATATTTGTCTGCCTTGAGGCATTTGGACTCTATTTCCTAGACCTAGTGAGCATAAAGAGCTCCATTCTAATAGAATAATAGCACCCTGGCTCCAAACCATTCCCTTAAAAAATGACTCACTGGTCCAATTTTTCCATACAGAGTCACAGTGAATACTCAGGCTTATGACAGGATATGCTAGTGACCATAGGTAGTCAGCTGCCTTTGAGCTAAGGTTTCCTCCAGCTGGACAGTCAGACAGCAGGAGAGCAACTTCCTAATTCAGAGTGTTGCACTAATCTGAGAAGGCGGGGCTAGGGGCAACATAGTTTCAGTTGTTTTATCTTCAAAAGAAGAATTCTAGACATGGTTCTATCTCAGTGACTCCCAGGCCATAAGTTCCCATTGATACCAAGCCCAGTGCGTTCTGCACTGAAGTTCAGGACTAAGAAACATTAAGAAATGTTAAAACAGAGACCATCTTTGAGCTACAAATAAGACAGGCCTTTCCCAGCTCTTTACCGAATACACTGCTTCTAGAACTAGCCAAGTCTTCTCTGGAACCTACATGGAAGGGAAGTACCCTCCATACTACCAAACAATAACAAAGACTCAACCAGGGTCCCCTCTTGTGGTTTGGGTTCTCCTCCCCTGGTTCACCAACATGCTCCCTATTCACTCTCCTCCTTGCAGTTGAGAAAACATCCTCAAAGCCTTCTTCCTCATATTCTATAGCTTCTAATACTATCACCCATGCCTAGAAGAGCAGGAGTGTACAAAACCCCCCTCCTTCATTCTAGCATTTACAAAGTCTTCACTCCTCCCCCACCCCGACAAAATGGAAATGAAGGAAGTGATTAAAGATGCTACCTGTGGATTCCTGTGAATTTGCTATCTAGCCCAGCTCTTACCAGCTGGGAGGCTCTGGGCAAGCACAGATGCTTCTTGACTTGTGACGGGGTTACATCCTGATAAACCATCGTAGTCAAAAATACCATGTCAAAAATGCATTGAATACACCTAACCCACCGAATATCATAAAAGTACTCAGAGCACATATATAAGCCAACAATTGGCCAAAACAGTGCTTCCCAAAGTGTGGTACACGTACTCCCAGGGGTACAGGAAGAGTGTGGTGGGGGTACGCGTTGCACCGGAGTTTGGTGGGGATATGCACTGCACCATGCTTAGCTGTGCCTAATTCTGTTATCATGAGTCAAGTCAAGACAGTCTTGTAAGGCGTGAGATGGTCCGGTGTGCAAATAAATGTTATTTATAATATAGCTTTTATTTATATTTTATTATGAATAATTTTATTTTTCATTTATTATTATTTTGTGTATGTACCAAAAAAAGAAAAAATAAATATATTTTGATTGTTATTAAAATACATCCATTTTTTTGACGAGGGGTACTCAGCGTTACGAAAATTATAGAAGGGGTACATATATGTCAAAAGTTTGGGAAACACTGATCTAACATGAGCACACTATAGAGTATTGGTTGATTACTCCCATGATCCTGTGGCTGACTGAGAGCTGTGGCCCACTGCCACAGCCCAGCATCATGAGAGAGTTTCATACCACATATCTCTACAGGTACAGTTCCTACTAATGCATATTGCTTTCATAAGTAACTTGAACCATCATAAATTGGAGACTGTCTCTACTGCATCTATTTGAGCTCCTGTTTTCATCTACAAAACGTGAAGGAAGGACCTCACAGGCTCTGACAGAGTAAACGCTGTGTGTAAAATGAAATCTAGGATTATATCTACACAAAAACCTACACCTGCTGTAGCCAATTGGCTCAGTTGTTTGGAGTGTCCTCCCATACACCAAAAGGTTGCGGGTTCGATCCCTGGTCAAGGCCAGTACAGGATGCAACTGATTGATGTTTCTCTCTCTCCCCCTTCCTCTCTCTCTCTAAAAAGCAATAAAAAAACGTATCCTTGGGTTGAGGACTGAAAGAAAAAACGCCTGCACACTTGGCTGTGTATAGCTGCTTTATTCAGAAATGCCAAAACCTGGAAGCAACCAAGGTGTCCTTCAGTAGATGAATGGATAAATAAACAAGTACATCCAGACAATGGAATATTATTCAGCACTAAAAAGAAATGAGCTATCAAGCCATTAAAAAATGTGGACAACCCTTAAGTGAACATTACAAGTGAAAGAAGCCATTTTAAAAGGCTACAGACAATGTGATTATAGTTACAGACAGTCCCTGACTGCCCAGGTGTAGCTGATTCTTCCACCTGCAGGCTGGTGGCTGGAAGCCCGGGAAGGGTGAGTGCAGAGGGCACTGAGAGGGACACCTGCATTGTGCTGCATACTCACAGAGTTAGTGTGAGAATTAAATAAATGAGTACACAGAAGGGTGCAGCGTCATGCCTAGAGAGAGGGAGTACTTCAGTGTTAGCTGTTGTCACTGCAATACATCAGAGGCACTCAACAAATGTCCACTGTGTTCAAATGATGAGCCAGGCAATTGACATGTTACCCATTTAATTCTCACAACAACCCTGAGAAAAAGAAATGTTATTCCCTTTTTGTACAACAGATGATAAAATAGACTCAGGGAAGTGTAACCATAAACTCAAGAGGCAGAATAAACTGATGCTCAACACCTAAATCCATGTTGAAATGCAAAGTTATATAACACTAATAATATATATTGCATTTTATTTTCTACTAGAGGCTCAGTGCACGAATTTGTGCATGGGTTGGGTCCTGCTGGCCTGGCCCCAATTGGGGCGGATCAAGGCTGGGCCTTTCAGGAGGAGGAGATGGCAGGAGGTTGGCCGGCTGGCCCATCCCTATGAGGGCTGATTGGTGTGAGGTGGCTGGGGGATTGGCTGTAGGCGATTGGCCAGCAGGCCGCCCCCAATTGGGATTGGGGGGCTGACTGGGGGTGGGGATGGCTATGGGGAGGGGCTGTGAGTGGTGAACTGGCCAGCCTCACCCCCAAGTGGGGTGGGGGGTGCTGATAGGGTTGCCAGCAACCTGGGGGAGGAGCCATAGGTAGTTGGCTGGCTGGCTCTGCCCCTGATTGGGGTTGGGGAACCTATCTGGAGTGGGGCCAGGCAGGGGGAGGGGCTGCAGGAGATTGGCGAGCCAGCCCACCCCCTATTGGGGTTGGGGGCAATCAAGGGTGGGCCAATGTGGGCGGGGTTGGCCATGGGTAAGGGGGTGGGGCATTTGGCCAGCCGGCCCCACTCTTGTTCCATGTGAGAGAGTCTGGTAGTGGGCAATACTTATTAAAGGATACTTTTGAGAACAGAAACTGGAAAGAATGGTAAAAGAGAAGGTTTGAGCAGAGGAATAAGTAAAGCTGAAAAGCTGGCCCAAGGATCAGCCTCAGCTAACCACATAGAGAGCTCTTGGGTCAATGGAGAAAAAAGGAGACATATGTACCTGATGGGGCCTGTTTGCTGGCCACAGTAGGTGTCATAGTGACCATTTGTTATGGTAGTTACAGTGTTATAGTAGCTGGCTTTTTATATATATAGATATGATAAACAATATAAAATCAACTGCTTTATTTTCATTGTCACTCTAATAGTGGACAACACTTCAGAAAATTGAGAACAAAGTTTGTGCACCTATTTTTCTGAGAAGTTGGAAGTCTCCAAGAATATCTTCATGAATCTACTAGGGAGAGGGACTAAGCTCTATATGATCACTTTAATTAAGTCCCTTATCACGGAGTCCAATCAACATTATTCTCTTGCAATCAAAGTTGCTTGAATTGAAGTAACAGAAATATAAAATTCTCTTAAGCAAAAAAAAAGAAGAAGCAAAGGAAGATTTATTATTTTAAAAAATAATAATCAGAGAACCTCAGGGAGAAAAGAAAGGCAGGTCTGAAAGCTGGCAGGAAAGCAGCAGCCACTCTCTCTGCACTCCCTCTCCCTGGAAGGCATCACATAGTCTCCTCTCTCAGCTTCATCCTTCTTTGCTGATCAATTTTCTCTGCTTCTCTAAGCTCATTACCACCCGCAGCTCTTTACTCAGAGCATTCAAGCAACTGGCCCAGACTGAAACCAGGAATTTCAAAATTTCAAGATATTCTCTCTTCCCCCCTTCTCTCTCTCTCTCTCTCTCTCTCTCTCTCTCTCTCTCTCTCTCTCTCTCTCTCAAACACACACACACACACACACACACACACACACACACACACCACAGATAAAGCTAGACAACTATCATGAGCCTCTAGCAAGTGAATTATTGCTACTTTGTCATATCTCTACCCATTATGCCCTCAAATAATTCATGAAGTTCTGAGCGATTTTGAAGGGGAGTCCAGTTCTCAAGCGTTGGACAGTGAAAAGAGAAATTCAGTAAAGAGGTTTTTAAATCGGACACATTTGAGCTCCCAGAAAATTGCCTATAAGCAGCAGCTGAGCTGGGGGCTGAGCAAGGGCCTTTATGTGATGCTTAATCAGATGGTGATGAGGGAGGGGCCCTGCCAGCCAGCAGCCCACCCAGCCCCGTCAGGAGCCCCGTCAGGGAATAGGGAGCAGTCTGCCGTAGAATTCTCTCACAATGGCCTGGCAGAAATGGATGGTCCACACAGGGAAGGATCAATTGTAAAAAGTGGAATTAGTCATTCTAAATCATGCAGCTGTGGTCGAAGGGAGCTCTTCTAAAAATCATTAAACAATCATGTATTCCTATTGATTTATTCAAAATACCTTGAGGGAAAGCAGATTAAACACAAGGTAAAAGTAAGCTAATGCAGATTAAATGGATGAAGGATGGGCCAAGAGTTCCCTAGGTAGTTTTTGTACTAATGAGAGGAAAATTATATGTACACTATTACCAGGATAAAAGGGTCTATTAGAGGTCTTTTGCTTGACATATTTATGTATTTCAAATACTAAGTAGCATAGTGAATTAGGTTTACTCTGGAAATTTGTTATTTTTATTGCATCTCCAAAGTGATAAACAGAGTTCTCTGTTGAGGGCAGCATGCTGCCTCACTCCGGGAAACCCTGCCTGAACAGACAAACTCCGATGCCACAGCAACTCCCTGGATGTCATTTATTAACATGCTCAGAGCAATTTCACTGCAAGGACGAGGCCTTGAAAGTCCCAGAGCGAAATGCATAACGCAGAGGTGGAAATGAGCTGCAGTGCTCCCAATGCCTGTTCCCTGGGCCACGTTTGAGATGTCCTTTCTTCCTCAGGTGGAATTTATCCAAACACCTCATCGCATCAGAAAAACAGGAATGTGATGTACATGCTTCGCATCATTCTGGTGTGTGGAAGACACAGCGGGGGTTTTGTTCCTCAGAGGAAGAAGCTGAAGCGGAGAAATGGTACATGAGAGGTCCAAGAACACAGAGGAAGTGCGGAATAGTATTCAAACCTTAAATTTCACAGATATCACATGATCTCACTTATTTGTGGAATCTAATGAGCAAAAGGAATTGTCCAACAAAATAAAACATGAAGCATGGAGTCATGGAACAGACTGACATACATCGATGTGGCGGGGGGGTAGGGGAGAGGTGAGAATAGATAGACCAAAGAACTTACATACTTACTAGTCACCTGGTGCACAGATTTGTGCACATTAAAAGGAAATTAATTAGAAGATGGCTGGCGGGGTGGGACAGGGTGAGGTGGGCTGGACTCACCCTGGAGCCAACCTCCCAGGTCCCTCCCAGCAGGCCGCACTGGGTTGGCACTGTGGCTCAAAGGGCATCTGTGAAGAGAGCAGGGTCCCTCTGACAGGTGGGGTCTCTCAGCCTGGCCTGCAGGGATTGGGCCAAAACCAGCTCTCCAACATACCTTGAGAGGTCCCGGAGTACAAGAGGGCACTCTGCAAAGTTGCTGTCATTCAGGGTATGGAATGCAAATGCAAGTGTTCAGTAAATCAGATTTGGGCAGACAGTGCCCCAGCATGAACAGAACCCATAGATGAAGGTGGAATTGCATGGCCCCATGAAGAATCGGGCTCTGGTTTTGGGGTGCATCACCAGAGAACCGCTGCTGCCAAGTCACTGCAACTTGGCAGCTCCTGTGTTGAGTGTCTGCCCCCTGCTCATCATAGCTACTGGTTGGACAGACACTTAACATATTAGCCTTTTATATGTATACTAGAGTCCCCATGCAGGAAGATTCTTGCAATAGGGTTTCCTGCTGCAGTCTCCTCTGCCCTGCCAGCTTCTCTCCCTTCTCCCTACCCTGCCTGCCTCCCTTCCTTCTCAGAAGCCCTGCTTGCTTGCTTCTCCCCAGTTTCGCTCCCTTCTGCAGTGCTTGGCTTCTTTCTACGCTGTCTTCAGTCTTCCCTCTGGCCTGGATATGCGAATTAACCACCATCTTGGTTGGGTTAATTTGCATTCTCACCCTGATTGGCTGGTGAGCATGGCTTGTGGGTGTGGCGAAGGTACGGTCAATTTGCATGTTTCTCTTTTACTAGAGAGGATAGATATGCATAGCCCATGGACTCAGGCAATAAGGTAGTGAAGACCTAGAGAAGGCAATAGGGAGGGGTTGGGAAAAGGGGGATGGAGAGGGGGAATGGAAGAGATCTGTAATACTATCAATAATTAAAAAAAAAAAAAAGACCTTACCAGTAAATTTACTCTTCCTTGGTCTAGGCTTTTTCTGCTACACTGTTTACCAGTGAAACTTGCATTTGTGGTCCACTATTTAACAAATGGGATTATTCTTTAGATGTTTAATATCAAACTGATAGTTCTCCACAAACCAGTTCTATCCTTCATGTTCCTCACTTCCACTATCATCCCAACTTCAGTCACCTAGGAAATTACATCCTTCACCCATCATTCCTCTGGACCAAGAAATATAATTTTACTGATGACCTTGCTTCCGCTCTTTCCTCCCCCAAATCCACTCTGCATCACACTGCAAGCTTAGGCTTCCTAAAATACAGGGTAGGGCAAAAATTGGTTTACAATTGTGAGTACATGAAGCACAGAGTTTTGTTTTTGTATTATTCTTTGTTAATTATTATATTATTTTCCATCTGAACAACTGTAAACCTACTTTTGCCCCACCCTGTATTGCTTCCATCATACCACTCCCTATTCAGAAAATCTAAGGAGGTAGGGTGGCAAGTAAGCATATTTCTCTTCTCAATCTGGAAAGGTGTCCTGGAAGGCTGAGATTTCTGCTGGTTTTGAGTGATGACTTGTAAAGAATGCATTTCTGGTTGATGAAGCTTGTGGTGGCTTCAATCATGAGTGGGTGGATTGAAGGGAATGTCACAAGGTTGTATGGTTAGAGCAAAAGCTGAAAGCTCAGGAGGAGGAAGGAAAGCAAGATTAGTAGAAGGCCTAGAATGTGCATTATGCTAAGCAAAATAAGCCAGTCGGAGAAAGAAAAATATCGCATGATCTCACTCATTGAACACAAACCTCGCTGTTCTATAGCAATGGCTTTAATCAGTATATGAAGATGCAGCATTAGTTCTCAACTCTACAAACAAATATCCAGGCCCACTCAGACCTCTGGATCAGTAATCTTCAGGGGAAAAATTCACAAGTATGTGGTTAAAAAAAAAAAAAAAACACACCTCCATATATTCTGATGCACAACCAGGTAGGAAGCCTCTACCTATTGCATTAGATGCCTTCTATAAGCCATCTACACTAGTTTCAGGTAAATCATATATTTATTTATAGACTATAGTTCTCCAAGTGGCTCTTCTTATCGACAGAACAAATATCATCACATATGCTTGTCTGTGGTCTGGCCCAAAAACTAGAGACAGAACCTATTCTTGCTACGAGGTTAAAAAAAAATCATCACATTTCTTGCCATCTACTTGTGTTCTTCATATGTTCAATATGTTGGAGCTAAAATCCAAAGCAATACTGGCATTTAATGGCATCTTGCCGTTGTCATAACATTAAATTCCGTGGATAAATTAATTCATTCAGTCATTGTTTCAGTTTATAAGAGAAGCCAAGTATATTATTATTCCTAATTTGCTGATAGGGAAACAGGTACAGTGACACTGAAAGACTTGCTCATAGTTACATGAAGTAGATAGTAACAGAACTTAGACTAACAGTTAGTAATATGGTCTTTGTTCATTAATGTCATTTTTCAACAAATTGGACACAACTCCAAAATAATCCCACTCTAAACTATGATAAATGTGACACACAGGGAGAATGGATGTGAAGATGAAGGCAGAGATTGGCGTGATGCAGCAGAGGCCAAGGACTACCAAAGATGTCCAGCACAGAAGCCAGGAGGTGAATGGAGGAAGTTCTCTATCAGAGCCCTCAGGAGGACCAACTTTACAGGCACTTTGATCTTGGATTTCTGGCTTGCAGAACTATGAGAGAATGTGTTTCCATTGCTTAAGTCACTCGGGTTTTAGTATTTTGTTATGGCAGCAGCTCTGGGGAGCTAATACCTATTTTAGCACCGGAAGTATAGTGTGTGGTAATGAATACCTAAAAAAGTGGAAGTGTCTGTGGAATGAGCAGAGGCTGGAAGAGTTGGGGAGTGCATGCCAGAAAAAGCCTTGGTCAAGAGATCTTTGGTAGAAATGTAGAAATTAAAGGCGATTTTGGTGAGAGCTCAGGAAAAAAAAGAGAGGAAAGCAATAGAGAAAGCTTCTCTCATCTCAGAGAATATACAGGACATGAATGTTAGAGGCATACTGGTGAGGTCTCAGACAGAAATGAGGAACATGGTATTTAGACTGGGGGAAAGGCGATCCTTGTAATAATGAGGCAGGATTGGCTGGTTGTGTTCTGTTGAAGGGAAAGTAGGACTTGTAAGTGATAAACTTGGATATTTGGCTGATGATATTTCTAAGAAAATGTTGAAAGCATGATCTGCATTTCTTTGCTGTTTAAGTCAAGTGTAAGAGGACAGAAATAAACTGAAGAAGAAATTGTCACACAAAATGGAAACAGAACTTGAAGATTGGGATATTCTAGGCCTATCTATATTGTGTAAGAAACAGAAAGTGTACTCGGGAGAGAACCCCAATGGTTGTAGCACCTCCTCAGTTGCAGAGGTCTTGGCCATCACTCTGGGCTCAGGTAGTAGGCTGCCATCCTGGTGGGTCTGGAAGATAAAACATCAAATCAAAGAGGATCTTTCCTAAGCCTTAAAATCTAATGGAATTTGCTCTCCGTGTTTTCTGACTTGCTGGGACACAAAGCCTCCTGCCTCCCCAATTACTGCCTTTGGGAATGGGATCTACTATCTTATGCCTGCTCCTCCATTGTATTTTGGAAGGAGACAATCTGTTGTCCAGGTTCACAGTTGAAGAGGACTTTTTCTCCAGGATAAATCTTACCCCTAGTCTTACTCATATCTGATTTGAATATTTAGATGATGAGATTTGGGACTTTGAGGTAATTCTGTTTCTTTGTATCTATTTATTTTATTTATCTATCTATCTATTTATTTGCTTATTTATTTATTTATTTATTTATTCATTTATTTATTTATTTATTTAGAGAGGAAGGTAGAGGGGGAGAGAGAAACATCCATGAGAGAGAACCATTGATTGGCTTCCTCCCTAATCCACTTTACTGGGGATGGAGCCCATATGTGCCCTGACTGGGAATCAACCTGGGGAATTCCTGGTGCCATACCAACAAGGACAAGCTGATGATATTTAGTTGGGATTCTGGACTTAGAGCTGATACTGGGGATATAGTGATGAGATCACTATATTTTGTAAGGATATGAATCTTGGGGAGTCAGAGAATATATTATTATGGATTGAATCTCATTCCCCACAAAAGATATTGATGTCCCCTCCTCCCAGGAATGTGGCCTTAATTTATAAATGGGATCTTTGCAGATTAATTTAAAATAAAGTTATTAGAGTGGGCCCTTATCCAATACAACTTTTATCCTTATAAAGAGGGGAAATTTGGACAAAGACCCGCACACAGGAAGAATACCATGTAAGGACAAGCAGAGATGGGGTGATGGAGCAGAGGCCAGAGAATACAAGGATTGCCAGAAAACCACCAGAGGCTGGGAGGTGCACGGAGGAGAGTCAGCCCTCAGACGGAGCTGAAACCGTCATCTTGGACTTCTGGCCTTCAGAACTGTGTGAAGGTAAATTTCTGTTGTTTGAGTCACCCAGTTTGCAGTGCTTTGTTGTGGCAGTACTAGGAAATTAATACAGCACTCTCTCGGTTTCCTGTGGCTGCTATAGAAGGGTGCCATAGCTTGGTGACTTAAAACAGCAGAGGTTTTGTCTCCTATATTTCTGGAGGCCAGAAGTCCAAAATCAGTTTCTCTGAACCCCAATCAGGGTGTCCGCAGGGCAGGTTCCTTATGGAAGCTCCACAAGGGAGTCTGTTGCTTGTTTTTTTCCAGCTTCTGCTGACTGCTGGCATTCCTTGGCTCTTGGCCATATCATTCCAATCTGTGACCCTGTGGTCATATTGCCTCTGTGTGTGTCAGGTTTAACTTCTATTTCTCTCTTATAGGAACACTTATGATTGTTTTTAGGGCCCATCCAAATGATCCAGGTTAATCTAATCTCAAAATCTTTATCCCCGCAAGGACTCTTTTCCTAAAGAAGGTAACATAGGTTCCAGGGATTAGGAACTCATATCTTTAGGGGCCATTATCAGCCTACCTTATCAGCCCATCTCATGTCCCAGGCATCAGATGGAAATGGCCAATGGTTATTAAGATGTGAGTCTGGAGTACTCAGAAAGGGAAGGGAAATGATCAGAACCTATGTGAGCGTGAAAAACATGAGAATGGATATGATCACCTACAGAGAGTATGAGAGGGCTAAGGACAGACCTCTGGAGAATCTCTCCCTTAAAGAAGCGAGTAGAAGATGATCCAGTGAAATGGGCTAAAAAGAGATGTTCTAGAGGTGGGAAGAGAACCAGGAGAGCATGGTGTCATGTAAGCCACGGGAGGAATTTTTAAAAAGAGGAAATCCCTCATCTGCTACAAAATAGGGAAACCCTGAGGACATTATGCTAAATGAAATAAGCCAGTCACAAAAGTACAACTACTGTATTTTTCACTTATGTGAGAGTTACTTGGAGTAGTCAGATTCATAAAGACAGCAGTAGAAGGGTGATTGCCAGGATCTGAGAAGTAGAAATATAGGAAGTTATTGTTTAATGGATACAGAATTTTGATTTTGCACAATGAAAAGAGTTCTGGAGATTCATTGAATAACAAAGTGAATGTACTTAATACAATGACAGTATACACTTAAAATGGTTAAATTTAATATTTATTTAACATTATTATAAAATTTAAAAAGAGAAAGTTCTTGTATTTTAATCAGGAATTTTGTTTGATGTCAATTTCATCCCTTTGTGTAACGTAAATGCCTACTAATGCAAGTTAGCACAACCTATGTCTAATTTCTTCATTAACTAGTCTATAAATAAATGATTTACCTGGCACACATGACTTACATGATAATAAAAGATGAGATGAAATAAATAAGCTCTGATAAATATTTTTTAACAGCCACATCCAGATTTCATAAAAAATTTAAACAGATTAACAGCAATACGATTTACCCCTCAATATAACATTCTGGTAAAGTATTTAAATACTTTAAATAAGTTAAAATATTTAAAAGAGTTAAAAATTTAAGGCTGCATAGATGTTTTAAGAATTAATGATGATATCATTCCAACTCATTTCCAGCTCTATTCTGTGCATTTTAGATATTAACAATGCTCGCGCGCACGCGCACACACACACACATGTATGTATGTGCATGCACACCCAGTTTGGCCATTATACAACACTAGATAGTAGAAGCAAAGATCTAAGAGATTTCTGTTGGTTAAAACTGCTTAAATATCAAAGAACTCACAGAGAGAGTAGAAATGTTGTCCTAACACAGATCATCAATGCTGTAAAACACAAGTTGTAGTCCATTCTGGACTGTTTAAGATAACACCCTATCCCCAAAATCATCAAATTATATTCTGGGCTGCAATATTAATCAAAAGGATAAGAAATGCAGAACACGATTTTAAATGGTCCAGTTCTAAAGGAGGCATTAGTGGAAGAACTTCTTAGCTTAGGAGGCCCTACCCAGTTGACAGTGTCTTTTGTCCTCCTTGGGAGAACAACTTCACTAGGGGCATGTATGTCTGGGACAGGAAAGGCCTTCTGCTCACTGAAAATGAGTTCTATTCACAACTGTGCTTTTTCAGAGTTTGGCTGTTCACATTTTCTTGGACGCTGTGAGAGTTATAAAATAAACACTTCCAAGATTGTTTTCTTAAAAGTCAGTCCAACATAAAATAAAATGAAAAGAACTTTTCTGGGTCTTCAGTTCAACACGGGTGCATTTAACTAGAAACACACCTTTTTCTTCCTCTCTTTGAACTTCTTCAGACTGATCTTTGTTTTTCAAAGTCTCAACACTGGCTCATTCCACTGGATACTTCTGTTTGATGGCTGGCTCCATCCTTAACTCTGGGACACATTTGGATGTCAGCTATTTATTTAAGATCTGAATTTAGGCAAATACTGAGACAGGTGTTTAGTAACTGGAGCAGTAGTTGAGTAATTATGGAGTTTAACCTAGAAGGAACCTCAAGGGGCATATGATCCAGCTACAAGCTTCCAAACTGGGGCACCTGTGATACAGAAGAAGTACATTCCTTTGCTAATGGATGCACAGTTACTTAGTTAAGGAAGAGAGGAGAAAGAATGAGAAGAATCCCAACTTTCCTGCTTTTACAAAGTGAACTGCTGCCTAATTGGCATGGCTCAGTGGTTGAACATCAACCTGTGAACCAGGTGTCACAGTTCGATTCAGTCAAAGGCACATGCCAGGTTGTAGACTCAATCCCCAGGGTGGGGCATACATAAATGACTTTCTCACATCACTGAAGTTTCTCTCTCTCTCCCTCTCCCTGCATCTCTGAAGTCAATAAAAATGTTTTATTAAGTGAGCTGCTTCCATTTTATAAAGAACACCTGGCATCCACCTACCACACATTCAATACTAACACTATGGCAAATTTATTGACAGCTTGGATTTTGATCTAATGACTCAGGCCTAGGTTTGAAACTTGTTTCTTCCATCAGCTGGTCATGAGAATGATTAAGTTACTTTATCAAGTGAGAAAAATATAGAGTAGGTATCTCACATAGATATATGAGAAGAATTACATGTGTTTGTATCTGCAACACATTTTCAAAGTGCCTGGATCCTGGTAAACACTCAATATATGTTAGCAATTAGAATGCTATTGAGGAATTCATAACTTGGCCATCATTTTCTTTATCAATGAGTTTGCGCATAAAAACTGATATAATGCAGGCATGCATTCATTAACTTACTCAACCTATAAATATTAATGTGCAGATCCTAAGAGCTGGGGATACATACAGCATGAGGATAGGCCTGGTGCTCAGAGTCCAAAGCAGTCTTTATTCCATCTAAAAATGCTGGGGGGAGGGGGGGTTAATGAACTCTGTTTAATATTTTTTGACACTACAAATGGACTTATTAAAATTCTTTTAGTTGATGGTGCTAATTGCTTATAAAAAACACCCAGTAGATCTCTGCCCACTTCAGAACGGTCTTTGACAAGGGTTTAATAAGAGCGTGGCAGGATGCAAGCTGCATGCAGTTATTTCTTAGTTAATCCCTTAGAGATCAGTCTCCTTGTTAAGTGTCAGGATAGAGTGTCCAACGTGGGGGAGGAAAAGCCTCGATTTGTATTGGTTCATGTGTTTCTTATTGCCTGGTGAGCCTCCACTCTTCATTTTCAGAGAAGTGTCATTGAAGAGACATCTTTGTGTCATCTAACATGTGTTTAGTGATTACTTTATCTGTAAGTGGTGAAGATCATACTAAACGATTGCTTCCTCTGTCTAGTTAAAGCTGACAGGGTTGTCACTACTTCCGTGATGGATTCAACACCCCAGCTTCTCTTCACAAATATGTCTCACTCTACAGCAGAGATATATGGACAGTTTGGGGATGGATTTAGCCAGCAGTAGACAACGGATTCAATATCATATTCTTAGTGTGAATATCAGAAATGGAAGTTTTATTTAAAGTGTGTCCTGCCTCTGTCCCATAGCCCAGATCTGTTCTCTTCTTATAATGTCAGCATGGTTAATGTAATCAGCTATTAAGTGATGATTTTTTTCCCAAAAAAGTTTGTTCATGGAAGATAGTTGTGCTTCTTCCTCCCTCAATTCGTGTGGCCCTTCCATGTAACAGATGTACATTCCAGCAGTGGCCTCTATGCTAAATATTCTTACCCTAATGAGCAAGAATGGCTGTAGTAGTGGTGGGAATTTCTAGGCAGAATACGTAGGAAATAGCCACTGAGGATATTATCTGGGTAAATGAAGCCTATACCCAAATAACAAGTATACAGCCAGGTACTGATAATACAGCAGAGAAAATACCTGAAAAAATTTGAAAGAAGTATTTTATTATACCTAGCCTCTTCTTGTCTGGACTTAGATGAAATCTGAGTATTCCTCCTCAGATTTTCATTACCTTGAAGGTAAGGACAAAAGTCATTTTCATTACCTTGAAGGTAAGGACAATGCTCAGCTTCTCATACAAGCCAGCCTATCACATAGTCCTTTTCTGTTAATGAAGGAATAATTTTAGACACTGGCATCATTGATTTTTATTTTTCTGCGATGCTTTAATTTCATCATTTTGTCCTCCCCTTGGGGGGGAAAATGGGCTAGAATAAAGATAAACAAGATCTTGGCAAAGAAATATACTGGAAAAGGTCAGGGCACTGGTAGAATGATGTACCTGGTGCTAAGAAGGGAAGGAGACAAGAAAGTCACTGAAGCAGTTGGAGTAGGGAATGGGAATGGTCAGTCAACCAATCAGCAATGAATAATGAAAAGGTCAGGCTACTTTTGAACATTACTGTGTCTTTCACAGGCTAAAGTGAGCATTAAAATTCTGAAGTCTTCCAGGCTCACCAAAGTTTAAGCAGGAACTGAAAATGGCATCACACCAAGATTGTGATGATATTTTGAAATGATCTGAACATCTGGGGGTAAATGTGAGGTCACCCTTGGAGCACTGCCATCAACCTGGTCACACTCCCCGCTCCCCTCCCACACACCCCTAATCCTTTCCTTCTCACTTCATGCATATCCATGGTACAGCTGCCTGATAAATCAGACAGAATTCTTCAAAAGGCCCCTGAGGGGCTGATAATCACAATAAATACTACAAGTTTGTCCTCACACAGACTTGCCTCAGAAGGCCCTCTAGGCTAGCCAGTTTAATTGTTATGACTGTTCTTTTTTTTCCTTTCATATGGGTTTGATGAAACACAGTGGCTTTCTTGAGGTCACCCAGCAGGATGGACTCCCTACCAGAAGTTTCCATACTGCCTAGAAAACCAGTGATGTTGCAGCATGGGGCTCCATAGGAGCCAACGAAAATATGTCAGTAGATTTTAAAAGGAACTTCTCAATAAAATGGCAAAACCCATTTCTGTATCAAGTCATTTCAGTGGGCTGTGCTATGTTATTTCAGCAGTCTCTACTAATACCAAAATCAACAAAATGGAGAACTACATTTCGTGTGTGTAGTGTATGGATAATCCTAAGTGATGATTAGCTACATTTTAAAAACAGAGCAATTTCAATAACAGAGAACCCACTTTACCACTTATGTTCTTAAGCCAATAACAATCAATAACTATTCTCCTAACAAAGTGGTTCTCAACCAAGGGCATTTTTGCACGGTAGGGGAAATTGTGCAATGTCTATAGACATGTTTGATTATGAAAACTGGGGGGAGAGGTACTACAGAATCGAGGGGTGGTGGCCAGGGCTGCTGCTAAACATCTTACAGTGCACAGGACAGCTCCCCAAAACAAATAATTGTCAAGAATGTCAATAGTGCCAAGACTGAGATACCAAGAGCCTTGAAGCAGTGATGAGAATTGTTACTGAAAAGAGAGAAACTGGTTGTAAGTCATTTATGGAATATTAGCATCTCCAGGTTTTTCCCTCAAATCTGGACAGCAGGCAACTATTCCGTTGTCATTTCTACCTTTGCAGTAAACCCTCCAAGTTCTGTTACATTTATCTGTATTTCTAAAGCATAGGTACAAATATGCTGGATTTTGTTATTTTTAACTTAATGATAAAAAGTGTATAACACTGTATGTAATCTTTGGAGATATATATTTTGCTCCAAATTATAATGCTAAGATTCATCTTTATATAGTTTATATTAAAAAAAAAAAAAAAAGCCCAGCAACTGAAACAGTGGAATGACCAAAGACCAGAATGACTGCAGCCCCTTGCCCCAGCAGGCCTCACTCTGATTGGGGGCCCCCATCAGGGCAGGCTGGCTGGCTCCCACCTGTGCACTGAGCCTCTATCCGATATAATAAAAGGACAATATACTAATCTACCCAGCGAAGCAACCAGAATGACCACTCGACCAGTCACTATGAGGTGTCCCAACCACCTCTCGGTCCCTTTCCCCCCTCTAGCAGGCTCTGATCACCCAATGGTGAATGGGGAACTAGAGGTGGGTGGTGGGGAACACGATGGCACCAGGCCAAGGCCCCCACCCTGCCAGTCACCCCACACACAGAGGGCCGGTGAGTGAGAGGGAACGGGTGACCTCTCGGTCCCTTCCTCCATCCATCAGGCTCCTATCACCTAATGGCAAACCAGCAACTGAGTGTGGGTGGTGGCAGGGTGGGGGCGGCTGCAGGTAGCTGGGGAAGATAGCCTGATCGTACCCATGCGTGAGTTTCATGAGCCAGCCTCTACTATATATATATTTATTTCAGAGAGAAAGGGAGAGGGAGAATTAGAAACATCAATGAGAGAGAATCATTGATCAGCTGCCTTCTGCACGCCCCCCTACTGGGGATTGAGCTCTCAACCCAGGCATGTGCTCTTGACCAGAATCCAACCAAGGACCCTTCAGTCCATAGGCTGATGCTTTATCCACTGAGTCAAACAAGCTAGAGAAAGATTCATCTATTTTTTGTGATTAATATAGCAGTCAAAACCAGTTTCAGGTCATTGGTTTTGATTGCCGTATACTATTCTATTGTATGAATTTATTTTGATGAATATTCAGGTTGTCTTTAGGTAGTTACTATTATGAACAGCATTCTACTAAATAAAACTCACAGTATATACATACATTTTTCTTTTTTGTAAGTATATATAGGTAGGTAGGTAGAAAAGTATCCCAGATATTAACAGTGATTGTCTCTATGTTGTAGAATTATTATTAATTTTAACAATATAATAATGATTTTCTTCTTTATATTTTCTATTCTTTTCTACAATAAACGTGTATCTATTTTTGTAATAAGAAAACAGGTTTTCTAAACAACCAGGAGACTAGAATTTTAAATAATGCAAACAGCCAAATGCGTGCAAATATCTATATACCGGTAATTAATATTGTGCTATAACAAAATATCTCATTAAGTTTAGCTTAATCCAATCTGCAGCATATTCATGAGGGGGTTTTTTGTTGAATTTAAAGCTAGATTTTAACCAAAATGATAGGTACATCTACATTAACTTCAATTTGCCCACTAGATATATAAAGCCAAAAGTAAACATAAACTATACACAAATTAAAGCCTAACAAAGAGTAGTGTCAAGACACATGTCAAAAGACAAAGAAGAGCAATACTTTGCTTCCTGAGGTCCTTGTATATAATTAAAAAGTCAACTATATCTCAATAAAACTGGGGGATCCACTTTCTTAGGAAGAAAAAACCCTGCTTAGTCATTTATAAAAATATAGAATAAGTGATCAAATGTGAAAGTAAACTTTAAATAATCAAAAAAAGAAAAGACTGATAATAACAACAGCAAACGTTTATTTTTACACCCCCCACCCCCCCCCACACACACAGCATATTATAAACACTATATCACCCTCAAGTTTTCAGTCTGACCATTCAAAATGAAACCTTTGATTACAAATCACAACCCACTTCCAGCGCCTGTGAACAGGTGATGGCTGGGGGGTGACCTGGTCCCCACTGTGTAATTGTACCACAGGGGGCAGCCACTTGCTCTGCCTGGATGCTGCCTCCCATCCATAGAAAAGGCAACAACCGACCTTAAGAGAGACGAGCAGGAATGGAGGCTGTGTCCTCACACATTAACCAAGACAGACAACACAGAAACGGTTCCATTTATCCATGTCCCTTTCCCTACTCCCATAACAAGAAACAAACAGCACCCTTTCTCAGTTTGTCGGAGAAAATACAGGTGAAAGCCTAACTAACTGCACTTTTTTTCTTTAATTTTCCATCTCATTTTTCTTGAGTGGAGAAAATCTCGATGCTTACCTCAGTGCTACAGGATATATTGTTTTCTTTTCTATGTTATATAACCAGCATCCCCTGCTGTGGGCAGTGGTTAGAACTGTGTGATCTGAGAGTTGAACAGTAATGTCATGTAATACAGACTAGAAAGTGGTGTGAGGGGATGCAAAAAGGAAGAGAAGAGAATAACCGTGTGAATAACCCAAAAAGTTCCTCCTTCAAAGAAAACGCCAGTCCAGCTGGAAGCTGGGAACTATAAAGAGTGGAAGCTACTGTCAAGTATGCTTCCTTTTGTCCCTGGAGAGAAAAATCGCCAGGCGGCCCGGCTCCGGCTCCTGCCTCTGCATGACGGGCCCCACTGTGCACACAGGCACACACAGAGAGACAGATCTGCTGGCAGAGGAGATACTGGGTGCAGAGAAGCTCAGTGTTTGCCAGAGGTCTTACGGGGATCTTCTGTTTCATTCTGTAGTAATGCCCTTTTTGTTGACAAAAGTAAATTGATGATCGTCAAGAGGGAAGCATTTGGTGGAAAAATTCTGTTGACCCTTCTCAGATTGAATTTGACCACAGAACAGGATACCAGCAGTTGCAGAAATGATAGATTATTGTAATGACTGCCAGAATGGCCTTTTGGCATGTTTAAATGGCAATAAATTTCTCCAGGAAGAAGGCAATTTTACTACTTTAGAGCGGTAAGGAAACACGGTGTTTAAGGTGTAAATAAATCGTGGGTCATTAACAGCAAGCGTATTCTGTCCGTGGTGCAATTCTCAATCAGTGGCTATTCATATTTAATTTAATTATGTGCATCTACTTAGCCAATCATGCTTTTTCGTTCCAGGCCACAGGATTCTCAGGCTGACAATTTTGCTCTCTTTCCTGTCTCCCTTATGTCCATAAACACAGCCCTCGTTTCGCCCTCATTTTTCCTTCCACAGGTACATAAATATGATCAGGGTGGTTCAATAACCTTCCCTCACTGAATAGCCTACTGAGATGATTAAATTAGAGACTGATCCGCTGTGTGGTCTTTTCCTTGGCTCCAAAATCCCCTCTGTCCCTCGCTCATTAATCTGGCGCGGTTCTTCACTGAACTCTGCCATTAAAGGCGGAGACGAGAGGGAGAGGTGTGCAATGAAGTTTGACATCTCCTCAAAAATGATCGTATTAAAACCCACTTACATTTATAGCTCCATCTCATTTGAGAATGTTAATAAGTTGCAATTTCATCAGGAGAAAGGTACTGGGGTCTGATCAAGATGAAGGCTTGCTCACATTGGTGTGGATCGTGCTCCTGAAGCCTCACTTTTTAAATAAAGCTTTAAAGGCGATAATTAACAAAGTTCATTAGTGCCAATCTGCTTATGGGTCATTCAAAACGTTTGGGTTCCATCTACTGCACCAGTTTTAGGCCAAATTCACCCTACTTTCAGCTTGTGCCAGACCAGAGGAACAACATCCAGGAGACACACTCCAACTCAGACAGGCCAATACCATGCCAGACAGAACCAAAATGGTGTTTAACTTGGGATAGCCAAACAAGCACAATACCTCCGAAAGCCTAACTCTCGTTTTATACTCAGCAGAGTGCAAGTTGTCCTTTCTCTGTATGACTGAAAGGATAGGCCGGTGACTAGTCCCAAGCCTCACTGCTACCTATAAAACCAGGCACCTGGATTTCTTTCTGTTGACTTCGTGTTTTCTGGAACATTTATTGAGGCCACACTGGAAAGTTATTCTGTTCCTATCATTTGGTAAACTGCCAGGAACATAACAGAGGCCCCCACCACCTTTAGGCCAAAAGCACCTTGTTAATCTCAGAGTATCCTCAGGAACTACTGAAACCCTGGGTAGCATTTGTGGGGCCCGGAGGATACAGGGATGCTCATCACATTGAATCACCAACCAGCCAAGAAGAGTTCATGTGGTTGGCATCCCAGGTGGAGATGAAGGAGAACATACAAGAAGATTCTCAACAACACAAGCCACCAGTGGAAGTTTCAGAAGGCAACATGTGAGGGGTTGGGTTGAAAATATGAACAGTTGTAGCAAGAGAAAATACTCATTAATGTACCAGCTTGAGGGTTTTAGAAAATTATCTATCAACCATCTTATTTTACAGGTGATGGAGAGACCCAAAAATCGGAAGGCTTTCTCAAAGTTAATGCAGTTTGGAGCTCAGCCAGGAGTAGAATAAGGACTTCTGACGGCTAATCCTACTATTCCAGCGAACAGCATTCTGGAAAGGCAAACCACTGGAAGTGTCAGACTGCAGCAGAAATCTGGGGCCACACGCAGGAGCCTGAGAAAACCTGCAGGTGTCCTCACCTCACCCCGTGGCAGGAGGCTCTGTGCTCCCAATTCCGGAAAACAAAGGGCTAGTGTGTTTGGGTTGCATGGGGTGGGAATGCACAGTTTTCCAAGTCGCCACGTCAGTTTCCAAGGCCCCCGGCTCGTTTTTTGTCCTCATTGCTAGAGAGATAAAAAAGAATCCTGGGGCAGGCAGAGTATTTTTAGACTACAGGGCAAGGTTATCTGGCTCTGACTGAGATAAATGTGAAGGGTCAGAACCTTGCCAGTGTTCGCTGCAGTAAGTCAAGTTGACCACATGTGAGGAAGATGGAATTTTTATAGAAGCTGTCGACATTTAAAAGCACGTAGTCACGTGCAGCGATAAGTCAAGCCTCCCGCGTTTTTAATGGACTCGCCTCCCAGCCTCCCTTCCCCAGCTGATGATAACCTTATCTGTTAGTGCTTAGTTAGCTCTCCAGTCAGGCAGGCCACGGGGAAGTCTGCCTGTGTTCCCTTTGTTTACCATCTCTGCCTAAGCTAGTTGTAGGTTAAGTGAAAATGTCCCTGCCCAGGGTAATCAACACCACAGGGAAGATAATGCTGATGGTGATGATGATGATGATGATGATGATGATGATGATGCCAGCATAGGAGGTGGATGGGTTCAGCTCTCTCTATTTATTGATGGATGCTAAACTCTTAAAGCAAATAGCCTGAGATAAGATGTAAATAAAGGGGCGTGAGCCAATAAATGACTGTTTGCTTCACATTGTGAATAAATACGGTGGCCTTGTGACCAAAAGAAAACGAAGCAAAACATTTTTCATTTTCTTTCTGTTTGATTTCTACTTGGTTGCCTTTATGATTTGCTTATTTTGTCAGGTTGATCAGGTACAATTAGCATGTCTTTCTAACAAAGATTAATTACTTTTCGGGTCAACAAAGGGCAATTAGATGCGGGGTATATTATACCAATATAGTGCGAAGGAGACTTATTTATTTGACCTTGTGCTGTTAGTCATATGCAAGGTGTCATAGACTCCCAGCTATACCGCAGCAATGAGGGAGAAAAAGAAAACAGTTCATCCAACTGTAGGCAAGAGCTAATTGTCCTCACACAATGCTTCCGAAAGGGGTTGTTCTGATTAGGCTGTGTGAAGATAACATCTACTGAGCAATTAACACATGTCAGACACTCTGCCACATGTTCTATGTGCATTTTTTAATTTAATTTTTACATTAAGCCTATGAGAGAGTGCGGAGGAAAAAACAACAAAAACTACTTCTTACCCAATATCTATTCTCCCTTTTGTCCTCCCAATGGAGCCCTAATCTTATCCTTAGTGACAGTATTGCCAGCTTAAAAAACAAAAAAACAAACAAACAAACAAACAAACAAACAAAAACATTTCTCAGCTACCTTTGTAACTAGGCCAGGGGAATAATTTCTAACAATTCTAAGAGTTGTTTGGGACTCCAGAGATGATTTCTTAAAGAATGTTATCGCTCTCAGGCTGACATCTTGGTGAGGCAACAGTGCATCCCTGCTCTCCGCGTCCCCCTATGCCGCCCAAGGACCACAAGAAGAAGAAAGATGCTGGAAAGAAGAAAGATGCCAAGAAAGACAAAGACCCCGTGAACAAGTCGGGAGGCAAGGAAAACGGAAGTGATCCAAAGGCAAAGTTCCGGGCAAGCTCAATAACCTGGTCTTGTTGGACAAAGCCACATATGACGAGCTCGGTAAGGAAGTTCCCAACTACAAGCTTATAACCCCACCTGTTGTCTCTGAGAGACTGAAGATTCACGGCTCCGTGGCCAGGAAAGGCCTTCAGGAGCTCCTCAGTAAAGGACTTCCTAAACTAGACTCAAGGCACAGAGCTCAAGTCATTTACACCAGAAACACCACAGGTAGGGATGCCCCAGCTGCTGGAGAAGATGCATGAACAAGAGGTCTCACTGTACATTCTTTAAAAAAAAATAAGACATTATTAAATTAAAAAAAAAGAAAAAGAAAAAGTACCACTGTTTTTGCCCTCCCCCCATTTCTTCCTTTCTTGTCTGAAAAACAGAGGCAACAGCTCCAGCAGCCACCCTGGGCCAGGCATGAGGATGTTAGAAAAAGACAGGAGCCTACGTCATTCTGATGGTATCTCTTACACCGGGGGAAATGAAGTTCCATCAGTCTGAAGCTACTGACCTTTTGTATTTTCTGTTCTATGTAACCCAACCTAGCCTAGTATTATAGATCTATATATTATCACCCTCACTGTAGAGATTAGGAAACTGGTTGTAAGTGGCAGAGTAGGAATTTGAACCTAGTTTGTCTGACTCCAGAGCATCTATTGTTAATACCATATTGCTTATTAAGAGCAGCTGAAATGGCAGCTTTTACTCCTCCTACTCTTCACTACAGCCATTTAAGATTTGTTTTAATTCTTTTCATTTTAGAAGTGAAAATTTAGGTGTGTTTTTTTTCAAGAAAAACGATTTTAAATGTAAAAATGTTACATGCAATACACATTAACATTTCAAGAAAAACTATCTTAAATATAATTAATGTTACATGCAATAAACATTAATATTTTCAGAAAAAAAAGGATTTTAGGTATAATAATATCAAAACTGTACTAACAGTATAATATCATAAAAGTTGTCGGAAATATTTAAAATCTGCAAATAACAGGATTACTTCTATTAGATTCTAAAATATCCCCCAGCCCCCACTGGCTCTATTTTTTTTCATCAGTTTATATTCATTATATTCCATAAATGAGTGAGATCATGTGATATCTATCTTTCTCAGCCTGGCTTATTTCACTTAGCATGATGCTCTCCAGGTCCATCCATGCAGTTGCAAATGGTAAGAGGTTTTTTTTTTCTTTTTTACAGCAGTGTAGTATTCCATTGTGTAGATTTACCACAGTTTTTTAATCCACTCATCTGCTCATGGGCACTTAGGCTATTTCCAAATAAGATTTTTTTTTTAAATTCTCCAAACCAACCTGGCCCTGCTGACTTATTTTAGACATTCACATATGTCATTACTTTAGACTGAAAAGCATTTTTCCCTTTATCATTTTCCCATTCATCACCATTATCATCTTAATCATTATTGCTATATTATGTCAGTTAATCTTCATAAGGATCCTTATAAGCTCAGGGCTCTTATTATTTCCATTTTATAGGTAAGAAAAATGGAATACACGAGGAAACATTGCCCAAGGTCACGATGAAAGACAATGGGAGAGATAGGACATAACCCAGGCAGTCTCACCCTCCTTGTCTTTCAGACATTCACTCATGACATGACTACTTATTGTGTATCTTCCATGTACCAGAATCCATGCCAGGACCCAGACATAAAGACAGAGCAATCTGAAAAGCACAGGAAAGAAGCAGGGTAAGGGAGGGGGGTGGTGGTGAGTATATGAAATGAAGGAATAGAGTCCTTTACTAATCTCACAGGTTTACAATTGGTGATAAAATACAGAATTCTCCATAGGATTAGCCTCTACTTTTGCTATGTGTCTTGCCTCTTTCAGTGTAACTCTGGAGCCTGTTTGCCCAACTACAGGCTGGTTGCATCACTTACAACATAGACAAGCATCTGTTAACCTCTCTGAGTTTCGCCTCTAAAACAGGGATGCAAACTCTTACAGCCTGCTTCATCAAATAATAACTGTTGGAAGACTTTAATGAATGAGTCCATGCAGATACAGAACTAACACTTTTCTTCCTGAACACCTTCTAGAAATTTTAGTTCTGATAGCCCATTTGGTTAATGATCTATACAGCTTCTCCCAATAGAGCTAATCCCAAAACTAAAGAAAATAATTTTGCGAAACCAGTTTGGCTCAATGGATAGAGCGTTGGTCTGCGGACTGAAAGGTCCGGTCAAGGGCATGTACCTTGGTTGCAGGCACATCCCCAGTAGGGGGTGTGCAGGAGGCAGCTGGTCGATGTTTCTCTTTCATCGACGTTTCTAGCTCTCTATCCCTCTTCCTTTCTCTCTGTGGAAAATCAATAAAATATATTTTTAAAAATAGTGAAGAAAAAAATAATTTCTTCCTACTGCTTTCTCCCTGAGAAAGTTCCCACAAAGACTTCTTAAAAGAAGGTAAAAAAAAAAAAGTGTTTGCACAGGGGATGATCCTTTTAAAAATGAAAACCTTTGGTCCCTGTGGTCTAAACCTACCCTCAGGCTAGATGCTTTCCCCAGGCAGCTGTTTAGAATTACAGTAATAGTTATCTTTGGTTGACTGGCCTGAGGATGTAGGAGCTATGAGCACATTCATTTAAAATTAAAGGGGTAAAAAATTCTGAAATCCTTACTGAGCTACTGGTTCCAAAAGACTTCTTAAACTCAAAATCAAGCTCAACTAAATTTCACATCTAGTTCCATTTCATCTCAGCCCTACACTTATGCTTTGTTCATTTATTATTTATATCAATAATTATTTTTATATTCACTATTTTTATTTCCATTTATTGTTTATTTATAGCTCACTCATCATGCAATATTAACCAGGCTGTAACATCAGCTCTGATGGAAAAGTGGACTCTTTTTTCATTTACCTTTATAAATATTTCACACTGGTAGCCAAAATGTACAATTCCTTGATTTCGATATAAGCTCCTTGATATGCTAAATTATGAAGAACTACAAACTCTGTGCTATGTGTCCCAAAAGAAGTGCTTAATATAACTCCCTCAAACTTCCCTGCATTTAAGAATATACTCATACATAGAAATGATGTGGCACTGATTGAACTGCAACTAAGAACAATCCTCCCCAAGAAAGTTAGAGGGCACCTGACTATTGTTCTAGAGAACACCACTGAGTCACTGATCAAGTAGAAGAAGCGGCCCTGCTAATTGAGAATATTTGGTTAGTACTTACCTAAATCTTGTTAAACAGTGTACTCAATCCAAGCATTGCACAGTACCACTGTAGAGGTGGCCAATTCCAGCCATTTCAGGTACACATGATTATTAAACGTTATATTACATTGCATGTAATAATTTTACAAAAAATGGGCATTGGTCGCTACTCCTAGAATGTGAATTTCTTTAACACATAGACTATGCATAATTTTTTAATGAATGAGTCTGGTAGCTAACCAAAGATTCAGTCACTAACAATAGTATTGTACTAGTCGTATATATGAAAACATATATAGGGGGTGAATCAGAACTATACAAAGGTTTGTTCTATTCAAAACTACCTAAAAGAGCCATCCATTCTTCAATTACAAGACTCTATACTTCACCATTCTGAAATAACACCATCAGTGCTCGAACTATACTACAAAGCTACATTAATCAAAACAGAATGTACTGGAATAAAAGCAGATATACATATCAATAAAATAGATAGCCCAGAAATAAATCCTCACTTATGCAGTCAGTTAATCAATGACAAAGAAGGCAAGAATATACAAAGGGGTAAAGAAAGTCTCTTTTAAAATTGTGTTAGGAAAACTGGACAAATACATGTAAAAAATGAAATTGAACTACTTTCTTACACCACTTACAAGAATGAATTTAAAATGGATTAAAGACTTAACTGTAAGATCCAAAACCATAAAACTCCAAGAAGAAATCATAGGCAGCAAACTCTGACATTATTCTTAGTAATATTTATTTCTGGTATATTTCCCCAGGCAAGGGAGATAAAATAAAAATAAACAAATAGGAGTGCATCAAAATAAAAACATTTTGCACAGCATAGAAAATGATGGTGAGATGCAACCACTATGGCAAGCAGTATCAGCGTTCCTCAAAAAATTAAAAATAGAACTGCCTTATGACCCAGCAATCCCACTTTTAGGTATTTATCAGAAGAAATCCAAAACACTAATTTGTAAAAAAGTATATTCACCCCCATGTTCTTTGCAGTATTATTTACAACTAGGGGCCCAGTACATGAATTCATGCACCTTGAAAGGAACTGCAGGCCATGAGGCTGCAGTGGGCACAGGGGTGGGTCTCAGCCCATCCTCCATGTCCCTGCCCAGTCCCTCCCACTGTACCCTCCCCCCCCATACCCCACCTCCTGTCTTCCAGCAGCCCTACTCCTGCCACAACAGCTCCCATGCCCTGATGGTGCTGGCCCTGTTCACACCCACTGACAATGTGGAGTGACTGGGGTCGGTGCCAGCGGTAGGTGCAAGCAGGGCCAGTGTCGTCACTGGGAGCAAGCAGCAACTGATGCCCTGATCACCCTTCGGGAGCAGAGGGAGGTGGAGAACTCCTGAGGGGCAATTGGGGCAAGTAGCCGCCATGTGCACCTGTTGATGGCACCAAGCAATTAGGGCTAGCACCAGGCACTGGCAGCAAGTGCAAACGGGGCTGGCACCAGCAGCAGGTGCAAGTGCCAGGCAGGAGCGTGGGCCACAAGGCTGCAAAAAATTTTCACTAACCACCAGAGGCTCTTCCTGATGACAGCAACAAGTGCCCCACCTTGGTCTGGTGTTCCCGCTCACCTGTTCCAACATCCCACCTGCTGCCAATGCCCACCATGTTCCACACGTGCCCCCTGGTCACTGTACGTCATAGCAACTGGTTGTTTGGTTGTTCTGCCATTCAGTTTGCATATTAGGGTTTTATAGAGAGAGCTAGGCAAGATATGGAAGCCACCTAAGTGCTCATCAATAGACTATTGGATGAAGAAGATGTGGTACAATAAAAAAGATATATACAATGGAATATTATTCAGAGGTAGGAAAAAAGAATAAAATCTTACCATTTGCCACAACATAAATGGACCTAGAGGGTATTATGTTAAGTGAAATAAGTCATTTAAAGGAAGACAAATACCATATGATTTTATGTATCTTTGGGATCTAAAAAACAAAATAAATGAACCAGTAAAATAGAAACAGGCTCAGAGATGCAGGAAACAAACAGATGCTTGCTGGATTGGAAGGGGTTAGGGGTCTGGGTGAAAAAGGTGAAAGGATTAAGCAGTACAAATTGGTAGTTACAAAATAGTCAGTATGATTAAAGTACAACATAGGGAATATATTCAGTAATATTGTAATAAAGTTGTATGGTACCAGATGGGTACTAGTCTTATTGGGGAGATCACTTCATAAATTATATAAATGCCTAACCATTGTGCTATGCCCCTGAAACTAATATAAATAACATTGAAAGTCAAAACACACACACAATGAAATATTTGTCAGCAATGAAAAATAATGAAATCTTATTTGTAACAACATGGATGGACCTACAGTATATTATACTAAGTGAAAAAGCCAGACAGAGAAAGACAAGTACTTTATGATTTCATTTACATGTGGACTATAAAAAACACAAATGAACAAACAAAACAAAATAGACACAGATCCACCAGACAACAGCTGATGATTGCCAATGGGGAAGGAAGTGAGGAAATGAGTGATACAGAAAAAATAATATTAAATAGGCTAAATAATTGAAAGTATGACTAATAAAATAGGTACTGTAAAAAAAATCATCAGTGCTCCTTTAATGAGAACTTATGTGGAAGACCAATCTTCAAGTACGGTATACTGTAGTTCCATAAATATGTTGTCATTTAAACTTCACATTTCAATGAAGTAGATTCTCCTGTTTTCACATAAGGAGATTGCATTTTGTTTTGCAAGTTTTACTTTTTTTTTTTTACTAAGAATTTTGTTGTCTTCAATAAATAAACATTTTAAATGACACCTCAAGATTTCAAACCATCATGTGAATCATGCACTCCTTTTCTGGAGAGATTACAAAAAAGGTATCCTTATTTCAGAAGCAGGATCTGTTTGGGATATACACTTCCTCACTGCACATGGTCTCGGTTGGTGGACACTGGGAATTATTCTTACCATAAACCCTCTCCTCTTTACTAGCCTCTTACTAATCTATTTCTTACTCAACTCTTGATTCTCTGACTTTTTCATTAGGGAACAGACAGGTAAATGGGGAAAAGTTGAACTCTACCTATATCCTTTTCAGATATATTTTACTAAGTTTCATATCAGTCACACACTTTTATTGAACTTTTGCAGCATATGTGGTCCGTTTGACACCAAAATAAGTTTATCCTAGCTGGCATATTCAATAATTAGCATCGTATGGTGTGCCATTTAAAAAGTCATTCTGTTTGCCTGGCCGGCATGGCTCAGTGGTTGAGCATTGACCTATGAACCAGGAGTTCACGGTTTGATTCCAGGTCAGGGCAAATGCCTGGGTTGTGGGCTCAATCCCCAGTGTGGTGTGTGCAGGAGGCAGCTAATCAATGACTTTTTTCATCACTGATGTTTCTATCTTTCTCTCCCTCTCCCTTCTTCTTTGAAATCAATAAAAATATTTTTTAAAGCCGAAATCCGTTTGGCTCAGTGGATAGAGCATCAGCCTGCAGACTCAAGGGTCCCAGGTTTGATTCCGGTCAAGGGCATGTACCTTGGTTGCGGGCACATCCGCAGTGGGGGGTGTGCAAGAGGCAGCTGATCAATGATTCTCTCTCATGGATGTTTCTAACTCTCTATCCCTCTCTCTTCCTCTCTGTAAAAAATTAATAAAAATATATTTTTTTAAATATATATATATTTTAAAAAATGATAATAATTCTGTTTACTTAAAATTGCCTATAACCCAACTGGCATGGCTCAGTGGTTGAGTATTGACTTATGAACCAGGAGGTCACAGTTTGATTCTGGTAAGGGCACATGTCCAGGTTGTGGATTCAATCCCTGGTGGGGGATGTGCAGAAGGCAACCAATCAATGATTCTCTTTCATCATTGATCTCTCTCTCTCTCTCTCTCTCTCTCTCTCTCTTTCTCTCTCTTTCTCTCTCTCTTTCTCTCCCCCACCTTGCTCTCTAAAAGCAATATATACATATATATTTTTTAAACTGGCTGTAAGAAATTTAACCAGGCATTTAGAAAGAAAGCTTTGGTAATGACTTTGCACTGATGATTATCCTGGAGAAGCAGCATCCAGCAGTACCGGACACAGGTAGGCACTCAGTAAATATTTCTTGAATGAGTGAATATTCTGTTACCTGTGATCCTAAATATTCCCTGCTAAGGCTGTCTTCCCTTATACCACTAACCGGGACAAATCCCAATCACTGTCCTGTTACATGGCCCTTACATTAGCAAGTGTGCACAACAACCAGAAAGGCAGTCATTGCCCCAAAGGATAAACGAGGCCTGGCCTCTCGGAACGCCTCGGGGGTGTTCGCAGAATCACAACTGCCTTATCCTTTGGGATGGGAATAGAGAGAAGAGGAGGGAAAATGAATTCCCCACTTTATGGACAGTGACCCGGTACTTTTTAGGCCTCAAATCCCGGAGGACAAGCACTAATTGAAAAGGTCATTGCAGAAAAGCTTCCAGGAGGCAGATTCAGACTAGCTACCGGAAATAGTTCCAGCTCTTGTATTATTTCACCCAAAATGATTTTCCGTGCTCCTATGTAACCATTGTCTATAAACTTACAAAGAAGCCAGAGGATGATGGGAAGGACAAGAGGCACATAAAAGTTTATTCTGCATGTATCATCAACATGAATTAGTACTTCAATCAACTTAGAATTAGTACTTCAAAGGACTGGCATTTGCATGAATTGTGGTGTGATGTCTTTTCCTTCAGGCTGTCACTTCTTAATAATTGGCCTTGCCTACTGGCAGCCAAATATGAAGTAAAACAAAAGGCATTATGGTATTTGCAAAGTACCCGCTAACTATAACATGCTGATTCCGTTACTAAGTTAAAATTTAAAAAAATTTAAAAAGTACATGTATAAACAAACACTGATTTACTCTCGGCTCTCTGATGACAAAAGCTAAACTATTCTAAAAATTATGAGTATTGCATCTGTGTTATAACTACCCCACCTCTTTAATCAATTTGCTATTCCGAAGTGGAAAGTGATTTAGGAAAAGCTGTCAAAACAGGAGCGAAAGAAAATCTAATCTGGGTAAGTTATTAAGAAAACTGCTGCTTCAAGTCTTTAACATTTAAACTGTCCGTAGAGATTCAGGAATGAAGGTGATGGGGTGGGGGATAGGGGATCAGGGGGAGAGACCAGGCTAGCAAGTGGGACTAGATGCCGCCACGGGCACAGTCTAGCTCTAGCCCCACAGCAAATGGAAAAGAAGAAGGAAGGGGAGCTTACATGTCAAGGGATAAAGAGAAAAAGCCACAGAGATAGGTGGCGAAAAGGACAACTCTGAGACACGGGCATGAATAAGGGAAAAGTCAACGAGGAACAGGCAACTTCGTCGGGGAAAGGGGAGAGGCAAGGCGAGAAGGGGACATGAAAAGAGAGGGAGCGCAGCAGAGGCACCGGCGGAGAAGAACAGAAAAGGAAGAGAAGCAGAGCAGCCTCTCCATCACCCGCGTCGCCTTCTTCATCTTCGTCTCCCCTCTTTCAGATGGCACACTGACAGAAGATTAATTCAAGTCAGCTGCTGAAAATAATTATTGCATTATGGGAGCAGTAATCATTATTTAGAACATGATTAAATATGTCTGCACCTATTGACTCTGCCTATGATTTATGTATTTGTTTAGTCAATAGTCTAATGTAAATGATGTAATTAATTATAGATGGTGGTGTCAGGTCATTGGTGAAAACAATCTGAGGAGAACAAGGGCTCTGTTTTTTGCATGACAGATGCAGGGGGGGGGGGTTGTGGGGAGGGGGGCCGAGTTGAGGGAATTCCGGGGGAACTTTTTCACGTGTGAATGGCGGCTTGGCTCTCAATTTGCATGTTGTCTTTCTCTTGTTCAGCCTTCGTTTAGAAATTGAAATAACTTGTTAAGCAAAGGGGAAGAGAGCACATGATTGCCGAGGGGACGCCTGGGACTTGGGCGGGTGAGGAGGTAAAGAGCCAGCTGCTCCCTAACACAGGGGAGCGTGGCGCCATCATTTACCGCTTCATAAAATTAAATGTTTTCCAAATTAAATCAGGAGGCAGTGTGCAGGAGGCCTACTATCTCTAATAACAATTTTTCAATCAATATGAGGGGTGCCTGGCCGGGATGAAAGCTGGGCTGGGAGAGTTAGCACAGGTTTGGGAGGACAGACTGGGGTGGGGGGGTGAGGGGACAGGGGGGGGGGGGGGTGGAGCAGAGGCCGAGACAGGATTTGAGAACTGAAGCTTTCAATCAAACCAAAGGTTTCGAAAATATAGATATATATGCACGGTGGATTCGCCATCGCTGTGAGTCTATTCCCCATAGATTTTTCTCTTAACTGATAATTCGGTCGGTCACATTCCTCAGAGGGAGGTCATGGGTCGCCCCAGCCCCTGTCAGGCCTCAGAGAAGCCATTTCCATTTTAATGCCACAGCTATAATCTATCAAAGATGTGATGTACAAGATACAATGAATTTAAGTGGTCTTCATATATCACCGAGCTTTCGTGCCTTCACCTGGGTAATAGTCTGAATTACTCTCCCCTACCTCACAGTCTGTCACCCCCGGTGAAATAACCGCCAGGCTGCTGTTAATGGCAGATTTGTCCAAATTGGGGCCACCGTAGCCAAAGTCATCCTACATCATAAACGTTAGCATCCGGTGCCTACCCTGGAAAGGGCCCGCAGCTTAAAATTCTCCTGTAAACAATTCTGTAGAGAGGCTTTGCTCGTGTTTTTATTTATAAACGCTAAAATAAATCTAGCGGGGGGGGGGGGGGGCCTACACGCAGTCTTCCTCCTCCATCTTTCTGTATATCTAGTCCTCCAGTCCTCTTGCCTCCAAGCCCATTTAATCTGACCTGTCACTTTCCCCCCGAAAGGTGTCTAATAGACACAAATCTCTTCCTTAGACAATAAACACAGCAGAGTTCAGATGACTCAGCTCATAGTTAGTGACCTTCTCGGCAACTCAACTATTAACCCTTCTTCTTTTACCACTCGGTAGTAAAAGCCCTCTAATTTTACACCGAGTGGTAAAAGCTGCCGACACATATATCTCCCGCCTAAGCTATCCCTGACTGTGAGACTGGTGCCCTGCAAAAGCCTCCAGAGCTGTAGGTCTCAAATGTGCCCCTTGTTCAAGGTTCATGCATCCCTCTCTGTTCCTCTTTTTTTTTCCAATTATGGTTGACATATAAGATTATATTGGTTCCCAGTGTGTAATATAGTGATTGTACATGTATATACCTCATGAACTGATCACCCTGATAAAACTAGTACGCATCTGACACCACACATAGTTACTACAACATCATCAAAATATTCCCTATGCCGTACTTCACATCCCCATCATAAGCAACTTCAAAACTTCTATTTTATTTGCAACCTTTAGATCAAGAGGTAAAGAGCTGGGTTTGGACCCAGGGTCTGAGATTTGGCAGGAGTGCTATAAAGGGACGAGATCTGTCCTAACCCGGACAATATTTGCCACCCAGCAATGAATCCATATAATAGAAAAGCCTATGTAATGGTTGATCATTTTGGTATGAACACCCCTTGGGTCAGAAAGATATGTCAGGTCAGTTGGCTATAAGCACTCATCTCACCAAAGCTCCTGTATAAACATTTTATAAAAATGCAATACCTATGTTTGAGAAACTCAAAGTACTCAGGCAATATTGAGAGGGTTCCTTGGTTTCTATGAATGGGTCTAACATTCAGGCCAGCCCTGGGTGGCTGGGGGGCTGAAGGGACTAGGAGACTCTGAAGGCAGGAACGCAGCAAGGCTGAGGGGACTGGGCACTGCCATCTTGTAGCTGTGGGCACTACCATCTGTGAGGGCATGGCAGTCAATTAGCATAGTTCCTACTTATTGGCTGTGGGCACCGCTGCCTTTGAGGGTGGTGCAGTCAATTAGCATATTCCCCCCTTATTGGCTGTGTGCGCCACCATCTTTGCAATGGCATGAGGGTCCATTAGCATATTCCCTCTTTATTAGATAGGATTACAAATCCTTTAGGAAAGGGGCAGTTCACTTTATTTATAAGTCACCTAGTACTAAAGCCACCCAATGCTTATCTATAATAATAAAAGCGTACTATGCTAATTAGACCGGAGATCCTTCTGGATAAAGCCAAGCAGCAGGGGCTGAGGCAGAGGTAGGGGCTGAGGCAGAGGCAGCCGCTGTGGCGGTGGGCCCGAGGCAGCTGCTACGGTAGAGGCAATGGGAGTTGAGCCCCTTGCACAAATTTCGTGCATCAAACCTCTGGTAATTAATAATCACAAATAAATGTATGAAGACTGTTAAGAGGCCTCTACTTCTATGCTATCTACAGCCTTTCCTACCTTGTTCTTCATACGTGGAACTCGGGGCCCTTAGGACTTATAGATATTTACCTCTCAAGGCTATGATAAGAATGAATGAAGTAATGTTTATAAAATGTCTTGGGCCACTCACTCTTTCCACAGAATTGGTTTCTGAAAATGGAGGCAAAGCTGTCTAGAGAGCTGATGGCTTGGTTAGAGGCCAAAAAAAGTCAATAGCATCGAAATTATTTAGGAAATGTTCAGACAGAACACGGAGCAGCAATTATTCCTTCAGGTTTCAGACTGCTTGTGTTTAGCAATAACAAAAGAGTCTGGCCCTCCCGTTCCTGATAGTGCTTTCATTAAGATAAACAGTATATTACTCATGCTGACGGTTTCTCCAGCAGGCTCTGTTTGCTTCCACTTTATCTGAGTTTCTTTGCAGGGAATCGTACATCCCAGAGATGTAAATTAGAAATATGCTCCCAGCCAGTCAAAATCACTGAAAACTCTTACCTTCATCGGGGAAGAACTATAGTAAAATTAGGCCAAAACTAGAAATGTCCTAACAATGTTCTTGAGCCCACTATGGAGTATACTTTAGTGGACTCTCAGCCTGTTCATGAGGCATTTCGTAGGCATATATGGTGCAAACATATACAGTGAAAAGATGGCCTCACTCATGCCGTCACATCTCAGCAGATCCCTGAAGAGAAAGCACATCCCATGGGCATCAATGTTCAAAAGAATCACTTTGTCATCATCCTGCACACCTTTTGGCCTGAAAGATTCTTTGGATTATTGTAGAAACGTTTAACTCAGTTTTCCTCTGAAAGAAACTAGAGCCCTAGCCGGTTTTGCTCAGTGGATAGAGCATCAGCCTGTGGACCAAAGCGTTCCAGGTTTGATTCCAGTCAAGGGCTTATATCTTGGTTGCAGGATACTCTCTGGCCCAGGCCCTGGTCAAGGCTTGTGCAGGAGGCAACCAATTAATGTGTCTTTCTCACATCGATGTTTCTCTCTGTCTTTCCCTCTCTCTTCCACTCTCCCTAAAAATCAATGGAGAAATACCCTCGGGTGAGGATTAACCAGAAAAACAAAATAAAATGAACTAGAACTTTCACAAAAACTCTCAAAAAGTTTTCCTTAAAAAGTTCAGAGTGATTTTACCAAATAATTAACTTTTTTTTTCCTAAAATAGATAGAGCTGAACAAAGAGCAAATGGTATAACCCAATATTAAGTAAATCGTAGATTCAAAAAGAAAGTAATGAAAATGTCCATCTAGGAAGCACCTTCCCATCCCTTTCCCACCCCTACCAAGGACAAGGTTTTAAAGGATGATGGGGGTTGTGCTGATAAGACTCAGGTTTCCTAAGCTGTCCCTTTTCCTGTGGGAAAACACCTTGCAACACAGGATGGAAGCATGGCTTTTGCCGACCTCTTGTTTGCACACTTTGGCAGATTACAAAGCTCTTCCTGGGCATTCAGCGTCAGATCAGCAAAAATCCCGCCACCCTTCATCTCTCAGAAAGTTTTCAGCGAAGGCCAGAGCTTTGCACTAGTTCAAAACTCTTGACTATGTCCCTCAGATTAGTGTTGCTCGGACTTCGGGACACATAAAATAGGATTTGCCAGGTGAAAGGCAGGTTGCTCCATTCGGTCTGAATTTCTGATCAACAATAAATAGTTCTTCAAGTCGAGTAATGGTCCAAAAATTGCATGGGCTACTCTTATCCTTTAAAAATGTTGTTTGTCTGACATTCAGATTTAACTGGGTGCCCTGGGTCTTTGTATTTGCTTGTTTTGTTTGTGTGTTTTATTTTGTTTACCAAATCTGGCAAGCTTAGAATAAGAATTACCTGGGAAGTTTACTTTACAATGTGGAGGCTCAGTCCCTAAAGCCCATAGGTTTGGATCTGATGGTTTCATGATGGGGTCAGGAAATCTAACGTTGTAAGTAAGCACTCTGGGTGATTCCCTGCAGGCAGACTTGAGACCACTATGAGTGACATTTCTTAAGTAGTAGAATGTCCCTGATGCACCTCCGTATACTAGCAGCAAAATGCATTGAATTTAAAGGTGCTAGTTATTGCCGAAACCGGTTTGGCTCAGTGGTAGAGCTTCAGTCTGCGGACTGAAAGGTCCCGGGTTCGATTCCGGTCAAGGGCACATACATTGGATGCGGGCGCATCCCCGGGGGGGGGGGGGGTGTGCGGGAGGCAGCTGGTCGATGTTTCTCTCTCATCGACATTTCTAGCTCTCTATCTCTCTCCCTTCCTCTCTGTAAAGTATCAATAAAATATATATTTTTAAAAGGTGCTAGTTATTATAACTTAGCCATGGGAAATCTAATCTTTTTGCCCACCTTTCTAAAACCCCAAAGATAGATAGAGTCCTTGATCCCCAAAAGGGGATAAGCACTAACAATATGAATTTCTGTCATGGGATAAATGGAGCCTATTACCTCTTACTGGTAATTTTCCTTTTTCACATATAGAATAAACTGATTTCTGTTGCCGTATTTCTTTTGCAACTTGGGTATTATTTACAATAAATTGAAACCTTTCCGGGCTTGACATATTACACTGATCTATGACTTTGCTTTCATTTTGTCCTGTTAACTAGAAACCCACTTCATCATGAAATATGTTCCTCACACTTTCCCCCATAGTGAGTAAAAACATTGATAAAGCATCATAAATTGTAGGTCATTTCTCAAATGCTTCCTGTTACAGTGAGGATTGGGAGAAGGAAATGTAAGTACTGATCAATGGCCACTTGATAAAATTTATGCTGAATGTATGAACAGAAAAGGAATGGATGTATTAGAAGCTGCATTTTAAGATGTTTGTCTCACTCACATCCAGACTTCATTCTTTATCCCATCGTGCCAAAGGTAATTCAGCCTCCTCTCTCTAGCAAACTACTCCCACCCCCAGAACAAATCAATTAGTGTAAACTTCTAAAGGTGATTTTTGCCTATGTCACCTAGACGATTGAAAAGGAAATAATATACCTAAGGTATCAGGATAGTTACCCAGTCCTCCCCTTAATTCTGTGTAAATCTTGGGTACATGTTGTTGCTTAAAACCTAATTTGAACCAGAGATTTGAAAATAACTCTTACCCCAGAATATGCAGTATCACCAATGTACTGGCATGCAAATTTAGAGAGACAGAAGAGAGAGAAAAGAAAAAGAAGTTGGGGAAGGGTGGGAGAAGGGGAGGGAAGAGGAGGAGCAGCAGAAGACAAAAGGGAAGGTTGGATTAGAAGGATGAGGTTCTTTAAAACCTATTTCAGCTGACCTGTTTTCCACCCTCTTTCTCTAAAACACCCTAAGTATAGGATCAAATATCTAAGATCCTTAAATATTCCAAGGAATAGTTGCTTTTCTTTGCCATAGCACAATATCCACTTTATCAACCTCTCCTTCCCTGGAAGCTGTGCCTTAATAAAACTGAGATGTTCTTTACGAGTAAGTTCACCTATGAAAATATGCACTCGCCAATATGCCCTAGCAATACAATGGCTTCGAGAACTCAGCCTTAAGCCCTGCAGAGTGTAGGGTCGCATATGCCTTAACACAAGAGGCTGAGTATTCCACTGCCAACTCTCCTCAGCCACACGTTGAGGAAAATGAGCGTGCCTCTCTGGGTTGGTATGAAGAATAGCTTATAAAAATGAGTGCGGAACACTTTGCAAATACCCAATGCTGTGTGAATGCTAAGGAATAGTAAAGATCTGTGTGGATGCAGCGAAACAGCCCTGCTTCCAGGTGCTTTTTCACACTGGACACCAACCATTTGAGATTCATCCATCATTCACCTTTGGGCATCCCTTTCTTTATGAAAAAATAAAATGGACTGTCTGCATTGCAAGAAAATGGAAAGATTAAATTTCAAAGCATATAAAGCCCACAGGCCCTGGCCATTCGAAGTAATGGGTTATGTTAGTTAATAAAGATAATGCTTCTGAAGTAATGAAGGGGCAAAAGTACCAATTCCCATTAAGACTTTGTTTTCCACTCAGAGGGCACAAGATTCTAGCTCCAAGTAGATTTTAGAAACACCATAAAGACAGGTGGCACATAGCCAGTTTCACAGGGAATGTATGTATTGTCATTACGACTGTTCTTAACTCCTCCAAGAAGTCACTTGTCAGTAATCCTTAGTGTTGTCTGTGTGTTGGAGACAGGATAGGGGGAGAAATACAGTGTTCTTAAGCAATGTGACAATGACTATCATCCTGCAGCCCCTTACAGCAAGAAAAATAGGGGGGAAAAGAAGGAAGGAAGAAAGGAAGAAAGGAAGGAAGGAAGGAAGGAAGGAAGGAAGGAAGGAAGGAAGGAAGGAAGGAAGGAAGGAAGGAAAAAAGAACTAGAAAGAAAGAACTCCTCTAGCAAACCATTTCCTCCGAAGATATGATTCACTAACATTTGATTTGACAAGCTATAGGCACTCCTAACATTATTTTCCCCCTTTGCTGTTCATTTGGGGAGCAAAGATTTATTGCCTCTCCTGGAAAGAACAAGAAATGCACTAGCAATAAGAATTAATAGTGGGGTTGTTGTTGTTTTTTCACATTGCCCATCCTTATAAAAAAAGAACTACTTGACCAGATTCTTAATTCTTTTTGGTTCCAAAATACAGTGAATCTTCCTCTACACTATCAAATAAAATTTGGAGACAGAAGCAAACAGTAGTCAGGTTGTGGGGCAATGGGAGTCAATCCATTTAAAAGTCAAATCCTCTTCCCATGTGAAGTTTCCTTTCCACGCTCAGTCAATAGCCCCTGTCACTGAATTGCCCTCCTTGTTACACGCAGTGTGCGTAAATCTGCCACGCACCGGCCGCCTTGTGTATGGGTTTGCACTAAATGTACACCACAAAAATTATGTAAGATTTCATTCATAAAGTCTCAAACAATTATTGTTTAGTAAAACAAAGAGACAAAAAAAATAGGCTGGCTCCTAGTCGGCATGGAGATCGCTAGGTGTGTAACCAAGTGCTCTGTGAAACAAAAATGCAGCCACGAGAGCCAGGGACTCAGCTGCGTCAAGTTTCACTCTTAGGGGCAAAAGTCCCAGCTCCGGCTGCTCACATGGCAAAAAGCCTCTCAGCATTCCCATCATAAAACCTGAATTTCAGGGGTTTATAACTAAACTGAAGGTTTCCTTCAGAGCGAAACAGATTCAGCAAGTCTCAACTCAAAGGGCAGTTTTGCTTTCAGTTTTCTGGGAAGTTTGGTTTGGTCATCACCAAGTTATGGAAATGAAAAAAATAAATACCTGAAAGCTTATAGGGGTCTGGCTCTTTTACTCCTTTTTTTAAAAAAAAAACTCTCATAGTGTTTGTGCAATAGCTTGGTTATCTGAAATGACATTTAGTCCACAATATGGATTTCTTTCTTAAAATGACTGCAACTTTGACATTTAGAGATTGGTTATTACACATGCATAGAAGAAGCTGCTTCTCCAAAAGATACTTGGCAGGACTGTGCAATATTGTATGGATTGCGCATACTGAATGCCCACTTTCCAAATGACCCTCTCCTGTGGCTCGGAGGAGGAAATAGCTCTTAACAGGAATGACAAATATATAACCAATTCAATTATTGCTTTATTATATTGCACTCATTAAAGATTGCTTGAAGAGTAGCATAGATTGTGCAAGAATTACCTCATTTCATGCATCATTTTAAAAGTAATTATTTACTTCCAAATTAATATTGGCTGGAAGGCCTTAAATACTCCGCCGCTGAAGACTCCTGGACTACTACAATGGCGCCTCCACACAGACCCCAGGAGCATAAAGGAAAATAATTAAGAGCAGGATAATGCCTAGTAAGCATCACAGAATGAACCATTATTGTTTTGCCCAAAGCGGAAATACTATTCCACATACTCCACAGTGTGTTTCAAACTAACATGAATTTCAATCAAATATAAATAGGTTCATTTTTTAAAAATAAAATGTATTTCGTTCTGACTCTCACTTACATGGTACGTCCTTCCCTTAATGAAAATGCTTATATAACACATAGGTAAAAATACATATTTATAAGATGTGACTAGAAGGTGTGATCAAAAAGCTTTTGCCCAGTCATTTGGATATCATCCCTATGACAAACCCAAATAATTTTAGGAGCAGGCAAATCTTTGAAACAGACAAAGACACGGCAGATCAAACTTGTGAATGAGCTCAGCCTGAGAGTTTTGGTGTGGCCAGACTAATGAAACTATTTTGGTTTGTGGTTTGGTTTGTTTTTCCTGGGACCCTCAAGTCCAAGCTGAAAGTGACTTAAAAGCTGAAAATGACAATAAGAAAAAATGTTTGTGCCATGGAGGCATGATGAACATGTGTGACTTTATTCCATTTGTAAAACAAGCATTGCATGCCTATGGCAGCGTAGGAACTGAGCGAGGCGCTGAGATCAGACACCAGTCCTGTTCACAAAGTTCTTAACGGTCTACGATCAATGCATTTTTGTTTTTACGTTAGTATTCACACGTCATCATAGGCATGTCTAGCCTGTTGCCATATACTCATTAAACTATAAAAGTTAGACAAAAGACAGTACAGGTCTTGGTTCTGCTCAACAAGCAAACTGAATGAGTGGGTCTTTGGGAGAACACAAAGGAAGGAAGGTGCCCGCAGCATCAGTCAATGATCTGTCAAGAGACTGTGTCTTTCCTCGGCTATCTGAACTCTTTAGAAGAAAATACACCCTCTAAGACTCTTCAACTGCTTTACCACAACAGAATGGATAAAAAATGACATAATTCTGAAGAATTTTTCAAGTCACAATGCATTTCTACATACTTTGCCCCTCTCAATCGTCACATTAAGTCTGAGATAGGGAAGGTATGTATTATTCTTGTTTTCTAAATAAGAAACTGAAGTTGGAAAGGCTAACCACACATGAAGTGACGATTCTGGGACTCGCTGGGAGCAATAAAAAATAACCATAATAGGCCTAAATGCAATTTTTTAAAGTTTGGATTGTCGATAAATCTTTTTAAAATTTCAACAGATATTTATTTTTGATTCTTTCATTTAGCAGCGGAGGCTGTTATTTACCTGCCATAATTAAATTAGCCAAAACTTGCTGCAGTCAGTATTTCAGGGGGTCTTAGATACTAGTCAAGTCTCGATCAGTTTAACGTCATCTAAGACTGCCTAGGCATTACAACAACAAATCATACAGACCAACTTTGCCTCCATCTGACTTTTTCTGCCATCACTGTAAATTAAAACCAAGGCATGTGCTGTTGAGGTAAAGAGGGTGTTTGAGTACTTGAATCACCTAAGGAAGCTATGTTTCTATATAGGAGTAAAAAATTGTGTTGATAGTATGTCTAACCTCTGTTTTTCTCTGCCTGTGTACATGGTCACTGAATTGTACAGCAGGATATAATTAAAGCAATGAATAAGTGCAGTGAATCGAAATAAAGGAAATGATCCATTTGCCTCCAGCTCTTCTTGATTTTGTTCTGTATTAGAATAAAGGCAGGTTGCTCATCTCTCAAGAAAGGATGCATGGCTCTGTTATACACTTAACAAACAGAAACAGAGTGATCATAGGTATACAGAGAGTGTGGTTTACAGGATAGATTGCAGAGCGTTGAAAAGAACATGAGACTTACAGTCAAATCCTGGACTCTACACCTCCTTCCACCATTCGCTGTGTGACCTTGATCAAATCACCTCCCAGCCTTAGTTTCCCTAAGGGGAAAATAAAGTGTGAATAATAATAACATCCTGCTAGCTCAGGGGCAGGACAAAGTGAAAGCGCTTTGTAAACTATGCAAAGGACTATACACATGTGAGGTATCAATTTTATGGCATTGTTGTTATTTTCATGATCACAGAGGGTTTTGGTTTTTTTTTTACTTCAAATGTAGGTTTTTAAATGCCTGAGAAAATGGGGTGGCCACAGAACCATGACTTTAAACAAACTTTATTTGGGCGCATGACTGACTGGCAATTGTGTGCAATCATTTTAGCTGTCATAAGCCCAGAGAAATGTGGGAGAGCTCTTCCATGAAATGTTTATATTTCATAAACAAAATGATGTGCTTAACAGTCAGAGCGATGGGAGGGTTCCGGCTAATGCATTTTCCAATGTGTGAGGCAGATTATTAATGCGCTCCAGTAGCTGTTAATTTCAGTTTGCTGGAATGATTTATGGGGAGGTAAAGGAGAGAGACATAATCTAATTGAGATCAGAATCACTGTTCTAGCAGCAAAGCACCAGTATGGGCCCTCGGCACGGCAGAATGATTAATATCTAATAAGCAAATAATCCGTTAAATTATTATAAACATTACTTTTGACAACTCTTTTGTTGGTAAATGAAAGAAAAAAGAAACAAAAGATCTAAAAATCATCATTTTCTCTAATAGTAGTGTAAAGGAGCAAGGGTGATGGATACTGTGATGGGCATGAGTGTTATGACCAATTTTAAGTACACTGGGGAGGCATTTTTATCATAGCATGACAATTGACTACCTGGAGCAAGATCATTCTTCAGAAACAAAAATAAACACCAGTTCTCAAAGTGTGGTTCCTCTTATCACACCTTATCATTACCTCTCTAGTAAGTGTGCGACTCCCTCTCCACTAATCAGATGCAGAGGCTAAAAGGAGAGGTAAAGAGCCCCTCTTCTCACAGCAGTTCCTTTTCTTTTTATATTTTTAACTAGAGACCCGGTGCATGAAATTTGTGCACGGTGGGGTGTGACCATCAGCCCAGCCTGCACCCTCTCCATTCTGGGACCCCTCGAGAAATGTCCCACTGCCCAGTAGGATCAGGCCTAAACGGGCAGTCAGACATCCTTCTCACAATCCAGGAATTGTCTGCTGGCTTCCAACTGCTCGCCTGCCTGCTTTCCTGATTGCCCCTAACCAGTTCTGCCTGCCAGCCTGATTAATGCCTAACTGCTCCCCTGCCAGCCTGGTCACCCCTAATAGCTCTCCGCTGAAGGCCTGGTCACTCCTAACTGCCCTCCCCCGCAGGCTTGATCACCCCAACTGCCCTCCCTTGCAGGCCTGGTCCCTCCCAACTGCCCTCCCCTGCTGTCCATCTTATGGCAGCCATCTTGTGTCTACATGGGGACAGCCATCCTTGACCACATGGGAAAGCCATCTTGTGTGTTGGAGTGATGGTCAATTTGCATATTACTCTTTTATTAGATAGGCTAGAGGCCTGGTGCACTGGTGGAGGCCAGCTGGTTTGCCTTGAAGGGTTTCCTGGATCAGGGTGGGGGTTCCCTTGGGGCATGGAGTGGCCTGGGTGAAGGGCTTATGGTGGTTTTCAGGCCAGCCATGCCCCCTGGTGACCCAAGTGGAGGCCCTGATATCTGAGATTTATTTATCTTCTATAACTGAAACTTTGTAGCCTTGAGTGGAGGCTAGGGTGGGCAGGAAGCTTGGCTTTCTCTATCACCAGGGCAACCCAAGCCTCCTTACTCTCTCAGTTCTGTGGCTGTTGACATTTTTATTGGGATTTATTTATCTTCTATAATTGAAACTGTGTATCCTTGAGCAGAGGCCAGAGCCAGCCAGGACAAGCAGGAAGATTGGCTTCCTCCATTGCTGGGGGAAACCCAAGCCTCCTGCTCTCTACAGCTCCATGGCTGCTGTCAGTTTTGTTGGGTTAATTTGCACACCCACTCCTGATTGGCTGGTGGGCATGGCTTGTGGGTGTAGCGGAGGTATGGTCAATTTGCATGTTTCTCTTTTATTAGATAGTATGTGGTAAAATGTGCATGACATAAAATTTACCATTATGACCATTTTTAAGTATCTATTTCAGTGACATTAAATACATTCACATTGTTGTGCAACCATCACCAACTCCAGAACTTTTTCAGCCTCCAAAACTGAGACCCTATACCATTGATAAATCTTCATTCTTTTTCTCCCCCTACGTCCTGGCAACCAGTATTTTACTTACTGTTCTTATGAATTTGACTCATAAGTGGAATCATACAATATATTTACTTAGCATAATGTCTTTGAGGTTCACCCATGTTGTAGCATGCTTCATAAATGTCCTCCTTTCTAAGGCTGAATAGCAGTTCATTTATATACCACTTTTTGTTTATTCATTTATCTGTTGATGTACAGTTTGGAGATACATATATTGGGTTGTTTCTACATCATGTCTAATGTGAATAATGTTGTAATGTACAAGGCAGTATAGATATCTCTTCAAGATAATGATTTCCTTTCATTGGGAAATATATCCAGAAGTGAGGTGTCTAGATCATATGGTAGTTCTGTTTTTCATTTTTTTGAGAAATCTCTATTCTGTTTTCCATAATGGCTATATCAGTTAACATACTCACCAACAGTGCACAGGGTTCTCTTTCCTCTACATTCTTGCCAGCGTTTGTCAAGCTTTATTATTTTACTAGAGGCCCAGAACACAAAATCATGCATGGGTAGGGTTCCTAGGCCTCGCCTGCAATCAGGGCCATCTTCTGCCCAGTTCCCAGTCCTCAGTCCTGCTCACACTGGTTCCCATGGTTCCCCACTTGCCATGATCGGAACCTGCAGGCCAGGGGGAGGAACCAAGAGGTTTGCCTTTCACCCACTCACCAGTCCCCAGTCCTACCCCACTGCCAACCAGTTCCCCCATGGTTCTCCATTGGCCACCCAGCAATCAGAGCCTGTAGACTTGGTGGGCGGGACCAATAGATGGTCAATGCACCTCATAGCAACTGGTCAATCGGTCATTCTGGTTGTTATACTTTTATAGCCACTGGCCTTTTATTATATAGGACTAGTGGCCTGGTGCATAAAATTCATACATGGAAGGGGGGTTCCCTCAGCCCAGCCTGCACCCTCTCCAATTGAGGACCCCTTGAGGGATGTCTGACTGACACACGGATCCACAGTGATCAGGCCTAAACCAGCAATCAGACATTCCTCTTGCAATCTGGATCACTGGCTTCTAACCACTTACCTGCCTGCCTGATCACCCCTAACCTCTCTGCCTGCCTGCCTGATTGCCCCTAACTGCCCTCCCCTGTTGGCCTGATCTAGCCCCCAACTTCCCTCCCCTGCAGGCCTGATCTTGCCCCTCACTGCCTTCTCCTGCTGGCCAATTTGGTTCTGATTGGTGGTTTCTATGCCAGTAAGCATCAAAAGCTCCACCTTCTAGGCAGCCATTGGATCCTCACACTTCACCCAGATTTGGTTCTGATTGATCAGTTTCTATGCCAGTCAGCACTATCTCCAGGCCTAATCAGAGAGGCAGGGCTGATCAGCAGCCCCTGCAGAGGCCTGGAGAAAAACAGAGGCACAACTGCTAGCAAAGCCTAGAGAGAAAGAGAGAGGCCAGGGCTGATCAACAGCTGTCTCTCTCCAGGCTTTATCTGCAGCCCCCTTTGTGGTCAGTGCCATGTCAACCCATCACTGACTACAGGACTGACTTATGGTTTTTAGTCAGTCATTATGAACCCTGGGTTTTTATATCCTATCTAATAAAGATGAAATATGTAAATTGACAGTCTCTCCATCACAAAGATGGTGGTGCCCATAGCCACAAGATGGTGGCACCCAGACCCCTCAGCCCCGCTGGAGTCCCCCAGTCCTGTCAGTCCTGCTGACAGAGAGCAAGCAAGCCGGCCTTACAGACAGCAGACAGCAGGGCCTGCTTGCCCATTACTGCAGCATGAGTAGGCAGGCCCTGCAAAGAACATAGAACCATGGGGAGTGGGCCTAAGCCATCAGTAGGACATCCCCTGAGGACTCCCGGATTGGAAAGGGTGCAGATCAGATTGAGGACTACCCCCCCCCCCAATGCACAAATTTCATGAACCGGGCCTCTAGTATTAGGATAATAATCATTCTATTAAGTTATATCTCATTTTGATTTTGATTTGATTATCCCTGATGTGGAACACCTTTTCATGTCCCTGGTTTTTCATGTAAAAAAAAAAGTCTATTTAGGTCTTTTGCCCATTTTCTTTTTTTTTTTCTTTGTTGATTAGGGATTTACATGCATGTCCTTATCCTCTCCATTTTCCCCCAACTCACCCCCAATCATGCCCTCAGCCCCTGGTATCTGTGTCCATTGGTTAGGCTTATATGAATGCATACAAGTCCTTTGATTGATCTATCCCCCTTACCCCCACCCTCCCCTACCTTCCCTCTAAGGTTTTATGGTCTTAGCTATGCTTTTCTGTCTCTGGATCTGTTTCTGTTCATCAGTTTATGTTGTTCATTATATTCCACAAATGAGTGAGATCATGTGATGTTTATCTTTCCCCAACTGACTTATTTTGCTTAGCATAATGCTCTCCAGGTCCATCCATGCTATTGCAAAATGGTAGGAGTTCCTTCCTTTTTATAGTCATGTAGTATTCTATTGTGTAGATGCACCACAGTTTTTTTAATTCACTCATCTGCTGATGGGCACTGAGGCTGTTTCCAAATCTTAGCTATTGTAAATTGTGCTGCTATGAACATCTTTTGCCCATTTTTTAAATTGGGTTACTTGATTTTTTCACTATAGATTTCTGTGAGTTCCTTGTATATTTTACATATGAGCCCTTTATCAGATATGTAGTTTGAAAATATTTTATCCCATTCCATGGGTTGCCTTTCATTTTGTTTATTATTTTCTTTGCTGTGCTAAAGCTTTTCTGTTTGAGGTAATTCCACTTGTTTATTTTTGCTTTTGGTGTCAAGTCCAAAAATTCATTGCCAAGACCAATGTTAAGAAACTTACCTCCAATTTTTACTTCTAGGAATTTTAGAGTTTCTTATTCAAATCTCTGATACATTTTTAATTGATTTTTGTATAGGGTATAAGATATAATATGTCCAATTTCATTTTTTTGAATGTGGCTCTCCAGTTTTTCTAATACCATTTATTGAAGAGACTGTCCTTGCCCCATTGTATATTCTAGACTTCTTTGTTTTAAATTAATTGATTATATATGCATGAGTTTATGCCTGGGCTCTTAATTCTGTTCTATTCTGTTCCATTGATCTGTCTGTTTTTGGTGCCAATACCAAACTGTTCTGATTAATTTAGCTTTGTAATAATATAGTTTAAAAAGTGTGATGCCTATTGAAAAGACTGTCAAACTACAGTGGGAAGGTAGGAGAAGGTTGGGAGAGTGGGGGAGTAAGAGATCAGCCAAAGGATTTGTATGCGTGCATATAAGCACAACCAACAGATGATGCGAGACACTGGGGGTTGGGGAATGAGAGCAAGTACCAAAGGGTAGGAGGTCCAGGGGGAGGTCAATGGGGGGGGGGGGAGAGACATGTGTACTACTATTTGTAATGCCTTAAACCATAAATTAAAAATAAATAAAAAGTGTGATGCCTCCAACTTTGTTCTTGTTTCTCAAGATGGCTCTTGGTACTCCTAATGGTTTGTAATTCCATACAAATTTTAGAATTCTTTTTCTATTTATATTAAATAATGACTTTGAAATTTGATAGGAGTTGCACTGAATCTATAAAACACTTTTGGTAGTATTTTAACAATAGTTTAATAATATTAATTCTTCCATTCCATGAGCATAGAATATATTTCCACTTATTTGTGTCTTTTTTAAGTTCTTTTATCAATATCTTATAGTTTACAGTGTATAGATCTCTTACCTCATTGGTTAAATGTTCTGCTTGAAATTCTTTTGGGTATATATCTAGAATTAGAATTGTTAGATCATATGGCAATTTTGGAGGAACTGCCATACTGTTTTCCATATCATCTGCACCATTTTACATTCCCACTGGCAGTGTTCAAGGGTTTCAGTTTCTCCAAATCCTCATCAAAACTTGATCTTTTCAGGGTTTTGGTTATTTTTTTTAATAGCAATCCTAGTGAGTATGAAGTAGTTTCTTCCCAAACAGACCAAGTTGTTTAATCTGGCTGTGTTATCTCCAAAGAATCCAATAAAAGCTATTTTAGCATTGGGCCTGCTCTGGGACTTTTATTTTGTATGTAGTATAACATGTATTTGGCATCTACATTATGCCAAGCATAGTCCCTACTGGGTATGCATCAACTGGCTGAGGTGGCAAACCATATTGAAATGAACAAAGAACAGGAAAAGAGGTCCCTGGAGGGCTCAGAAGAAAGTGTGTGCATTTGAGTAAGTGCATGCACATAGACTGAGTGTAATCCAGAAATCCCAAACCTAATATTAAGATTTCCCAGGTACCACTCAAACCTTATTTCACTTTCCTTTATTTCTTCTTTAACCATTCCCTCTGGAACTCTATGTCTCCAAGCTTACTCATGGCTCTTTGAAACAACATGCCACTGCCCTCCATCTCCTGCTCCTCACCACAAATCTAAATCAATTGTTCTATGGTGAAACAATTAATTCCTCACTGCATGAGTGTAACATGTCTAACGTCTGATAAGAGCAACTCAGCCACCCAGGTGGCTCAAACTTCTTGTCCTACACTCTATTATTAATATTCTCTAGGGTGTGGACTAAGCCATATCCCTTGTCTGTGCTTCAATTTCTTCTTTCATAAAGTAAGAGCAGCGGAATTAAGTCCCTGATAATAAGATCTAATCTGGAGACAGCAGCCTGCTTTAGATTTTAAGATGTCTCTAATTAATATTATAATTAGCCTTTAAGCTAATGTTGGTAATCTAAGAATATATTAGCCCAGGGGAAACATTAATAGATATGGGATAATGAAAGACCTAGCAAAAAAAGGGGTAATATTTGGTACCTGGTTTGATATGTAATGTATCAATCCCTTCCCAAGCATCAAAAAGTCACCATAAAATGTCTAGCTAAGCAATACTACCAAAGCACTGTATGAAATTATTTACCATCAATCTGGTTTGTCTTCAAAGAGTTTATTAAATCTAAACTAGTATCGGAGAGAAATTATATCTACATTTCTAATGAGAGCAGAATTGGCAATGCAAGAACTTGCAAGCATTCCTAAAAATATTACTCTGATATAACCTTTAAATATATTTCTGGAAATTATAATAGTGAATTCCAATTTTTATTCCCTAAAAGATATCATATAAGATGATTCTCTATCAAGAATGCCAGGGGAAAAAAAGATGTATCTCTCTTTTCTATAAATTTTGCACTATATAAATAAATAAAAATCCTTCTAAATACTTTCAAAGAGCAGTTTTCTTGAGAAATTTGTTCAAAACTATCTCAATGTATACTAAGGAAGCCAGCCAAAGAAATGACCAAACTTCCAGGCAATCCCTCCATTCCCACTTAGCATGTGTAACTCCCATTCCTCAGGATGCATGAGTAACCCAGGGAGACATTTGTTCCTCACAATTACTAAAGAATTGAAGTTGGAAATAGTATCCAGAAGATTTGAGGAAGAAGACTAGCATCACCACTTTTTAAACTCTGAACTCCAACACCTAAAAAATCTGTACTGTCTTTCCAACTTAGTTGCTTTTCCCTAACTGAATCTCGTACAGTCTACACCTGCTCACTTACTCAATCCACTCCATCTCTGTTTGCTCCTTTGGGGTCAATTGTCTGCCCTCTGGCTTATGACAGCCAGAGGCCCTCCTGCCTAGCTCTTCTTCCTGCCAGTATATCCCAGAAAAGAGGCAACTATTCTTGCCTTTCTATTAACAAATGAGGTTAAAGACAATAAACTTAATGTGGGGAGGTCGCTAGGGGTAGTTTTTGCGGGTTTGGGGTGGGAGGAGCAGAGAAGATACAAGGAATATTATAAAGTTTACTTTGTCATTTTTAAATTTAATTTATCTTTATTTTTGAGAGCACTTCAGATGACCCAAATTTTTCCCTTCCCTGCCCCCCTCCACCCAGGTCCCATGCCACCCCTTGATGTTTCTTACTTTCTCTCTCCCTTCCTCTCTGTAAAATCAATAAAATATATTTTCTTTAAAAAAAGACAACCTTGGAGTAGTAAAAATTTTAAATGGAGAGCAAAATAACAACAATGACAATAACAAAATAAAGTCAAAAGATCAATGACAGCCGAAACCGGTTTGGCTCAGAGGATAGAGCGTTGACCTGGGGACTGAAAGGTCCCAGGTTGGATTCTGGCCAAGAGCATGTACCTTAGGTGTGGGCACATCCCCAAGAGGGGGTGTGCAAGAGGCAGCTGATTGATGATTCTCTCTCATCGATGTTTCTAACTCTCTATCCCTCTCTCTTCCTCTGTAAAAAATCAATAGAATACTTATATATTTTTTTAAAAGATAAATGACAAATTGAAGAAAAAGAATTTAATACATACATCAAAGAGTAAACTTCCTGATACACAAAGAGTTACTACAAAGCAACAAAAATAAAGTAAAACAAAATTGGGAAATGGGAAAAGGACATGATTGGAGAACTCACATACTTAAAGTATAAATTAAAACAAATAATGGAGTTTTATTTAAAATACTTTAAAAGACTCAAAGTTTTAAAATGTAAAGGATATGGCGCAAAAAAATGCTTTCAGAAAAACTATATACACATTTTTACTTTTTCTTTTGGAAAAAATATTTGGTAAAATCTTAAATGTGCTAATTATCCAACCCCACTCCCAACTTTACTTTTAATAGTTGATCATACAAATAAACATAAATATGTATTCCCACATAAATATGGATGCAACAATATTTAATACAGCAAAATTTTTAATAAGAATGTTTTTAAGACCCTAACCAGTTTGGCTCAGTGGATAGAGCATCAGCCTGCGGACGGAAGGGTCCCAGGTTAGATTCTAGTCAAGGGCATGTACCTTGATTGCAAGCACATCCCAAGTAGGGAGTGTGCAAGAGGCAGTTGAATTGATGTTTCTCTTTCATCAATGTTTCTAACTCTCTATCCCTCTCCTTTCCTTTCTTTAAAAAAAAAATCAATAATATATATTTTTAAAAAAAAAGATTGTTTTTAAGTAATGAATAGAATATTACTTACACACTAGAGGCCAGGTACATGAAATTCATGCAGTGTAGTGGGGGGAGGGGAGGTCCTTCAGCCCAGCCTGCACCCTCTCCAATCTGGGACCCCTTGAGGGATGTCCCACTGCCCATTTTGGGCAGTGGGACATCCCTCTCACAATCCAGGACTCTGGCTCCCAACTGTTCTCCTGCCTGCCTTCCTGGTTGCCCATAACCGCTTCTGCCTGACAGCCTGATTGATGTCTAATTGCTCCCCTTCCAGCCTGTTTGCCCCAGCTTCTGTCCTCTGCCAGCCTGGTCACCCCTAGCTGCCCTCCCCTGCAGGCTTGATTGCCCCCAACTGCCCTCCCTTGCAGGCCTGGTCCCTTTCAACTACCCTCCCCTGCTAGCCCTCTTGTGGTGGCCATCTTGTGTCCACATGGAGCAGGATCTTTGACCACATGGGGGCAGCTATCTTGATCTTGTATGTTGGAGTAGTCAATCTGCATATTATTCTTTTATTAGATAGGATAGAGACCTAGTGCATGGGTTGGGGCCAACTGGTTTTCCCTGAAGGGTGTCCCAAATGAGGGTGGGTGTTCCCTTGGGGTGTTGGGTGGCCTAGGTGAGGAGTCTGTTGTGGTTTGCAGGCCAGCCATGTCCCCCCTCCCCCCACCCTTGGTGATCCAAGCAGAGGCCCTGGTATCTGGGATATATTTATCTTCTACAATTGAAACTTTGTAGCCTAGATGGAAGCCAAGCCTTCTGCTTGCTCCCTGATGGCAGCCATTTATGTTGGGGTTTATTCACCTCCTAAAATTGAAACTTTGTAGCCTTGAGTGGAGGCCTGAGCCAGCCAGGGTGTGTGGAAAGCATGGCTTCCTCCATTGCTGGGGAAACACAAGCCTCCCTCCTGCTCTCTGTGGCAGCAGCCATACTCACTCTGGTTGGTTGGTGGGCATGGCTGGTGGGTGTGGTGGAGTGATGGTTGATTTACATATTACTCTTTTATTAGGTAGGATAATGGAGCACTCTGCAGTTGTTAGAAAGATACAGATTCACGATTGAAAAGATGTTCCAAATATATTCTTTAATATTGATGTAATATACATATATCAAATTGTGAACAATGATTACCTTTGTAAAAATTAAAATTATGAAGGTCATTTACTTTTTAAAAACATTTTTAAATCACTCAACCAAATGCAGAGGAGGTCTGTTATCTTGTTCTAATGAAAAGAGAGGTGAGGCTAGAAACCTCCAGGACTTAACAGTCCTCTCTCACTGCCATTAGGTTGAAGAGAGATGTAAAGAACACAGAGCAATCTGAGTGCATGAAAGATATTCATTACTAGCTAGAGCTTTGGAACAAAGCCTTTGGGCCCCTACTATGATGAACTGGGCTGGACCATGTGGAAGCCTTAAATTTATTCCGCTATTTTACCTTAAGAACTAGACTAGAAAAAGGACAAAGAACCATCTTTTTGCCCAATTTGACTCAGACCCACATAGCTGATCTTGGCCACCCAGATGTAACATTAAGAGACGGAAGGTAAACAAATTAGCACCAGCCCTTCTCCCAATGGCCTCATGCAAAGAATGCCTAAGATTCTTCTCAATGTTCCCTTCTCCCTGAGCTCCTGGCCTAGCTTAGCTTTCCAAAAATGGAGGCATCCCACAAGTGAAAAATACCTAGAGACTCTGCCCTAACAGACAAGCTTCATGGGGCTAAGAGAAAAGAGAGCTTTGAAGAGAGATATAAGGAAAGCGTACATCATACATTCAATTTTATTTAAAATATTTTTTCCTACTTTTGGTGTGTGTGTGTGTGTGTGTGTGTGTGTGTGTGTGTGTGAATGTTGGAAATGTGGAGCTCCTCCTAGTGGTTAGAAAACATGGCTATCAGATTCAAAAAAAAGTTCTAATATTACTGTTTTCACTTGTTCATTTAGAAATATTTAAAGAGCAATAAAATGGAGGAGCTAAGAAAGTGATATCAAAAGGGAAATGGGAGAGACTACCAAGGGGATGATGGTTATTCTCTATTTTTGCAGGAAGAAGCGGGAATATCATTCAAGCAAATGGAAACTTTGAGTGACAAGTGGATAATTTTGAAAAATCAGCATATAAGGCTAAAAAAAAGGCTTCCTTCTAAATTATAAAATATAACAATGCTAGCAGTAAGTCAAAATTATATCCTTCCTTTGTCCCAGGAATTGATAAAAATACTAACATTTATAGGCATGTAATAAATATACCACTGTTTAATTTGTTGAATAATGGGCTTGGAAAGCCAAACCCTCTTTAAAAATTGGAACTGATTCATAAGATATTTATTTTCTATTGCATTTGAAGTTCTTTGACCTAATGACTATTGGAAGTTATCCATGGGCAAAATTCCCATGGAGAAAACAATTGAATTTTGAGCTACTTTAAAAAACAATTGTTTTATTTTTTATTAAATTTATTGTGGGTGACATTGGTGAATAAGATTATATGTTTCAAAGTGTACAATTATGTAATACAGCATTTCTATATTGCATTGTCTGCTCACCACCCAAAGTTTAGTCTCCTTCCATCACTATATATTTGATCCCTTTTACCTTCCTCAACCTTCTTCACCCCCTTCCCTTGTAGCAACCGCCAGACTGTTGTCTGTCTATGAGTTGTTTGCCTGTTTTGTTTATTTGTTCCTTCCTGTTTTATATTACACGGATGAGTAAAATCATATGGTGGTTGTGCTTTTCTATCTGACTTATTTGGCTTAGAATTAACACTCTCGAGATTCATCCAGGGTGTCACAAGTGGCAGAATTTCATATTTTCTTATGGATGAGTAGTATTTCATTATATGTAAGTACCACATATTCTTTATCTAATCATTCACTGAAAAACACGTAAGTTGTTTCCATTTCTTGACCAGAGTGAATAATGCTGCAATAAACATAGAAATACATATATCTTTACAAATAAATGTTTTTTAAACTTGATACCCAAAAGATGAATTGCTGGATCATATGGGAGTCCATTATTAATTAATTTTTTAAAGAACCTCTATGCTGTTTTCCATAGTGGCTTCACCAATTTACATCCCCACCAACAATGTGTGATGGTTCCTTTTTCTCCACATCCTCTCCAACACTTACCTCTTGTCTTGTTGATAAACATCCATTCTAACAGGTGTGATATGGCATCTTATTATGGTTTTAATTTGTATTTCCCTTTTAAGTAGTGAAGTTGGGCATTTTTTCATATATCTGTTGGTCATTTGTATGTGTAGCCTTGCCCTTGCCTTTCATGCACTTCTTCTCATCTTTTCAATCATGAAACTGTATCTTTCATCTAAAGTGTCTGTTCATCTTTTAACTTGATTGTTTGTATTTTTGTTGCTGAATGGTATGAGGTCTTTATATTTTGAATACTAGCCCCTTATCAGAAGTCTTGCAGTTACCCAAGATATGCCCATATGTGAGTTCCCTGGCCACCTACCAATCTGGAGTGGTGATCTCTTTCTTTGGCCTATCTTTGCCCACCATGTATGAAGGCCAACACATATCCAATAACCCAAAATATAAAATAACCAGGAATCACACTAATAAAATCTGCTGGATATCTATTTTTAAAAACTACATATTTATACTGAGGCAATATTTTAAAAGTATCCAGATATTTTCCTGGTGGCAATTTGTGTGCCTTTTTATCTGGAGCCAATGACTTTGTCAGAGCAAGATGCATGGCCCATGCTAAGACATGAGGCAAGTAATGAGGGTGCATAAAGCATGCAACTGCACACATAGAGGTAGCTACTGCTTGTAGTTCTGCCACAGTTTACATCCTCATAACACAAGAATCTGAGAAAACTACTTTTTCACAATTCCCATAATGGTGGGCTTATTATTTTAAGCACTATATTTCTTATTATTTTAAGCAATATATTCCTGCCAAGAGAGAATTTCCACTTTGATTAGGCATGGATGAGAACCACATTCCCCACTTAGACTTATACATGACTGATGATGAGAAAAATTTCCTTACACTGGCTTCTGGCTCTGCATATGCTTTCCTCCACTACCCACATATCTCCAGAGGCAGGGCAGTAAGGATGTGTTCATACAAGATATGATCTCTGGCCTTGCACCTTTTTATTACAAAGTATATCAAGCAGTGGGCTATAAGAGAATCCCTGGAGCCCTTTCCACACCTGGTTCTGCTAGAAATAACTTAACTATACATGCAAGTTACACTGAACCTCAACATATATTTTACTAAACTCATATTAAGTGATTTTTCAATTCAGCTTCCTCTTAGCCAGGTATAAAAAATGCCTGAGGGGTAGTGTAATGGGAAGGAAGTCAAAAAGGAATGTGGAAGGGGATTTGACACTTTAAACTGATAGAGGCTTAAACTTACTTTTTCCTGGTATCATAACTATTTCTGGATGAATTAAAAAAAAAAAACACAGAAATTTCCTTTTTGCATATACTCACCATTATTCTCTAAATCTTCCTACACTTGGGAGAGAAGGCAAGGGAAGGATGGTATTTGTCTTGGCTCCATTCTGTTCTTGCTGAGCTGGACTGTTATGCTCTTGATTATAGCGGTTTTTATACTGACTGTGGATCATTCCATTTTCTCATATTATTTTCCCACCTACTCAATAAAAACAACTTGTTTCTTCTAAATGTATTAAAATTTTAAAAGCTCTGATCTTGGCCCCCTCCAATCTGAAAACAAGAATAGAATACGAATGTTGTCTTCACAGTAACTTCTACTTTTTAAAAAACCAAAATCAGAGCAGACATACAACTCTAGTTTGGGAGGCTGGACATATAAATAATCCTCAGAGCCTAAAATGCAGACAGGAAACTTTAGAAGCACAAAATGTATCCAGTAGGCAGTTTTTTGGAGCAATGAAACCCTCGATTTTATTTTCTTTACCCATTCTTCTTGCTACCTAGGAAGTCTTATCTACTTCCATGGTTTCAAACATCACCTATATATCCCAACCACTCCAGATTATATGCTGGAACTTCCTCCTAAGCACAAAACCTATTTATCCAATTCTCATGGAACATTGTAACTCAGCCATAGCATGTCTTAAACATAACTTATCATCGTCCTTTCAAACTTGCTCTTCAAAAGTGTCACCTTCTCAGCCAATGGCATTAGCATCCACTCTTTTGTTCAAACCAGAAACCTAGCTGCTACCATACACTCCTCCACCTCAGCCCTGCCGCAGCCATTCCTCTTAGGTTGCATCTCCTACCAGATCCTCATTTTTTAGGACATATTAGTAGCACGAAATTGGCCATATGGGTTATCATAAAAAAGATGAGAGATAACAAGTTTTGGCAAGGGTGTGGAGAAAAGGGGAACCCTCGTACACTGTTGGTTAGAATGTAAATTGGTACAACCACTATGGAAAACAGTAAGAAGTTTCCTCAAAAAATTAAAAATAGAATTACCATATGAACCAGGAACTCCACTTCTGGGTGGGATAAAAAAGGAATTTTAAAAGGATCTCAAAGGTCCCCCTTTTACTGCAGCATTATTCACAGCAGCCAAGATATGGAAACAACCTAAATTTTCATCAATGAATGAATGAATAAATGAATAAATATTAAATATAGTACTAATATATATAACAAAATGTTTTTCAGCCATGAGAAAGAAGAAAACCCTCCCATGTAAAACTTGGGTGAACCCTGGGGGCATATGCTAAGTAAAATAAGTCAGACAGTGAAAAACAAATATCGCATTGGATTATATCAGCAGTATGTGGAATCTAAAAAACCCAAACTCAGAGAAACAGAGAGTAGAATGGTGGTTACCAAAGACCAGGGTGTGGAGGAAATGGGGAGATATTTATTGGTCAAAGGGTACAAACTTCTAGTTCTAAGATTAACACGTTCTGGGAATCTAATATATAACTAGAGGGCCCGGTGCATGAATTCGTGCACCAGTGTGGTCCCTCAGCCTGGCCTGCAGGATTGGGCTCCAACATCCTCTGAAGGGTCCTGGATTACAAGAGGATGCAGGCCAGGCTGAGGGACCTTACCAGTGCACAATCCGGGCTGGAGAGGGATGCAGGAGGTTAGCCAGTCAAGGAGGGCCCACAGGAGGACTCCAGGGATATCTGGCCTATCTCACTCAGTCTCAATTGGCCAGACCCCAGCAGCAAGCTAACCTACTAGTCGGAGTGTCTACCCCCATGGTGGTCAGTGCACATCATAGCGAGCAGTTGAGAAGTTTTAGTATATCATCAGCATATTACACTTTAGTTGAACGGACGACTGGATGACTGGACACTTAGCATATTTGGCTTTTATTATCCTATATAATATATTATCTGTTCAACCAACAAAAGCATAATATGCTAATGATATGCTAAGATTGCTCAACTGCTTGCTATGATGTACACTGACCACCAGGGGACAGACAATGCAGGAGCTTCCACCTGGTGGTCAGTGCGCTCCTACAGGGAACGTGCCCCTCAGCCAGAAGCTGGGCTCACAGCTGGAAAATGCAGCGGTGGTGACGGGAGCCTCTCTCACCTCCACAGCAGCACTAAGGATGTCCAAGAGGGCACAATCCAGGCTGAAGGACCCCACCCCCAACCCCTGAGTGCATGAATTTTGTGCACTGGGCCTCTGGTAATTAATAGTACTAAATTATATACTTGAACATTGCTAAGAAAGTGAATATTAAATGTTCTCACCACAAAAAAGAAATGGTAAATATGTGATGGGATAGAAGTGTTAGCTTCTCCATGGCAATAATTATTTTGCAATATAGAAATGTATCAAACCAACATATTGTGTACCTTAAACTTGTACAATGTTACATATCAATTAGATCTAAAATTCTGTAAAAAATTAAAATTACTTAATCATTATGTCACTTATTCTACTTCAACATGTTTTTCTAGAATGCATCAACTCTTTCAGCCCACTGGCACTTTCCAAATCTTATCCATTATTATTTTCTCTGTAGCATACCGATACACCAGATTCTATTAAGTTCTGAAAAAAGAGCTAGTTTAATTTCATTTTAAAAAGTACTTTTCTAAGCTTATTAAACTACTAATGGCCTGGTGCATGAATTCATGCACATTGAAAGGAAATTAATTAGAAGAAATATTTTAATATAGCTATTTGCCCTATCTCTATAATAGAAGCGTTAACCAAATTCACAATTGACAATGACAGATCAAAGCATATGCAAACAATTGGCACCAGCTAGAGCTTTATATGTATGGCACATGCACAAGTCAACTTAGCCTTTGAGATATATATATATATATATATATATATATATATATATATATATATATATTTAATTAGACCTGCTTTCTGAAGTAGCTAAACTTTTTCCAGCCCAGTGAAACACCCCAACTTCTCTTTCAGGTAATTGTCAGAACACAGCAGTAAATATCAACATGAAGCAGATTATTATTGTAGATAATACAGGGAGAACAAAGGGTAAAATATTTAATTGCAGCAGTGTTTGACTATATTCTGCACAGTGAGAAAACATGAAGTCATTTCCAAAGTCCACCATTTCTTAGTTATTTTCAGTTGGGTCAAGTTTCTAAGCTTTTTAAATCTCCATTTTCCAGCTAATGAAAAGAAAATAGGATTCCACTGAGTCTCCTATCTACCTACTCCAGGACTTCTGTGAGGATCAAATGAGATGAAGCATGGGAAAATGCTTCAGAGACATTTGGTTAAAGTGTAAATGTTTCCACCTGGCTATAAAGCAAGTCATATTTCTGGGCTAAAGAAACTGTAGGAGGCTAGTTGTCTCTAGGGAGAGGAAACCAGGCTTTACTATGTGAAGCCATTACATGGACAGACACTTAGCATATTATCCTTTTATATAATAGACTAGAGGCCCAGTGCACAAAATTTGTACATGGAGAAGAGGGGTGTCGCTCAGCCCAGCATACACCCTCTCCAATCTGGGCCCCTCGAGGAATGTTCAACTGCCCTCTCACAATCCAGGACTGCTGGCTCCCAACTGCTCGCCTGCCTGCCTTCCTGATTGCCCCTAACCGCTCCTGCCTGACAGCCTGATCACCCCCTAACCGCTCCCCTGCCAGCCTGTTTGCCCCGAAGTGCCCTCCCCTGCAGGCCTGGGTCCTCCCCCAAACTACCCTTCCCTACAGGCCCAGTCGCCCCCAATTCCCCTCCTCTACCAGCCTGGTCACCCCTAACTGCCCTTCCCTGCAGGCTTGATCGCCCCCAACTGCCCTCTCTTGCAGGCCTGGTCCCTCCCTTTTAACTGCCCTCCCCTGCTGGCCTGTTTGCCCACAATTGCCCTCTCTTGCAGGCCTGGTTCCTCCCAACTGCCCTCCGCTGCTGGCCATCTTGTGCCCACATGGGGCCAGCCATCTTTGACCACATGGGGGCAGCCATCTTGTGTGTTGGAGTGATGGTCAATTTGCATATTACTCTTTTATTTTATAGGATAGAAGACTGGTACATAGGTGGGGGCCTTCTGGTTTGCCCTGAAGGGTGTCCTGGATCAGAGTGGAGATTCACTTGGGGCATGGGATGGCCTAGGCGAGGGGCCTGTGGTGGTTTTCAGGCTGGCCATGCCCCCCCCCCCCCCCCCCGTTACCCAAGTGGAGGCCCTGGTATCTGAGATTTATTTATCTTCTATATTTGAAACTTTGTAGTCTTAGGTGGAGGCCAAGGCAGGCCAGGGTGTGCAGAAAGCTTGGTTTCCTCCATCGCCAGGGGCAACTCAAGCCCCTTGCTGGTGCTGTGGCCATAGCCATCTTGGTTGGGTTAATTTGTATACTTGCTCCTGATTGGCTGGTGGTCATGGCTTGTGGGTATAGCGGAGGTAAGGTCAATTTGCATATTACTCTTATTGGATAGGATGGAATCCTCCATACACACCAAATACTTGTCAATGTAGTCTGAGAGTTTCTTACAAAAGCCACTTTGCAAAGTCTGCACTTAAGTACTTTTGGGTTGTATAGAGGGCCATTAAAATTAGACAAGATGGATTTTTTAATAGATTCTGACTCTGCCATTCAGGAGTCATAAATAGGGAATGCTGGGGTGGCCTAGTATAATTCCCGGGGTGGAAATGGTCAACTGTAGAATGAGAGTGTCAGTGGTCCTTAGTGTCATAAGATTGAAACTAGGTGGGGGTGGGGGAGTAGGGAGTTCTGGGGGAGATAAGAGATCAACCGAAGGACTGGTATGCATGCATATAAGTACAACCAATGGACACAAAACTCTGGGGAGGGAGAGCATGTATGAGAGGGGGGCAATGGTAAGCTATGTACACATATAATACCTTAATAAATTTTAAAAAAAGAAACCCAGAAAAAAATTAAAGTTATAAAAAAGAAAAGAAACTAGGTAGAGAGATGAAAGAAGCTGAATAACAATGGGAAGCAGGAGAACAGGGAGGATGGTGGCCTTTATGAAGATGAAGAACCAATCTGATAGAAAAGAGAGAGTAGAAAAAATAGAAGGTAATGGACAGAGAAGGAATTGTGTGAGTTTGAGATTATAAAGTGGTGAGACCCTGAGGCCCATTCTACAGATTTCCCTAGGATTTGCAAAAACGAAGAAATTGTTTATTGGAATACAAAATCAAAAATTATTTCTACTGTCAATTTCATACAGATGACTAGAAGTCTTCTGCAGAGTCACTAGATCAGGCAATTTCTAATGTGAATTCTGTATTTTTGCTGTATATTCAGTAAGATACAAAGACCGAGTGACATGTAGTCTGAGAAGGCTGACAGCCAATCTTAAATTATTTTTGCAATGTAGGGTCTGTGTATCTATAGACCGAGGACAATTGCTCATTACTTATATTGATTTATATCAGGCAGTGCAGTGAACATACAATTAATAGTTGACTTCATTGGCAGCCAGCTGTTAGTACCATAATTTACTATGAGAATGGTTTGGTCCAGGGATGAAAAGAATTATACTGGGAACTGTATTTTTTAGCATTTTAAAGGTCAAACTCGACTCTTATTAATTTAGTCAGAGGTTTAGGTTGATTAAAAAAGGAAGATTTTTGCTGATGCAGGATCTCTCACATGCTAATGTGAGTCTAAATTTGGGGAAAGTCTCTTTTATTCTTTAATTTAAAGTTGCCGTTGATTTTTTAATGGCTAATGAAAGCCATATTTGGCCTGGGTGCAAATTATCTGAAGATACTCTTGGAAAGCTTTCAGAATCTCAGGGTTTGAAGTCAGAGATAGCAGTTATTTGGCAGCAATAAGTACTTTTTACTTTTTGGAATAAATATTTAAAGCTATATGTAAAAAAAAAGTATGGTACAGGTATGGCATAAGTTCAAAATAATAAGCAGAGGTTTACTCTGACCACCTTAATATTTAAAAACTATATTGTTAGCTTACTATTTGGCAAATCACCATGCCAATTGCTCTGTCTGCCTCCCTTTTGTCATATCTCAAGACCTTGTCTCCTCATCCCATCTACAGAAACCTCCTCCATCAACTACCCTCATTTCCTTACAGTTTTTTGTAAATGTTGCTTTCTTTCAATTACATTTGACATTCAATATTATATTAGTTTCAGGTGTACAGCATAAATGTTGGACATTTAAATAATTCATGAAGTGATTTCTCTGATTAATCTAGTATCCACCTGATACATACATAGTTCTTTATCAAGTTAAGGAAGTTTTCCTTTATTTTCCTCTATTCTTGATTTACTGAGAGTTTTTGTCATGTTTTGGAGTTGGATTTTGTCAAATGATTTTTTCTGCATTGATTTATACAGTTTTTCTTTTGTAGTCTGTTGCTATGATAAATTATATTAATTGATTTTCGAATGCTGAACCAGTCTTTCATAACTGAGATTTAACCCCACTGGGCATGATGTATATCAGTGGTCTTTCTTATCTTTGTTTAACTGTATGTAATGTGACCTTTTACTATAGTTGCTCTTAAAATTTGCTTTTAAGCACTGGTTTTTAGTATTTTAATTATGACATGCCTTATATGGTTTTATTCATGCTTGTGCTTTTTTTAATTTAGATTCTTTATTGTTTAAAGTATTGCATATGTCTGCCCCCCCTGCCCCTTCCGCTCCTGCCCGCCCCCCCACCCCCTCCCCCCAGCACAGGCCCTCACCTCCCTACTGACTGTGTCCATTGGTTATGCTTATAAGTATGCAGACAAGTCCTTTGGTTGATTTCTTAACCACCCCCGACCCCTGCCTTCCCTCTGAAGTTTGACGGTCTGTTCGATGCTTCTATGTCTCTGGATATATTTTTGTTTTGTCAACTATTCTACGTCTACAGGTCTATACATTTTATCAAATTTGGAAATTTTTTTATTATTATTTCTCCAGATTTTCCTTCTGCCCCATACTCTTCTTCTTAGACTTCATTACATGCATGTTAAAGTTCTTAATATTGTCCCATAGCTCACTGAAACTATGTTCAGTTTTTAAAATATTTTTTTCTCTCTTTCAGCTTGAAGATTTTCTATTTCTAGATTTTCAAGGTCACTAATTTTTCACCTGTATCATCTTAGCTATTAAACCTATCCAGTGAACTTCTAATGCATATTAAAAGTTTTCAAATTCCATTTTGTCCTTTTTTATATCTTTCAAATTTCTTTTCATTATGTTTGTTTTCTATTAAATCCTTGAAAATATTTATATCAGCTATTTTAAAGTCCTTGTCTACTAACTCTATTATCTCTGTTATTTCTGGTTCTATGTCTATTAACTGATTTTCTAGTCAGGGCTATGGGTCACACATGCTTTTCACGTATCTACTAGGTTTGATGTTGGGCATTATAGATGTTATATGGTTGAGTGCTGGATATGTTTATTTTTGAAATTTGTTTTGATATATAAGTTATAGCTTAATTCTTTTAAGACTTTTTAAAAACTCTGCTAGAGCAGATTTATCAGGAACTCTACTCTCAGACTAAGTTAGCCCTGATATTGAGGAATGACATTTTTGAGGTATCTTTTAATTGCCTCAAATGGTAAGTGGGTTTTCTCTACTCTGGCTAGATGGAATTGATCATCTCTCAGCCCTATGTGAACTATTGAAGTTGTTTACTTCCTAGCTCTCTTATGACACATAAGAGGCCTGGTGCATGAATTCGTGCATGAGTTGGGTCTGGCCGGAGGTCCTCAATGGCTGGGGAGGGCCTGCAGACAGTTGGCCACAGGCTGACCCCGGATCAGGGTGATGAACTCTTTTAGCTTTTTCTTGTCTGTGAAGCTCTTTATCTGGCTTTCAATCCCAGATGAGCTCTGCTGGGTAGAGAAGGGAATGCAAGAAATATTCAAAGTAATGAAGACCAAGGACCTGTAGCCAGGGTGACCTTCCTTTTGAAAGGACATGTCTGCTCCTGGCCAAGGGTTCGGTCTCCTTGAAACCGGGGTCAGTCTTTGCATCAGGCAAGTACCACTGAGGACTATTCGAGAATCGCCAAGGCTGGGAGCCTGGTCTCCGAACAGTTAAGGACACGTTCATGAAGGGATGTTATGGGTTCTCATCAAAAAGCCCACACATGTCTTGTCTATACCAACAGGGCTGCTCTAACACAGAAGCCTCTATCCATCCGCAAGCCCACCCACCTCCAGGAGCGGGGAGGAGGTGGAAAGTGGCCGTGGGCAGATGAGGCCGGTGCCAGGCGACCTGGCAGGTGTCCTGGCTGGGCCTCCTGAGCCCCAGGTCAGGGGAGACAGGCTCTGATGTCACCACCATGAAGAGGATCTGAAGGCAGTGGCAGCGGCTTCAGAGCTTGTTGCTATTTTGTTTTATTTTCGCCTCCTTTCCCTTTAAAGTTTAAGGTTTAAGTTAAACCTCTCCCAGTTGTGTTGGTTCGAGAGAGGAGCAGCCTTTGCAGCCTCCTGGGTGGAGAGCAGGCCTTCCATCTGGGTTCACACGCAGCCGGACAGAGTCCTGTTTACAAACACGTGTGGGTCTCGCATGATTTGCCCAGTTACCTATAAAGAATGTCTTAGATTCTGGCACGTAAATATGTCTCCAGCTTATCGAGGAGGGCAGGAGGCCGAGCACAGCCAGTTCTTCCCTCACTCACAGGCCTTCATCCAAGGGCAGCGGTGCAGGCACAGCACACCCGGAGGGGGCCAGGGAGCAGGATGAAGGGCCGGGGAGAAGGTGGGGCAGCCCTGCTCTTCCGACCTTCTGTCTCAGTCCCCATCTTCCCGCTCCTGGTCTGTAGCGTCTTCCTTTTGAGGCGGATTCAGGCGTCTTCGGGACATGATGTTTATCACATGCAGTTTTCCGTGTGGTTGGTCAGCATGGGGGTGTCCCTGAATCAGGCTTCCTTCAGCATTGCGGTGGGGGTTGGGGGGGCAGCATGAAGGTGCAAACACAAACCGTATACCTTCTGTATACCTGGTGGGCGTCTCCCCTCAGAAGGGGTGCTCCCTGTGTCTGCAACCAGCAGGTGTGGGAGGAGGGGGGGAGGGGATCAGGCTGGTTGGCTGCTGCAGTGTCCTCAGAGTCCCAGTGTCAGTGGGTGGGCTGAGTATCTGGGACCCTGGATCCCCTCTGGGGTTTACAGAACCACCTCCTCCTTTTGTTCTCCCATTTTCCACTGAGGTGGCTGTTGATGGCAGGACGAATGGATCTGGGATCAGACTTACAGCCCCACTTCCAGGGAGATTTCCTGACCCCTCTGCATCCCCCGCTCACCTGGAGCCCCTAAAATAGTTGGGGTTTCCAGTGTTCCGAGGTTCCTGTGAGCTTGTGGAGAAAGGCCCTTGGTCATCAGTTTTTATTTTTTTACTACATTCCTTCCATGTGCAGTGATCACACTTGGTCTGGTGCAGGGTGAGCTGGAGTGACCTTGCGGAGCATCTAGGGAGGCCAAGTTCCAGGAGGCCAGCAGCGCTGGTCTGTCCTCTTGATATGGAACCTGGAGGACTACTAAGGGAGCCAGTCCCCAGTTCCTCCCCCCTTCCACCACCGATTGATTGGAGTCTGAGGGCCAGGAGGAGGGACCAAGATGTCCCTTCATCCCTTCCTCTGCCTTTCAGCCTCTCACCAGTCACCGCTGCCACTGATTGATCAGCTCTCTAGCCTGGCGTTTGGTAGACCTTCCGGTAGTTTTGGACTTTATCAACCCTGGGTTTTTATATATTAGGATGTTCTTTTTTGGCTTCATGAGAAAATACACAGATAGGTATTCATTAAAAGAATTTAGGAACCTTTTATGCAGGTTCATAAAGCTCTCTCTTTTCATAGCTTTTTTTCCCTTCTGCTGCTCTGTTTTAAAATATAAGGTGCCTCAGCACCTCAATGTCCATCACCTCAAATCAGTAATGTGTAATGTTTTATGCTTGAGCTTCCCCTCCCTCTGCTACTGTTTGAAAACTGTTTCTATAGTCTGAGGCAGCCATAGAGCTCACATTGGTCTATTACAGCGGTCAGCAAACTGCAGCTCTTTGGCCCCTTGAGTGTGGCTCTTCCACAAAATGCCATGACCTAGGCGAGTCTATTTTGAAGAAGTGGCATTAGAAGAAGTTTAAGTTTTAAAAATTTGGTTCTCAAAAGAAATTTCAATTGTTGTACTGTTGATATTTAACTCTATTGACTAATGAGTTTGCCAAACACTGGTCTATTATTTCCCAAGATCACAGTCATGGGATGCCTATTGTTCCAATTCTGCAATCTCTGAAAATATTTTTTGTTGTTGTTTTTAGTTGTTTATAGTGGGAGGGCAAGTTTCATATCATGGCAAGTTTTATCACAGCCAGAGCACATGTGTGAAGGTTTTTGCTCTATTACATTTGGTTTTTAAAAGAACAAGTAGGTCCTTTAGTTGATTGGCATAGCTTTTTCAAAATTTTTAATATTCTTAATGTGTTGACAAATCCTATATAATAAAAGGCTAATATGCAAATCAATCAAATGATGGAACAACCGGTTACTATGACATGCACTGACCACCAGGGGACAGATGCTCGATGCAGGAGCTGCCCCCTGGTGGTAAGTGTGCTTCCATAGGGGGAGTGCCGCTGAGCCAGAAGCCAGGTTCATGGCTGGTGTACACAGCGGTTGTGGCAGGAGCCTCTCTTGCCTCTATAGCAGCGCTAAGGACCCCTCAGTTATTCTATCTTCAAGGTTAAGTCTATAAAATAGCAACCTAACACAAAACCTGATTTGGATTTCCAAAAATATCCCTTTATACCAGAAATTGTCCTCTAAAAGAGCTGTTATCTAATATAGAAGAAAAAAAAGCACTTGCAAATAACATTTAGCTATAAAATTAAATGTGGTTTTAAAACAGATATTAAATAATATTGTCACAATAGGATGTTAGGAAATTTTCCAAATATACATAAAAGATACAGGACTGAAGGTCACCACCCAGGAAATGAAACTACAAATCATTGTGAGCCTTTCCCAGGGTCTTGCTGCAGTTAAGAGCAGGGTAAATAAAATTAAGAAATAGTATCTTACTTTTATACCCAATCATAAATGATGGACAAAGTTCTGGTCTCCATAGTTCAAAAACAGAAAACCTTAAAGACCATTTCAATAGTAATGAGTGGGCTGACTAAGGCTGTAGTCTTCAAAGTTAATTTTTTTTTAATCCTCACCAAAGGATATGATTTTATTGATTTTAGAGAGAAAGGGAGGAGGATAGATACATTGATGTGAGAGACTATAGTCTGCAGCCTGAGTAGTATGTGCCCTAACCAAGGATCAAACCTGAAACCTAGCCTGAAACCTGGGTGTGTGTCCTTATCAGGAATCAAACCTGCAACCTGGGTGTATGCCCTGACCTAATCAAACCAACCCTGGACTCTTACGTGCATGGGACAATGCTTTAACCAACTGAGCCACACAGGACAAGGCTGAATTAAACTTTTGTAAAGCAAGACTCTTTAGCTCTAATGACAAAAGGTGAAGGAGACACAATCAAAGTTATTGTTTTAAATGGAATGGACAGCTCAAACATGAACTCATTAATCAAAACCTAAGACACTAGAATAGCACCTGCAATCGGAAAAAGGTTTTTATAGAGCAAAGGAAGGAAGACAGCTAACATGGAAATTCCTACAAGAAATGAGACAGGCTGTGCTGTGTGTGTGTGTGTGTGTGTGTGTGTGTGTGTGTGTGTGTGTGATTTCAATACAATTTGAGATAATCTGAAACATCTATACTAATAAAAAGGTAATATGCTAATTAGCCTGGGTGACCACCCATCTTTCAAACATCCAACTTCCTTCCAGACAAAGCCACGGTGATGGGGGTCAAGGCGGAGGTGATTAGGGGTGATCAGGCTGGGGAGGGCAGTTGGGAACTATCAGGCCGGCAAGGGAATAGTTAGGTGGCAATGAGGCTGGCAGAGGCAGTTAGGGGGCAATCAGACAGGCAGGCAGTCAAGTGGTTAGGAGCCAGTGGTCCCGGATTGTGAGAGGGATCCCAGATTGGAGAGGGTACAGGCTGGGCTGAGGGACACCTCCCTGCTGTGTACAAATTTCATTCACCATGCCTCTAGGAATTTAATAAAGATGCATCTGTTATTGTGACTAGAACAGTACTAGATCTGAAAAAACTGTTAAAATATATACCTTCTCTTTGAGACATATAATCTATCTGAGAGAAGTGTAGATTCATGGGTTGACAGTTCAGGGTAAGCAGTTAAGATAACAGAGTTATTTTGGGGGCATAATTCTAGCCTCACCTTTTTTTGGTAGCATTGCTAGAGATAAAAGTCTAATAAGTAGACAATGCTTGGCCTTATGCTGGTGTTCCTTATATTACCATATTCTCGATGAAAACTAGAAAGGGCTGCCAGGGTTTGCACCTTGGCTTTGCCATGGAAAAGTTAGCCTTGATAAGTCTCTAGCACCTCATCTGTACAATGAAGATTAGATATAATCGTAGCAACCTCACAGAATGGTTGTAAGGATTAAATCAGATACTTCATGTAAAACATTCAACACACTGCCAGGTACATTGCAAATACTCTTTAAAATACTAGCTGTTGTAGAACAGGTCTCTGGGGCTATCTTGTGTGATATACTGTAGAGACCAGAGTCCCAGCTCTTCCATGAGTAGCTGGGTGAGCTTGCGTAGTCCCTTCATCTTTAGGACAGGAGCACTGGTTCAAAAGAATAACAATATCTATCTCATGATGAAAATGTCAATAGGAAACAGAATAGGAACATGCATAAAAAATTACTTTGTGATATATAAAGTACTAAAACATATGGATTATTGCAAGGCTTAATTCCCTTGTGCTCCTTTAAGAAATTGACTGCCGCTGAAACCGGTTTGGCTCAGTAGTAGAGCGTTGGTCTGCAGACTGAAGGGTCCCGGGTTTGATTCTAGTCAAGGGCATGTACATTGGTTGCAGGCACATCCCCAATAGGGGTGTGCAAGAGACAGCTGGTCAATGTTTCTCTCTCATTGACATTTCTAGCTCGCTCTCTCTCTCCCTCTCTGTAAAATATCAATAAAATATATTTTTTTTAAAATAAAAAAAAGAAATTGACTGCCTATATTTTTGTCTGTTTTGCTCATAGATGTATCTCCAGCACCTAGAACTGTGACTGGCACATAGTAGTGGTCCATGAATATCGTTGAATGAATAACTGAATATCACATTTCTATAATTCTGAAGTTCATTTGGTTTGACCTTTTATCTCCCTGGAGTTAGCATAGATGAGGGATTTGAAGGCACAGTACCTATACAGCATTAGTTGTCTGTTGTTATATAACAAATTGCCGTAAACGTGGCAGCTTAAAGTAACACCCATTTATGAGCTCGTGGTTCTGAAGGCAGAGGCCTTGCACAGCATAGCAGGGTCCTCTGCTCTGCATTGCACTGAGTTGAAATCAAGGCGTTAGCCAGGTTGCATCCTCCTCTGGAGGCTGGTGTAGGGAGGAATCCACTTCCAGGTTCATTCACATTATTGGCTGATGTCAGTTCTTTATGACTGCAGAATGAAGGTTCCCTTGATCTTGCTGGGGGTCAGCTGGCCGCTCTCAATCCCTGGAGGCTGCCTACACAACTTTGCCTGTGGCCCCTCCATAAGCAGTTCACAACAGGGCAGCTGCCGAATCCTCCAAGGCCAGCAGTAAATCTCCCTCACAGTGAATCCCTCTCGCACTTCAAATCTCTCTGACTTCTCTTGCTCATCTGCTGAAGCAAAACTCTCTACTATAAAGAAAAACCTGAATCATCTCCCTTGCGCCATATAATGTAATACAATCCAGGCAGTGATAGCTTATCCTATTCAGAAATTCCACCTACACTTAAAGGAGGGGGAGCTATAGAAGTAGAAGTGCCACTGGAGGGAGGGGCGATTTTGAAATTTTGCACATTTTTTTGCTATGTTTTTTTTAATTTTTTATTGATTTTTTTTACAGAGTGGAAGAGAGGGATAGAGAGTCAGAAATATCAATGAGAAAGAAACATCGACCAGCTGCCTCTTGTACACCCCTTACCGGGGATGTGCCCGCAACCAAGATACATGCCCTTGACCAGAATCAAACCTGGGACCTTTCAGTCCGCAGGCTGACACTCTATCTACTGAGCTAAACCGGTTAAGGCCACATGTGCTATGTTGTATGAACAGAGATAGATTGGCACAACATCCTGATAATAGAGCATATGTCTAGGTGATTCTTTATTTTTTTATTATTGTGTTTAAATATATTAAATAAAATATAATATATTGTGTTTAAATATACTAAAAAAGAGCATCTCATAGACTACATAAGAAGTTAACGTTGCTTATCCCTGGAGAGTGAGAATAAGTCTTCACAATAAGCACCCACTGTCCTTAAAAATAAAAATAGGAAAAAAAGAACAATAAACTGACTTTTTTCCACTTTATGTTTTTCATCTTTTTTCATGCAAATTTTAAACTCCTGTGTTTCCTCCACTCTATTTCAGCTCACCAATAGTACCACAGAGTCGAGTAAAATCACTTATTCCCTTTTCTCCGAGAGCTGGATAGCTATTTCCTTAACCAATCATCCCCGAGTTCTCACACCACACTTCCTCAGATTCCTCCCTAGACGCCCTGTGGATGAGACTCTGTCTGCTTGGTCCCAAAGGCGGCAAGAGCTCCTCAGTGCTCTGCAAACCCCGCTCTTCCACACTATGGACTCCACACCATTGTTTTTATCAAGTCAGATAGGACTCTTTTACTTTTTTCCGCCGCAGAAGGGAAAATAAACTCTCAGAAAACCCACCAGTTTGAAGAAAACCCTTGTGCTATGGCCAGGCATAACTGCACAAAGCATGTTTGTAGCAATAAATTGGATTAGCTGTATGTTATACAATAAATGAGTTAAAAATCCAAACAGTGGATGCGCTGATACTTTGTTGTAAAATTCATGTGTCAAGAAGACTTTGACAAGCAGCATTTCCATACTTAAATTGAGCAATGGATTGAAGCTTAAAAAAAAAAAAGCAAAGGGAATGTATTCTCTTCTATTGTCTCCTAAATCATGTTACCCACTGATAGTTTTTTTTCCCCCATAGAAAAAGCAATTCCTCAAATATAAAGATTGTAAGCCAAGGAAACAGGCTCTAATTAAATCAGTTATGTTGCATTATATCATGTGAACAATGTGTGTCTGCAGCAATCTTTCTGTGGAAAAATTAAATTAAGTATATTTATAATTCAAAGATACATAAACATAGGCTACCTCATACATTGTCTGACTTTGTTCAAAACAAGCTCTGAACTTAAACATAATGGATTCTTGGCTGACATGAGAAATTCCAAAGAGATTTTATAACATATTTAAACTTCATCCTAATTTCTAATAGCCTTTTAAGCTAGAAAATCTCTGGAATTGGTGGTCTTTTGTGCATTAGTAGAAACTCTTGCCCTGATTATCTACTCTTCTAGTTTCAATAATAATCTTCTCATGTGCCCTGGTATCCCCCATCTTTCACTGCCCACAGAAAGCCTAGATGGCTTCACATTTCTTGAAAGCACCATAGCAACATAACATATCAATCAAAAGCAGTGTTAGCCAAGAAGACCTGGTCACCTTGAGTAACTTCCCTAGCTGCTTACTAAGCTTGGGAATAAGTAACATTTTTTACTGTGTTAGGAACGTGTGATTTTAGATGCTGTTGTTACTGTGATGCAGATTTTTATTTAAAAATGCATATGTCATCGTTAGAAAAATCTATTATTAAATATTTCAAAGATCTGAGGAAACATACATTATACCGTACATTATCATGTGGATGGGTTTTTTTAAGCCAAATGCGATACAAACGCTTTAAAAATTATCAATATTCCTAGTATTTACTTCTGAAATATGTTGGATGCTGAGTAAAGCTGACTTTGCTAGTTTTCTAGTTAACTAATATGGTGGGTCAGTATTCGGTCTAGTTTGAATATGTTCACAAAGACTACCCTCAATACTTAATTTATTATGAGGCATTGAAGAACTGAGTTTGGATAATTGTATAATGTCCCTTCAGAACATGTAACTAGTAAACATGGGTCACAAAGAAGCCAAAAGGTGTAACCATTGCAAGAAAATAAAGCAAACAACAGAATGAACCGTGTGTTTTAATTATTAAAGCTCCATTTCTCATGTCAAATAAAAATTTAAATAATAGCAACCAGCTTTCTTAAACAGCACAAAATCTAGATAATAAAGGTGCCATTGAATTAGTTAAGGTAATAGCTAACTATTACCTAGCTGCTTTAAGAGTAAACATCTGAAATCTCAGTGGGTTATCACAGAAGACACGTATTTCTCATTTAATGTTCAGGTAGAAATGGAGACCAAGAGCTCCATGCAGTCATCCAGGGACCCCAGGCTGAAGAAGGCTCTGTCATCTCCAACTATTAGCTGCCAAAGTTGCCCTAAGGGTAAACATCCAGCCAATAGATGGAGCAAAGGGGGGGTGGACCATCACAGGGAAAGTGTGTATGGGACAGTGCTCTCATCCACCTCCCACTGGCCTGCACTCAGTACTATAGTCACACCTAAATGCAAGGGAGGCTGGAGAACGTGTCCCAGCTATGTGTCCAGGGCAGAAGAAAACTGGCTTGGTGGCCTACAAGCCAGTTTCAGATTACAAACGCATTCTTTTTTTTAAATATATTTTTATTAATTTTTTTACAGAGAGGAAAGGAGAGAGAGAGTCAGAAACATTGACGAGAGAGAAACATCGATCAGCTGCCTCCTACACATCCCCCAGTGGGGATGTGCCTGTAACCAAGGCATATGCCCCTGACCAGAACCGAACCCGGGACCCTTCAGTCCGCAGGTCGATGCTCTATCCACTGAGCCAAACCAGTTAGGGCTACAAATGCACTCTTAACTTCCATCCAAATAGATAAACAAATAAATACACAAACAAACAAACATCAAAATATTTAAATTTCTCTTTTCAACAGAGCAATTTAGTCTAACATCAAAATATTTAAATTTCTCTTTTCAACAGAGCAATTTAGTCTGGCTTTTCTAGGGTTTCCAATTTTCCAAGCCATGTGAACCGCAATTCTTGTTCTTATTGGACGGTATATGTCCATTCATAGGGGATTCAATAAAAGAAGTAACAGCAAATATGGAAATAAAGGGCAGAGCAGAAAACTTATGCAATTTAGTACTCAGAAGTATGTGGGCCAACTTGATTTGCTAAGCCACAGTCTGTACTTCTGAAGAGAGGAAGAAGGGGTAGTTCACAATCCACAAACCAATTTGTGTTGTTTCTGCAACACTGCAAAAGTACGACTCATGAATATGCTAATAAAATTGCAATGAGAGTTTTGGCACTATTTCATCACCTCAACTAGATTAGAGAGCAATAACACTCCGGTTTACATAACTTCAGAAACTGCTGTGGTCGTAGAAAAAAAATGAATCTGCTATATTTATAATGTAACAAAAATTACACCCATGCTACAATCAAATAATAATTATTTTACATGTAAGTAATAGTTTGCAATTCGTGCATGTGTATGTGCACACGGGTGCGTGTGCACACACACACACACACACACAATAATTCACCATTAAGTTCATTCACTGCTTTCGATATTTCTGTTTTCTGGTGTTAATGTTAGTATATACTTGTGAATGGGTTCACATCTCTATGCCCACTTCCAAAGATAGAAAAGAGATTTTAAAAGGCAATATTGGGAGGGAGAAAAGATTTGGTAAGGCAGGAATCTCCTTCACAAGCATTCAGCCAAGAGAAACCAAGATGGCGGCACAGGTAAACGCCTAACTGCAGCCTCACACAACAATTTCCAAAAAAATACAACTAAAATACAAAATGGACATTATCCAGAACTACAGGAAAGTTGACTGACTAGAAATTCTACAACTAGAAGGAAAGAGAGAACCAGAAGGAAAATCAGAGGAGCTGTAAAAGCCTAAGGTACGGAGACATGGTGCACGCGTGGGGAGAGGACGGAGCCGGAGAGGAGGGGGCGGCTGAGTGCCTGGCTGGCGTTCCCTAGTGGGAAGGAGATAAACTGGTGAATATAATAGAATAAGAGGTATGGAAGGGGAGTGAACTGACGATTCTCGGAGAAAAGGGGAGTGGGGGTGCGGGAAGAGACTGAACATAAACTGTGCACCTATGGATGAGGACAATGGGGGGTGGGGAAAGGGCAGAGGGAGGGGTGAGAACCTGGTGGAGGGACACAATGGAGGGAAAAAATGAGGAACATTTGTAATAATCTGAACAATAAAGATTTATTTTAAAATATTTTTAAAGGCATTCAGCCCTTTTCTTTGATTACTAATTAGGGTTCTAAGAGCAGAAAAAGAGCCCTAGCTGGTTTGGCTCAATGTCAGCCTGTGGACTGAAGTGTCCTGGTTTCAATTCTGGTCAGAGGCAAGCACCTCAGTTGCAGGCTCCTTCCTGGCCTGGCCGGGATGTGTTCAGGAGGCAACCAATTGATGTGTCTCTCTCACACCAGTGTTTCTCTCTGTGTGTCTCTTCCCTTCCCATTCTCTCTAAAAATCAATGGAAAAATATCATCGGGTGAGGATTAAAAATAAATAAATAAATAAAACTTAAAAGAACAGCAGAAAAGGACACCGAAAATCTATTCTTACCTTTAAATGGCAAATATGAATGTAATAGTCAAGTTATAACCTGGGACTCTGAAACTGTCCCATGAATTCAAGCCTGTTTAAGAGTTCATGAATACATCATTTTCTAGTAGTGACCTTTTTCACAAGTAGAAAACCATAGGAAGACCAAAAGATTAGAGATGAACTGAAAAGTCTTCAACAGCTTCATTAAGCAGCCCAAGCCACAAAAGTAGTGTCTGAACATTTTTTGCAAATGGCATCCAAAGTGTCAATCTCTCCAAAAAATCAAAAATATACCAGGGCCCCAACTTCCCAGCTTGTGTTCTCATTAGGACCTACAAAACGTAAAAGAAGGTGTGGGGAATAAGAACCCATAGGCTAAGGATCTGGAGTCCTCTCAGAGCCCTAAGGGAGGAGGATGCTACTGGGCTCATACTCAGAGGACAGGGCTGATTTTCTCATCATGATTCCCAGGCTCAGTATAAGAAAAAAAAGTTTTGTTTGATCAAGAGAGAAGAAATATTTTTCCAGAATAGTGAGTAGTGACCTTGTTTGTTAAGAGATATATAACTGCTAAACACTTTCATACATATTATCTCAAATAATGGTATCCATCCCTCAGGGTAAGGCTACTTACTGTATTTTGGATAAATACCATAAAATGATGAAATTGTAAGGCTATTATACAAATCCTCTATTCTTCTGGTGTGTAATTTTTTTTTTAATGTGGCCAACTCCAGTGACACTTTTAGAGTATCCCTGACCTAGAATGCCTTCATTTTTAGGGCAATTAGATAGTTAAGTAAAGAAAATGATTTTTCTTTGACATCTAAGAAGAAATAATTCATTCTAACTCTATATAAAGTGTTATTTTATTTGAGTCCCTACATATTTATACTATGTGTGCATGTGTGCATGTGTGCATATGTATACACACACACACACACACACACACACACCGTCATAGAAGAAAAAGGAAACTGTCCAATTAAAAATTATCTTTGAGCCGAAACCGGTTAGGATCAGTGGATAGAGCATCGGTCTGCGGACTGAAAGGTCCCAGGTTCGATTCCGGTCATGGGCATGTACATTGGTTGCGGGCACATCCCCAGTAGGGGGTGTGCAAGAGGCAGCTGGTCGATGTCTCTCTCTCATCGATGTTTCTAACTCTCTGTCCCTCTACCTTCCTCTCTGTGAAAAATCAATAAAATATATATTTTTTAAATTATCTTTGAGTTGGTATATATTGTGAATTCTGTGCTTACTTTGATCCCAAATACACACCTGACTGTCTTTGGTGATATGGTATCATAAATAAGCTCTATCTAGGCTGGGACTTCAGTTCTTGCTCAGTCTTTTTTTTAATTTGGTAAATAATAACTCAATAATGTTAACAATCCCCTCAGCTCTGCAATTCTGACTCTCTGCCTTTGTTTTGCCAGGCAGAGACCTGGCCTCTGTGGCAATAACATATCTCTACATCGCCTCAGATTTATTCTGCAAAGCTACAAAGCTATCTCCTATATGCTCTATTCATTTAATAGGATAATCTAGAGACGAAGTGTTCCTGTTACATTTGATTATCTGAAATATTGGGTTAAATATTAAATTAATCCAGGGCGTCTATAATCTAGATAAAAAAAACATTAGCAATAAAATAGAGACATAGTACCAGAAAGGATCATTTCTATAAAGAATCATTTTTACTTTTTAGTCTCTTTCCAGACCCATTTCATTGGACCTAAGCTTTCTGTGGCTTGGTATCAAAAATGACTTCAAAAAATAAAGATAGAAAATTCAAACTTCAAAAACTACTGAAGGTAAAAGAACAGTCTGCGGTGGAAAGCAATGTAGAGAAATTCAAATATATGAAAGAGTAGGATTTTTATATATCTACAAAGCAAACTAAAGGATTCATTAAAAAGAACTTTTAGTTCAGGCTGGATCATAAATAAGTAGCAGATTTTTATTCTAATTAAAACTTTTTGAAAAGCAGAGAGAGTAAATGCAATTTGATTTAATATGGCCACCTAGATTATTTATACCATTTTATGGTAGTTAAACTCTTTTGGTGTGAACCCCTTTTAGAATATAATGAAAACTATGAACGCTCTCTCTAGAAAAATACACAGGCATGTGATTTTGCATATAAATTTAGGACCCTTACTGGGCCATGGACCACAAGTTAATAATTCCTGATTTACAATACTGTAGTCCTATTTATAAAGTACCCTGGCTCTTAGATCAGAAAAGTCTGAATTTGTAGGGTTATTTACATAAATTTGCATACTCTATTCAATCTGCTCTACCTCTATGTTTATAATTATTTAGTCTATCCTACTATGATAGTATTCAAAATCAATATCCACGACATGACATACATAAAATCTTTTAACCGATTTTTTAGGCCAATCAATTTAATCACATCTCAGAACCAAGGCATAGCTCAGAACACCCCGGCTGAAATGAAGACTGTTGCTTTATGGGCTTTCACCTAGTGGAGCCAGGCACCCCCTAGCTTGTATTACCACAAAAATGCCCCAGCCCCTTCCTCTTGTTGCCTGTACCCATCCTGCCCTAAAACATGATCAAACTGTCCTTGGTAGTTTATTTACTAACCATCAAAGCTAGTCTTTCATTACCTTCACAATGTAATGGTTATTTTATGAAGACTCATTAAATTTAATGAGATACAGCCATGTTTATGGCTAGCCCATAAAAGGAGTAGGGGTGGGGGGAAGAACGCATCGTCAAATGACTTTTGCTTCTGAGGAGTACCAAAAATAAAATGTCAGCCATTCAGAGTGAGGCGCTTCAGAATTCAGACATCATTCCCAAGAGCCCAAATGGATTAGGATTATTAGGGCTAATATTGTCCTTATTACAACCCGGTCTTGTTAAACAATAAACTCATACAATGGACTATTATTCAGCCATAAAAAAGAAGGAAATCTTGCCATTTTGAACAACATGGATCGATCTTGAGATCATTGTATTATGTGAGATAAGTGAGATAGAGAAAGACAAATAAGGTATGATCTCATTTATATGTAGGATGTAAAAACACCAAACTCATAGAAACAAAGAATAGATTAGTGATTTAGAGGTTAGGAATTGGGGAAGTTAAGAGATGTTGGTTAAAGGATATAAATTTTCAGTTATAAAATGAGTAAGTTCTGCCGCAACCGGTTTGGCTCAGAGGATAGAGCGTCAGTCTGCGGACTGAAGGGTCCCAGATTCAATTCCAATCAAGGGCATGTATATTGGTTGCGGGCACATCCCCAGTAGGAGGTGTTCAGGGGGCAGCTGGTTGATGTTTCTCTCTCATCGATATTTCTAGCTCTCTATCCCTCTCCCTTCTTCTCTGTAAAAAATCAATAAAATATATATTTTTTTAAGATGAAGTTCTAGGATCTTGACTATAATTAACAATGCTGCATTTCTTACTTTAAATAGCTAAGAGAGCAAATCTTAAAAGGTTCTCACCATAGCAACAACAAAAATGGAAATTATGTGAGATTAAGGGTATGTAAACTAATCTTAAAGTAGTAATCATTTCACAATATATGCATGTATAAAATCACCACAATTTATACTTAAAATTTACACAATGTTATGTGTCAATTGTATCTCAATAAAGATGGGGGGAAGGAAACATTAATAGTGATAGTCACAGTAATACTAGTAAGGACATCAATAACAGGTCCCAATTGTTGTGTCCTTACTTCATGTCAAGCATTATTATGGGTACATTTAATATTATCTCAATTTATTTATGCCACCTCATAAATCCAGTAGATGCTACATTTCCATGTGCAATCTGGAGCCTCAGTACAGTCTAAAGTTTGTAAGATGGGACATGGTACCTCGTAAAAGCCTAATAGGAAGAGCAAAAGAATAGGCCTAGATCCCAAATTAGACCAAGAGAAAAACCTAAGGAGGGAATCAGATCCACTCTTAGGAGTGACTTCTACCTTGTAACTGTATGGCCAGATCTCATAGTTGAAGTATCTTGTCTTAAAGGCATCCAGCCTACCAAGCATGACCAAGAGCTGAAAATCACTGGCCAAGCCTGACCAGTGTGGGTCAGTGGTTGAGTGTCAACCTATGAACCAGGAGATCACGATTCGATTCCTGGTCAGGGCACATGCCTGGGGTTGTGAGCTCAATCCCCAGTAGGGGACATGCACTGATGTTTCTGTCTTTCTCTCCCTTTCCCTTCCTCTCTGAAGTCAATAAAAACATATTTTATAAAGTAAAAAGGAAGGGGGGATGAGAGAGGGAGAGAGAGAGGGAGGGAAGGAGGGAGGAAAAAGTACTAGCCAAGAACCATTTAAGTAGAATCTGAACGCATGGCATTTGGAAAGAGGACTTACTGCCTCGGGTCCTTCAGGTTGGAATTGATATCTTTAACTGTCAGCAATGATTGAAGACCCTAAATGTTATATGGCAGCCCTTATATCAGATTTTCAGTTTTATCATATTTAATTTATGAGAACTGAATTCTATGTTAGAAAACATGAAAATTCCAGGCTCTGAATTATGGCCATACTCCTTATTTTGTCTTAATTTTGTCATTATAAGGAAAAAAATTCCCCTGCCCCTGAATTAAGCTAATTGTCTGACTACCTTGCTTGTCTTCTCTTAAATATTCTTCTTTATTAATGCTGTCCAACTTCACAGGCACTCAGAGGCAAGGCTGTTTGGAAGGCAGGACAGGGAACTTCCATTGCTCTGAGTCCAGATTCATTCCGCCAAAACATCTTCCAGTGCATAATATTGAGTATCTTGAAAATGGAAATATTTCTGTTTTATAATTATTTATAAGTACAGTTTTTTAATTAATTCTAAATATAAACTTATAAGATTATCCCTACTATCTGTAACCTGCAAGTGTCCGGCAAGTTGCATTTCAGAGGCCAGTCAGAAAAAATAATGTGGATGAAGAAAGACTGGAGCAGAATGTACACTTTTCCCTTCAAAAGATTTAGTCTAGCCTACATGGAGGAAGCAGGTTAATAACCAAATGAAAAAGAATACAGTGCTGAGGTACAGAATCTAAATAACCAATTTTCCCAGTCACCAGCAAAAGGAAAAGTGGCTCTAAATAGGATATTTATTTGAAAATGTCTATTCCTAAAGGACATCAAAGTTACTTCTTGTCAGGGTTTTGTTCTGGGGGCTCTCGTGCGAGCTAATATGATGTAATTAACAACCTACCAGTCAATTTACTAGGAAAGAGGTTTCTCTCTAGGAGCACAGAGTCCCATGAAATTTTCTCGCAAATCCTTTTCTTCGGGAGCCAGAAGGGATTGTTCAGTAAAATACTTTTCCAGGGTACAAGTAGGCATCCCATGATTTGCTCTTACATCTTACTTAGTTGCCAAGAAAGAACTTCCTAATAGTGGAGATCAGGTAGGTCTTTTGCATTTGGTAGTATTTACTGTTATACACACCGTGGGACAGTTTTGAGTAAACAACACTAATGCAGCATCATACTCAACACTTACCGGTATTTATTAAAGTGTTACGTGAGGTAAGTATGAAAGTTCATTGTTTTTAGAATCAGAGTAGCTCTATACATTTCTTAGGCCCTTTCCTTCTATCATATCAAACTATGTGAAAGGCAATAGGTACAGATGAAAATTAAAAAAGCATCCTTAGTTGTAAATGATGTGTGGTGTGTTTCGTGAAAGCAGCATGGTACAGCAGTTAAATTTAGTCTGAGTTTAAATCCAGACTAATACCTCTGTTAATCTTAGTCAAGTAAGTAACCTCTCTGAGCCTTAGGGTCCTTATCTGTAAAATGGGGATCAAACCTACTTCTCAGAGTTATTGAGAGAATTGGATGTTGTAAACTATGTAAAGCTGTGTAAAATACGTTACACAGTGCCTGGTGCATAGTAAGCACACAATAAGTGACAAATATTATTAAAATTGGGGAAAAGAAAACTTTAAAATTATGTTTGCAAAAAGTTACTTTTACTAGCCCAAAAAATAAACTAGAATCTCTAAGGAAACTTTAAAAGGTAAGGTAAGCTTGTCTATGCTTATTTAGATGAAGTTGAGTAAAAGTCTATTTCTGTTTTAATGCAGTAATCTAATTAACCTTTGCCAATATTAAAATGACCTTGAATTGGTCTTGTAACCTCAAATGCTTGATGTTGTTGACTTTAAACAGCCTTTTTGGGGTGGTCAGAAATAGCATCTGGTGAAATGGGCAAAAGGTCAAATTCATTTACTTTGTAATAAATAGCAAATATATTTTGCATTAGCTGCTTACAAATAGGAAGAAATGCATAAATTCATTTGTCAAGGCAAGACGGTAGAATATTACATAAGGAATTTAGAATAAATCAAAAATTCCAAAAAGATCCAACATTCACTTTTGGTCTCATGCCACTTATTTTATACCAAGAAGTGATTAAATTATTCATTTTTATAAACTAAAGAAATACATTTCCAGCTAACATTAAAATGAAGTAAAGATGAATCTAATTAAACAACACTGATTTATCATCATAAACATTCCTGTCTCAGGCAGAGAAATCACTGAGCTACAGTGAAAGGAAAAAGATAAATGTAGCTTATAAAATGTCAGACTGTACAACTGTATGATTTCAAAAAGTCTTTCTTGTTTTACAAATGTTTATGCTTCAAAAACCAAAACTCTAATGGCATCTCCCACTTCATCCACAAACTTTAGGGTGAATAACTCAAAAAATAGCCTATTTTACCAACAGAACCATATTGGGGAGATTGGTTTTTCAAAGAGAATCCCAACCACGAATAACATTAAATTGTTTGACAAAAATCAGTAAATAATACAACCCTATCTGATTGTTGTACCTCTTATTGAAATAGTGGTAGGTTTTTTTGTTTGTTTTTTTATTGATTTCAAAAAGGAAGGGAGAGGGAGAGAGAAACATCAATGATGAGAGAGAATCATTGATCAGCTGCCTCCTGCACACCCCTCACTCAGGATCCAACCCACAAATGGGGCATGTGCCCTTGACTGGAATCGAACCTGGGACCCTCCGTCCACAGGCTAACACTCTATCCACTGAGCCAAACCAACTAGGGCTTGATAGGTTTTTATCAGACTATTCTTGTAGCAGGTTTCTTTCCATTCATGTAACTCTAAGCTGAGTTTCATTGGTATGTAGTAATAATCATAATTACTCTTGATACAGCAGGAGTAGCCAACTCTTTTTATTTACATTCATCAACTTAATGTCTATTTTCATTTCAAAAGGACACCAACAGGAGGGCATAAAAGCATTCAAATACACTGTTAATATGTGTGCAGTCCAGTCTTTTTTTCTAAAGGAAATCAAGTTCAAGCAGCTGCCTGCCCAGCATTGTTAAGGAAGATTTGTAAGCATCTCCTTATTGAAAACATATCCAGCCTCCCCCTCTTCCCTGTAATAATTGTTAAGCTATTTAGTCAATATTTGGCTTTGTGTGTAGTTATCCGCATTATGCAGAAGCACTTTATGCCTGGAGCGATCATGTAAGGCCATCACTCCACCTTACATTCCACTAAGCTCCAATATTTACCTCTGCAGCAGGCTCGTTCAGTTATTATTTATAATCAGTTATCAGTTTCAAACTGATCACTCCAACCCACTCAGTTATTAATTTTTTTATTGCACCTCAGACCATGCCCCATTTTTCAAGTGCTGTGTCAGAACCTAAATCGTTTCTTTCTGCAAAAAAAAACTCGAGTCATAAATGCCAACTATTTGTACTGCATTATCGTTTGTAATGTCCTAATTATTTTTACATAATCAATAACGCCGAGTCCCTTTTCTTGGGGACTTTCTGTTTATTTACATTTTATTCTGCACACGTCAGTTTCCATCAAAAGCAAAACCAATTTTCTTGCCCTGCTTCTGCTCTCAAGACAACCTTAATTCCCCATAAATCTATCTGTGTGCGCTACCTAGTTAGACCCAGTTGGTTATGTTGATATAATCCTAGGCCAAACATCTTGCTCTGCAAAACAAGACTTAAAGATAACTCAGAATGCTACCCGGAAGAGGGCCATGGTGACTAGAGGTGGCGTTTTATTTCATTGTTGTTATTTTTGCAGAGGTCTCTGTTTATGATGTGATGCATTTGGGCCTAAGCACATTAGCTGCATTATTCATTGGGTACATTTGTCAGAACATGCATGTGTATAAAGAACTAATGATCCATATTAAATTAATGGCGCTATAAAAAAGAAAAATACTCCATACAAGCAGCTATGTCAGAAACTACAGACTTTGATAAACCATAGAAAGGACCTAATCAGATGAAGCATTGGACTGTTCTATCTCCAAAATTACATTTCTAGAAATATACTTGTACACAATGTTGGTTTTATTAAAACAAATTAATTCAGTCATTAAGGAATCATAAGGCAAGTGTCTCATAAGTCAGGACCTCCAGTGTAACAAATTGATTAAATGACTGTGTAATAGTCTCTTTAAACAAATCTAGTGTAACAAGTTAATAGATCTGCTCAATTACCATGCTGGGGTGATGAGGATGTGGGCGACTCTCTCATTAAATCTGAGAGATTGTTCATAGTCTTTTCCTCTTTTTTCTCTCCTCTCCTGCAAGGGCTGTGCTTTGTTTTGGAGTTGAAGTTTATTTTTAGGCCTCTGGAAACTGACTGTGCTAATGGCAATTAAAAATAATAAAAAAACAAAACTAAATTTGATGCTGCTGACTTCTCCAGTGTGTTTGTCAGCTGCTGTTTCAGATGGTTTTCTCCCCCCACCTTCCCCCTCACACACACACACATCCCACATCTCAAACCGAGGCATTGGCTGAAGGGGTGTCTTCACCAGCACCTCCACCCCCCCCCCTAAGGCCTGGGAACCTGAAATAGCAGCCAAACCCCTGGGATTTGGGCTATAGCTACCCCTAGTTAAGCAAACATAGCAAAGCATTCTAACCAGGAAAACGGGCTGCCTCCCCTCTGGCAGAGAACATCTAAGTTTCTTCTGAATCCAGAGCCAAAGGAGGTGTCACTGTTCAACCATGGGCTGATTTCAGCGGAAAGCCCCACCCCCACCTCCATCCCCACCCCCACCCCCAGGCTTCTATAGGAAGGAAATTTGCCTGCAAGTCCCAGGCCTTCGGGGCTTCCTAAGCCTTGTTCCTCCTTCTCAGTCTTCCCACGGAGAGGGAGGAGCACTTCACAAAGTACTCCAGGTGAGACGGGGGTTCCCCGTTAGCCTAGTAAGATCTGAGAAGTGGCCTTGATGGGGGCGAGGGGGAGAATGGTTTCAACCATAAAAAGCCTTCGTTGACATTTCTCTCTGAATGCTGAAATCCTGGAATCCCAGAGAGGGAGGCCAGACCCTGGGTTCTGGCAGCTTTCCTTCCCTCTCCTGACTCCCAAGATGCCTCTGCGCGCTGGTTCTGGGGTGAGGACAGGCCGAGGAACTTGCAGCCTCCTGCCTTTTCGGAGGTGTCCATGCCCAAGACACCCTGTAGCCAAGGGCCCTGGGAGAAAAATCTATTACCCCGCTGCCATTTTGTTAAGTGTTTGCTCCTGCGATGTGACCCTGCCACTTTATCTGTTGGTTTTTATTTTCTGAGTGCATGTTGCCCATATGTTACTCTAATAGTTGCTATAATTCTTGAGCAATGGGGCTCGTATTTTACGGGGCTGAATTAAAAAGAATGCACTTTAATAAAAAACCTGAGCAATACACTAATGGCCTGACATTGATGTATTTGCATAGAGATGAATTATACGGGCCCTGCTTGACACGACTTTTAATAAATGATGGAGGAGGTTATTATAGGGATGCACTCCGGGGTGTGTTAACAGGTTATTTTAGTGCATCCGTAGCCAAAACTGGGAGCAATACAGTCCCGCATACAGTTACAGGGTACTTTTTTTCTTCCTCTTCTTTTTTTGTCTCATAGCTTGTGACATTTATTGGGACCGCTCCGTCCCCGTTTTACGGTCGCAAACGACATTTTATTAACCATTAGTAACGTTCACTGTGAATGGGATGGGGGGGGGATAAAAAAGAAAAATGAAGCCGCCCCCTACACCCCTACACCCCTCCCGACCTTAGCCAGCAAGGTAGTCAGTGATGAGCGTTGGGTACCCGGAGCCCTCACTCGGGAAGTCGCAGAGGGCTGCCGGCCTGGCTCTTTGCTGAGCCGGAGAGCCGGCAGCGAAGGGGGCCGCTCTCCTGGGAACGCGCGGCGACCCGCTGCCAAGGAGACGCCACCCGGGGAGACACTGTCCGCGGAGCTGGGCGACCCGCCGGGGACAGTCCCCCGGGCCGGGAGCACAGGGACCTGAGCGCACCCCGCCCAGAGATCCGGGAGCTCAGACTCTAGAAACGGACCGGGGTGTGTTCAGATGCCTGTTTGCCCCGCACCCTGCTGCCCTGTGTGAATTCCTCCACCCGTGGGCAGGGATTACCGTGTTTCCCCAAAATAAGACATCCTCCGAAAATAAGACCTGCTTCATGGAAACATAAGACATCCCCTGAAAATAAGACCTAGCGCATCTTTGGGAGCCAAAAATTAATATAAGACACTGTCTTATTTTCGGGGAAACAGGGTAGTGCCGAGTACAATGCACATACGCCTATAAAACTCTGCGGTCACGGTGGGCTGCCCTGCGGCTCCGGCGCGCTGGCTCCCGGGTGTCCGAGTTGGGGACTGGGACGCGCGCCGCCTCCCGCCCGCCCTTCCACGCGCACTCCGCCGGCTCCTGGGGGTGGGAGGGGAGCAGGGGGAGGTCAGGGGGCGGGAGCAAGCCTTTTCCTCCGGGGGACAGAGAGGGGGGGGGGAAAGCCGCCCTCCCCCGGCTCCCCGGAGTCTAGCGGGGGCGGGGAGAGAACAAAGGTCGGGCGGCGGGCGGGAGAGCCTGCGGAGCGCCCTCCCCGCAGGGTTCTCGGGCGGCTGCACCCCGGCCAGGGGCTCGGGGACGTGGGTTCCCGGAAAGCATGCGCCACCAGCAGGGACCCTATGTCCCCGGCGCCGCCGGGCGCCGTGCGGTGCGTCCCCGCCTCGGCCTCCGGGCCGCGGACAGCTGTGTGCGTCCCTCGCGGGCGCCGGGAACCGATGTTCCGGACAGCTGGTGGGCGGCACCGGCGACCTGCCTCCGCTCTAGAACATTCCTGGAGGGAGCTTGGGGGAGCGGGGAGGAGGGTTTGGGGGTTGGGAAATGGGCAGGAAAAGGATCGGGAGAGTGAGTGTAAGTACACACGTGAGCACACGTTCCTAAAGGGGTCATTGACCGCCTTGTGTTGAAATGGTGAGGTCCAGCCTCGCCTTTTAGGGTTCGTCGCCAGAACCAAGCCAGGGAGAGAGGAGGCGGAAAAGGGCTCCGCGCAGCGAGGCCGGAGCTGGGGAGGGGGCCCCGCCGCCCCGCCGCGCCCGCCCCGCTCCCGGGAGGCCGGCGGGACGCGCCCTCCCCGCGGCCGCCGAGGCCAAGGCGGGGCGCGCCGACCGCGTCGGAGCCGCGGATGCTCCCCGGGCCGCCCGCGGGGAGCAGAGCGAGGCCCTCCGACTCCGCCCCGAGCGCCCGGCCTGCAGGGGGCGCGCGGGGCCTCGGTGGGCGCGGCACCGCAGAGCGGCCGCTGCGGGGCGGGGGGGGGGGGGGGGGGTCCTGACCGCAGGGGCCACGCAGTCCACCCCGGGGCCTCGGAGGCTGAGCCTCTGACCTCGAAGCTCGGCTAAATCTCCGGGAGGCGGGGGAGCTCCCGGGAGCGGACTCTGCCCAGGACACTCGGGGTCCATAACTCAGCGAAACGCGCTGGCCTTGCCTCCAGGGCAGCTCTGGGGAGCGCTGGGCTGAGGCTGGAGCGGGCCTCCCGTCGAGGGTGGGACTCCGTGGGGGGAACTCCCATGAGGGGTGAGGGGACTCCCAAGGGGAGCGCAGGAGGGGCGTCTTGAGCCTTCCGCTTGCTCCAGGGAGGGAGCCCCTGGCCCCGCTCAGGGGGCAGTGGTCTGGGGAGCCCAGAAGGCCCCGCCGGCCCTGCGCCCCGCGAACTGATCAGGGGCGGGGTCCTGGCAGGGAGCCCAGGGCGTGGCCACCAGCATCCTGGGTTCCAAACAGGCTTCCTCGGCTGGACTCAGCCAGGAATCCGCCAAAAGGCAGAACCGGGGCCGGAGGAGGAAGCAGGGCGCCCGCCACTGGCGCCCTCCCGAGTTTCCCGGGCCCTTAAAGAGCGCAGAGCTCGTGGAGGCGGGAGTGTGATGATGCAGGAGATGAGCTTCTCCAGCCTCGCTGACCAGAGGCAGGACTTAGCTCCGTCTAACCCCGGAGGCTGGCTGGGAGAGCTCGAGGGCGGGGTCCAGGCCGCGGGGGGGCGGGGGGCCGGGAGCGCACGGGCACCGAACCCTGCCTGCCCCCCCCCTCTCACCCCATCACGGGTCCTCTGTGCGAGGCGCGCTCCCCGCAGGTGGGATGTGCGGAGCAGCTGCTTCAGAGGCACCCCCAGGGCTGAACGCCCTGCATCAGCCCGGAAAGCAAAACCCTCCTGTGGCCGCCGCGCCCGCCTCGCCCACGGAGCGAGGGGCACCGTGAACCCAGCTGCAGACCCGCCCCGGCCTCCCGTGCCCTCTGCAGCCCCGGGCTCGGGGGTCAGCGGGTGCCACCTGCAGATCGGCCGGCGCGGAGCCTGTCTACGGGATCCCCACCGGCAAGCAGCGTTTTGTAACGCTTCCTCCCGTTTAAGCAACATGAATCCCGGGGTTGTCTCGTTGACCTCTGAGGTTCAAAGGCAGCCTCAGTCCCCCATCTCCGTGAAACCGGAAGGACCTCTGAGAGCTCCCCAGCCTTCAGACCCTGCAGGGAGGCCCCCCATCTCACCACCAGAGCCGAAAGGTCTGGCAGTCCCAAGCCAGGCTCAGCCTCTCCCTCCCTCCCTCCGGGCATTGGGGAGGTGACTGCAGCCCCTGCGGGCAGGTGGGACCGCAGGGCACATTCCACCCTTGGACTGAGGGACAGTTGTCCCAGCTCAGCACGCCTTTCCGCACCAGATAGGGGCTTCCAGGAAGGAGGAGGCCGAGTTCCCTCCTGCTCTGCTCTTTCACAGACCTCCCCCCCCTTACACACACACACACACACACACACACACACACACACACACACATTCATTTGTGCCCCTGTCACAGGAGAGATGAATCCAGGAAACAGCTCCCAAAAGGGAAGCGAGTTTTCTGCCCGGCTAAATAGGACCAGGAAAAAAAAATAAGAAAAGCCTTCCTTTGGCTGTGGAACTGAGGCGGCAGTGGGTCACCAATACTCCCCGGTAAAGGACTCCCCAATTTTGAGGGAGGGAAGGCACAATGCACAGTGCTTTTTTAGGCTGTCCTGGTCACTATGGGATGGTGGGGTGTCTGTGGCTGCACTGTAAAAAGGGAGTTGAAAATGAAACCGTTATAAATGGAAGACCGTGTTCCCCTTTGGGGGAAAGGAGAGACATTGCTAGTTTTATAATTTTATTTAAGAGGCCTGAAGTCTGGACTTTCTCATTCCTCCTGCCTTCTTGGACCTAGGTTTTTTCATGACCCTCTTGGGGTTGGGGGGGGGGGGTGGAGATGTTTTTAAAATCTTCTTGGAAATAGAAGTGGTCTTTATTCATTGCCTGTCACAGAATCTAATTGGGAAGAGAACCCAAAGATTATGAGCGCCTAAACCCCCTCTTGTTCTAGGAAGAAAGAAAGGGCGTGGACTAAAGAACATAGACCCATTGTAACCTTGGCCAATAGGTGAAGGGGCGTTGACTCCAGCCTCACCACCACCGCCACCTAGAGCTGCAACTTCTGCTGCAGGCACCTCGGACCTCACACCGCCCCCAGCAACCAGTTCACCACAAAGTGTCTCTGAAGGTGCACAGGTCTCCCCACAATGCACCCAGACCCCTCCCGTACTGAAACAGACAGGAGGGTGGGCAGAAGAAATGCTTCCAATTCCTAGAGAGAGAATCCTATCACAGCAGGAAATATGCAGTTAAAAACGTGCAGGAGTGCCTAAACCGGTTTGGCTCAGTGGATAGAGCAACGGCCTTTAGACTGAAGGGTCCTGGGTTCGATTCCTGTCAAGGGCATGTACCTTGGTTGCGGGCACATCCCCAGTAGGGGGTGTGCAAGAGGCAGCTGATCCATGATTCTCTCTCATTGATGTTTCTAACTCTCTATTCCTCTCTGTAAAAAATCAATAAAATATATTTTTAAAAGCGTGCAGGAGTTAGTTGTATTGATTTCTCTCCTCCCAAATTTTTGTCCCAAAGAAAATATTGCTGTCACTCTCCGATGGGATCCGTGAAAGCTATGAATCTCTGCTGCCGTGAGTGTTTTAAATAGCCAGTAAGTCCTCCCCTTACTTGTTTATTGCTTCATGCATGATTATAACTCATGTGCTTTGGAGAGTGACACACATTACTACAAATGATCATTATCCTGAAGATTTTATTTCTAACTAACTATGTTGTGAGCTGATAAATGGATGTATTATAAACCCTTACTCCATCTTCCATTTTGCCAAAAAAAAAAATCTTTACATTGAACTCGCCCTTTTGCTACTTAAGCTGCGCGTACTTATTTTTATAAGGATGTATCAGGTGTTTATACATATCTATTCAGAGTGAGAAGAGAAGAGACTCCAGCTAGCTTAGAGATCCTTTCTCTGCCTCCAGGCTTAGAAAAGGGAGCCAGCCACGCTAAAGGTTTATCATTTTCTTTAAAACCGTCCAGAGAATTCAGTTCTCTGTAGCTGCATCGGATTGGGTATGTGTGTGCACACAGGTGTACGCACTTTCGAGAAGTAGTCCTTGAATATCCCCAGACTGCACCGTGTCCTGGGGACACAGCAGTAACCTAGGAGCATGTGGTCCTTGCAGTTGGACTCTGCTGGGTTTCACTCTTCCAAAAGGTAGTGCAGATGCAGCTCCATCCAGACTATCACCCACTCTGGCCTTTCACCTCTCTCTGGGGCACTCTACTGAAAGAAGAAGGGAGGGGGGGAGAGGGAGGCAGGGATGGTGGGAAGGAGGCAGGCACCTGGAAACCATGATGTTCCTTCCAGGTAGAGCATGGATCGAGGGCTGTGATCTCTTGAAGTCTTCCATTTCTGTCATCCTCTCTATCCCATGGAGATTAATGACAATGTGCTAATTTCATATTGTCCTCTGCACTCCCTTTTCTCTTCATAATCACCTTTATCTGAAGACCTAGGCAGGCACTGGGATTGCTTCTCACACCAGAGGCTATGAAGGCCAAGTCTATACCGTATTTGCTATTTTTACTGACTCTGTGGTGCACCGGCTTTTCTCTGCTGCTGGTATATTATAAGGAATGTGTAAAAGTTAAGTGCAGGAGCCTTCTGCCTATCAACTTCCATGGGCAGGTCATTCCCAAATTCGCCCTGGAAGGAGCAAGGTCTACGGGAGCTTTTCTCTTAACCAAGAGCCAGCTCTCCTGACTTTGTTTTTTCTAGGAGATTACTGCCTGCCTTCCTTCTTCATCCCAAGCAGCCAATAGCAGCTTTCTTATACACACACACACACACACACACACACACACACACACACATGCGCTTTCTTGTCTCCTTGACTCTCTTGAAAACAATCAGTTCTTAGATCTCAAAGGAAAGGTAAATAGGGCAGTTCCAAACCCCCAATCCTAACTCTGAGTCCAGGATTCCTTCACTCTTTTGTGCCTTTTTTCTTTCTCTGGGCTTTCCCTTCCTAGCTCTCCCAGCATCCAAACAGCCAGAGGAAAGTTGGAAGTGTGTCTGCGGCATGTTCAGTGGGGAGGTAAATAATTCTGGCCTGGGAAGCCAGGTGCAGGCTCTTTCTGTTTCTGAAGTTCCTTCATGGAAAACAACAGTATGACATGCTTAGCCAAACTATATGCCCATAGTATATGACGCAATCATCACCTTGTTCATTGATGTTCCGCTTTATGTTTTATGAAGCTTTTTGCTTTTGAGTTTCACAACAACTTTGTGAGGCAGTACTTACCATGAAAATAATTTCATAGGGAAATGGAAGATTATTTCCATTTCCATGCCCAACTTACTAGCAAGAAATAGAAACCAGCTCTAGAGCTCAAGTTTCCTGACCCTAATAAAGTTGACCAGTGCACCTTTGATACCCCATGGGATCATTCTGTTAGCATTTTCACATGACATGAAGTGCCCTCCTCAAGAGTCTTTAACCTCAACCCTCTACTCCTTATCTAGAGAACAGAAGTAGGTCTGTTAGATACTATATTAGTTATCTATGCTGTGTAACAAAATAACCCCAATGTAATGGCTTAGAACAGCGAACACTGATTATCCCACACAGTTGCTGTGGGTCTGGGAGCCTGAAGAGCTTAATTGGATGATTCTGCCTCAGGACCTCTCAGGAGTTTGCAGTCAAGAAATTGACTAGGGCTCCAGCCACGTACAGGCTTATTGGAGACCGGAGGGTCTGCTTCCAGAGTTGATTTACACTCCTTGCAAATTAGAACTGGTTGTTGGCAGAGGCCTTGATTTCTCACCAAATGGAACTCCCTGTAGGGCTGCTTGAGTGTCCTTACAACATGGCAACTGACTTTCCCTCTGGGTGAACAATCTGAGAGGAGAGAGAGAGAGAGAGAGAGAGAGAGAGAGAGAGAGAGAGAGAGATGTGAGAGAGACACATCAATTGGTTGCCTCTCATACATGCCCAACCAGGGTGGGGAAGGAACCTGCAACCCAGGTATGTGTCCTTGACCAGCAAGGGCAAGAGATTTTATCAATTTATATAGGTGTTTAGTATTGTTGTAGAGGAGCCTACCACTTCTCTGATGTTATGACCTATGTCTACCTTGGCAAAGCCAAAGGAAATATTAAGGTATAATTGTTCTATATGTTTGGTTATTACAAGAGAAACAGACATAGCAAACTGAGGAAGAAAACCAGCACAGCTCTATAATACAGTTTTATTTTGGAAGGTACATAAATGATGAAGAAACTATCAGTCATCAATGAGTTGTGTGGGACCAATCTGCTTCTATAGACCACAGGAAGGCAAGGTTGCTGAAAATCCAATAACTTGGTTATTACCAGATGGTCTAATCACCTTCAAAATAGGGGCATCCAACTTTTCATGCCTCCCATCTGAGCCCCGGATGTGGGTCCATGACTTACAGTAATTCCTCTAGTCATCAGCAGCAGCTTTCACCATGTGCTCAATGCAGTGGCTCAGCTCTTGAAAAGAATTTTGTAAACCTTTTTCCTCCCTGGGTTTTTCTTCTTCCCTTTCTGTGCTTTTTACTTGGTCTGTAAAGATTTCTCTAAATTTCTCCCAAATCTAAATGTTCTCAAGTTAATGAGTGGATTTGAAAAACTTTTTTTTTCTTTTTTTTTCTTTTTTACCACAATCAGATCACATAGTGGTGGAGAGCAGACTGTGGAGCCAGATTATCTGATCCATCAGTGACTATTATGTGATCTTGGTCAAATGACTCTGCTTCTCTGTGCCTCAGTCTTTTCATCTGTAATATAAAGCTGAAAATTGTACCTATTCTGTAGGGCTGTTGGGAGAATGGAATGAATTAATATTATATATACAAATACAATATATAAATGAAGTTCTTAGAACAATGTAATAATAGCTATGGAAGTCTTAGCCATTATCATTTTCATCATCAACATAATCATAAAAAATGCTCCTAAATCAACCCCTGATGTTTTGTGAAGGATAACTATCCAACTGAGTGAAGGTTCTGAAAAGTGTTAAGTGGAAAGAGAGGAAGGAGCAAGAAGTGTTTTCTTTCCCCCTTCCACTCTCTCTAAAAAATCATTGGGAAAAAATATGCTCAGGTGGAGATTAACAAAACAAAAAGATAAAAATAAAAATAAAAAATAAACTCTTTCTTCCCCTAGAATGAGGTATGGATCATCTCTAAATGTATTTCCATCCAGACTAGCTGTGATTTTGTAAGTATACTAAAAAAGTACTTGTACTTCATGAAGCTTGTACTTCAGAATTCTGGCCAGGTTCCAGAAGATATTTAAATACCACAGAGATACAATTTCACTTATATGTAAAATCTAAAAAAACAAAAACAAAAACACAAACAAACAAACAAAACAGAATCAAATTTATAGATACAGAGAACAAATTGGTGGTGGCAAGATGGGAAAGGGGTTTGAAAAGATGGGTGAAAAGGTGAAATGATTAAGAAGTACAAATTGCCAGTAATAAGAACAGTCATGGAGCCCTGGCCAGGTGGCTCAGTTGGTTGGAGCACCATCCCATTCACCAAAGGGTTTCTGGTTTGATTCCTGGTCAGGGCACATACCTAGGTTTTGCGTGTAATCCTCAGTCGGGGCATTTAAGGAAGTTTCTCTCACATGTCAGTGTTTCTTTCTCTCTCCCTTCCTCTCTAAAAAATCAATAAACATACCTGTGCCACAGAGATGTAAAGAACAGCACAGGGGATATAATCAATAATATTGTAATGACTATGCTATGGTGTCAAATGGGTACTAGACTTATCAGGGGTATCACTTTGTAAAGTATACAAATGTCCAACCCCAATGTTAGACACCTGAAGCAAATATAATATTATATATCAACTCTAATTTTAAAATAAATTTTAAAACAAATAAACAACACTACAGACACATTATGCTCTACTTTTAGTCTTTGCGTGCGGCATTCCATGGAAATGTCTGATTGAGGCAGAGAACATATGCTGCACATCTAGCCATTTCATCTTTGGGGCTCACTGGTCTATTGGATCAAAGTGTGAACTGAGGCTTGCAGTTAAACTTTACAGTTTGTGGAACAACCCTAGTCAATCCAGAAAGCTAACATTCAGGAAAATACCTCATCTCTTTGGTCATCCTGCTCACATCATGATTCCATTCCCCAGTCAAGCTTTATGTTAATAAGTGAGGGTTTATTTTATTGTGTTTTCTGCATATCCTAGTAAGGGCTAAAGTAAGGAGAATATATTTCTCTGTGAAGGTTACAGTCTTAATACTACAGAACAAAATGCACACATTCCTATCAAAAAAGAAAAGGTACCAAGGAACGGCTTTTAAAAAGAGCCATGCCGAGAAGAGGAGGAGGACTTTTTTGGAGTGTATGGGTATGCAGTAATGAGGAGGAAATTGAGTGCAGAGAAAGCTATTCAAATTAGCCTAACTTAGAGTTTATAGATGAAATCTACCGCTTACCTCTGTTGTTATTACGTGATCCTATTGTTAATGATTAACAAAGGAGTCACTGTCTCTTTAAGCTACTCAGTGCTGGGAGTCCCCAAGTAAAACTTCACTGTGTGTGTGTGTGTGTGTGTGTGTGCGCGCGCGCGTGTGTGTATGTCCCTCCCCAGATCGCCAGCTTAAAGGACAGCACAGTGTGGATCCACTCCAGTCAGTGCTGGTCTAATTACATTCTCATGGACATGATATTAGGCCCCAAAAGGTTTCAAGTGCGCCCTCAGACTCTGTTGCCTAGTACAATATTTCCAAAAAGAGTTGGCCTCCAGTCCAAACTGCCCGCACACTGAGCAGTGAGGAAATGCACATCTTTCCAGAGTGGAATGAGTAACTTTCAATTGCTCCTCTCCCCACTGTCTCCCAAAAAGGGAAAGGGAGAGCGGTTTAAGTATTCACAAGCTTGGAAAGCAGCTCAATAAACTACATCTTTGGAGAAGGAAGACGCGGAGCTTTAAGTTACAGGAGCCTGTGGACATGAACCAAAGAAAAGGCAATCACCAATTCGGAGACCCGAGGGTGGACTGTGAGGCCTGGGAAGGTAACTGAGTCTGTGAATTGTGAAAGCTGCCGGCCCACGTGAGAGAAATACCCAGGGTTCTTCCTTCCACTCTATATGCCTCCCCCAGCCCATTGCCTTCTCCTTTTAGGAAATACACACACACACACACACACACACACACACACACACACACACACACACACACTGAAACAAGAATAACTTAGAAAAAGCAGTTTTACCCTTCCTTTCACACATCTTGTTTTTCCCCTCTTGTTTTTCATATTGACATTTTGCTGCCTGTAAGCATTTCTGAAATTGTGCTTGAGTGGAGGTTGGGAAAATGGGGAAAGTTGGTCAAAATGTCTATGGATGAAATGTATGGGATTTCGCTACAGTTAAAGATGCTGTAGCATATACTTGAAAGTTGCTAAGAGAGCGCTTTAAAGTTCTCACCACAAGGAAAGAATTGTAACTGTGAGCTAGATGGAGGATGTTAATTAAACTTATTGTGGCAATCATTTCACAATTATATATATATATATATATATATATATATGCATCAAATCAGTATATTGTACATCTTAAATTTATAAAATGTTATGTCAATTATATTTCAAAACTGGAAGAAATAAAAACGAAAGCAGTGGTCCGCCAGGTCATCTGCTGTTACTTTTTATTTTAAAATCCTGACCCCTGCGGCTGTAAAGACTGGCTGGAGGCCTTACTCAGGTGCTGATGGCTGGTGAATGCCATAACAATTTTGACCCCCAAGTGAAAATGACTTATTCTCCCTTGCTTTAGCTCTGGTGTGTTTCCTCAGCTTCCTCACCATGCTACTGATGCTGAAAAACATCCCTTTCACACACACACACACACACAGAACTAAACCAAACCAACGGGATAAAGGGACACCTAAGAGAGGCACCCCACCCACTTCTCCCGCACTCCCAGTTTTATGGGGCCAGCTGCAACTGGTGGCCAGCTGGAGTCCTGGGTGGAAATAAATGAACTGGAAACCTCAAGTCACCGCTGCAGTCGACTGGAAAAAAGGAGCAAATGCCAGTGCCGCGTGGTCCCAGAGCCCAACTCTGGATGCCACCCACAGAACTCAGAGCAGTGCTTGGGCTGGCAACGTGCAGACCCTGTCTGCCCTCCGCGTATTTGCTTGTAGGGTTTAGGCCAGGCCACCAGCTTTTAAGCTCCTCACACACTCCCTAAATGCGAAGGTGAGCAGCTCACAGGGAATGCTTCCTAAAGGAACTAGAGGAGGTATCTTTGCTCCTTTCTAACTTGGAATAAATACTCTAACCTTACTTACTTGGGAAAAAGTTTTAATCTCTGTTCTAAGTTTTCTGTACGTGATACTGCTCTATTACTACTACTACTACTGACAATAATAATCGTTCATTTTTTTCCAGGAGCAGCATTTCCCATTACCTCGTGAATTTTTGCTTTCTTAGGAAGAAGAAATACATAAAAAGTTGCACGATTTTTCAAGGCAGAAGGGAGATGAATGAAAGTTAAAAAAAAAATAAAGTAGAAAAGAGACTTTCATTTTTTGCAAATTGACAAAAAAAATAAAGTGAAGTTTTGGACTAATAGACTTGCCCCTTCCTAGGATCCTTCAAAGAGAAGTGGAGAAGAGAAGGAGGTGGGGAGGAGGAGAGAGGGGAAGGAAGGAAGGGAGTGAGTTCTTATTGTTTACAGCTAGAATTTAAATTACATCATCCCCGCACAGCAGATTCTCTTTTGAAATAACTGTCTCTCTATAGAACACAAACCTTAGACTTACTAAGAACGCAAAAATTCAGAAGTTTGACATTTATTGGGAATTTCACGGGCAAACTAGAGAAAAGAATTAGGGCAAGTTTGCATCCTTTCATTCCACTAGACCATGCCATCAGGAATATATGTATTCTACAATAATTTCCTTCAGACAAATTCATTCCCAGTTTTGACAATTTTTTAAGGGAGTAAAAACAGATCCACACTCTCTCACTAGCCTGAAGATTCTACTGAATTCTATTGATTTTTCTGTCTTTGAACACAAGCTCGTTAACCTGAAACACTAAGGAGATAACTGTATTTCACTGAGTTTATAACTGAGGGTCTGAAAACAAAAAGCTATCAGGACGGTGATACCACCCTCTCCCTGGGATTCCTTTTCCCCCTTCCTCCCTCTCCTCCCCTCAATTCCATCTGCTAAGGCTATGCATTGCTTCCTTAACCCTAGAGCTTTCAGTCAGTTAGAAGAAGCTTTCTTTACATTCATCCTTCTTCATTATAATGGTTGGCAAAACCAGAGTTCCTGTCTTTCCACCGACTTCTGCCTTCCTGCAAGCTATGGTGGAGGGGGATAATGTTAGTACCCTACAGCGCTGCTGCTGGGCCACCAAGCTTCGCCGCCCCCTCTAAGCTAAGAGAGCTAGTGCTCCGATGAGGAGCTATCTTGGGTTTATGGAAATGAGGTCTTCCCAAAACTCCACAGGGAATTCCTTGCAAAAGAAAAAGCCATCAGGAGAAAATTAGACAACACAAACATCAGAAGCAGCCTGCTAGTCAAGTCTCTCCAGGAAGCCCTATGAGTGCACCTGCGTTTCTTCTATCTTCCGAATCCGGGAGAGTGAGAGATGCCACTCTTCCAGAGGATGATGATGGTGGTGATGATGATGATGGAGCAACTATTTTACCCAAGTAACCAATGTAAAATTTTTTGTGGTCTTGACTTTTATTTGAGATCTCTGATGAGAACAGATGATCCGTACCCTTTCATTCAAGGCAACAGACGTCTTCGAACTGCTTTTTAATTTGATTTTATCCTTTGAAACAGAAAGTGCATTACATTTAACTGGTCTTGCAAATGGGGAGGGGGGTGTCTTTTCTCTTTACAAACCGAATTCCTTATATAAATTAATAAATGTTAAAGATGCTAATATATCACCGTTATTAGCTTTTTTAAAAAAAGAAAAACAATTTACATAGTCTGTAGTATTCTTATCATACAAAACACTTCAAATTCAATTACAGCAACTAAGTGGATTTTTATGTTTCTGACCCAGAGCAGTTGTAACAATTCCCACCATCTATTTTAACACGCATTTTTTTTTATCAGAAAGGAGTTCAATTAAATACAAGCTAGGCAGCCCCTCCCTCCCGAATACTTCCTTTAAATCACTAATAAATAGCAACAAACGACTGTGCAACTTCGGAGAGGAGCGGAGAGGCCGGTTCCGCTTCTTCTACTTCAAGTCCTGGAGGAGGCGGGAGGCTGGGGCGGGCCCGTGCGAGGGAGCGGGTGGGGGGAGTGAGTGGGGACGCCGAGGGGGAGAGTGAGATCCTACAAACCCAAACCCCCGCAGAGTAGCCGGAGGACACGGGAGGCTGAGAAAGTCCTTTTTAACGGGTCTCCAAATAGTTCAAAATAACAGGGGGAACGGGTGGCTTTCATAGCTCTTAAAAGGGGGGGTGGGGTGAAAAAAAGGGGGTGGGAGGGTGGAAGGGAGAAGGAGGTCCATCTCTTATACCAAATTCCAAATAAAAAAAAAACCAACATTTTACATTTTTTAAATATTCACAATAAAGTAACTTCTAGTCGGTGTGACTCACGATTTATTTACAAGGGGGCCTTCAACAGGTGACGTTAGTCCGCACCGCGGCGTGGGGGGGAGAAGACGCGTCCCTCTCCCCATCCTCGGCGTCGGCCCGCCCCGCTTAGCTCCGAGGTTCCCGGCGGCGCCGTAGCCGACGATCCTAGGAAAACTGGTCCCTGAGCCCCCACCCCAGCCCCTTTCCCGCGGCCAAAGGCCGGGCAGCCCGGGAGCGCCGGGGGTCGGGCCGCCCCTCCTCCGGGCACCGGGCGGGGGCTCCGGGCTGGCGCGGAGGGGCCCCGGCGGAGAGCTTCGGTTGCGCTCTTTACGCAGCGCCATCCCGTCGTTTTCCTGCCTTCGTACCGACCCCGGAGTCTCTCTCCCCCACCTCCCTCAACGTTTAGCTTAAAAAAATAGATATGTACATCTCAGAAAATAGCAAAGGGCCCCCCGAGGGCGGGGCGGGCCGGCGGGCGAGCGCGCGGCCGGTGGCCCCGGGCGGGCGGCGGCGCTCAGGACGAGCCGTCGGCCTCGGCCGCGTGCAGCAGGAGCCCGCCGCCGCCGCCGCCGCCGCCCGACTTGTGCTTCTTCAGCAGCTGCGTGATCTTCTCGTCGTCCGAGTTGGGGTCCAGGGGCTTGTTGTAGTCGTCGTCCTCCTCCTCGTTCTCCGACGCCCCCTTGAGCCGCTCGGTCTCCGAGTCCTGCTTCTTCTTGGCCGTGGCCATCTCCGCCGCGTGCTTCTTCCTCCACTTGGTGCGGCGGTTCTGGAACCAGACCTGGGGCAGGAGGGGAGACACAGAGGTGGCGGGAATTAGCCCGGAGCGGCGGCAGAGGCGGCTGCTTCTCCCACGTCCCCGCCGCCGCTCCCGCGGGCCCCTGACGGCCGGCCACCCTCCCTCCCTCCCTCGCAGACCCCCGGTCCGGGCTGTCCAAGTCCGTCTCCGTCGCCCTGGGCTCCTCTGAGGATCAGGCACCTACAAACTGCCTGCCCGTTGCCATAGCGATAGTAACAAGAGTATTGAGGTTGTCAGTGACTGATTTCTCAGAAGAGAGAGAGAGAGAAAAAAAAACCCAAAAACTTGGAAACTTAAATGAAGTGTCCCTAAAAATGAGTGCACTTTTCCACTTTCTAGTTTAAAGTGGAAAACTTTCCCCCTTTTAAAGCTGCCCCAGAATGACTGTGGTTTCAATTTGTTATATACTTTATTAGATTAAGGTATTCCAAACAGCCTAAAAGTGCTTGCTTTTTAGTGTGATCTGTGGGAGAAAGCGTAGCATTTATCTCCCCCCCCCAATTACTTCCGTTCTCCTTTGCACTTTTGGATATATGTCTGTTTCATTTGTCACAAGTCTGAATACACACAGACACGGTAGTTTTAAACCCCATTTACACATGCAATCATATAAAAAAATTTGAATCTGCTAAAACAGAAACCTCAAATCACCAATAATAACCAACATAAATGCATGCAAATATTTAAGAGCTCAGTCACAATCATCTCAGTGTGGTGTGTGTTTGTCTGTCTGGTTTAATGTTTTTCATAAAACCAAAGAGTAGAGTTTTCATCAGTGTTTTTTGTAAGTGAAATTTTGCCAGTTACATTATTTCCCACTATTCAGCATGCCTAGTCTTTCAAATATTATTTCAATACTTTCCTCCCCAACACACACATTTTACCTAAAGATACTTAAGCCTATTCACCCCATTTGATACCAGGCTCGATACACATGTTTTAACTTAAAGCATCAGCAGTAAGCAACCAATTTTCCAAACATATTGAATTATCCTCTCTTTATGCTCCTCAGCCCTTTCCTCATCCATCCGTTATGTATTCTGTCTAGAGAATCAGAAGTGTTATAAAAGTGATTCTGATTTTCCGTATACAGCTATAATAATTCACTTCTAGCCACGCGGACATATTTACAGTGACAAATGAAGACCTCCAGACGACTGTGGCAGGCTCCGTACCAACCATCGCAAAGACAAATTTAGCAGCGATGGTATTCTAATGGCCACACAAAAATCACCTGTGAAATTCATTTTATGACGCTTGTCCCAGGGAAAATAACTCTCTCACCAAAAGGCACGGCTAACAGTTATTCCTACTTAAAGAACAACAATGTGACTAATGGAAACAGACTTATAGATATACCTCCCCCCCAAAAAAAATTCAAATTCAGTAAATGAAGAAGAGAAGCAAAAGAGACCATTGGAAATATAGGAAACTGCTAGATTTAACTTATCTGTCTGGTTTCATCACTTTCTTTTTCAAGGAAAGATTTCTAAAATTCGAATCCCTGGAAATATGCTATCCAACTCAATTATAAGCTAAGTGGGATTTTAATTATACGCTGTTGTCATAAACAGGAAGATGGCTCACAGCTGTTGATAAACATATTCAAAACAGTTCAATTTCATAATAAGGTAATAATCTTCTCAATTCATTTGGCAAATTACTGTGCCAAAGCGATTGCCTCCAGCTGAACCCAAAGCAGATCCACCCATGCCAGGTAGTTAAAACACTGTCGATTTATTTTTCAAACCTGCAAGTTAATGCCCAGGACCACTATAATGCTGATGTACGTTAGGAAATTACATGACCGGTGGAGAACTTAATTAACAGACAAAAGCCTGAGCATCTTTACAAACAGAATAAACAGAAGCTATCTAACTGGTCTGGTCTATTCTCAGGGCAGATATTGCAGTGATGCTTTTATTCTCTAATAATGATGAGTTCCCCACCAGCACATGCTGCTATCTAGATTAACCTCATTTCAAAGGCGGGGGTAAGGGGGACTTGATTCCTTTTGTTCATCAACAGTTTGCCCGCCCAGGAGAGCCTTTAACCTCCACCCCCACCCCTTCGCAGAGCTGATCTCATCTTCTCCCCACACAACCCTCAGACCCTGTTTGTTAGATGGGCGGGAGGAATTGGGGGAGGAGGGGAGAGGGGTGGAGAGCCTATCCCTGGAGCTGCAAGGTCCACTCACCTTGACCTGACTCTCCGTCATCCCCAAAGAATAAGCCAGGCGAGCCCTCTCGGGCCCCGCCAAGTATTTCGTTTGTTCGAAAGTCTTCTCCAGGGCGAAGATCTGCTGCCCCGAGAACGTGGGTCTCGTGTGTTTTCTCTTCCCGTCTTTGTCCAGCAAAATGGATCCTTGATCTGCGATCAGAGATAAACGAGGGCGGAGGGGGAAAAAAAACCATTGGTTACAAGCGGCTCCGCGCAAAAGAAATGAACTTGCGAAACAATGTTTCCGTGGGCAAGAGAAGCTGATCCGTGGCGCTTCCCCTCCCACCGCACCTCTCTGCCTGTAGATCCCCCCACACACCGTTTAGATCCCCCCACCCCAGTGTTTTAAAAGCCGGGGTGTTTGGAGCAGCACTGACTAACTAACCTGCCCCGCACCGGCGCCACGCAGCCAGGGCGCGCACCCCCAAAGTTTGGAGGCCAGCGGGCCGGCCCGGCGCGCGGGGAGGCGGGAAGGCCGCTGTCGCCCGGGGGTGGGCGCCCCGCTGGCCCCGGACCCTCCGCGGGAGGAGGACTAGCTTCGCTCCTCCAACGCTTTCCTAAGCGCCACCAAGGGGGCCTTGCGTTTTGCACCCGAGAGAGCGAAATCGCCCCCCAGTCTGCCGCCGAGGGGCGGGGGCGCCGCCTTTGTTGGCGGCCCCTACGCGGGCCTCCCAACGTTACAATAGCGTCTCCCCCGCCCGGGCCGCCCGCCGGCCCCAGGCTTCCCGGGGGAGCCTCCGTGGGGTCCCCGAAACTCCCGCCGCCGCACCCCCGGCCAGCGGTCTGGAGACCCGGAGGAAACTTCAGGGGCTCGGTCACACCGGAGGAATGGGCCAGAAGGGGAGCCGGGGCTGGGCCCCAGGGCGCCCCGGAGAGGCCGGGAACCTCCGGGGCGAGGCGGCTAACGACCCGGGGACCTCGGCTGTTCGGGGAGAAGTCCCTGCCGGAGGCGGCACGTCCCCCGTCCTTGTTCCGTCTCCCCGTTCCTCCTCTGCCCCTTCCCCGACGCCCCTCGCTGTGCCCGGGCCGCAGGGGGTTCCCGGGGCCCAAGCAAACGGGAAAGCCAGCGACAGGCGGCGGGGAGCGGCCAAGGGGCCCGGGCGCCGGCCCTCCTCCGCGGGTCGCGGCCTGTCTCCAATGGGCTCGCCCCGGCCGATCACATTGGGGGTGCAAAGGGGGAAGGAAGAGGGTCGGGAAGGGAGGTAGGGGACACCCAGGGCGAGACATACTCGCTCAGAGCTGGGGGAGGGGGGTCTCGCCGGGGCGCGTCCCCACCGGCTGGTTCTCAGAGAGGCGGCCAGTTAAACTGGTGAAGGTGGAGGAAGGTTGGGGGGGGGGGTCCTAGCCGGCAGAAGCAGACAGGAAAGTAGGGGTGCAGACGGGGCGCCCTGGCCTCCCCTGCCCCCCCCTCCACTCCCCGCCCCATCTCTTCCACCCGGGCTCGGCCTGCGGCTCCCGCCCGACGCCGCCGGGCCCTCGGAGGGCGCACACCCCGCCCCGCGCCGCGTTCCCGGCGGCAGCGCGCCCAGGGCCGGCCGGGGGCGAGGCGGGAGGGAGCCCGGCCGCAAGTTCGGGCGCCCGGGAAAGGGAGAGAGAAAGTCCCGCGGAACGGCCCGGCCCAGCCCAACCCGTGCGGCCCGGTCCCGGCGCCGCCAAACTATTTACTGGGGAGGCGACAGGGCGCGCCGGCCGCGGGCGCACCAGGGGGCCCGGACCCCCCGGCGGCGCCCGTACTCACGGGGGGCGCAGGCCAGGCGCGCGTCCCTCCAGGGCGGGCTCTGCATCACTCCGGGCCAGAAGATGGGCGTCCGGCCGGGCAGCTCGGCCAGCGGCTTGGGGTAGCGGCCCACGGCGGCCACGGCCGCGGCGCCGGGGCCGAAGTAGAGGCCGGGCGGCGGCGGCGGCGGCGGGCTCAGGCTGCCGAAGCGGGGCAGGCCGGCCAGCAGCCCCGCCGGCGAGGACGCGGCGGCGGCGGCGGCGGCGGCGGCGGCCGCGGCGGCGGCGGCGGCGGCGGAAGACACGGAGGTGGACGAGGACGAGGAGGACGAGGAGGCGGAGGAGGCGGAGGAGGAGGAACCGGAGGGCGAGGCCGAGGGCAGGGCGGCCCCCGAGGCCACGGGCATGGAGGGCCGGCTCAGGATGTCGTTGATGCCGTGCGGCGTGGCGGCCGAGAGCTGCGGCGGGGGGCTGCCCAGGGACGAGAGCCCCCCCGCGGCCGGGGGCTTCAGGCCGCCGGGGTGGTGGGCGCCCAGGGGCGGCGACGGCGACGACGACGACGACGAGGAGGACGAGGACGAGGAGGAGGAGGAGGAGGGGGGTCCGGCGGGCAGCGGCGGGTAGGCGGCGGGGTACAGCGGGGTCTTCATCTCGGCCATGCTGTGGAGCGCGGCCAGGGGCGGGCTGCTGAGCAGGAACGCGCTCTGCCGGGGGCCCTCCATCGCCCCCACCGCTAACATCCCGCGCCCACGCGGCAAGGGCGCCGGCCGGGGCCCCCGGCGGGGCTCAGGGGCGCGGGGGGCGCGGGGGGCGAGGGCGAGGAGGGGCCCCGAGCTCCCGGGGCGGAGAGCGCGGCTGCCCGGAGCCGCTGTCGGAGCCGCGCCGCGGGAATGTGCCGGCGCACTGGCCACCCGAGCGGCCGTGGGTGGCTCCCCGGGACCCGCGCGCGCCCGGGAGGGTGTGCCGGTCCCTTCGCCCCCAGACGCCGCCGGGAGTCAGTCTCGGTCTCTCCTCTTCCTCCCTTCGCGCTACGTCCTCCTCTTCTCTCCCCCGCCCGCCCCGGGGAAAAGAGCAACACTAACCCCGGGCTGGCCCCAGGGAGTTCGCCACAAAGTTACGAGTCACCAAATCTCCGCTTCGATGCCGGAGCGCCGCGGCTGGCTGGCTTTCTTTGGAGAGGTGCGAAGGGCGCCGCCGGGGTCCGCCCGGGGAGCGCCCCGGATCCGGCTCGGGAGCCCCGCGCTCCGGGTCGCCGGGCGGATTCGCACTCGGCGCGCGCGGACGGAGCGCTCCGGGCCCGCGGGGAGGGCGTCGCCTCCGGGCGGCTTCCTCCGCCCGCCCGCCGGCCGGCGAGGGCCGCGCCTCCGAGCCGCTCCGATCCGATCCCCGCGGCTCCCGGGCTCGGCGCGCCGCCGACTCGCCCGACTCGCCTTTCCCTCTCTGCGCGACTGGGCACTAAGAGTTACAATATTGGGGAAAGAAAAAAAAAAAGAAAAGAAAAAAGAAAAAGGGGGAGGAGGAAAAAAAAAAACACCGGAAAACAAAGACTTAAGTGTGGGGGGAAAAAAAAAGTCTTGATGGCTTCGGCGAGGGCTCGGCGCCTCCGTCCACTTGTGCACGCGGGCCTGGCGACCCCCGCCCCACCCGCCCCTGCGTCCGCTCGTCCTCCCGTCCTCTCACTCGTCGCCTTCGCCGCTCCCCCGCATTTTCCCCGCGGCTCCGCAGGCTCCGCTCCTCCAGTCCCGTCCTCCGGCCGCGCTGAGCCTCCGCCGCCCTCCGCTCTCCTCTCCTCCTCTCCTCTCTCCCTCCGGGCCTGACAGTTCCGATGAAGCTCTCAAAGGTAATAACACATTTGCATCCCTCCCTGCCCCTCTTTAGAGGGGGGACGAGAGGCTGGGGGGGAGGGTGGAGGGAGGGGGGGAGTGCGGGGGTCCAAAATAAGAACTTTGGGGGACGTCACTCCGCAGCCCCGGGAGGGGCGGGGCCGAGGGGCGGGGCGCGGGCCGGGGGCGTAGCCGCCGCCTCCAATAGCGCTCATCCCGCGGCGTCGCCGCGCCTCTGGGGTGCGGCCGCCCGCGAGCGCCTCTGCTTCTGATTGGCTGGAGGCCCGGAGCCGAGAGGCCACGCCCTCCTGGGCCACGCCCCTCTCGTGGGTGGGGCCGGGGGCGGGGCCGGAGAGTGGTGCGGGTCCAACCGGGCACCGGGGGACGCCTCAATTAATTAAATAAAATGGGAAAGGAGGGGAGGAGGAGGGGGGGGGAGCCGAGACGAAGAGGGTATTACTTTTTAAAGAGAAGAATAATGAAAAGCCAGCCCTTTTATGGAAAAAACAGTTCATATTCTTCCCGCGCCTCCCCCCCCCCACTACCTCCCTCTCCCGCTCCGCTCGCGCCACCCGACCCCCTTCCCCCCGCGCGCCCGCGGCGGCGCCTCCTCACCTCGAACAGAGTCCGGCCCCTGGTAAATCGGAGCTAATGGAGCAGGCGGCCGGCGCAGCTCCTTCTTTTGAAGGGATTAATTAAAGGCCATCTGGGCTCCCCCAGAATTGTGCAAATTAATTTGTGGCTCCTTAAGCCTATAGATGTCCTTAATCCCCTTGTAGGCCGAAGGAGCGTCCTCTTCCGTCCTGGCCGCCTCCCGCTTTCTTCTTCCACCTTTCTTTTCATCCCTGAGCCTCCCCCCTCCCCCGGTCATGATTATCATTTATAGTTTTTGCACAATTCGCTGGGGATGCAAGCAACTTCATGGGAATATGTATCTCTCGGGTAATGGTTGGACGTCAGAGCAGTGAGCTTTTTTTTTTTTAAAAAAAAAAAAAAGAAACTTCCATCCCCTTTGAGTATTGTTAGTTGTTTTTTGCGTTTTTACCCGGGGCGGGATCCCCAAAACCGAGGTGGAGTTTTTAGATACTGAAGTACCTGGTGCCGGTCTGGGAAACTCCAGCGCCTGCCCTCAGCTGCAGGGTCGTGTCGGAGGAGGAGGAAGAGGAGGAGGAGGGTGGCCGGTTTTCTGACTGTAGGGGTGGGATGCTGAGGGTGAGGAGGTTTTCTGACTGTAGGGGTGGGATGCTGAGGGTGAGGAGGTTTTCTGGCTGTAGGGATGGGATGCTGAGGGTGAGGAGTTGGAGGGCGGTTTCCTTATTCTCTCCCAGCCTCTTCCATCCCGGGTGGCTGGGTCTTTAAACTTCCCCAGGGTCGAGCTGTGTGTGTAAGAAGAAGGCAGACCCTTGCACAGTTTGGGGTTTTCGGGGTGTTAAAGTCACACACCATTGGGGTGAGGGGATGTAGGCACCACGGCAGTTTGGACGAGGTCGCCAAGTCCAAATTTAATTCGCAAAATAAAACAGGAACAAATGGCTCAAGAGTAAAACTTGAGCGGCAGCACCACCGTGGATGGAGTTTGGCTCTCGGCGCCAAAGCCCTCACCGGGGTCCGGGCAGGAAAAGCTGGGAGGCCTTAGCCGCTTCCACAACCTGCATTGCCGAAGCACCGAGCAGCGGAAGCTGGCGTGTGAGGGGTTCTACATTGTCTCTATTTCTCTTTGGCCGCTTTTATTATTCACTTCTGAGATGAAAGAAGTGTTGCTCTTATTTGGTCTCCCTCTTCCCGCTCCACCCTTCTTCATAAACTTTGAGAGTGGGCTAAAGCCATCGCTTCACTAAGACCTTAGGATCGGGCATGGGAGGAGGTGAAGTCCTTGGCTTGGGGGATTATGCTGAGTCCGGCGAGAAGAGAGCTGGTGTAGGGCCGTCTGCATTTCCCCCAGCAAGGGTGCTCTGCTGGGCTGCGGGTGTAAGCCCAGCGCCTAGCCACTTTGTCGGGCGGTGGCGGCAGGAGGGAGGGAGTGTCTGCTCACCGAGCTGGGGCCCCTCTGCCTCTCTCTTCGTTACAAAGGAAACTTTTTCTCTCCCCCGGAGACTCCAGCACAGGCGGGCGATGATACACAGTCTCCCCATCCGGACACCGCGCCTGGGCCACCAGCGCCTTCTCACACCCCCAGGCACCCGCACCCACACCCGCACCCACCGTATTCTCAAGTTCTAGATAGAAAAGGGAAGTGAGGGAGGCTAGTGATCCCCAAAGGTTCTCTTCACAAAAAGCAGTGCCCCGTTATTTCATGTAAGGATTGTGACCCGGGAAAGAACTGGGCATCTTCTTATTGTAACTATAGTATGGAAGAAGGGATGGTGTGAGGCCAAGAGACAGAGAAACATTAGAGAGACAGAGAGAAGGAGGGAGAGGGAGAGTCAACTCAACCCAACTCCTGGTTATAACTGCTCCTTTGCTAAATCCTACTTGCAAGGCCGGCTGCCAGTAAGGCATGGCCGTCATTCACTTGTATTTACATCGAGGAATCAGAATAGCAGCATTGTTCTCAGCGGTGACCATTTAAGAATGCTGGGGTCTGTGCACCTCGATCCCCGGGAGGGACCCCGGGTGTCTGGACCCCGTGGGTCAGCAGCGTTCCTGACTCAGCACTGCCTGGTGCTGCGGGCCGTCCACCTGGGTCCGTGCGTCTGTGTCCAGCTGGGAGCCCGGAGAGGGAGTGGCGCCCTCGGAGGGGGTGTGCTGCCCCCCCATCTCCCTCGGGGTGCAAGGATCCTGCTCCTGAGAGGCTGAAACCACCCTGGGGCTGAGCCCTGGACGCAGAGCCCGCTCCAGGCCCTGCGGCCACCGTCTTACAAACACCCGGAGAGCCGGGACCCACTCGCCTCCAGCAGCCTCAGTCCCGGCTGCTCTGCCCACGCCTGGCCAAGGCGGACTCAGGCCGTTCCCAGGAGAGGAACGTGGACCCACACGGGGCGGCCCCAGGCCCATCTCTGCACAGCGCCTGGAGGGCGGGCGGAACTATGTTGGGAAGTGAATGATTTGTATTTTCACTGAAAAAATAAATGGAAGCTCTCCGGCAAATGTTGAGGTTGCAAGAAAAGGATAGAGAGTTAGGGGCGGGGAAGGTGATGCACCCAGGACTTTCTTGGAGACAACCGCACCTGTTGGCAAATCACGTGTTGGCCAGCCCGGGTCTCACCCTGGGCTCCCAGCCGGTTAGCGGTTTTTTAAAATTTCTTTATTGATTATGGTGTCACATAATTGTCCCCATCCCCCTCCCCATTCCCATCCCAAACCCCTCCCCAAGTATGCCCACCCCCTGTTGTCCGTGACCACAGGCTAGGCTCACATGCACGCACACAAGTCTTCATGCTCCCCTTAAGCTGGCGAGGGGCCACTGAATTCGGGGTAACTCCACGGGGAGGAAATGCAAGTGAAATCTCAGCTCAATGCACTCCCACCCCGAGGTCTGGGGTGAATGGTGACCCTCCTTCCCCAAATATACTAACGTCAAATGTCGGGGAAGCTCAAGTGTAGCCCCAGGAAGCCAATTCCATGCCCGGGAGGGGGGGCGGGGGAGAGGGGAAGGGGGTCAGAGGGACAGAGGATCACGCTGGCGCCTCCGGACCAAACCCTTTCCAAATGCGTTTGCTTGAGCCTGCGGATGACTGCGGTGACGATGCCACCCCAGCGGGCTGAGGACCGGGCGTGTGGATGGGACCAGAGGCGGCTGGGCTGGTGGTGCTCACGGTATAAAAGAGGGTCCAGAGGACCGCTATGTGGAGGCTCAGGGGGCGAAAGGGAGAGCCCCGAAGTCTCCAGACAGCGGGGAGGCGAGCTGCGGCTCCTTGCCGCCTGCAGACACGGAGGTGCGGTCTGGCCTCCTCCCTCTCCCAGCGGGATTAACGGGCCGGAGGCTGCGGGAAGGGCTGGGGCAGAGCGGCCTTCCCGCCTCCCGAGAACCGGTGCTGGGGGCCCGGGGCCGCCTCTCCCTCCCGGCGGAGGCCCCATAAAACCTGGGGGGGGGGGATGTCACCCAGGATGTTACCCAGCAGGGCGGGCACCCCTCACCCGCAGACCCCATCCGGAGCTGCCAGAGGAAAGCCGGCCCCCGCCCCTCGGCCCTCGGGAGGGAGGGAGGGGCCGGGAAGGCGCGGGAAGGTGGGAAACGCTGACAGGCAGCAATGTCTGCGGCGCCAAAACCCGGACTCAGGCATGGGACCCAAGGCAAGAAGGCGCCAGTGACCAGAGAGAAAAGCGGGCCTTGGACTTCAGCGAGACACACACATAACTTCAGCGAGGCACATGTCTGTGTGTATCTCCCCTCCTCTTCCCCCACCCCAATCCCACCCCCCAGGCATTGGGAAAGATGCAGTCGCTTCCAGGAAACCAGCTTGCTTTAAAGTGCATTCTGGGGGAAAAAAAAAAAAAAAACACAAACGGGACCCAGGTTGCATCGTGCGCCGGAAGGCATGCCCGCGGGCTGCGGCGGCAGAATGCTGACCCCGTGGGAGCCGCCAGAATAAGCGGTGTCCGCTGTGAATGGCCGTGGAGAAACGTATGCCTGGAGGTATAAATAAGGTCCATTGAACATAAGGTGGGTGATTTTAAAACGGACCTGTAAACTAGTTGCTTTCGATGTCCTGCTAGAAGCCGTTGCCTCTGATCCGCGGCGCGTGGGGGTGCGGGCATCCGTTCCTCCCCCGCGCGCACGGCTCCTTCTTCGCGGGGAGAAAGTTACTTTCCTGGCTCGGCGGCTCCGCCCGCAGCGCCGGGCCCTCCGCTCCCTCTGAGAGAAAGCCTGGGCAGTTAGCGCCCTCTTGTGGGGAAACTCCGCAGCGGCTGGCTCGAGCTAGGGAAGACCCGCGCTGGGCCCCATGCGTTCCAAGGAGATGTTGTACCTACTTGGGAGCAAAAATTAACATAAGACACTGTCTTATTTTCGGGAAAACAGGGTATTTTCTTAACGAGATGGTCGGCCTTTGGGTAACGCCCTTAACACTTGTTTAATTTTAATCTGATTAAAATTAAATGCCAGATTCAAGTCAACTGTGGTTCTGACAATTCTTGATTTAATTCAGATTAGCCAAAGCCCTCTAAAAGGGACATTTAGATTTTAAATCTTTCTTCCTCACCTATCCCTCTTTATACGCTATTATTTGACTCAATTGGGATAAAGCAGGTTTCAACTTTCATTGAGATTATTTTGCCTTTCTCCTTTCCTTTCTTGATTATCAAAGCAATACTGTGCTCAATACATAACATTTAGAAAGTACAGAGAATTCTAGAAACACATAATCCTACTGTTAGAGGCAAATGCTTCTGATATTTTGGAATATTGCTTGCTCTTATTTCTCTAATCTTTTTAAAGCCATTTTTATGAATATATTTTTATTGATTTCAGAGACAAAGGGAGAGGGAGAGAGAGATAGAAACATTAATGATGAAAGGGAATCATTGATCGGCTGCCTCTTGTATGCCTCCTCCCGCATGCCCTGCTCTGGGGAATAATACTGACAGCCAGGACATGTGCCCTGCCTGGGAATCGAACCCCTGACCTCCTGGTTTATAGGTCAAGGCTTAACCACCCAGTTGGTCATTTCTCTAACTTTTATTCTATGCTTTGTGGGTTATTTTGACCTTTTTTTTGTGGGTTTTTTTTTTGGGGGGGGGTATTTTTGGTTAATCCTCACCCAAGGATATTTTTCTATTGATTTTTAGGGAGAGTGGAAGAGATAGGGAAAGACAGAGAGAAGCATCAATGTGAGAGAAACACATCAATTGGTTGCCTCCTGCACCAGCCTGGACCAGGGTTCAGGCTGGGGATGAGCCTGCAACCAGGGTACATGACCTTGACCAGAATCAAACCGGGGACCCTTTAGTCCACAGGCCGACGCTCTATCCACTGAGCCAAACTGGCTAGGGTCTATGCTCTATTTTAATAGTAGAGATTGTATTGATTACAGCAATACAATGATAGTACAGCAGTTTTCAACCTTTTTCATCTCATAGCACACATAAACTAATTGTCAAAATTCTGCTGAACATCAAGTACTAGAAAATATATTTTTGCCAATCTGACAAAAATAAGTATAATTTTGATTGATCTATAAAAATACTAATAATTAATTACCTACTCTTTTTGCTCCAAAGTGACTAAAAGAAACAGGTACCTATACATGTACATAAGGGTATCTGGTAATATGACCTATATACTTATGATTCAAGACAGGCCATTCACCCCAGGGGGCTGTTGTCATAGGGAAAAATGTTCAGTATCCTTGCATGTTTTGAAAATTCTTAAGGCATACCAGTGGGCCTCCTGTGGCAAGGTGGGTGAAGGTCGCTGTACCCGTAAATACATTTATTCAGCCCATTTGTATAGCCTGCTTTATTTACTTATTGAGGCAGGTACAGATCCGTCTTTGAAATCTTCCTGACTTACCTGCCTTGCACATGCGTCCGAAGACCTGCGTTCAGGTCCCTCCCATAACTGCAGTGCTGCAGGGAGTCACTGCTCTAGCTGAAGCTTCCTGCCCCCTGCTTCTGGTTAGCATCAACCCCTCAGGCCCTCAGACACTTTACCACGAGTTCTCAGCATTTCATTACACAGTAACAATAGCTAACGTTGAGTGTGTGCAATTATTGATTGAACAACATTAATTGAACAACAACTCTGAAGTAGGAAGAGTAATGGTCCCCATTAAAAGGATGATGAGATTACAACTCAGAGAAGTTAAATAACTTGCTCAAGATCATACAGCCACTACATGGACAAGCTGGGAATTAAACCCAGGGTAGTCTGGCTCCAGAGCTCTTACTTTCCTATTTTTTTTTTTGAAAGAGAGAGAGATAAAGAGAGAGAAGAAGAAGAAGAAGAAGAAGAAGAAGAAGAAGAAGAAGAAGAAGAAGAAGAAGAAGAAGAAGAAGAAGAGGAGGAGGGAGGGGAAGGGGGAGAGGGAGGGGGAGGAGGAGGGGGAGAGAAGAAAGAAAGAAAGAAAGAAAGAAAGAAAGAAAGAAAGAAAGAAAGAAAGAAAGAAAGGAAGGAAGGAAGGAAGGAAGGAAGGAAGGAAGGAAGGAAGGAAGGAAGAAAGAAAGAAAGAAAGAAAGAAAGAAAGAAAGAAAGAAAGAAAGAAAGAAAGAAAGAAAGCCCCGTACCCCAAACGGGGAGTGAAGGTGAAACCTGGGTATGTCCCTGACAGGGAGTCAAACCTGCCACTTTTGGGTGGGGGGGAGGACGCTCCAACCACCTGAGCCACCCTGCCAGGGCCAGAGGTCTTACTTTTGATCGCTGTACTAAACCGCCCTTTTGATACCTGAATAAATTTTAAATGCATATGAAAGCAGTTTGGATATTATAAATTGGCAAGTAAATAGAAATTAAATCTTCACATATTCCACTACAGAAAAAAAAGTAGTTCACATTTTCTTAACTAAGAAAAACATTGAAAAGGATTTTTAAGCTCAGAGATTTTTTTTTAATTATTCAACTAGAAATTTAATTTCTAAAAATAATATTAGGTCTCTCTGGATTGGGATTAGCTTGGGTTGGGATTTAGGAGTCCTAGAAGAACATGGGCTTAGGTCAGCGGGTCATTTAACCTGGTGGGCCTACTTTTCACATCTTTAAGATGTTGGTAGGTGATTTAGGTCATTTCTATGGTGCTTTTCAGCGTTCATAGTCTACGGGTCTAATAATTGCCCAATAGTCAGGTATATACAAAAGGGCGACCTGAGGGCAGCTCTGACCCTGACTGTGGGGCTAGGGCTAGGAAACCGGTGAGGAAACCTAGCAGACTCGGAAGAAGGGCACACATGAGCGTGTTCACCAGTCTATTGGCTTCCTGGGAGGCGGCTCCCTGCTGGCTGCACGTAGCTTCTGTACTTGGAAGCACACTTGTGATCACAGTTCATTAAGGCACTCAATTTTAATTTGATATAATTTGCATTATGTTGATTTATTACCGGCAATTCATTCTGCACAGCATCCATTTCTTCAGCATTCTAAGGCCCTTAACAAGAGCCGGTTCATTCCAGAAGAACTCTCAACAGAATTCCTCCACAATTATTTATTATTTAAAAGGATTATGTTACAGGCAACAGATCACAAAGGCTTCCTCGAAGGATGTAATCAGTGCCTGTGTGTGATTTGGATTCTGAAGAAATACATGGGCAGATACAAAGATGTTGAAACTATTTTAAGAAAGAAAAAAAACCTCACAAAATATGTTTTCACTTTTTGGATGCAAATCAAGTCCAGAAACAGAAGCAATGTGTGGTACTGGAGTTTTAAAAATGTACTTGTATTTCTCACTTTGGCTGATGTTTCCCAGTGGTTAGAGCACCCAAGAGTCTGACTCCTTTACCAGTCAAGGGCACATACCTGGTTTGCAGGTTCAGTTCCCACCTGGTCAGGAGGCAACCAATGAATGAGTCTCTCTCACATTGATGTTTCTCTCTCCCACCCACCCCCCCCCCACCCCCACTCTCTGCAAAAGTCAATGGGAAAAATATCCTTGGGTGAGGCTTAATAAATAAATAAATAAATAAATCTATATATAGATAAAACCCTAATATGCAAATAGACTGAATGGCTGAACAACCGGTCATTATGACATGTGCTGACCACCGGGGGGCATGTGCGGAATGGCCGGTATCGGCCACAGCGGGATGGAGGAGCAGGTGAATGGGGGTGCCAGACCAAGATGGGGTGCTGGTTGCTATCATCAGGGCGAGCCTCTGGTGGCTACTGAAAATATTTTGCTCCTGCTTGCCGTGGTCCCTCCCAGCATTCACACCTGCTGCCAGCTCAGACCCCAGTAGCACCCACCGGCCCTGATCACTCAGCGCCCTCAGCGGATGTGAGTGATGGCTGCCAGCCCTGATTGCCCTTCGGGGCTTCTCCACCTTCCTCTGCTCCTGGGGGGTGATCGGGGCAGCAGCTGCCACTCGCACCTGCTGATGGTGCCGGCCCCAATCACTCTATGCCATCAGTGAGTGCAAGTGGGGCCAGTGCCATCAGCCTGTGGGAGTGGCAGTGGCAGGAGTGGGGCTGCCGGCAGACAGGGACCAGGGGCCATGGCAGGAGGGGCCAGCAGGGGTGTGGAGGATGGGCTGAGACCCGCCCCTGTGCCCATTGCAGCCTCGTGGCCCACAGTTCCTTTCAAGATGCATGAATTCGTGCACTGGCCTCCTAGTAAGTAAATCAATCAATCAACTAATAAATAAATAAAACTTTCTAAAATTTCTGTATGTCTGTAAGAAGAGTGTTTTATTAGAAATCAGAAGCCCAGATTCTAGCTTTCTGAGTCTGATTTTCCTCATCCTTAAAAAAAAAAACTGGGTTAAAACATGTCTTTTTAAAACTTTTACACTAATGTTCACAGGGCATTATTCATAATAGTCCAAAAGTGGAAGCAGCCCAAGTATTCATCAACTGATGAATGGATCAATAAAATGTACTCTGTCCATATAATAGAATATTATTTGACAATAAAAAGGAATGAAGTACTGATTCATGCTACACTGTGGATGAACCTTGAAGACATTATGCTAAGTTAAAAAAAAAAAAAGCCAGTCACAAAAGACCACAAGTTGTATGATTCCATTTATGTGAAATGTGCAGAATAAGTAAATCCACAGAAGCAGAACACTGACTAGTGGCTTCTTGGGGATGGGATGGGGTGTGGGGAGTAGGAATGGGGAATGACTGCAATTAGTACTACAGCTTCTTTGGGGGATATTTTAAATGTTCTAAAATTAGATTGTGAGCCGAAATCGGTTTGGCTCAGTGGTAGAGCATCGGTCTGCGGACTGAAGGGTCCCGGGTTCGATTCCAGTCAAGGGCATTTACATTGGTTGCGGGCACATCCCCGGTAGTGGGTGTGCAAGAGGCAGCTGGTTGATGTTTCTCTCTCGTCGACGTTTCTAGCTCTCTATCTCTCTCCCTTCCTCTCTGTAAAATAGCAATAAAATATATTTAAAAATAAATAAATAAAATTAGATTGTGATAATGGTTGCACAACTCTGGAAATATATAAACTTTTACATTTCAAATGGTTGAGTTTATGGCATATGAAATATGCCCCAATAAGACTATTTTAACAAAGAGTGTGAAAAAGCATTGAAAATAAAATGCCCTACTGAGTAGGAGGGGGTCACTGTGATCTTCCCCTCAGGAAATTTGCTGGCAAGAAAGTGACAGACTGCCTGGGTTTGCAAAGCATGATAACAAAAGGAGGGTTCAATTAAAGCATAATAAAACAATATGAAAAAAATGACATTGATCTACTTGTCTTTCCCTCCAAAGTTTCCTATGTAAGCACAATGTAATTGGCTTGTAGGAAACAACAAATACTCATTTCAAATATTTTTTATTGTTTCAGAACCATCTAGTCCATAAGTCATTTCTTTTCTGTCTTAGAGACAAAGAAAAGAAATCCCGAGGATTCAAGTAAAAATAATTTGATGTCCTACTGGGTGTTAATTCTACCTCTTGATCAAGATCTGATTTCCAAAAAGGAAGACAGAACATAAAGAGCCCTGGTCAGATGGCTCAGTTGGTTGGAGCATCATCTCGTACACCAAAAGACTGTGAGTTCGATTCCTGGTCAGAGCACACACCTAGGTTGCAGGTTTGATCCCCAGTCAAGGCTCCTAAGAAGGTAACCAATCAATGTTTCTCTTGCACTCCCTCCCCCTTCCTCTCTCTCTAAAAAATCAATAAAAACATATCCTTGGATGAAGATTTTTTTAAATGCTATAAAGATTTAGAAAATGTTCCTTCTCCATAACTCACGCTGTAAATGTGTTCATTGTGACATTCGCTAGAGCAAGAAAATTGAGATGTGTTGCTGCAAGACTCTGTACAGCAGGATCTCTGGCAATTATGATGAATAACCCAACTCCATATGCTTGCTCTATAAAGCTTTTAATATCAAAGTACTCTAATTCTACTCTGCTTCCTCAAAAACACACTATATCTAAAGAACAGTAAAAGGTAATTAAAAAACTTAATAGCTTAATCACACTTAGTCTTATATTTGTCCAATGCAGACTCTGGTTTGCTGGTGTTATAGCTATAAGGCATTATCTTGAGCCAAGAAAATGAATCAGACACTTAATGGATATGTGGAAACGGAAATTTTCTTGTAAAATTACAAAAAAAAATGCAAGCCAGTTGTACACTAAACTGTAATAAAGTTTATCATTAAAATTCTGAGCAAGAATGCTAGACACTGTATCCCTTTTCCCTGAAGGATTAAATATTGTGCCAGAATGCTTGAATACCATGTTCATTCTTTTGTAGGTAGATATACCTCATAGGCTAGGCTATAGAGTGAGTAAATGGCTTTCCCCCATTTTATTATTTCTATACATTAAAGGCCCGTTACAAGAAGCACAACCTTGTTGCCAACTAATCCGTTCTGTCTAGATCTCTAGATCAAAATCGAAAATACTTTATAGCAGAATATCAATTCAGAAAGCTAAATATCTAAATAGTCGACAGGAGTCGACAGTATACATTCTACTAGTATACAGCACGATAGTGCTTTATCAATTGTTCCTCTCTAAAAGTAGGTTTTGTCTTTGGTTAAAATTATATGTCCTTGGCCTGGCTGGCGTGGCTCAGTGGTTGAGCGTAGTAGACCCATCAACCAGGAGGTCATAGTTCGATTCCCAGTCAGGGCATGTGCCCGAGTTGCAGGCTCAGTGTCCAGCGTGGGGCATGTGGGAGGCAGCTGATCAGTGATTCTGTTTCATCATTGATGTTTCTATCTCTCTCTCCCTCTCCCTTCCTCTCTGAAGCCAATTATATATATAAGAACTGTAAGTCCTCGGGAAGCCTGAAAAGTATGCCTTAGCAAGTACAAGTATGTGAGTCTAGGTGCAATATCAGATCCTTACCTTAGAGAAAGCTTCATTGATGGGAATGGTGCATAAGACTGTGTGACTACAGTGAACATCTAAGGGCCAGGACAAGGGACTATGCTAGGGCAAAGGGACTTCACAAAAGATGGAGAAAGAGTGGCTTTGATAAAGTTTGACTTCAGAATAGTAGAGTGACGAACATAATCACAGTTTCCATGTCAGCCCAGGGAGTAAAAGGTATACACAGGAATTAAGAATACAAAACCTTTGTAAAACTTCCCAGAGTTAGTAGCTTAGGCATACTTGTTTTATTGTGCTCCACCCCTCCCCCCCCCAAAAAAAAAGCGTCAGAGATTCTGTGTGCTTATATTTAGGGACAGCAAGAAAGAGTGGCACCTGGGAGGTGTCCTACCACTCGTGAGCAAGTCTTGGCGAGATCTCCAACAGCGTATGCTGCCTGGCATGTGTCTCCATATGTCCGTATGTCAGTGCCCTGGAGGAAATGTTATGCGGTGCTGGGAGGATGTGTGCATATCCTCCTAGAAAGGACAATCACATACACTGACCAAAGGAAGAAAAAGAAAAAATTTCTGTTTTAATCCCATGTCCCATTAAATAACCACATAGCCTTTATAAGATCTACATTTACATTTCTCTCTCTCTCTCTCTCTCTCTCTCTCTCTCTCTCTCTCTCTCTCTCCCCCCCCGTGTGTGTGTGTGTGTGTGTGTGTGTGTGTGTGTGTGTGACCACAAATTATAACATGGAAGGAAGACGAAACATAAAATAATAGTTTTCATTGCCTTGTTCTCTACACTTAACTGACAACATCACATAATTTACCTCTTTCAGCCGAGACCGGTTTGGCTCAGTGGATAGAGCGTCAGCCTGCGAACTAAAAGGTCCTGGGTTCTATTCCTGTCAAGAGCATGTACCTTGGTTGTGGGCATATCCCCAGTAGGGGGTGTGCAAGAGGCAGCTGATTGATGATTCTCTCTCATCGATGTTTCTCTCTATTCTTCTCCCTTCCCCTCTGGAAAAAAAAAAAAATATATATATATATATATATATATATATATATATATATATATATTTTAAATTACCTCTTTCAGGCCCTGAATAGTTCACCTGCAAAAAGTGCTGTTTACTGCTCTGATGAGAATGCATAGATTTTTTTTTAACTAAAAGAGACAGATTTATTCATTCTGTGTGACTGAAACAGCCTGCTCTGAGCCCTTCCTTCTCCTCCTCCTCCTCCTCCTCCTCCTCCTCCTCTTCCACTTCTTCTTCTACTTCATCTCCGTCTCCTTCCTTATGTGTTTTATTAAGCCTCCCCTGAGGATATTTTTCAATTGATATTTAGAGAAAGTGTAAGAGAGGGGGAGAGACACAGAGAGAGAGAAACATGGATCATCAGTTACCTCCCATATGTGCCCCAATCAGGGCCAGGGATCTAGCCTGCAACCCAATTACATGCCCCAACTGGAATCAAACCTGGGACCCTTCAGTCCTCAGGCCCATGCGCTATTCATTGAGCAACGGGTAGGGCTACACCATTTCTTCTTGGCTTTTGCTGCCTAGGCTTGAGTAGGGAAGCTGCACCCACCAATGGGGATTCCTTTCTACAGTTTAGGAGAAACAGCAATTATATAAAAAGACATATTTTCCTGTCAATTGATTCAAATGCATAATAAATACAGTCACCCAGATGACTACAGATGCCAAGTCACAAATGTGATTAAATTCTGAGTAAAGTGAAGCATTATTCAGGCATCCAATACACAGAGCCAAGGCCAGTCCTCCTTCCTCCATCAATAAGTAGAGAACTATCTCTGAGAATTTCACCTGGGGCCCTTGCTTGAGTCTCCAAGCAGAGGGTGATATGATTTATAGTTTTAGCCCTGACTAGTGCCACAATTACTTGAAATATGGTATGCTTCCACACAGCATATAGCTAATACTTTCCCTTAACAAAGATAAGATATAGTTCAAACCATGTAACTCAGTTTAATGTTAGGCTTAGAATAAATTAGTTTTACAAATGGAATTTTAAGTAAGGGTAAAAGCATTGTAAGGGGGGAAAGCACAAAGAGACTCCTGCATCAATAGAATAAAATTTAATAAAGGCAAGTGTGCACAACACACAGGAGAAGAAAAACAGGCAATATATACATAGAGCAGTCCCCCCTCCCCCCCCCGCTGGGGATTCGTATCCAGACCCCCAGTGGATGCCTGAAACCATGGATTATACTGATCCTACTCATACTGTGCTTTTTCCCATATTCATCCCTATGATAAAATTTAACTTACGAGTTAGGCAATAATTTGCAAATTAACAGCAATAAGTAAGAATAAAGGAGAATGATTATAACAATACAGGGCAATAAAAATTATGTGAATGTGGTCTCTCTCTCTCTCTCTCTCTCTCCCTCTCCCCCCCCCTCCCCAATATCTTATTATTCTATATCCACCCTTTCATTTAAAGGAAGCACCTTACAGCTTCTCTTTGGCACGTCTGCATTGCCAGCATCCCTACTCTTGCACCTTGGAACCATCATTAAGTGAAACAAGGGTTATTGAACACAAGCACTATGATAGCCATGGTAGTTGGTCCGTTATCTGAAGCGGCTACTAAGTGACTGGACGCCTCAAAAGCCATAGGTCTGAAATCGAGACCATGATCTTCCTAACTTCTCCAGGACTTCCCTCTTCAGGGAATGACCTCACCACTCACTTGTCCAAGCTAGAAACAGGGATATCACTACAGCTCCTTCTCCACAGCCAATCAGGCAGCATCCCTTCTGGGTCCTGCCTTCCTAACACCTCTCAAATCCACCTCTTTTCATTTTGAACTCTGGCCACTGCCTGTATTCAACCTCGCAGCGTGTCTCCCCTGGCGAAAGTACACCGCCCTCATTTAGTCTCTCTCCTTCTATCTCTCTCCATGCGATTCATTTCCCCCCCTGCAATGTGAGTGATCTTTCCCAAATGTTAATCAATTATATATCATTTTTGTACGAGCCAAGGTCCAACTAGGAAGCAGACTACGCTGAAAAGCAGATGTACTGGAAGCTGGTTACACAGGTGATGGAAGAGCTAAGAAGTCAAAGAAAGGATGAATGGTAACACGGAGATTAGCAACAAACAGAAGAAAGAGCCCCTACCACCTCAAGGCGGGAGGGACAAAGGGAAAGATGGTTATTACTGGAGCCCGGAGTCTGGGTCATTCAGGAGTAGTGGGAGCTATCCAGCAGAGAGAGACGAGGCCACAGAGCAGGGAGTGTTGCAGCCGGCGATGCTGCCTGGGGTGGAAAGACAATCGGAGAGACACCCTGATTTTGACCTTCCACCACCATCCACTTTCCCAGTGGTATCTCCATCTGGCCACACCCAGCCAGAAGCCAGGACATATAAGAGCCCACTGCAGCCTGCCGGGGTCAGGCAGGGCAGTCCAAGGAAAGCACTAGGAAGGGACAGGGCCCACACTGATGACCTCCCTCCTAGAAAAACAGCAGTGTCCCTGACCTGAAGCCCTCAGCACAGAGTACCATGGGAGACAGGATCACGTGCTCTCGCTCTGGACCCTGCCTGTCTCTCTGGGGCCACCTTTCCCCAAGTTTACCAACCCTGCCTTCCCTCACACTCAACTCAGTACAGCCAGCTGACTGCCCGCCTGCATCTTTCTGAGTACGCCAAACTCTGCCACTGCTAAGCCTTCATGCGTGCTACTCCCTAAAGCTAGAATCCACTTCCCACCCCTTCCCCACCTCCACACACCCAGCTCCTACCCCCACAGCGGTTCTGCCTCATTGCCCTTGTCAGCCGGGAAGGGGCGGGGAGCCTCCCAGAGCCTCCCACCCACCCCCTCCCTGGTCTGTTGGTGCCATTTCTGTGTGTTTCCATGGCACCCTGTGCTCGCCCCCCTAACCCCATAGTGTTACCCCTGGTTAATGCAACCATTAGTTTTCTGATCTTCCTCATCAGAGTGTAAAGCCCTTAAAGGTGAGGACAGTATCCTACTCTCCTCCTCAGTGCAAAGGATAGTGCCCGGTACATTTAGTGACCACTTGTTGAATAAATTCATACGGTTGGTTTTAAGGGAAGTTATACTGCACTTAGGATATGACTTCACTTTTCAACCACAAGGTTTATTTTAAAAATTTACTCCAAACATTTTTAATACTGGAAAGTTTCCCCTCCTGGAGGCCAGGGACTCCCTCCAAGATATTTTTGGGCTATGACTTCAAAACTGAAAAAACCACCTAAAAATAGGAGGCAAGAAAGCTTAAAAAAAAAAAAAAAAAAAAAAAAAAAAAAAAAAAAAAAAAAAAGCAAGTAGCATTTTAATGTCCTGCAAACTATTGAACAGCAGAAATTAGCAAAACAAGAATAGTATTTTATTTAACAAATAATTTTTGTTTTAGATCATAGTGGAGCAGTGGTTCTCAAAGAGTGGTCCGTGGAACCCCGAGAGTCCTCAAGACCTTTTCAGGGGGATCCACCAGGTCAACATTATTTTCGTAACAACACTGAGACAGTTCTGCCTTTCTGACTGTGCCGACATATGCACTTTATGGCCTAAAATCAATGGTAGTTAAACTGCTATTATTACAAAATGAAATTAGGTCTGTACTAGCAGCCGTTGTATCTAAACTAAACAATGACAGTTTTACTTAATAATGCCCTTGACAGAGCTGTAAAAATTATCAATATTATTAAACATTAACCTTTGAGTGAAAGATCCTGTGTGATGGAACTGTGAGTGTCTATAAATCAGTTGTCTGCACCAAAATAGGATGGCTGCCTGGAGATAAAACGTATTTGCGGTTAAGTTGTAAACTTAGCTAGCTACTCTTCCTCAGAAAACAGCAAAGCCATTTTTACTTGATAGGGCAATTAATAGACGAATAGACTTGGGCATTTGGCAGGCATTTCCTCAAACACAAGGTAAGCCTCTCGCTTTAAGGAAAACAACTGACAGTACTTGTTGCCAATGATATAATGTAAGGTTTCAAGCAAAACTTTTGAAAGCCTGTATTGGCCTCTCTGAGCTTAATCACCTCCCAATATTTAAAAACCTTTCTGATGACGTTGGTAATCAGAAAAATAACTACTCGTCAGAACATATTAGCACAAACTTAGTGGCTTAAAACGACACGGACTTTTTAATATTTAAAGACCAGCAGAGGTATCACGGGAGCACAATGAAGGCGTCAGCAGGGCTGCCTGAGGCTATAGGGGAGAACCTGTTTTCTTGCCTTTTCCTGCTTCCGGAGGCTGCCCACCTTCCTTGGCTCTTGGCTGCTTCCGCAATCTTTAAAAACAGCAACAGCATCTCTCTGACCTCTGCGACTGTCATCACATCTTTTTCCTCTGACCCTCTCTCACAACTTTTTCTCCCACCTTTACAGACCCTTGCAATTATGTTGGTCCCATCTGGATTTAGCAGTGTTTCCCAAAGTGGTACAGGAAGAGTTTGGTGGGGGTATGTGTTGCACCCGAGTTTGGTGGGGATATGCACTGCACCGTGCTTAGCTGTGCCTAATTCTACGTTCTCATGAGTCAAGTCAAGACAGTCTTGTGAGGCGTAAGATGGTCCGGTGTGCAAATAAATGTTATTTATAATATAACTTTTATTTATATTTTATTATGGGTAATTTTATTTTCCATTTATTATTATTTTGTGTATGTACCTACAAAAGAAAAAAATATATATTTTGATTGTTATTAAAATACATCCATTTTTTTGATGAGGGGTATTCAGCGTTATGAAAATTATAGGGGTACACATATGTCAAAAGTTTGGGAAACACTGATCCAGGGAAATTGCCCTATTTTAAGCTCAGCTGATTCGAAAGCTTCATTCCATCAGCAACTTGAATTCCCCTTTGCCATGTACCCTGACATATTCATGCACTTTGGAGATTAGCATGTGGATGTCTTTGGGGGACCATTATTCTTCATTTTTCTGACTGCAGCAGGTGGTGATATTCACAGTTGTGATTTTTTGGGGGGGTGGGGATATTTTTAAATATGTGTCAACATTTGGAAGATCTGCATAATTTAGTGAACCAACATTTTTGAAAAGTGGATAAAAGTTTCAGAGCATAAGACAGCCCCAGTAGGGTGGCTCAATTGGCCGGAGCCTCATCTCCTACCCAAAAAGGCTGTGGATTCATTCCTGATCAGGGCACATACCTAGACTGCAGGTTTAGTCCCTGGACAGGCTGCATACTAGAGGCAACCAATCTCTCTCCATCCCTCCCCCCTCCCTCTTTTCCTCCTTCCTTTTCTCTAAAAATAAGTAAATTTATCTTCAGTGAAGATTAAAAATGAGTGCAAGACAGATAGATGTAATGTTAGAGTACAAAAATGTCATTGGTATGGTTTCAGATTCCAAATTGCAACTAGTTTTTTTTTAGAAATTAGTATTTATTGAATTTGATGTAGTATCAAAGAAGAATATACAAAATTATCTGAAAAAAATATTAAGACACCTCTCCTTTCTAACGACATATCTATGTAAATCCATATTTTTTTTCATTTAATTCAACCAACACAACAATATATTAGAACACATTGAATGCAGAAGCAGATATGAGAATTTAGCTGTCTAGCCAGGCTTCAAAGAGGCTTATAAACATGTAGAACAATGCCACTCTTCTCACTAATTAAAAAAAAAACAAACATGGTTATTTTTTCATAAAAATATGCTATCCATGTTAACATGTAACAAATTTATTATTGCTACTTTTAAATGAATTAATAATTTTTTAAAGTTTGTTTAGAGGTGTTTTTTTTTTAAATAAGGATAGATCTTTATTTATTTAGTCCTCTCCTGAGGACATGCTTTTACTGATTTTAGAGAAAGAGGAAAGGAGAGGGAGAGAGAGAAACATTGATATGAAAGTGAAACATCTCCTCCCGCAATGTGCTGTGATCGAGGATCAAACCTGTACCTTTCTGTGTACGGGGCAATGCTCCGACCAACTGAGCCACACCAGCCAGGGCTGTTTGCAGTTTTAATATCTAATATGATAAATTTTGATAGCTATAACTCACATAAAAAGAAAGCTTTTTAAGGTCCTCAATAACTTTTAAGCTTGGAAAGGAGTCCTAAGACCAAAATGTTTGAGAATTGCTTTAACAGAGTAACAATTGTTCCAGGGATACAGATGAATGTGTGATCTCTAAGCCTGAACTCTATTTGATGGAGAGTTTGCCCCAGTCCTCTGCTTCCAATGGCCTTTATAACGATTATGACCTTGTGAGGGTTCCTGGGGTGGTCAGACTACCAAAAGGCAGGTTCACCAGCTGAAGAAAGAGGAAGCCCTGCCATTTGATCAGACCAGCAGAGGCCCCAAATAGGTCGATTCTATTCACAAAGACAATGTGGGCATAAAAAGGTAGAGAGAGTGGCCTGGGTTAACTCCTGAGTCCACAGAGCACACCTACTGCCCTGCCTCCTTCCAGACTCTTTTGGAGATGAAAGCAGGGCAGGGTGAAACAATACCACAGCTGGCCCTCTGCAGAATGGGGTCTCCCTAAAGGAAAGCCCATTTCAAAATGGTGGTCATGCACGCACTGTGTCATGCCCATAAGCCACCTGTTCAGGTACATGTTCACAAGTGTTCATTGTGTGACAGGTTCTCCCATGTTTCTCATCTCAAGAACTAGAAGAGCAACCACAGTGAGCATTGTTAAACACGAAACTAGGTCACCTAGGAAGAATCTGTGGAACTTCCTCTCATTCTAAAGGCCTTCCGTAGTTTCCCATTCCTCTGTGACGCCCTGTATAACAGGGGGTGCTTAGTGAATTTAGTTGTTACTGCAGGTCAATTGAAAAAACATCCAGGATAAGCTAAATGATGTCTCAAGGGCCCTTGCAAAAATATGATTGAAAATTCTATGGCTGTCGCTACATCATAAAGGCATAATGGTAAAACTACCTGGTTATAGTACAGACAACACTTTGGCAGGATTTTTCGTTTTCAATATGTTTTGGTAATGTCAGATATGCAAACCCCACCTTTACCAATGCCCCATGGCATTTCAGTAATGCATTTCCACAAAGGCTGGGCTCCTTCTTACTGTCAGTGTCACCAAGTAGCGCTGCAGCCTTGGGTCAGCTCCTTAACCTCTCATAGCTCCAATTCCTCATCTATCACCTGGGTACCAGAATTCCTACCCATAGGGTTGTTGTGAGACTTAAAAGCAACAATAACGTGTGTGGAAGGGCTCTTGATAAACTGTAAACTGTCCTACAAGTGACACAGCCAAGGAGGAACTTGATAAGATGTCTTCATTTCTTCCTGCCATCTTCATCATTCCAACCCTCAAGTCAGCCCAAATTCAAATTCAATCCAAGAAAAATCATGGATTTTGTTATAAAAATTCAGACTTAAAATGGCTGTACCTTATTCTTCTTCCAAGCAAACTGTTACTCCTAAGGCCCTTGTATATATAGTCCATATATCTTACTCTGTTCTATGCTTTATTTATTATCGTTTAACAATGTGATATTTACACAAGAAGAACTTGAAATGCTCAGTGGCTGACTTGTATTATCAATTATTCACTCAGTCCATAGTTAGGTATTTGCTACGTGCCAGGCTCTGAACTAGACAGGTAGGACATAGCAATGAAAAACAAATACAAACATCCCTGCCTCCATAGAGTTTATATTCTAATGGAGGGTGGGGTGGGGAGTCACATGATCCTATATAATAAAGAGCTAATATGCTAATTAGGCTGAACAGCAGAACGACCGTCCTGACGACCTTCTGAATGAAGCCGGGGCTACAAGGTCTGGCCGAGGCATCCGGGCCTGTGAGAGCCCAGCCCCTTGCACAAATTTCGTGATTGGGCCACTCGTGGAAAATAAATAAGTAAAGACCAACACTATTGCCAAGGGTGATAATGAGCTACAGAGGGGGAAGGGGGAAGAAAATAAAGAATGTAGAGCGTGCAAGTAACGCAGTCAGGGCAAGGCTTCACTACTATGTCATTCAAGTGAGCGTTTGATGCAGTCATCATGGAGAAAGAAGATGGGGGCAGCCGAAACCGATTTGGCTCAATGGATAGAGCGTCGGCCTGCGGACTGAAAGGTCCCAGGTTCGCATCCCCAGTGGGGGGTGTGCAGGAGGCAGCTGATTGATGTTTCTTTCTCATCGATGTTTCTGTCTATCCCTCTCTCTTTCTCTCTGTAAAAAAAATCAATAAGATATATTTAAAAGAAATAAAGAAAGAAAGAAAGAAAGAAAGAAAGAAAGAAAGAAAGAAAGAAAGAAAGAAAGAAGAAAGAAAGAAAGGCAGAAAGAAAGACAGAAAGAAAGGAAAGAAGATGGGGGCAGCTTAGTTAGTTAGAGTGTCGTGTTGTACTGATACGCCAAGGTTGCAGGTTTGATCCCCAGTCAGGGCACATACAAAAATGAACCACGAATGCATGAATAAGTGGAACAACAAATTGATGTCTCTCCCTTTCTTTCTCTCTCTCTCTAAAATAAATAAATTTTTAAAAAGGGAGAGAAAGAAGATGGTTCAAGGTAGTGAAGACAGCAAGCACAAATGTCCTGAGGCCTGGCGTATTTAGGAGACAGCAAGGAAGCCAGGATACCTGGAGGGTAAAGGAAGAGGAGAGCAGTAGAAAATATAGTAGTGGTGAAGAAATTGGCAAAATCCAGTGGCTTCCCATGTCATCACAGAGGGCTTTGAGCAGAGGACTGCATAGCTGGATATAAGTATTAAAAGAACCATTTTGACTACTGTATGAAGAATCAAGTATTGAACAGCAATGCTGAGTAAAAAAAGACCAGCTGACAAGATCTGCAAATACTCTGATAGAAAGATCAAATTGGTAACTAGGGAAATGGTGACAGGTAGACAGAGTTTAAATATATTTTGACTAGAGGCCCTGTGCACGAAATTCATGCATGGGGGGGTTGTTCCTCAGCCCAGCATGCACCTTCTCCAATCTGGGACCCCCTGAGGGATATTAAACTGCCTGTTTAGACCTTATCCCACCGGGTTGGGTCTAAAAGGGATGTCTGACTGCCCTCTTACAATCCAGGCCTGCTGGCTCCAACTGCTTGCCTGTCTGCCTTCCTGATTGCCTCTAACTGCTTTTGCCTGCCAGCCTGATCACCCTCTAACCACTTTCATGCCAACCTGTTTGCCCTCAACTTCCCTCCTCTGCCAGCCTGGCCACCCTTAACTGCCCTCCCCTGCAGGGTTGATAGCCTCCAACTGCCCTCCTTTGCAGACCTGGTCCCTCTCAACTGCTCTCCCTTGCAGGCCTGGTGCCTCCCAACTGCCCTTCCCAGCTGGTCATCTTTGTGTCCACATGGGGGCAGGATCTTTGACCACATGGGGGTAGCCATTTTGTGTGTTGGAATGATGGTCAATCTGCAAATTACTCTTTTATTAGATAGGATAGAAGCCTGGTGCATGGGTGGAGGCCAGCTGGTTTGCCCTGAAGGATGTCCCAGATCAGGGTGGGGATTCCCTTGGGGTGTGGGGTGGCCTGAGCGAGGGGCCTGTGGTGGTTTGCAGGCAGGCCACACCCTCTGGCGACCCCAGCAGAGGCCCTAGTATCTGGAATTTATTTACCTTATACAATTGAAACTTTGTAGCCTGGAGTGGAGGCCTGGACTGGGGCAGGGTGTGTGGAAAGCTTTGCTTCTTCCATTGCCAGGGGCAACTCTAGCCTCCCACTCTTTCCAGCTCCATGGCTGCCACCATTTCTGTTTGGATTTGTTTACCTTCTATCATTGAAACTTTGCAGCCTTGAGTGGAGGCCTAGGCCAACAAAGGCAGGTGGAAAGCTTGGCTTCCTCCATTGCCCGGGAAACCCAAGACTTCCTCCTGCTCTCTGTGGTCGTAGCCATCTTGGTTGGGTTTATTTGCATACTTGCCCTGATTGGCTGGTGTGCATGGCTTGTGGGTATAGCAGAGTGATGGTTAATTTACATATTACTCTTTTATTAGGTAGGATGTTAGAAACAACAGGATTTTCAGAAGGGTTGGATGTGGGATATAAGAGAAAGAGGATGACTTTAAGGACTCCAACTAATGGAATAATGAGTGGCCCTTCGCTCAGATGAGGTGGATTGCAGGTGGGCCAGGTTGTGGGTGGGTGGGAAGATTAGCAGTGGTTTTGGACATATTAATTTAGAGATGCCTTTTTACATCCAGATGTCAAGGAGGCAGCAAAAATTCATGGGGAGAGGTCTGAGCTTGATATAAGTTTGGGAGTATCTGCATTTATATGACATTTAGAGCTAGGTTGAGGCTGAATAATATTATCAAGATAATGAGCATGGAAGCAGATGAGAAGGATTTCAAGGACTGAGACCTGAGTCTTTAAAATCAAGAATCTGAGGAGGGAAAACAGCAAGAAAAACTGAGAAGGAATGACCAACAAAATATAAGGAAAACCTGTAGACTGTTATGACCTGAAAGTGAAGTGAAAAGCTTATCAGAAAGCACAGAGTGGTCAACATGTCAAACGCTGCTGAGAGGAGAAGTCAGACGGGGACTAACAATTGACAGTGGGATTTAGCAAAGGGAAGGTCATTAATGTCCTTGACAAGAAGAGGGTGGTCAGGACAAAAGCCTGAATAAAGAGAATTCAAGAAAGAATATGAGGAAAAGAACTGGAGACAGCAAGTATAGAGAACTCTTTTAAGAAGTTATGCTGTAGCCCAGCCAAGGCGGCTCAATGGTTGAGCATCAACCTATGAACTATGAGGCCATGGTTGCCTGGGTTGGGGGCTCGATCCCAAGTCGGGGTGGTGCAGAAGGTAGCTGATCAATGATTCTCTCATGGGTGATGTTTCTGTATCTCTCTTCCTCTCCCTTCTTCTCTGAAATCAGTAAACATATTTTTAATGAATTTATTACTGTAAAGGAAAACAAAAATAAAAAGGGAAAAGAAGAACATGGGGTTGAGAAATTTTGTTTTCTGGAAATGTTTGAAATATTTATAAACATTCACTGCACTCATAATTCTTTATAAGCAAATATACAAAGACTGAACATAGATGAGTTTTGCTCCTGATTTCTCTTTTCATGAATATTTTTGGCAATTGCGCACAAAAAAGAAAAAAGAAATCCAAGCCTTACAAAGAGACTGAGGCCCTATCCTCAGACTCACAGCTGAGAAGCAGGTCTTAATTGGCTTCAGATTTTGAGCACAAATGAACCCAAATGGATTCAACTTCACTGAACTATGTATCGTTTATTTTGTTACTGAAATAAGAGTATCAGGCAACTGGAAATCAATGAATTGATTTAAATATTATGCAAAAGATGGAGCTATTACTATGGGCACATTTTTATGATTTAAAAATCACATTTCAGCATTTTCCTATGTCAGGGGCTGTGACAGGGCAGCATTGATTAACACATTCAGACCCAATCATCAAGAAAAAGACTGGGAACTGCAAATTTTCTGTGAAAGATGTCTTCTTAGGTCCACACTAAGTTCAACGTTATTAAATAATGACAGTTGGATTTGGGAGTTTTTTGGGCATGTGATTTGTTTTTAACTTTTCACTACAAAAAAAATATGTAATATGCAAAAGTATAAAGAATAGATAATAATCTTCCCCTCGTGTACTTAAGACCCCTCATATCCTTAACAATTAGCAACTCATGGCTAAGCTTATTTCTTTATCCTCACCTCTCTCTCTCTCTCTCTCTCTCTCTCTCTCTCTCTCTCTCTCTCACTGGATTTGTTTTTGAAGCAATCTAGATGCCATAGCATTACATCTATAATTATTTTAGCATGCTTGTCTAAAAGAGAAGAAGGATTCTTTAAAATGCCCACATAACTTTATTATTATTTTTACACCTACAACTTAGAGTAGTTCCTTAATTCCATTAAACATTCTTTAGAATTCACATGTTCTCATATGCCCATAAATTTCTTTTTACACATAGTTTGTTTGAGTCAGGATCCTGACAAGGTCCACAAATGTAAACATCATTTTTGAAAGGAGAAAATGGAGAAATTTAAGAGTTTTGGTTGATAGGCAAATTATCAGAAGCTCTTTAGTATTATGGTATACTCGAGGCCCAGTGCATGAAATTCATGCACTGGGGGTGGGGGAGTATGGCTTGTCCTTTAGCCTGGCCTGCACCCACTCACAGTCAGGAAGCCCACAGGGGATGTCCAACTGATGGCTTAGGCTCGCTCCACAGGGAACAGGACTAAGCCATCAGTCAGACATCCTTAGCACTGTTGTGGAGACAGGAGAGGCTCCCGCCACTGCCACTGTGCTCACCAGCCATGAGCCTGGCTCAGGGCTTCTGACTGAATGGTGCTCCCCCTGTGGGAGCACACTGACCACCAGAGGGCAGCTCCTGCATTGAGTGTCTGCTCCCTGGTGGCCAGTCCATCTCATACAACCATTCAGTTCTACCATTTGGTCGATTTGCATATTAGCCTTTTATTATATAGGACTAGAGGCCTGGTGCAAGAAATTTGTGCACGGGAAGGGGGTTGTCCTTCAGCCCAACCTGCACCTTCTCCTATCTGAAGGAGATGTCCAGGCCTAAATAGGCAGTCAGACATCCCTCTCACAATCTAGGACTGCTGGCCCCCAACTACTCACTTGCCTGCCTTCTTGATCACCCCCTAACCACTCCCCTACCAACCTGATTAATGCCTAACTGCTCCTGTGCCAGCCTGATCATCCCCAACTGCCCTCCCTGACACCTCGGTCACCCCCAAATGCCCTCCCTTATTAGATAGGGTTTTTTTCTTTAGCATATTGAACAGTCCTGACTGGTTTGGCTCAGTGGATAGAGCATTGGCCTACAGACTCAAGGGTCCCAGGTTCGATTCTGGTCAAGGGCATGTACCTTGGTTGGAGGAACATACCCAGTGAGGAATGTGCAGGAGGCAGCTGATCAATGTTTCTCTCTCATAGATGTTTCTAGATCTCTATTCCTTTCCCTTCCTCTCTGTAAAAAATCAATAAAATATATATTTTTTAAAAGAAACATTTAAAATTCCTCCATATCTGCCTGGCTGGTGTGACTCAGTGGTTGAGACCCCAGGCTGCCACCACTGGAAGGAGATCATGCCCTGGCCAGGCTGAGACCCCAGCCCAGGCTGCCTCGGTGGCCAGGGGATCACACTGGTTGGGTGTGTGGCCCTGCCGGCGTGAGACCTCAGCCCATGCTGCCACCGTGGCTTTGGTACAAGGCCCTGTAGGTCTGAGACACTAGCCCACGCTGCTGCCACTGGCCGGTATTGTGCCAGATGCTGGCACCTCCCAGCCAGACACCCCGGGGTGCCACCACTGGGCAGGGATCACTGCTTGGGGGGCAGGCACCTCCCAGCTAGACACCCTGGACTGTCCCCATTGGGCAGACTTGGGGATTCCGGCAGGGCTATGAGGACTGGGCGCCGCCATCTTGTGGCTATTGGCGCCACTATTTTTGTCGTGGAGTTATGGTTGATTTGCATATTATTCTTTTATTAGATAGGATACTATAAAATCAATTTTTATTGAAATGGGAACAGTGCATTTTCAAAATATAATTCAATAGGATCTAAGATATCTTCCAAATACTGAAAAGCATTTTCTCAAACAAAATAAAGAGGGGGCATAGAATTTGGGGCTGCCAATTACAAATGCATGCACAATTGATTTGGGAGTTTCCGTGGAAAATACAAAACCATATTTAAAGAAATATGTATTTCTCCTCTTGGATGACTTGGCTTTGTGTTGTAAACTCTAGTCCACCCATTCTTCCAGCTGCACTAACATAGCCACCTTTAAACATTCTTCAGCTCGGTCCAGTCCTAAGAAACTATTTTCTTACCAAAAAGAACCAAAACTGCCAATAATAATTACGCATTACAAATTTTTGCCTAAATAACTTGTGACTCTAACTCTGGTGCTAGGGAATATTTGGATGGAGCAAAACAAACCCCAAGACTATAACACTTAGTTATTAAAAGTTAAGCAAATAGCCCAGCTGGGTTAAGCTTCGACCCATGAACCAGGAGGTCACAGTGCAATTCCCCTCAGGACACATGCCTGGGTTGCAGGCCTGATCCCCAGTAGGAGGCGTACAGGAGGCAGCCTATCAATGATTCTCATCATTGATGTTTTTATCTCCCTCTCCCTCTCCCTTCCTGTCTGAAATCAATAAAAATACGTACTTTTTAAAAAAAATGTTAAGCAAAAACTACCTTAAACATAATTACACTAATGTTGTGCTTTTTATTGTCAGCATCACAGAGTATCAGAACTAAAGGAAGCTTGGAGCTCTAGGTCCCTTGGTTAGAGGCGAGGCACCTGAGGCTGAATGACTTGCCTGGGTTTGAACAGCAGGAAAGCTCGTCCCTAAACCCAAGTCTCCTGACTACCAGCCAGCTCCTTTTCCCTGCCGCCATGTCAAATAATCAGTCCCAAACTGCCAGATCATTTCCCGATTCAAAGACACTCCTTTCGCATTAAATGTCTTCCCTCTTCCTGTGAAGCAAAGCTTGGGGGAACCGCTTTTAAATTGCCGTCATCTTTGCTTTCTACAATCACTTCAGAGAGTATTCTCAACTATTTCAAATGGTTTCTTTTGTTGCACTGTTTAATGGAAACTTTACTTAACTATATAGTTCTGCTGATTATTTAACTTTTACAATTTCTATCCTTTTGGCTGAGAGAGGATGAAATACCAGTGAAGTTTTCAAAATGTAGTAAATATTGATTCTCTCAAAATTATACGAATGTTTTATCTTTTAAAAACAGTCAGCTGTCATATTTATAGTCTACGCAAAAATTACAGAGCAATGTTTACCAATTTTCACTTCACAGGAAAGACACTTTATCAGTAAAGAAGGAAAAATACTTTTCAAAGGAACACTACATAATTTGTTATAATAGCTCCCCCTAGCGAGCATTTCTATTATTGCTTTCTGAGCAGCCTTTAGGGTTATTTATTTTAGTATTTGTTACAGTTTCTGACTTAGACATTTCCTTTCTATCATACATGCAAACAAACGTTATGTCACCAAGGGGTCTTTTCAGATCCACATATACTCACAAGAATTAACCCTATCAGCAGAATGGCTTCCAATTAGAGAAGAATGGTTATTTTTTTCCATTAAACTTGAAACAAGAAAAATGAAAAAGAACAAAGAATCCCTCAGATCTTATCGATAAGAACAACTGTGATTTATTGAGCATTTTCTGTGTGCTATAGGTTCTGTTCAGTATTTACATGGATTGTTTAATTTAATTTTTATAGCACTTTATGCTAGTTAACACCATTAGTAGTCTCATTTTACCGATGAAGAAACTAAGTCTTTGGCCTAAGGACATACAGATGGCACATGACAGCTGAAATTTGAATCCAGGTAGTCTGACTTCAGGAGTCTGTGCTCCAAGCTGCTATTCTATTCTGTTGACACAGCCACGGGATAAGTTAAGTGCAAGATCTGCTTTTTCTCATAATAAGAAGCCTGCTTGCCAGATTTTTGCATTATGTATACGCTCTATTTTGCTTATGTCACAGAGAGGTTCAAAGTCTTCCTGCCCCAAAGTTGTAATTCCCTCTTTCCACACAGTCACCTGATTCTATAGCTTCCATCTACCCTGTTTCCCCGAAAATAACACAGTGTCTTATATTAATTTTTGCTCCCAAAGATGCGCTAGGTCTTATTTTCAGAGTATGTGTTATGTTTCCATGAAGTAGGTCTTATTTTCAGACAATGTCTTATTTTTGGGGAAACACGGTAGTAAAAAGGTAGTAGTAATTAAATCCAGGGATGGTGTAGGAAAGACACAAGATGAGCCTGAAACAGCTCGTTATGTCAGAAAGTAAGAGAGTGCTCCCTCCACCCACCCAGCCCACCCCCCACCGGAAAATAATAGGAGCAAGTCACAAGGGCACAGGTGCCAATTTGAAGGAACTTCTGCTGGCCAAACATGGGGTTCATTTGAGCACCAAAATGATTCATTATAAAACAACTGAAAAGTTAAGAGTTCATGAATCCATACTAATATTAGATGGATATATAGATAGACAAACAGATAGATAAGAAAAACAGAGGGCTCTCACTGACAGAAGAATGTTGAGAGAAGACAAGGAAATGTGTACTATTTATTGTCTTTGCAATTTTTCTGCAACATTAAAATATTTCCAAATAAAGTTGTATATGTCAGTGAAGTAGTGGCAACCCTTTATGGCCACCCTGTGGCTCCCCATGTTCATGGAGTAGAGCCTCCTCTGTGAGCAGCAGATGGCTCTGCGAGCTGAGCTGCCTTCTGTGCCCAGCTCCTGTCCCTCTGCTCTGGAACGTCATTCAAAGGCTTCTGGTGTGAGGAGTAGAAGACCCAGCTGACTGCATTCTTGTAGCGAACTGCCTGGGACCTGAATAAACTCAGGAAGTGGGTACGAGGTAAAGGGCCGTGGACAAGCAGCAGAGGAGCCTGCATGTCTGGTCCTGGCTCCCATGATTAGCCCGGTGGCCTGAACCAGTCACACCACCTCTGGGAGATGAATACTCTGACCTGGAATTTATCTCAATATTATGATTTTACTAGAGGCCCAGTGCACAAAATGTGTGCACTGCGGGGGAGAGGGGGTTCCCCTTAGCCCAACCTGCACCCTCTCGCAGTCCAGGACTCCCCAGGGGATGTCCGAAGCCAGCAGTCAGACATCCCTCTCACAATCTGGGACCCCTTGCTCCTAACCACCCACCTGCTCACTGCTCCTTAGCACTTGGCTCACTGCTCCTTAGCACTGCTGCTGAGGCAGGAGAGGCTCCCGCCACTGCCGCTGTGCCTGCCAGCTGTGAGCCTGGCTTCTGGCTGAGCAGCGGCACTCCCCCTGTGGGAATGCACTGACCAAGGGCGGTGGGGGGAGAGAGTAGCTCATGCGTTGAGTGTCTGCCGCCTGGTGGTCAGTGAGTATCATAGCGACTGGTCATCTGGTCATTCTGCCGTAACAGTCGCTTAGGCTTTTATTATTATAGATGTGTTACATCCTCTTATTACATCCATCGGATAAGACCATGGATTAAGCAGTAGGCAATATACCTCTAATGATACAGCCACAGTGGACTTGCAGTCTTCCACATGTTACTTTTTCCTCTTGCTATTTAACTGAGTATTATGTATATGTGTGTTGCATTCTAAAAAACTAGAGGTAAAGGCACTTGTGCACCTGTGCAGTGGGATGAGAAGTAGGGAAGGGAGGGGAGAAAGGAAAGGGAAGGCAGATATAGTCTTCTTAGAATCAGTAAGAATAACACATACAAATGATGGCATTTAAAAATCAGTAGCCCCCTCCCCTGCAGTGCACAACTCACAACTTAAAACAATGCCTTCATTTTGTATAACGCCTTGCAGCTTTGAAGTGCTGACCTGAAGAAGAAATATGCCTGGACTGCTTATGATTAACTGGGCCCAGATTCAGAGTCTAGCAGCCATTGTTCACAGAGGCCTCTCACACACACATGTGCATAGCAGGGAAAAGTGGCATATTAAGCTGCCAAGACACCTGCACTGCTTGCGGACTCTGAGCCCAACCTTATAAAGGAGTTTCTGAAATCATATTTTGACCAATGGGCTGAGACTTGCCCTGTCCAATCAGAGCTGCACAGCTATTAAATCTCATTTGTTCTTTACTGACAAATCAGAGTGGCTCCACAACAACTAATCAGAACACAGAATTCTCACCAATCTTGACCATGCTATTTAAACCAGTCAAACTGCAAATTTGGATTCCTCTTTTGAATAATAATAATATGCCAACCAGGACCCTGCTGGACACTTTTTCTATGTAAGGAGGCCTCCCCATTGTCTTAGCGTAGTATATTCTCAGTTTCCTCCAGAGACTGTATTTTCCCCAGTTTGTACACTGTTTACCTGAATAAAATTTCTTCTTAAAAATATTTTATTGATTTCAGAGAGGAAGGGAAAGGGAAAGAGATAGAAACATCAATGATGAGAGAGAATCATTGATCAGCTGCCTCCTGCACGCCCCACACTGGGGATCAAGCCTGCGACCCAGGCATGTGCCCTGACCAAGAATCTAACTGTAACCTCCTGGTTCAGAGGTTGACACTCAACCACTGAACCACACAGGCCGGGAAAAGTTTCTCCTTTTTACTGCACCCCAAATTGGGACTCCTGTTGTTAGCATTGGATTGATGGGAATGAACTTTTGTTGACAGAAGTAAGTCCATGTCCATTGTCTCATTTTATCGTCCAAAGAACTCTGTGAGACAACCAGCCGGGTCAGGCCCATTTCAAACTAGTTCGGAGAAGGCAAAAGCCCCACAGCTAATTTCTGATGGGTTTTCAATTAGGATCCCAGGTGTTTTTTTTTTGTTTTTTTTGTTTTTTTGACCTCCTGGTAATGCTCTTCCCCGTCAAAAGTTCAAAACCTATAAGATTTCTTCTACAAAACAGTGTGTCTGAATACTTCAAAAGGTCACTGTTGCAAAAGGCAAAGAATGGCTGAGATTACTAGCAATCCTAGCGCTTCTCCTTTCTGCCCCGAGGTCTGTGGGAACTCAGTCTGCACTCAATACCCAATGAGGCAACTCTTAACCAATGAGAGATGAAAGCTGGTGGATAAATACTCCCTCAGGGAAACAATCCTAGAATCCTCTCACTGAAATCCTCATGAGTTTCCAGAGGCATCAAGCCCTAGTCCAGTCATCCAGAGCAGGAACCGACTCAAAATGCAACTCAGTATTTCATTCTGACAGGGCCCCACATCCAGTGCCTGCCCTCAAGCCCGTCTCAGCCTCTGCTCTCTGAGAGGGACCAGGCCCAGATTCTTCCTAACATGGGGTGTTGCATGGAAGATTGAGACCAGCCTGGTGTTTTCATTGCTTCATGTATAACTATTTTTTTCTAGAAGCTTCTCCTTTCTTCTTTATCATCAAAGTGTTAAAATTCTATCAGAATGCAATCAGATACATAGCTTTCCCCCACCCCCCCCAATAATGTGCCTGACACATGTACTTGCTCTAAATTTTCAGATTGGGTGAAGAATCCCTTTGGATCAAGAAATCCATCTCCTTTCTTGGTTTCTGCTTCTGCTATGATTCTTTCATCCCTTTCTGCAATTCCTCCCACCAGCAGATTGGATTCCTTTCACCTGTCCCACTTGCAACTGTCGTCATTTTGCTCTGAGACCTGGACAATCTCTCCAGTTTGTCCTCTGCCGAGCTAACTGGGTTTTTGGCAGTTTTTAGCCTCGTGTGTCTAACTAGCCCTTTGGGGTGTAGCTGCATTGGCTCAGATTCCCTGCTGACTCCCATAAGTAGATACATATAACGTGCCAGATATTGTTCTTAGCGGTTTTCTTTGCCCAGATGGAATTCCTGCCCAGCCCTCTTTGTGCATGTTTTACTAATACTGGCACCCAAATTTCTAGATGCATGTCCTCCACATCAGCGGTCACAGCACAGATGAGACTATAGCCCCATGCTCACTCTAAGAGTGGGCATTGGATTCAGCGGGGTCCAACAGAGTGAATTTCTCTACCCTAGGGTGGGTGACTGGTAGAATATAAACCAGGAGCTATTGGTGACCATCTTTGGAAGAACTTGTCAGAGAATCTGGTTCAAAAAAAAAGTAAGTGCAGAACCAAGACACAGATCAAGGAGATACATTTCTGCCTGCTGAGCACCTGGGTTCTGCAGCATCTGAGCAGGACCCACCTCTGCACCTTTCTATTTCCTAAACCTACAGATTCCCCTTTTTGCATAAGCTGGGTTGAGTTGATATTCTGACATTTACAACAGAAGATCACTAATGAAGGTTACATATAAATGTGGTCCTTTATTGAGAGCGTATTTGCAGGGTGTAGTGGAAAAAGAAGAGATACTTGAAATTAAGACTAGTTTTCGTTTTAAGCTTCACTACATCAGTTTGTAGACACTGTGCTCTGGTCTGAATGATTTTAACGCCCCTCAAATTTTATATTGCATTCTCCCCACCAAGCTGATGGTATAAAAAGGTGTGGCCTTTGGGAGGTGATTAGGCCATGAGGGTGAAGCCTCCGTGAATGGGATTAGTGCCCTTCTGCCCAGTGAGAATACAATGAGAAGTCTGCAACCCTGAAGAAGGCTCTCCCCTGACCAGCCTGGAGCCCTGATCTCAGACTTGGAACTTCTAGAACTGTGAAAAATAAATTTATATTGTTTATAAGCCACCCGATTGGTGATATCTTCTTATAAGGTTAAATACATCCTTTCTGAGCCTCATTTGTTATCTTTTTTTTTTTTAATCTTCACTCAAGGATATTTTTTCCATTGAGTTTTAGAGAGAGTGGAAAGGAGAGGGAGAGACAGAGACACCGATGTGAGAGAGACACATCAGTTGATTACCTCCCACATGTGCCCTGACAAGGGCCAGGGACTGAGCCTACAACCTGATCAGGGTCAGGGACTGAGCCTGCAACCGAGGTACATACCCTGGCCTGTGATCAAACCTGGAACCCTTCAGTCTGAAGGCCGACACTCTGTCCACTGAACCAAACCAGCTTGGGCCTTATTCCTTATCTTTAATATGGAGTAAGATCGTATTACTTCACAGATCTGTTTGAGCAGCAACTGTGAAATCTGTTTCAAAGTGCTTGGGGACATAAAGCATGCTGAAAACGTTCCCATGCATTAACAAAGAGACATGTCATCATGCTTCCAAAGCCTGTTTTCACACAATTAGGCTGTTTGGAAAGCTGAATATGGCTACTTATCCTATTGTGAAAATTGAAATGATTGTGGTATACAGATATTGGATGAATTAAAAATTTTCTAACTTAAAACATATTCATCAGCTAAGCATATTATGCTTATACAAGGTTTGAAAAGAATTGTCTTTGCTTTTAATGAGTTGTTGTTAGTATTGTACCAAGTACATTGCCCCCCCCCAAAAAAAAATTAGCACTTAGTTGTTAAACTTTACAGAGGAGCATGTATCGCTTAAAACGCAACTGGAATTGAACCCATCACGGGCACAGCCACTAGCTTCAGCTCATCTGGAATGACTTTATCCTCTGCAAAGCTTACTAACTAGAGGAACTTGAAAATTATTATATTGATTATAACACCATAAATAACTGTAAAATAATGGATTTTTCCCCCTATGCACACACACATTTTCTCTCTTTTTTTATTCCTAATGCTAGTGTAAGCAGAAAGGACACTTTCCTCCAGCCACTCCATGTGGGCTCTCGTCCAATAAAAGGGACACAGACACTAAAGAATGATCATACAAAACACTAAATATATCATTTCCCATTAGCACAGCACACGTCCTATTCCTGGTAGTGGAAATTAGGCCATGCTAATGTAAGAGCCCAATAATGAGAGCATAAAAATTAATACTCATCTCTATGATGAGTTTCAAGTTTCCAAGAATCAACCTAATTCTCTTTTTAATGTTCTAACTGGTAGAAAAGTTAGGCAGCTGTTTGTGAAAGAAGAAAGAGGAATGTGATGGTTAATTTCATGTGTCTGCTTGGTTAGTTCACGGTATCCAGATATTTGGTCAAATATTATTCTAGATGTTTCTGTGAAGGTATTGTTTAGATGAGATTAACATTTAAATCAACAGGCTTTGAGTAAAGCAGATTATTCTTCATAATTGGGTGGTGAGCCTCATTCAATCAGTTGAAGGCCTTAATTAAAAAAAAAAAAAAAAAGACAGTTTCCCCAAAGAAAAGGCAAATTTGTCAGCGGAATGCTTTTGCCCTTGTATTGCAGCACCATCTCTTCCCTGAGTCATCAGCCTGCAGATTTTGGATTTTCCAGTCCCCACAAACTCATGGGTCAATTCCTTAAAATAAATGTGGCACTCTATGTATCTAATCTGCAGCTATAGCTGTACCTATATCTATCTATCCTCTTGGTTCTGATGGCAGATTTTGTTTATTCAGCTCAGCCCTTGGTAATCTTCCATGAAAATGGTGTGATATGTGTCCTCTAGCTTCATCTATTCTTGACAAATCTCCAAACAGATCCCAATCTCTAGCCCCATCCCTAGGATGTTGACCATTCATTAAGGAGAGACTCATACTTGCTCATTTAATCTTAGCAGCAGGGTCATTCTTTATGGTAGGCTGGTGAGACCCTCTCAGTTCAGGGTTCTCATCTTTAATAACACCTGTAGAGGCTTTGTAAAAGAAACAAAGATATTACTTTTGAAGAGCTACACCTACAAGAGGAAGGGTATTAATAAAACATAATTTACTAGATAACTTTTTAGAGAACATTTTTTATTTACTTCAGAGAAGAAAGGAGAGGGAGGGAGGAAGGGATGGAGAGGGGGGGGGGAGAGAGAGAGACATCAATGATGAGAGAGGATCATTGATTGGCTCTTGCATGCTCCTATTGGAGATCAAGCCCACAACCTGGGCATGTGCCCTTGACCAGAATTGAACCTAGGACTCTTCAGTCCGCAAGCCGACACTCTATCCATTGAACTAAACCAGCTAGGATGATAATTAAGTATTATACTAGATATGAATATAGTTTATCAGAGTTTTCCCCCAACAGATTTTCCCAAAGGCCCACAGCTGTATTCTGAATGCAATTGCTTATCAGATTCTGGAGCTGATATTCTTAACCACTACAGAAAACTGTCTCCATAGACTCTATGGAGAAATGTGACACTAAATAAATAAACAAAACCTACACCAAGTATGTTAGAGAACTGAAGGGGATTTGGTATCCTTATAAATCTTAATGAATGACTCACAAAGAATGCATTTCATTGTTCAGAATGTATAAGGCATTTATTAGTAACTGATAAGACCTGAAAAGCAAAAGTGGGCACTTCTCTGTAAGGAACTGTCATTGATGATGTGTTTAACTATCTTCAGAGTCATGTGATGATGAGATTGAGCCCATAATTTAATGCAATTAGTTCCCAAGGGAGGTGCTGAGAGACAGCAATCCTGAAAATGTCGAGAACTCTAGGGTTAAAAACAGTTTGAAGGTGAGTGACCTTGTTCTACGCCTTTCTCTCCTGAGTCTGCTGACAAGCCCCACTGGGAGGGGGGCACAGTTTGAGGTCCCCTGTCAAGCCCCATGGGGGCCAGAGTGGGGGGAACAACCTCAGGTTCCTGCTGATTTCTCGTTAAGGCTCGTTACAGGAACTGGGCCTCCACTGTGGGTGCAGCCATCTTGTATTATGGAAACCCCACCTCTGCTGTGGGAGCAGCCATCTTGTGATACAGAACACGCCCCATCTCCACCCCCCACCCCACCCTCGCACCACCACTGTGGGCACTGCCATATTTGTGGTGGAATAACAGTCAATTTGCATATTCCCTCTTTATTACATAGGATTACAGAAATGCTATTGGACAGCCTGATCCAAGTAACTCCACCTGATCCCATGGCTGGTTAAGTCATGGAGCAGTGGCTGGAGAACAAATTCACTTAACTGAAAAGCCTGCTCTTTCATAATCCCCCTATACATGAGAATGGGCTCCAAGTACTTATGACTCTGAGCTAAGAGTGTTCTAGACAGGGACCCACTGAGGATGGCCTGAGGATGTAGATGAATATGCTTAACTTAAGCCTTATTTAAGGGGCCAAGCAGGTAGCTCTGGTTGAAATAGGAGCTAATGTAGGACACAAGCAATCACTATTGTGCTGACCTGGTCTTCCCACAGTGGGCATAAAATTCATGGTTTTCTTTTGAGAGTGAAAGGGAGCACAGTTAATAATTACGCCAGACAGCAGGCAAAAAGCAGGACTGACTGAGCACACCTGGTCACCTTGCTAAGCAAGCACCATGTGTGATGTAAACACAAGTCATGTTAAATTTACCTTCTTTTTTTTTTTTACATTCTTATGTCATTATTTTTTTAGAGTAATTAAAACTGGATGAAAATGAAAAATGTACCCCAAAACACCCATCAGACAGAATATATGCACTCCTATGCTCATAGCAGCATTATTTACAATAGCTAAGATTTGGAAACAGCCCAAGTGCCCATCAGTAGATGAATGGATAAAAAGAAAGCTGTGAGATATTTATTCAATGGAATACTATACAGCTATAAAAGAGGGATCTCTTACCTTTTGGAACAGAATGGATGGACCTGGAAAATATTATGCTAGGTGAAGTAAGTCAATCTGAGAAAGACAAGTATCACGTGATCTCACTTATTTGTGGAATCTAATGAACAAAATGAATTGACCAACAAAATAAGACCCAAAGCATGGAGGCATGGAACAGGCTGACATAACTCAATGTGGGATTGGGGGAGACAAGAAGAGGTAAATCAAAGAACTTATATACTTTTATGCATAGCCCATGGACACAGGCAATAGGGTAGTGAAGACGTGAGGGATAGTAGGGGACGGGAGGATGGGAGTAATGAGGGGAATGGGAGATATCTATAATACTATCAACAATAAAAATATATTTTTGAAAGAAAAATGTATCTATCCTTCATTGCTCAAGGAACAATGAATAACTTTATAAATTAAAGGTATAACAAGAGCTTTTTCTTTTATTAACCCAAGCAAAAATGATCCCATAAAGTGACAAAAAAATTGCCACTGATAAATAATGTAAAAATGAAAAGAAATTGCACCTATGATTTTTACTCAATAATACTACTTGCTTGCTGAGTGTTCTTGGATGGCTCACTCAACTTATCAGCACCTGAGTTCCCCCATCCGTTAATTTCCTATTGCTTTCTTTCCACTGCCACTCAGTTGTCAATCATACTTTGAGGAACCATTTGGGGATGCAAGAATGAAAGAAATGAAGTAAAGCTACATATACTACTTCATTTAGCTGAAAAAAAATTACCCCCAAACTTAGGTGCAGTTTAGCTGGGTAGATGTAACTCAGGTTTTCTCAGGAAGTTACACACAAGGTGTCAGTTGGGACTACAGTCATCTTGTGCATGGCAGAGCTGAAGGATCTGCTTCTAAGCAGGTAGCTTTTATTCCTCACTCCATGGGCCTCTCCATAGGGTTGCTCCCATCATGGCAGCTGACTTTTCCTGGTGCAAATGATCCAAGAAAAAAAAATAGACTAACCAAAGTGGAAGCCAGGGTGACTTTGTTAACCCAATCTTCGAAGTGAAATAATATCACTCCTGCCATGTACATTTGGCTACACAAACCAAATGGCACGCTGAGGGAGGGAGCTATAGAAGAGTGCAGAGAGGTAAGGATTGGGCACCATCTTGGCAGCTGGCTACCAAATGCAAATTTGCTTTGCCCAGCCTTCTGTTCGGTCTCAAAAGTATCACAAAAGCAGAGTGGAGAATTACTAAATGATTAACGAGTGGATTCCAGAGAGATGCTTACATTATGAGGAAAGGTTCCTGATAAATTATATGTTGCATTGTGCATCTTAGCAAAAGACGTCATTGCATGAGAGCAAGCTGCCACTGCCACTCAGTTGTCGATCATACTTTGAGGAACCATTTGGGGATGCAAGAATGAAAGAAAAGAAGTAAAGCTACATATACTACTTGGACATATTTCATTTAGTTGACAAGTTAACTAAAAATAATACCTCCAACGAGCCTCATGGAAGGCTGAGCATTGTCTCCTTTTGAATGAACACCACACAGAAAATCTCAAAGATGACTGGGATCCAGAAGACAGTCTAGTGCTAGTCCAACCCCTGGATCGCCAGGCCCAGGGAGTTTATGAGGCTTCTCCAAATGATATGACTCGTTCATCGCGGAGGCAAGAGCCGAGCACAACCTTCTAATTCCCAGTCCAGAGTGCATGCACCTGTTACCATTTCCTTAACTTTTCTTGCCCCAGCATCTTCATCTACAAAATGGAGATAATAATAAAGTGTATCTTCTCAATGTTGTTGTGAAATTAGTCAAGGCAAATAATTTCATATTTTAAAAAAGCGTCTCATTGTTACTATATTATTATCCACCATTTCAGATGTAAAGAGGGCCTACAGAGTCCTTCTTTAGCAAGGAAGTATATGACCTGGCTTATTTCCAAGCCTCGTGTCTGCTCCTCTCTGGGGACAGCTGAGCAAGGACCCTACCTGATTCAATCAAGTGGAGTGGAGCTTGCTTATAGGGGAGTGTTAAGGTCAAGTCAGAAAAGCCTGTCCAATGCAAGACTCCAACTCAAAGGAATCTAAGAATACCACGAGGCAACTTGAAAGATGATCAAAAGCAAATTCAAGTAGGAAAACAGGACATAGGGTTGTAATCATTCCTAAGATGGGGTATAACTCTCTGCAGCAGTTGTTGCATATTTCCCATTCATGCTTTTGTAGGAATGACAGCTTTTTTTTCATTTTTAAGAATCTTATTATACTTGCATTCTTTGTGTTTTTACATAAATAAATGTTATGTGGCAAGATGTTGATTTTAATGTTGAGTGGTGATTTTAAAACGTGACTTCTGATTTTAACTATATACTGTTCTGAAAAAGGCAAAAGTATGGAGCTGGTAAAAGGATTAGTGTTCGTCAGGGACTAGACTCAGCAGGGGTGGGCACACTTTTTGACTCGAGGGCCACAATGGGTTCTTAAACTGGACCAGAGGGCCGGAACAAAAGCAACCTGACCATGCTGGCACTCTCATCTTGGGCTGCTGGTGAAGGAGTGGAGGGGAGAGCAAGAGAACCCTCCGCTCTTTTGGTTCCGTGGGCTGGAGAGAACAGCCAAATGGGCCGGATCCGGCCCTCGGACCATAGTTTGCCCACGGCTGGATTAGAGGGTGAGAGGCGGGCATGAGTTGGCAGGGCACAGAGGAATTTTAGAGCAGTGAAATTATTCTGTATGATATTATAATGGTGGATACATGTCATTATATTTTTGTCCAAATGCATACAATGTACACCAAGAGTACACCTTAGTGGAAACTATCAACTCTGGGTAGTAATACTATGTTGATGTGAGTCCTTAGATTATAAAAATTGTACCAGTGTGCTATGGGAGGCTGACAGTGGTGGAGGCTGCCTGGGAATTTAGGGCAGTGACAAGGGGCATATAGGAACTCTCTGTACTTTCCACTCAATTTTGCTGTGCCTCAAAACTTCTCTAAAAATTAAACTCTACTTTTTAAAGTATTTTTTTCCTTTTAAGCTTTTATTATGATTTCCCCCCAAAAAAAATACTGCAGTAGAAAGAATAGAATGAATTCTTGATCAAGCAGCTTTTGTCATTTTCAACACACAGTCAATCTTGTTTAATCTATGAACCCACTCACTTCCCTCCACCCCCTCCACTGGACTGCTTTGAAACAAATCCCAGACATCAAACCACTTCATCAACCCAGGTTAATTTCAAGGAGCTGGGAAAGACTGAAGTAAGCAGAGCAAGGATTAATTGTAACAAAAGGTCTCAAAAGGCTTCACCGTTTTTCCTAATGATATAATAAGAGCTAAAAATGAAATTTGCAAAATGAAAATTTCATATATATTCAGTCATTTAAACCAATCATGTCAATTAGCTGGACCTGAATTATTTTAATGTGCTTTGCCTTTAGATTTCTTCCTTTTTATGTCTAAACATTTCTGGATAGTTTTTCCCTAACATCCACAGTACGTTCATCTTTTCCAACCTTTAAATTAAACTTTTTCTACATCCTCTAAACAACATCTCTTGGTAAAAATTGAGAAACATCCGGACCACTGTGCTGGTAAAGTGAATAATTTACAAAAGCTCTAAAAAAGAAAGCACTACAAAACAGTCTCAGTTTCCTTATGACCTTTTAATAAATGTTAAGCAAAGCCCGTGCTTTTATTTTCATACTTTCTTTGGCACCGGGACATCTCTTTGTGGGCAGGGTTCTCATTTACCACTCAAGTAAGCTCTTAGGAGGCACAGTGTAGCCAACAGTCCCAGAATGAAGTCAATGACCTTAGCCTCCTCAGGGACTAGCTAAGTAACTTCATATGATCTACTTAGGAATGCGGACAATAATATCACTTATGAAGAAGGGCAGGGCTAGAAATATCCTTTTCGATAAATATTGTTGTAGGTCATATTGCAATAGGAGCTCCATTTAAACATGGTATTTTTAATGCTATGTTTATCCCCACGACCTACCAAGACTGCACTAAAACTACAGTAAGGGAATTAGAAAGATATACAACCAACAGAATAAAGGAAACGGGAGATTAAAAAACAAAAAGAAAGAAAATGAAGATGAAAAGAGAGCAGATGAAACACCAACAAAATGTTCGAAGCTAGAAGGGAATAGATGAATGACAGTTGTTGTGGCAAACCAGAGAAAGCTGAAATTGAATTGTTGCCAGGGAGAAAAGTCAACAAAAAGTAAGGTGTTCAGGGGGCCGTGTGCCCCTGGTGAGCCGTGTGTCCCAGGGGGCCGTGTGCCCCGGGCGAGCCGTGTGTCCCAGGGGAAGCAGTGGGACCCGGGGGGGGGGGAGGGGAAGGCAGTGTGAACCAGAGGTGGATCCAAAGAAATAAACTAACTTGATAGGCCTCCAACATATCACCACATATTGGGAGTCAGATGGGCATAGTGGGAAGAACAGAACCTTAGCATAACACAGACTTGTGTTCCAACCCTAGTTTTGGTGATGACTGACTATTAGGTATTTGGAATATCTCATATCCTTACCTTCCCTGAAGCCCAGTTTAAATAGATTTACATAATGACAATATCTGTTAAGAACTAAAAGAGAATATAAATAAAGTTCTGCGTGCTGTACCTGGCTTGTAGTAGGCTCTGAGTATGTGGTACTCCACTTAGCTACTGATATCCGCCCCGCCTCTCTTATCATGTGGATCACCCTGACCTCTGCTTAGGTTCCAATTGTGGGATGTTTGAGGGAAGCAGAAGAAGGCAGGAATAGGTGATGGACTGGTTGTCCATCCTGCATCAAAGCAGAGTGTGGATAATTGGCAATTATGCTCTGCGCTCTGGGACCCCAATATTATGGGGGGAAGGAAGAAACTTGGCATTCCTTTCTTCCATTCCCTTTATCCTCAAGAAGGTCTGGCGAACACACTATAAAAATGGACACCCCACCCAGTAAAGCCGGTAGGCATGGATGACGGGACATGAATGAGGATGGACTAGCCAAGCCAACCAGGCTTGAGGCTGTGTGTGTGCATCTAAGTGCCTACTTAGGATGGCAATGAGCTGGGTAAGCTGGGAAACCAGCAATGAGTGGGTGGGTCCCCCAAACTCTACCAGACTCCCACAGCCCAGCCACATCAAGCCAGCTGCCAGAGGCGCTGCTTCACAGACAGGTAGAAGAAGAAGAAGAAGGAGAAGGAGAAGAAGAAGAAGAAGAAGAAGAAGAAGAAGAAGAAGAAGAAGAAGAAGAACAACAACAACAACAACAACAACAACAACAACAACAACTCTGTATAATCCAGTACTTAAGACTGTGCTGGGGAAAATGCTGACGATACACTATTAGTGAAGGAGGGGGAAAGATTAAAATGCAGTGCATGGATATATGTATATGTGCGTGTGCATTTGTGTGTGTTTGTATCATATATAATCTCCATAAAAGACTCCAAAGGAATATACCCAAAAAATCAGCAATAATTTTAACTTTAAAGCAAGATCTCAGAGAAATCCACCCTAGTGGGTTTGGCTCAATGGATAGTGTCAGCCCCGGACTGAAGGTTCCAGGTTGGATTCTGGTCAAGGGCACATACCTTGGTTGCACGCTCATTCCTGGCCCTGGTCAAGGAGCATGTAGGAGGCAACCAATCAATGTTTCTCTCTGTGTGTCTCTCCCACTCCCTTCCGTTCTCTCTAAAAATCAATGGAAAAATATCCTCGGGTGAGGATTAACAGCAACAACAACAAAAATCTCAGAGAAATCCAAACCCTGGAAAAAGAATACAACCATTCTGAAGGGTAAGAGTTAATAAACAAACTAACCCAAGCTCCATAAAACTCCCTTCAGTTTTAGCCAGAAAAAAAAAAAAAATCAAAGCAATCATCCTAAAAGCACTGACCTAAATAACACTCAGTCTGGTCGAGTTCTTTTTATCTCACTCAGGAGGCACTGCTAATTTGTGGAGTTAGATGCTTGGTTTCCATGGGATCCTGGAGATTGCTTCTGGGCCTGTCTGAAGAAGACAGCAAAGTAGTGAAAGTGGCAACTTGAAAGTCTTACAACTCCTATTTTTGTTTCTCCTTTACACAGGAAGCTGATACTCTGGGCTCAGTCTTTCCCTTTGAATTGCAATGCTCAAAAAGAAGAAACAGAGAAAATTTTGCCGCTAAACATATGGAAATGACCTTGGAGAAGTTAGGCCAGTCGTTATCTGCTTTTAACTCGCTCCTGGAAGGACTTTTCAGAGCCGCAAACTATTTGCAGCATGGTGAACAGCCCGGGAACACAGGAACTACACAGCTAAGTGGTAACGTCCTACGAGCTGTAATTAAAATGGCACGTTCTTTTCCTGCCCAAGGAACCAATGGTATTCACAACTGCAATGACTGAATAACATTGCTAATTAGAATAGTAAGCCTTCAATGCTAGAATAAATAGAAGATATTATTTTATAAATGTCGCCCCAACCCTATGTGGTCTATGGTATTATTCATTCAATTTTACAGATGAGGAAACAGGATTATGGGTTAAACAGCTTGCCCAAAGCCACACAAATCAAGGTGGCCTGACAGGGAAGCCCATGCTCCTAGCTGCTGGATACATGGCCTTACCACAGCCAGCTCTAAGAAGCCAACCACCAAAGACCTTAAATTGTCAGGTCACCTCTTATTCCCACTCCCAGTGTCCCGATCCCCACCCTCCACCATCGCCACTATTGTCTGCTACACACCGACAACCATGGCCAGGGCAAGTCTAGAGCTACGGAAGTTTGATTCTGCTGAGGTCAGATGGTCCCAGGTCAGAAAATGGGTACTTAAAAAAAAATATATCAAGATTTTAAACAAGACAGGAAGAAATTAACTCTTTAAAGTAACACCATAATTTTAAAAATGGGCAGAGGACCTAAATAGACATTTCTCCAAAGAGGACATGCAGAGATTGCCAATAGACATATGAAAAGATTCTGAGTGTCACTAATCATCAGAGAAATGCAAATTAAAACCACAGTGAGATATCACCTCACACCTGTCAGGGTGATTCTCATCAATAAAGTGCTGGTAACTATGTGGAGAAAAGGGAATCCTTGTGCACTATTAGTAGGAATGCAGATTGGTGCCACCAGTATGTAAAACAGTATGGACATTCCTCAAAAAATTAAAAATGGGCCAAAACCGGTTTGGTTCACTGGATAGAGCTTCGGCCTGCGGACTGAAGGGTCCTGGGTTCGATTCCGGTCAAGGGCATGTGCCTTGGTTTCGGGCACATCTCCAGTAGGGGGTGTGCAAGAGGCAGCTGATTGATGATTCTCTCTCATTGATGTTTCTAATTCTGTCCCTCTCTCTTCCTCTCTGTAAAAAATCAATAAAATATATAGATTAAAAAAAAGAAGAAAATTCCTTAAAAAAATTAAAAATAAAACTGCCTTATGACTCAGCAATTCCACTTCCGTGTATATATGCGAAGAAACCCAAAATACTAATTTGAAAAGATATATGCACCCCTATGTTCACAGCAGCATTATTTGCAATAGCCAAGATATGGAAGCACCCAAGTGCCCAAGATATGGAAGCAACCCAAGTGCCCACCAGTAGATGAGTGGATAAAGATGTAGTACATATACACAATAGATTATTATTTGGCCGTAAAAAGATTGATACCTTACCATATAACAACATGCATGGACCTACAGGGTATTATGCTGAGTGAAATAACTCAAACAGAGAAAGATAAATACCATATGATTTTGCTTACATATGGAATCTAAAGAACAAAAGAAATGCACAAATAAGGATGAAACAGACTCATAGATGCAGAGAACAAACCGATGGTTGCCAGATGAGAAAGAGGGAGAGGATCACTTTTTAATTTATATCATTGTCTGACCACTATACTATACACTGAGACTAATATAAAACAATATTGAATGCGAAATTAAAAAATTAATAAAGTAATTCCACAAATAATATATTCATAAAAACAAAAATTGTGGGTGTGGGTGTGTGTACATGCATGGGTGTGTACTTATATGCACATGTATTTGAATATGTTTTTGATTTCTTGATATTCAATTTGGATTGGCACATAGGACACCTACAAAATACATTCTAGAATTGAGCAGTCAGAAAATATAGAATAAAAACAAATTAAAGAACCATATTGGATTCAATACGAAACAGAAAATATTTTATTTAATAAAAGTAAATCAAATGGGACAAAGCCTAAATATTACCTGTGAATAAAAGCAGGAAAGGTACTTTCAAAGGTCTTTATACAAAAAGTACAAGGGAATCTGACTAAGATAGTTATTCTGAAAGGGGTGAACCATTCTGTGCAGACAAATTGCCAGGGAGCTATGCTGTGTGGCACATCCAGACAAATATCCAGTCCACGAGTTCAGGGATAAGTAGAACTGATTGGCTTCTGAAAGGGGAAATATGAATTCTAGGAATTATTAGCAAGGACAACAAAAGGGTAGGTGGTAAGCTATGATTTACTAAATTACCCTAAGCTTTTAACTCAGAGGTATTTGTGAAGTGTTTTTTGTTTGTTTGTTTGTTTGTTTGTTTGTTTGTTTTTTGCAAAGGTTCTGCAACCCTAAAAAATTTTTCATAAAAAGCTCAAATTGAATGTTTCCAAATGTCTTTTCAGATTTTCAATCTTATTTTGCAAATATGCACATTAGACTAGACAATAATTATGACCAATACCTGTTTTATAAAATTTACTTCTCCATAATAAGATGAAAAATAAACTCTTGCAAATATATATATTCATTCTTTTGAAAGTTAATGGGTATGTCTGCTTTTTGTTAATCAATGGCGGGTTTTGCACATCGCATATAAGGTGAAGGAAATAGCGTCTGAGAATATCGTAAGCTCTGCAAGAGCAGGGACCATATCTGTTTTGCTCACTGATAAGAGAGGTGGCTTCAGCACTATAAACTGCCACTAACACTTTTTAGGAATGTGACCATGAGTGAGTTATTCAACTTCTCTGCACGTTCAGGTGTAAAATGGCTGATGATTACTGAAGTATCTACTCATAAGAGTGCAGTGAGAGTTAGATGACTGACATGTAAAGCACTGGGAACAGTGGTTGACACAGAGATTAGCTACCATTCTTCACGGCTGTATCTCCAATCAAACTCAAAATAAATATTTGTGGGCTCAATAAATGAATGACCAAGAACCTATTCCAATTTTAGGTATAAACTTTATGGTAATTCCATGGTGCTGACATACAATAAGTACCTTTTATGTCAAAATGTATAAAGATATTACTTTGATCAGAATAAAGGATGCCTAAATTAGCCCAGCTGGCATGGCTCAGTGGTTGAGCCTTGATCTATGAACCAGGTCACAGTTTGATTCCTGGTCAGGGCACATGCCTCAGTTGTTGGCTCGATCCCCCTGTGTGGAGCATGCAGAAGGCAGACAATCAATGATTTTCTCTCATCATTGATGTTTCTATCTCTCTCTCCATCTCCCTTCCTCTCTGAAATATATATATATATATATATATATATATATATATATATATATATATTTCAAGATGCCTAAATTAGGAATATCACACATCAGCAGATAGTATTCTATCTATATCCATTGCAACCACATTTGTTTCTGATTAGATATCTATACTAATAAAAGCCTAGATGACCCCCTCACAACACCCTCATGTCATCACAAGATAGCTGCCCCCACATCATCACAAGATGGCCACCACAAGGTGGCCAGCAGGGGAGAGCAGTTGTGGGAGATCAGGCCAGCAGGGGAAGGCATTTGGGGGTGAACAGGCCAGCATAGGAGGGCTGTTGAGGGCAATCAGACTGGCAGGGGAGAGCAGTTGGGGGCAGTCGGGCTGGCAGAGGAGCCGTTAGGGGGGTGACCAGGCTGGCAGGCAGAGGCTGTTAGGGGCAGTCAGGCAGGCAGGCAGGTGAGTGGTTAGGAGCCAGCAGTCCCAGATTGTGAGAGGGATGTCCAACTACCTGCAGGGATCAGGCCTAAACTGGCAGTCAGACATCCCCCAAAGGGTCCCAGATTGAAGAGGGTGCAGACTAGGCTGAGAGACACCCCCCCACCCCCAGTGCACAAATTTCATGCACCAGGCCTCTAGTCTTTAATAATTTTATAGATAAGAAAAAGGGCCTGAAGTTAGTAGAGTGCTATAGAAAGGGGGTAACCCCATAGACAATTAGGCTACCTCAAGACATAAACCAGGCATTTAAAACTAAAGAGGAGAAGCTTTGGGGGGACTTTAAATAGTTACTTATTTGATTTAAATACACTTGATACACTTTAAGATCACTGACATGACACTAATTTTCAATTGGATAGAGGGTTAGCTGGTAGTGAATGCTCAGATTCAGTGTGAAACCAGATAGCCAGGAGCCACCTAGGCTCAAATTATAGTACAAACAAAATTTCCTTCAGTGTTAGCTTCAGCTTCATGCTCCATTCTGTGGGGAATGTGGGCGCCCTGCCTCCTGTTGCCCACAGTACCAGACTCAGGAAGTCTGGCTTATAAATATATTCAGGTGAGTTCAAATGGGACAGATTCAAGCAACCCTCATTCACTGCTGTTGGGAATGTAAGCTGGTACAGCCACTGTGGAAAACAGTATGGCAGTTCCTAAAAAAATTGAAAATAGAGTCTCATTAACCCAGCAATCCCTCTTCTGGGTATTTACCCAAGTGGGGCAGATTCTCAGAAGCAACATTTTGTACCATTTCTCATTTTTTTTTTTTGCCATCGAGTTACTTGAGTTGAGTGCATTTGAATTGCCAAGCCAGAACAAAAGATGGTCTGAATTCAGACTGGTACAGTCGCCAGATAAAATACAGGACTCCTAGTTACATTTCAATTTCAGATAAACAATGACTATTTATTTCTAGTATAAGTATGTTCCAAATATTGCTTGGGACATATTCTAAAAATATATATATTTGTTGTTTATTTGAAATTCAAATGTAACTGGGTGTCTGTATTCATATTTGCTAAATCTGGCCGCCCTGCATTCTGCTAATAACAAGCCATAAACTTTCATTGTGACCACTGTTGCCAAGCATTCTGTGCACAAGGATGAGGAGGAGGTGTGGCAGGATAAATTCAATCCTTCAATATACTGGCTTCCAATTAATCCTCATGTTCAGCTCAAGTCTCATTCCTCATTTTGACATCTTATTACATAAAAAGTATGTTATACAATGTCATACCATGTATATAAGTGCTTAATCTATATATATAAAAGCCTATGCGACCATTAGGACCAAACGGAGGTGGGGCCTTTGGAAGGTACTTAGGATTGGATGAGATCACGCATGAGGATGGAGCCATCATGTAAAAGCAACATCAATGATGAGAGAGAATCACTGACCAGCTGACCTGGGATTACTGACCTTAGAGCCATGAGAGAGCTTGTCTCTCCTCTCTGTCCTCTGCCAAGTGAGGACACAAGGAGAAGTCAGCAGTCTAAGACCCAAGAGAGGGTCCTCACAGGAAATGGGCCAACCAGGCTCCCTGATCTTGAACTTTCAGCCTCCAGGACTGTGAGAAATACACTGTGTTTCTGTAATTCTAAGCTACCCCATCCGTGGTATTTTTGGTATGGCGGCCTGAGCTGATGAAGACAGCCAATCAAAGGGTGCTTCCCTCTACAGCATCAGACAATCACCAGCTGGACTGCTAGGCAGTGCCCAGCACACCCTGCAAGGACAGCCGGGAATCTCTTTTGCTCACTTCCAAAATGTCATCGGTTTTTCCTGACGCCGTTCTTCTGTCAGCGATCATCTGTTTTATTGGTGTTTTGAAACACGTGTGAATCACTTTTCAATGATTTGATAGTTTGAGCAATTTATTCACATTCATGCAGATTGATACTATTCATGCATTCTTTTAACAAGAGATAATGCAAAAACGTTTCACCTAATAAAAATCTCAGTGTCCTTGTATAGAAAGTTTTCAAGGCACCAACAATCTCCTCCTTGAATATACCAGAAATAACTTGGCAAAAGCCAGTTTGTAAGTCGTTTTGGCACTTGTTCCCTAAACACAACAGCACAGTATTTATAGTCTGAGTGGTGTGTTGCTGTAGCCTGGTGTGTTGACAAAAACAAAAACACACACTGAAGTGTTAGGTTTTTCTTAAGCTTCTTAAGTTAGCAACCCCTCCTGGGCCACCCAGAGATGCTGTTCTGGGCTCCTCCCAAATGCCTGGAGGCCACAGTGAAGACAACAGTCCCTTCCCACTTCCACACACCAATCCATCTCAGTTAAACACAGGGAACTGTGTAATATACAAAATGATCAAGGCATACATTAAGTTGTTAACAGGATGGATGAGCTTAACAACTCGGTAATAATTTGAGATATTCATATTTATTTGGGGAGCAAATCAACTAAATCTGTTAAAATATGTGTCCTGGATTTCTTTCGGTTTTTAAAATATATATATACATATATATTTATTGATTTCAGAGAGGAAAGGAGAGGGAGAGAGAGAAACATCAATGATGAGAGAGAATCATTGATCAGCTGCCTCTTGCACGCCCCCTTCTGGAGACTGAGCCTGCAACCCGGGCATATGCCCTTGACTGGAATTGAACCAGGGACCCTTCAGTCCACAGGCTGACATTCTATCTACTGAGCCAAAACAGCCAGGGCCCATCTTTCAGTTTTCATGCTGTGACCTTTGACCAATTTACTGTCCCTTAGCAAGCATGATTTCCTGTGTCCCTTAAGCTTCTGGCAGGCTTAAGATAGGTCAATTATGCAATGTAGTCAGAAATATTTTTTTGTATAATATTGGCTAAGTGGCATGACAACCAATACAAATATTAAACTGGTGATAGTGCCAAAACCAGTTTGGCTCAGTGGATAGAGCGTCGACCTGCAGACTGAAGGGTCCCAGGTTCAATTCCTGTGAGGGCATGTACCTTGGTTGCGGGCACATCTCCAGTAGGGGGTGTGCAAGAGGCAGCTGATTGATGACTCTCTCTTATCGATGTTTCTAACTCTCTCTCTCTCTTCTTCTCTGTAAAAAATCAATAAAATATATATTTTTTAAAAACTGGTGATAATATCCTATCTAAGAAAAGAATAATATGCAAATATTACTCTGCTATACTCATCACCCACACCCACTGTGGGTGTCTGTCTCCTCTGATCCTTTACCCTATAAGTAAATTACCCTATAATAATTGTGTTATATCCTATAGTTTTTTGGTCTTAAGCTACCTTCTTGTCATATGACCATTACACCTTTGCTCCATGATCAACTGCCTCTTGCACACATAGTTACACAAGGGTGGGCAAAAATAGGTATACAGTTGTTTGTAATGAAAAAAGACATGCAGGCTATGATTATAATAATACAAGAATACACACTGTTCCATGTACTAACAACTGTAATCCTACTTTTGCCCACCCCTAAACATTTACTAGAGAGGCCACTAATCCCTTTACTAAAAAGAAAAAAAAAAAAATATGTATAACTGGGACCGTCTGGAAAAATCCAAGACACGTGATCTTCCTAACCAACAGCAGTCAATCCTTAAAGTGCTATAGTTCATTGACTCAATTAAACCATCATTTTAAAAAAATGCACTGTGCCCTTGCCGGTTTGACTCAGTGGATCTGTGGACTGAAAGGTCCGGGGTTTGGTTCTGGTCAAGGGCCCATACAGATTGCAGGTTTAATCCCCAGCTCTGGTCAGGGCCATGTGGGAGGCAATCAATTGATGTGTCTCTCTCATCAATGTTCCTCTCTGTCTTTTCACCTCCTTTTCAGCTCTTTCTAAAAATCAATGGAAAAATATTCTTGAGTGAGGATTAAACAATAAATAAATAGATAAATAAGTAAAATAGATAGATAGATAGATAGATAGATAGATAGATAGATAGATAGATAGATAGATAAATGCACCATTATGGTATGGACTACTAAGAAAAAATAAAATGTCCAATTAAAATAAGACACTGTTTCTTATCACATCAACTGTAAGACACACTATGATTTCGGAGAGGCTGAAATGTAAATACAAATGGCATCTTAGGAGAAATATATGTACTATGTCTTCCAACATGGACATGAACTATAGCTTTTATTTCTCTGACCAGTAAGGCTTTTCTTTCACAATGATATTTCTATGGCTGTATTGTATTTTATAAGGAAACCATCCCCCCTTGTTAAAGAATAAGCAAATGTGTTTGTAAAGAAAAACCTCAATGGAAATGGGTCTGCAATGACAACTGTGGCATGCAGTGGCTGGTGTCCCTACAATGACGGTGCGAGCTGTGGTGGCCTGTCCTGTGGGTCCAGCATCGGTGGCCTCCGTTGGCTGGTTTGGGGTTGACTTTGACTGTAGTCCTGGCTGCTGCTTGGCACCCGTTGTTTCTAACAGTTTTCTCTGCTGGGTTCTACGTTTTCCCAAGAGTTCTGTGAGCTTCTTATCAACTCTTGAATAAATGCCTGTCTGCCTAAGTCAGCCGGACTTGCATCTAAGAACCTTGACTGATACCTCTGGATTTCAGCAGTTTGTTCAACAGGGACAATTGATATAATTTAAGGTAAATAGGAGTTCAGCCCTTCTAAGGACAGTTACCAATCCCTTCCACTTCTCTAAAATGACCACCTCCAAAAAAATATAAATCCAGCCATATCCAACATTAACAAAACAATTGAACCATTCAGGGCCAAAAGCACACACATACTCATTATTTTAGAACATAGTTTATAGAGTTATTGAAGGAATAACCCGCTTATTTTACAAAGGAATTAAATCACCAAAATACATTATGCTAAGACTTACTATGATTCAGTGGACAAGCTAGAAATGAAAGGAAGTCTGTAGGTATCATACCATATATAAGATACAAGGTAGAAATTGACTTTATTAAAAAAAAATTTTTTAAAGAAAGAAACGGACTCCAGTTAATAATTTCACTCATCTTACTGTTGCTAGCAACAATTAATTAATTTTATTGGATGATGATTTCTTTGTACTTATTTGCAAAATTGCCCTACCCCATTTTATAATTTCAAAGCAATGTCAGCATATCCTTTTTTCTTCAACGCTTGTGGGGTGCTGCAGCTTCAGTGAGTGTAGGAGCTGAATATTGTTCTCTTAAGAAATGCAGCTTTCAATAATGTAAATGGTATTCATTGCAACACTATCATGGTGAATCACTATGACCAGGCGCTGCTCTAAGCATTTTTGTATACTAACCTTACTCTGCGTAAGAATTCCTCATTTTATACACAGGACATAAAGGCACAGAACAGTTCATTTACTTGACTGATGGCACCGGCCACTAGGTGGCAGAGCTGGGACTTGAACTCCGGTTGGCTCTAGAATTCCAGTGCTTACAGCTGCTATCACAAGTGGTGCCCTGTAGGAAGTTACTTGTTTTTGCTACTAACTACAGGCAGTGCATAGTAGGCCTGCCAGAATCTGAAGTAGGGAAATTTCCTCTGCAAACCTGGGAAGTTTACATACTGAAGCTTAGATTTTTTTTTCTTTGCAATATGGAAATGATAGTCTTCCTGCCTACCTCATAGGTTGCTGAGTAGAATAAATAAAGCAATGGATGTGAAAGTGCTTTGCAAAGTGTTATGTAAAGCGTTATCACATAAACTTTGAACAGACATAAGTTAGGATGTAGCTTCAGCTGTGTGTGTGATGAAATGTTCTGTAAGGAAATTGGGTCACAGCTAGAAAATGGCAGAGCTTGGACTGGAACCTGTGCTTCTGACTACACTACCGCACAGCTCCTGTGAGATTTGGTTACTATAATACTTGATGCTACATTATTGGGGTTTTTTGCAGATGCATTAAAGATAATGTGAACATAAATTGCTCTTCAAAATTTTCCCACAACATGTGTTTCTGGTAGGCCTAAGTCAGAAATTCCTACCTTCGACCTAAAAATCGAACTAACAGAGATCAGCAACTAAAGATAGGCCAAGGGACAAAAAATCTACAACGTGGGTGTCTAAGCATCCGGAAACGCTTGGCGGAGGAAGATGCTTTTTGCCCTGGCGAGCTTGGAGGCATTCCTGTCAGGCGCCTTTGAGACTCAGATGTGAAAAGTAGCTCGAATTCCCACACGAGACGGAGGATGTTTATCAGTCTGGGAACATCGTGAGGGTATTCAGAGAAGGGAATGATAGCGGGTCTCTCCATTTCATACTTCAAGCAAGATCTCCCCATCTTTGGGCAAAAGACAAGGTTAAAAAAAAATCAAACTAAAAAAAAAACCCATAAAAATAATAATGTTAGCACTTTCCTTCTTTCCCCTCTAGAAAAATCTCTTGCAAGGAGTTATAAATTATTGCACTATCACTAAAACAGAAAATCTACAAGGCAACCAATAAGTATCGGCCAGGCGTCTCCTAAGTGACTAGTCCCTGCGTGAGCCTGGAGTTAGCAGATTCCATGCTTGTAAAACTAACAGGTGAGGTCTTAGAAACCATTGCATGCCAGATGTGGTATCACTGAAGATAAATGTAATAAACTTCAAGAGTGTAAGTTCCCTGAATAAAGAAAAAGGAAGATGAAAATGAAAAGGACATTGAGAAAGTCTGAGAACACAGAGCCCAGGAAGGCTGGTGTCCTTTACTGTATCATACCGCATCTTAAGGAAAATGTGAAGGTCATTACTAGAACATCCTTTCAATGCATATTAAAATCAACCTTTCACATAAAGTAAAAAATGAAGACAAGGAGTACCTAAGTCTAATACAGACCTTTTAATTTTAAAATCACAAACATATCTTTCCCTGGATATGCTCTACCTCTGCCATTTGTCATTTTCCCCCCATTCACTTCTTCATGAGTTGACTATAGGAGGTTGGGGCCGGCATCAAGGCAAGGGCTTGGCCTGTGAAGACGAATAAACTGTGGTACCTGCTGTCTAGACTCAGTATAATCATTTGATGAATGACAGTAACTATAAAGGAGAAGAAAGAAATAAATTACTATCTCAGCTGAACTACAGGAAGTAGGCAGAGCCTAAGGTAAGGTGAGATTAAGGAGTAAAGCACTCTAAATTGGCAGTCTCTGCTCTGGTCCCACTTTTCCGGAGTCAGGGACTGGTCAGACTGTTTCTTCTGTCACTTCTGCTACTTCTCCCACTACCTTTTATTCCATAATAATAGACAAAAAACAATCAGATGAGCTATTGGGTTGGGTTGGGTTGGGTTGGGTTGGGTTGGGGAAGGAGACAAGGAAACCATTCTGGCACCTTCCTATGCTAGGTCTCTCCTTTTCCTGAGGCGTGGGGGAAAGGAAGGGCTGGTTTCTGATAAAGGGAGGCTTTTGCTGCAGTCATGCGTGATCTGTAAAGGGTCCAGAGCGGCCATCCTCCTCACTTTCCATTTTATAGCTGGGACATTGAGGCTTCATGACTTATTTAAGGCCATACAGCCAACTAGTGGGATTGGAGGAACTAGGATTCAGACTTAACTTCCACGAAGCTTAGAATGGAGCAGCGAACACTTCTAATGCCTGCCCCTTTTGCTGTCTGGGGTGAGGGAGCCAGAGATGGAAATTCCACTACTACCTTCAGTAGCCTCTTCAAACTTATGTTCTTGCCAACGAGGCTGTCACTAATTTCTGGTCTCTCAGGGAAAAAAAATGGAGAACAACTGATTAACCTACTAATTCCACAGTCTTCTGTTCCTTAAGAAAACCCATGCCAAGTCCATCACTTAAAGGACCTATTTTCATCAGCAATTATGTTACTCTTCCCATTAGACTGACCCCTTTCTCTATAACCTTTTGAAAATGTGGCAACTCAATCTGAACCTAGAGCTTTAAGATTTGTTTGGGGAAATAAAATTACTATGTCCATGTGCTTTGCTTTTTAATGTATCCTACTTTGACTTTTTGTTTCTGCTTGTTATAAACTTGCAAAAAGAAGTACATATTTTCAACGTGTCAGTAATGACTTGGAGACATTTGTATTACTGATTCACTTCTCTCCTTTCTTCTTCTCACCACTCATCAGCTTCTCTCTAATGACCAGGTGGTGGGTACACACGCCAAGAAAACTAATCACCTTCTAACAGGATTTGGAGTAGAATTAAGGAGGATGGATCTGCCCCAGCCAGGAGCAGCCCCAAGGTCCATGACTGTTCCGAGATTAGCTGGTTGGCAACTGCACCCCACGATCCCAACAGGGGCTGGATTCTCTTTTGGGACCACAGGCAGGGAATTTCGTGAGGTTCAGTACTCAAGTGTATCAGAGACCGGGCTTGGGTTCTACGCTTGAAACTGGCCAAACCATCGGGAGACACCCAGGGAGGCAAACAACATCTCTTTATGACCCTGGCCTAGAATGCCTTCTCCAAGTCAACGAGTCCATCCTGCCAGACAAGTTCCTGTTTCTCGACGCCTCTGGACCTCTGACACGCTGCAGGGTGACGTGCCGATGCGGAGGGGAGGAGAGGGGGAAAGAGTCCTTTGAAGGGCCACTCCTGAGCGCTGCCAACAGCAGCTACCAGGCGCCTTCCAGGCTCACCAAAGGTCGGTGACGAGGGGACCAGGGCTCGCCCCTCACCCCCCAGCACAGGGCCCCTCCCTCCTCCAGCCCTCCTCTCCTCCCTCCTCTCCTCCGGCCCGCCCCGCGCGCACCTGGCCGCCCCGCCCCCACCTGGGTGCGCGCAGGGCCCGGGCGGAGCCGGGGGAGGCCATGACGTCACTCCCCGGCGGGGAGGCGGGGCCGTGGGAACCGCAGTGCAGCGCGGAGGGGCGGGGCCGGCGGCGCGTGACCCGGTGGTGCGGGCGGGCGGCCGGAGCCCCGGGAAAGGTGTTGTGGGGGGCGGGTGGGGGGCTGGCCCCGGCCGAGTCCGGGGGCGGGACCGGGGCGGGGAGTGGCCGGGCCCCGGCTGCGGGCGCCCTGCGGAGCTCTAAAAACCGGGTCACGCTGTCTTTTCCCCCTCCCGCGCCTCCTTCCCTCCTTCCCACCTGGGCCTCGGCGGCGGCGTGGAGGCGCGCACCTGGCCACCCGCGGCCGCGCTCCGCCGCGCGCGCGTCCCCGCCGCCCTCCCCCCCCGCCCGGGCCGGGCGCCCCGAGCCGGACCCCGGCGGCGCCGCGCTCTCTCCTCTCGCCGCGGGCCGGCCTCGAGCGCTCGCTCGTTGATGCCGTTTTGGGGGTGACCCGGCGCGGGGGGCGCGCCTCCACGCCGGGGGCGTGTTTGCCGGGCGTCGCGCGCGGGGCGGCGGGGCGAGGGCAGGCCGGCCGGCCCTGCGCGCAGTTGGGGTTTGGTGGCGCAGGAGGCCGCCGCCGCCGCCGCCGCCGCGGCCGCGCGGGAGCCGGCGATGGAGCTGCGGCACCGGGGAGCGGGCCCCCCGGGCCCCGGGGGAGCCGTGGCGCCGCCACCCCCCGAGGGAGTGGCGGCCGGCGGCGACCACGAAGCCGAGAGCACCAGCGACAAAGTAAGTGGGGCCGCGGGAGGCGCACACCCACGCCCGCCCGCCCGCGTCCCGGGAGCCGGGTGGGGCCCGGGCGACGCAGGTGAGCGGTGGGCTGCCCGCCCGCCGCGCCCTCCCCTCGGCCCGGATCCTTGTCCCCTGGCGAGTGTGGGGTCCAGAGCCCCGGACCCCAGCAGGGGGTGGGGTGCGTCTCCCGGGATGACCGTGGCCGCTGCTGGGCCATTCAGCTGGACTGTAGATTAGTTTCTTCCCAGACCAGTCCCCGCCCGCCCCCCCGGGGGCCGGGGCCCTGCCCGGAGTCGGGAAGGAAGGAACCTGCAGGCGCCCTAGTTCGCTAGTCCCGCCAGCTCACACCCCCTCTCCGGAGAGGAGCAAAGTTGGTGAGGACTCAACTTCAGACAAACACCTTGGGCTCCAGCCTGTCATTGGATCCTGACGCTGAAGGCTTGGCTGCTCGCGCTCCCCCATCAGCACTTTCGGTTCCTCCGTCCTTTCTCAGGGTGATAGATTTTGGAGGTTTCAGAGTAGCATCCACGGAACATACATACACGTGCTGGGTGCCTTTGGGGTCCGCAGCGGGCGGTGTAGTTCTCCTACTAGTAGATTTCATGGGGCTACTTGTTGAGGATTTACAGCTCCCATTTCTACGGATTGCCCTTGCTTCACATTTAAGAATAAGTAGATGCAATACCACTATTTTTATTTAAGGGTGGGAAAAAGAGTCAAGGTTTAGTTTACTCATAAATACTGTGGTGCAGGAATATAGGGGTGCGGGGCGGGGCGGGGGGTGGGGGGAGAGACAGACAAATGCAATGTTATGTTCCCTTAGTTTGGTGGTTTAGGTAATCAGGCCAGAGAATACATTGTTTTATACGATCTTCTGTTAATAAAATCCTATTTTATTTCAGAAGCTCAAAGCGCTTAAACTTTTCCTAGAATCATGCTTTTTTGGAAGCAGGTGTTGCCGTTTGAATTACAGAAGCGAAGTGTATTCGCCAAGGTCAAGGCCGTGGTGGCCTTTTGGGACTAGAACCTGTTTCCTGATTCCCTTTCCTCTGGGTTGTACTGTCCCAGATACTCCCTGGCAGTTCTGATTTGGGGAGGGTTCCACCTGGAACCTGATGTTGATGAACTTGACCCGAGTGACAGAGCCCTGGTAAGAACATACCACATGAGATCATGAAATAATTCAACCGTGGTTTCAGGAATGATGCTTTAGAACCAGTGAGATGGCATCACCTTTATTTTATTTTATTTTTTTCCTACCTTTGATAGTCCGTAGAATCAAATGAGGGTCTGTCATAGGACATACATGTCAAGGATTTACACAAACCAGAACAGTTGCCAGCTTCTGAAGGTTGATGTTACAGAGCTGGAAACAGTGGGCCGTGAGAATAGTCTCTGTGAAAACTGCCTTGGAAACTAGACCAAAAATAGAATTAATTAGGTTGGGATTTGTTGTGCTTCAGCTCTGGCTAGAACCAAGGAAATACCAGCTCCCCCTGTGTGGACTTCCTTAAAGTAGGAGACGCTAGCACACTTTTAATGAGAGAAAGCATGTCCGGGAAGCCATGCATAAAATAACTTTTGAATTAATTTGGTTTCTTAACACCCTACTACATTTGAAATGGCCACTATTTCTAGGGTTTGGTTTGACTCATTAGAGCTGATGTCGTCTCTGTGACTAGGTTAACTAGCTGGGTATTTTTATTTATTATTTATTTATAAAAGCCTCACTGTAGGTTTTCATTATCGCGGACACAGCTGTGTTTTGTGTTCTGAGAGTGGACATTGCCATGTGTAACCTCTTAAGATTTTTAAAATATATATATTTTATTGATTTTTTACAGAGAGGAAGAGAGAGGGATAGAGAGTTAGAAACATCGATGAGAGAGAATCATCAATCAGCTGCCTCTTGCACATCCCCCACCGGGGATGTGCCTGCAACCAAGGTACATGCCTTTGACCGGAATCGAACCCGGGACCTTTTAGTCCGCAGGCAGATGCTCTATCCACTGAGCCAAACCGGTTTCGGCTCTTAAGACTTTTTAGACAAGGATGAGCATTGGCACGTTGCGTCTAGACTGTTGCTGTACCTTCAGCGTTCATCACAAGGAACTCTTGTCTTGGCAGCCTTTGAGACATTGAACTCTATCCTCTGCGCTTCCTTATCAGGGAGTGTATTTGAATGCACCTGTATTTCCAGGTCAAGGGCTATTTTAAAATCAGTTTGCACATCAGAGGCTGGTTAATATTTGGACCGTTTAAGCTCTTTAAGTGCCTTCTCTGCTCAAGTTGCGACAGAGGCAAAACACTTGGGGAATTCACGAAGGCAGAAAGCAGTGGAGGAGGTGTCTTATATTCTGCAATGATATTACACTCCCATGCCATTGTGTAGTCTTTTTATGATGGTGTCATTAACATGACATCGCCATTGTTCAGGACCTGGCCACTTAAGCTGAGAGAGGCTCTGTGCTTAGGGGAATAAAACAGATGCAAAGTGCTTCTTACCTGCAAGGGAATGTTGTCTGTGTTAAATGCTAAACAAATATTTGAGAGATGACAAGATCACCCCTTCAAGGACTCCCATCCCCCACCCATCCCCTCCCGCCCCTCTTCCCCCAGGAGACGTATATGAGTTAGATTTACGAGGAGAAGGATCAAGGTTCATAGACTCTTCATGGAGACAGCAGGAAAAAGCTTTTGCAGAGGAGGCGAGGGTTGAGCTTGGATTTGAAAGGTGCCTGGGGACTCACCGGGTGGACGAGTGTTGGGGAAGGACATTCTAGGCGAAGGGCATGTGGAGCTGTTTCTTGAGTCAGTATTCTTGGCCCAGGGCCCTGGAATTAGTTTGGTAATTCTGAAGCATATGCTCTGCGTTCTCGGGAGGTGGGGTTGGGAGGCCGGGGGCTTGAGTCTGGTGGAGGTTAGGCGTTAGTCCATGGGCCCTGGAAAGCCACCGAAAAGTGTTTACCAAGGCTTTAGGTTATCACTCAGCAGCCACCTGGAGAAAGTGCTGAACGGGGAGAGGCCTGCCCCGAAGAAACCAGATAGCTGGGTATTGCAGGTGCTATAGGTATGAAACGATGAGGGCTTGGAGCGAGTCTGGTAGGGGTGGGGGAACAGGTTGAGAGAGAGGATGCCTATTTTAGATGGTGCAGATAGGACCTAGACTAGGGCAATCAAAGGAAGACCAATTAAAGAAGAGCCTGCCAGGAGACACGTCGTAATCCACGCCTTAAGAGTCTTTTAGGAAAGAAGCAAAAATCATTGGGCAGTTTTGTAGGCAAGGGGGAGCTGGATTGGGCAGGGTGTGTCATTCTCTAAAATTGAGAGGTGGTTTAAGGTGGTGGTGGAAACTGAAATGAAAGGTCGAAAGGTCAGGTGTAGAGATGTCAACTTTCTTTTTTTAGTTGATTTTTTAAGAGAGAGAGGGGCCGAAACCGGTTTAGCTCAGTGGATAGAGCGTTGGCCTGTGGACTGAAAGGTCCCGGGTTCGATTCCAGTCAAGGGCATGTACCTTGGTTGTGGGCACATCCCCAGTAGGGGATGTGCAGGAGGCAGCTGATCGACATTTCTAACTCTCTATCCCTCTCCCTTCCTCTATGTAAAAACAAAACAAAACAAAAAACAATAAAATATATTTTTAAAATAAATAAATAAATAAATAGGACTGGAGGATCTAGTAAAAATTTCCTATTTTCATGGGAGGGAAGATAGGCATTTTATGAAAGAAGTCCAGAGGGGGTGAAGATGCTGACAACGATGGGCAAGCCCCAGGGAAAGGGAAGCAGACAGGTGTGGCGAATACAGATGATTGGGGTATCCGAGGAAAGGCAGGAACGCACGGAGGGTGGATGCAGAAACATTTTGAAAAGCAGAAGATCAAAGTATTAGATGCTTTCCATTTTCTCAATAAATTGGGGTCTCAGAACCACAGAGCCGCAAGGGATCTTAGAAACAGTGTAGCCCAACCCTGTATGTTTAAAAATAATAAACTTGCTTTAGAACGTGGTTGCCATTGCCCAAGGTGATGTACAGCAAGTGGCCACGCTGGAGCTAGAACACATCCATCAGGGAGTGTTATGTAGGGAGTGCAATAGGAAGTGACCAGGAGGCAACTAGTTCTTGACTCAGTAGCAGTCATAGCCGTAATAGTAGTGATTTAGAGTTCATAGAGTATGCGTTTACATCTCAATTTATTTGTTCCTCATGACAATTCTACATGTTAGGAATACCCCTCGTTTAATAGCTGCAAATATGAGAGGCACTGGGAATGATTTTGGTCAGGAATTCCAGGTCAGGGATGCTAAAAGAATGATGGAGGTCAGTGGGGCTGGAATTGAAGTGACTGACCACGAGTTAGGGCGGACAGGGAAGAGGACTGAAGCCCAAATTGGGTCAGTGAAGCTCTGGATGGATTGAGAGGTCTGAGCAATTGCAAGTGAAGCTAGCACCTGCTTTACTGGACCAGTGTGCACATGGAAGTTGTGGCCAGTAAAGGGAAGCTCACATTGAAACAGTGTCTCTGCTGTGCTTGTATGTGGGGGTACTGCTTTGATACAGATTTTGGTTTGTGAGGTTGAAGGTGAAAGAATCCAAAAGTCAGTTAATTTCTGCCCTTACCCATTTGAGATGTGTGTAGTTTCTTTCATAAATACTCTAATGTTTTTCATATAAAATTTTAATTTTTGGTGAACTTGTATTTCTGTAAATTCTTAATTTTGGAACACTTCACTGTGGGTTGTCTTGGTGTCACGTGTAAATGTAATAAATATTTTCTATACATTTTTATTATAAATCTAGGCCATTATACAATGCTAATATTTAGATCTAGACTTCTCGATATCGTTTTTTGGCTGATACTCCTGAATTGTTGATTGTTAGTATTACCACCTAAATAACTTTCCATGATTCTTTAGTCATTGCAGCATATTCATTTGATTATTTATCAATAGGTTTTGAATGCTGGTTCTCCAAATATTGCCGACTGACCATTTGATAAGACAAAGTTGAGATTATGGCTTCAGCTGGTGAGGGAGACAGAGCTATAGCAGAGTCTTAGAGGTTAGAAGGGCAAGGTTGGATTTCATTGAGAATTGGAATAAAACTCTTGAGTCTTTCAGTGCAGAGACTGGCTTAGGATTAGTCACGGATCACAATATAGCAGTCTTGGATTGGTGGCAATAGCCAGGCAAGGATTTGGAGTCTTTGGAGGAAAGTTGTTGCTGCTTCCTATAGAGAGTAGATTTGTCTTTCACAAGTTCTTGTGGATGAACCATGAGCTCCAGATCTAGTCTCCAGGGATAGCAAAGTTATGCTAACAAGTCAGTCACATTCTAAAGTTGTGTTGATTTAGGCGGTTAGTTGTGCGAAGGTGGGTCATTTCTTTCTCAGGTTATATCAAACTTTGGATGCAATAAACTTTTTGATGGAAACAATATTTTATTTGTCATAAATGTACCAGGGAAAATTGGGAAAACTTAAAGTGGTACTATTCTGGAAGGTCATCTCAAAGAAAAACTGTAAAATATATTTGATTAGTATGATTATTCTTTGTATTTATGTTTATAGTTATATTTTTATGCATTTATTAAAAACAGACTTTCACATGCCTTTTCATGGCTACTACAGCTAAATATCAAGGTTCTATGTGTTTATTTTCCTTTATCTATTCTGTATTTCCTTTAACTATTCTGATTTAAAAGAAATGTATATTTTGCCTGGCCAGCATGGCTCAGTGGTTGAGCGTCACCCTATGAACCAGGAGGTCACAGTTTGATTCCTGATTAGGGCACATGCCTGAGTTGCAGGCTCAATCTCATCATTGATGTTTCTCTCCCCTTTTCCTTCCTCTCTTTCTCTAAAATCAATACAAACATATTTTAAAAAAATAAAAAGAAAAGAAATGCATGTTTTGATTTGGGTTAAAGAAAATAGGTCATTTAAAATTTACAGACATTTTTTGTGAGGCTTGACTTGGTTTTGTGCATTCAGTAAAGGTTTATTGGGTGCCTATTGTATTTGAAGTTCTGATTGAATGTCACCTTTTTTCTTGTGGCTCTTTCTACATTTGAGAAAATGGGTGATTTATTTATTGCTCAACAACTGCAAGGTGTTAAAAAAAAAGTTAATTTTTTAAAAGAAGGAGTTTATTAGGCCATTGCTTGAAAAAATAGGAAGACTTGTCTTGGGGCATGTAGCCTAAACCAGCAGCAGGATGGCAATATATCCGTCCTTGTCCGTGGTCTAGGAGTGTGCAAGTATTGTCATGCATCACAAGGCGGGTAGGGAGAAAAGGGAGGTAACCTGAGAGAATTTACATCAGCTGTAGGCCAAGGGGTGGGAGAAGGTGAAGCAGGCAGGACCAACTCTGGGGTAGGCACATGGTCTGCGTGAAGAAGTGGCCGCTCCTGTGGATGGGCTGGGGCAGCAGCCGGAGGCCGACAGGTAAACAAGTGGAGGTCTCTGGTTGCATGGTGCCTGGCTGAAATAATCCCTGGAAACAAGCCATCTGGAATTTATTCTAAATTCTATCTCATATGCAGGGATATGAGCAGTCTTGTATCAGAGAGCTGGTCCACAGCTATTAACAAGCTAGCTCTTCCATCTCCCTCTCTCCCCCTTTACACCTGAGAAAAAGGTTTGAAAATTGTTGATATAAGAGTTGTGAGTTTATTTGAGCCAACCTGATGACAATTGCCGAGAAGCAAAATCTCAGTGGATTGAGAAAATGCTCTGGAGAATGGCAGCTTTGCAGCTTATTTTTACATGAGAATCAAAGGGCAAGACATAAAGGGGTAACGTGAATTCATTAGTGACAGATTAGAGAAGGGGGAGAAAGCAAAGGTGAGGAAATCTCTGGGATTGAACACAAAATAAAAAAAATAGGCCATACTTTTTTTTTTTACATTGGTGGTGTAGGATAGTTAATTAACATGATAACAGTAACAGTGAGGGGGTTCTGTGGTCTCCTGTGCTGGTGGGAGACTGAGCGGGATGGGTCTGGAAAAAGGCAATTACCCTAACATTCTAAAGGTATCCTATATAATCCTATCTAATAAAAGAGAAACATGCAAATTGACCGTACCTTTGTGATGCCCACAAGCCACACCCACCAGCCAATCAGGGCGAGTATGCAAATTAACCTGCTCAAGATGGCAGTTAACTTGCATATCTGGGCCAGAGCAAAGACAGAATAGAAAAAAGCCAAGGGCTGCAGAAGGGAGTGAAGCTGCAGAGAAGCAAGCAAGCGGGAGGGGGGGGGGAGTGGAGAAGGGAGGGAAGCGGGCAGGGCAGGAAGCCTCATTGCAGGAATCATGGGCCTCTATCCTATATAATAAAAGGGTAATATGCAAATCGACTGAACGGCAGAACAACTGGTTGCTATGACGTGCACCGGCCATGAGGGGGCAGCCCCCTGGTGGTCAGTGCGCTCCCCCAGTGGGAGGGCTGCTCAGCCACAATCTGGGCTGATGGCTGGTGAGCTCAGAGGTGGTGGCAGGAGCCTCTCCCACCTCCGCAGCAGTGCTAAGGATGGCTGACTGCGGCTTGAGTGGGCCTAAGCCATCAGTCAGACATCCGGACTGCTAACGGGTGCAGGCTGAGTTGAGGACCACCCCCCAATCCCCGGAGCATGAATGTCGTGCACCAGACCTCTAGTGTCAACATAAATGCAAAATGACAATAGACAGGTTTAGGTCAGTTGACCTTTGTCAGGGAAATACCAGCCTAGGACCTGTCTGCCTGCCATGACTCACATGTAGCTAGGAATTTCATTTCAGTCCATCCTCTCTAGTTATTGTAAGTTTCTGAGTTTGTAGGGCCCACCATGCAGGCCTCCCCTAAGCTTGTCAAATTTAAGTATGTGGCTCCTTTTTTGTCTGCAAAACCAAAGACTTCCTTTCCCAGAGTCACATAGTATTTAGAGCTTGGATTTACCCTAAAATTTCTGACAAAAATGATATATAGGAGGAAGTAGATATGTGGTACTAAATTTATAAAATTAAAATACTTAGGAACTTTTTTTTTTTAAAAAAACAGTTACTATTTGTGTGATTTGTTTAAAAACTATTTTGGCCTTTCTGAATTTGGCTAGAAACTTTTAGGAGGAAACTTGTAATTCTGTGATTTTAGGCACCCAGATTTAAAACAAACAACATTGTTTCTAGTATTTCCTTGCTTATTTTATGATTATTTAGAAGAAGAAATCATTAATTTTTATTTCATAACTGCTCACATTTTGATTTGTTTGGGATATGTTTCAGAACCTATTAAATGAGAACGATGTCACATTTTGAAGGGACTCCAGAAAAGCAGAGAAACTAATTTCATTAATCACCAATTGGGCTGTTGATCATTCCTGAGATATGCCAACTTTAGTTATCTTTCTAAATGTTGACTCATTTTCCTTATCCACAAGGAGAGGTCAGAGTTATTTTTCACATCATGCCTTTGAATGTTTGCTTAAGACTTTGTGAGAACTATCAAGATTTTAAGCTTTATTTCCTTGTTAAAAATATATGTATTTTTGTTGATTTCAGAGAGGAAGAAAGAGGGAGAAAGAGAGAGAAACATCAAGGATGAGAGAGAATCGTTGATCAGCTGCCTGCTACACTCCCCAGACTGGGGATCAAGCCCGCAACCTGGGCATGAACCCTGACCATGAACCAATTCCTGAACTCCTGGTTCTTAGGTTGACGCTCAACCACTGAGCTACACTGGCCGGGCTAAGCATTCTTGTAAACAGAAAATTGGAGTGCACAGGAAGAGAGAAACAAGAGAACTCTCCGGTGTGAGGAGCTCTCCCCTGTGGAAATTTAACGCTGCTTTTTGCCAACTGGGTGGCTAGGAAAGCAGTGCCGTTCTTCTGCTTCCTGGCTATGGGTGCAGTTCCCTTTTATTTGACAATCGGGGGAAGCCACTCTGACTTCATCATCTGGCTGGCTCGGGTAGGGCTGAGCACCTTGGTGGTTAAGATTGGCTCACTGCCACCTGTCTGTTCCAAGCATGTTATTTGAAAACAGTGTAGTGCCACGGGGCAGCAAATGTTTACTAACCCTAGCTGAGTCCTACCATTTTACCGTGAAATACAGAAATCTAGGAAATAAAATTAGACTGAAGCCTCTTTCAAGGTTTTGGTTTTTCTTTTCTTTTCACAACACCCTACTGTGTTTGCAAAGAAATGTTTCTGGGTTGAGGCTTTAAACACCTCTGGGATACCACTCAGGTAGAGTTCAGTGTACACCATAGTAGCACTTAAAATAATTTATATTGCTATTAATAAATATGGGATCAGTACAAAAGGCTCATGATACAAGGAACCCCTTAGACACCTTAGGTCATCAGAGCTTGACATTTTAAAAAAATATTTTTTTTATTGATTTCAGAGAGAAAGGGAGAGGAAGAAAGAGAGAGAAAAATCAATGAGAGGGAGAATATTGACCAGCTGCCTATCGCATGCCCCCTACTGAGGTTTTGAGGTAATTGACCTCAAAACCCCAGTATATGCCCTGATCTGGAATCGAACCATGATTTCCTGGTTCATAGGTGGATGCTCAACCACTGAGCTACATTGGCCAGGTCACAGCTTGAATTTTATTCTCAAGATTTACAGCAGATGAGTGGATTAAAAAACTGTGGTACATCTACACAATGGAATACTACACTTAAGCTGTTTCCAAATCTTAGCTATGGTTAATTGTGCTGCAATGAATATAGGGGTGCATATATTCTTTGTGATTGGTGTTTCTCGTTTCTTGGGATATATTCCTAGAAGTGAGATTACAGGGTCAAATGGGAGTTCCATTTTTTAGTTTCTGTGAAAACTCCATGCTGCCCTCCACAGTGGCAGCACCAGTCTGCATTCCCACCAGCAGTGCACGAGGGTTCCTTTTTCTTCACATGCTCGCCAGCACTTGTCATTTGTTGATTTGTTGATTTGTTGATGATAGCCATTCTGACAGGTGTGAGATGGTACTGCATTGTTGTTTTGATTTGCATCTCTTAGATGATTAGTGACTCTGAGCATGTTTTCATATGACTCTTGGCCTTCCTTATGCCCTCTTTCAAAAAATATCTATTTAGGTCTATGGCATTTTTATACACTAATAGTGAGCTTGCAGAAAGAGAGATTAAAAAAACAATCCCATTTACCATTGCACCAAAAAAATTAAAATACCTACAAAGAAACTAAGGAGGTAGAAGACCTGTACTCGGAAAACTATAGGATACTGAGAAAAGAGATAGAGGAAGACATAAAAATATGGAAGAACATACTGTGTTCATGGATTGATAAAATGTCCATACTACCAAAAGCAATCTATAGATTCAATGAACTCCCCATTAAATTTTAAATACCAATGGCATCTTTCACAGACCTAGAATGAACTCTCAAAAAAATTCATCTGGAATAAAAAAAAAAAGACCCCGAATAGCTGCAGCAATCCTGAGGAAGAAGAACAAAGTAGGAAGGACCTCAAAACCAGATTTTAAGCTGTATTACAAAGCCACTGTTCTCAAAACTGCCTGGTATTGGCACAAGAACAGACATAGAATAGAGAACTGAAATTGACTTAAACCACTATGCTCAATTAATATTTGACAAAGGAAGCAAGAACATACAATGGTTCTTCAATAAATGGTGTTGGGGAAATTGGACAGATACATGCAAAAAAAAATGAAATGTTTGCATGTATAAATTCATCACTAAAGATAAGATAATGACCATATCCATCACTACCAAAAGTTTGCTGTTCCTGTTTTTTTGTATTTCCTTCTTCACTTCCAGATAACCACCGACCTGCTTTCTGGCGCAATAGATGAATTTATATTTTCTAGAATACTATCTAATAAAGAGGCAATATGCTAACTGACCATCATTCCCTCACAAGATGGTGGCACCCCAATCAATAAAGAGGAAATATGCTAATTGGCTCTCATGCCCTCACAAGATGGTGGCACCCACAGCCACAAGATGGTGGTGCCCAGTCCGTTCAGTTCTGCCTCATCCAGCCAGAGTCTCCCAGTCCCCTCAGCCCTGCTGGGGTGTGGCAAACACCACACACCTCATTCAACCAGAGTCCCCCAGTCCCTTCAGCCCCGTCTCATCTAGACTCAGTCCCTCAGTCCCCTCAGCCCTGCCTCACCTAGTCCCTGTAGCATCCAACCTCAGTCCCCCAGTCCCCTCAGTCTTGCCAGGGGCAGCAGACACCACACACCTCATTCAGCCAGAGTCCCCCCAATCCCCTCAGCCCTGCCTCATCCAGCCTCAGTCACTCAGTCCCCTCAGCCCCGTCTCACCCAGTCCCCACAGCATCCAGCCTCATTCAGCCAGAATTCCCCAGTAACCCTCAATCCCATTGGGAAGGCAGTTGGGGGCGATTGGGCTGGCAGGGCAGGGCAGTTAGGGACAGTCATGCCAGCAGGGAAGCAGTTAAGCATCAATCAGGCTGGCAGGGGAGCATTTAGGGGGTGATCAGGTTGGCAGGCAGAGTGGTTGGGGCAATCAGGCAGGCAGCATTCCCAGATTGTGAGAGGGATGTCCGATTGCCAGTTTAGGCCCGCTGCCCAGGTTATCAGGCCTAAGCTGGCAGTCAGACATCCCTCTGACAGCCTGGGAGCCCTCAGAGGATGTCCACACCAGGGAGAGTGGGCCTAAGCCACAGTCAGACTTCCTTAATGCTGCCGAGGAGGCGGGAGAGGCTGTTAGGGTCAATTTGCATATTACCCTTTTATTATATAGGATGTACATTTTGTCTGACTTCATTTTACTCAGCATAATTATTTTGACATCCATCTATATTGTGATGTGTATCAGTAAGTCCACTCATTTTTATTGATGGGTAGAATTCCATTGTACGCATGTAGCCCAACTTGTTTTGTTCCTTGTTGAACATTTGAGTGGTTTCATCTTTGTAACTATTACAAGTAAAGCTGCCATGAACATTTGTGTACAGTTTTTGTGTGGATATATGCTTTTATTTCTCTTGGACAGATATTAAGGAGTGGAATGACTGGGTCATGTGATGGAATATGTTTAACTTTCTGAGAAACTGACAAACTGTTTTCCAAAGTGGTTGTACTGTTCCACATCTTCTGCAACACTTAAGTATGTTCAGTTTTTACACTTTAGCCGTGCTAATAGATGTGTGGTAGTATCTTACTGTAGGTTTGTTTTGCATTTCCCTAATAAACTAATGCCATTGGATTTTTTTTTCATGTGCTTATTTGCCAAATGTGTATTGCCTTTGCTGAAATATCTGTTCAAATATTTTGCCCATGTATTTTAATTGAGTTGTTTTCATATTTAATTTTAGAGTTCTTTATGTATTCTGGAGGCAAAACTTTTATTTGATATGTATTTTGCAAATATTTTCCCCCAGTCTATGGGCTCATTTTCTCATTCTCTTAACAGTGTTTTTTTTAAAAAAACCAGAAGATTTAATTTTGATGATTTACTTATCAATTTTTTGCTTTATGTTGTTTTATTTAAGAAATCTTTGCCTAATCCAAGATCACAGAGATTTTATGGAAGTTTTACTATTTTATGCCTATTGTTTATTTTAAATTAATTTTTGTAACTGGTGTGAAGTATGGATCAAAATTCTTTCTCTCTTCTTTCCCCCCCCTTCCTCATATGGATATCCATTTGTTTCAGCATTGTCTGTTGAATTACCCTTTCAACTTTGTTGAAGATCAGTGGTCCATATTTGTGTGGGTTTATTCCTGGACTCTAGTCTGTTTTCCATTGATTTTTTTCTTTTATGCCAATATCACAGCTTGATTATAGTTAGTGTAAGTTCTTCAATTTTTATATTTTTATCAGACTGTTTCAGCTCTTCTAGTTTCTCTGCATTTTCATGTAAATTTTAGAATCAGTGTGCGCATTTCCACAAAAATAAAACAAAGAGCCTGTTGAGATGTTTATTGGGACTGCACTGAATCTGTAGATCAATTTGGGAGAGAATTGTTGTTTTAATTATGTTCCTGTATGATTTCAAATTTTAGCTACATTGCTTAGAGCTCTGTAAACTTGGACACCTTACTTAATCTTTCAGAACCTCAGTTTATTTTTAATTTTTTTAATTTCCCATAGGAAGAGAGAGAGAGAGAGAGAGAGCTAGAAACATCAATGATGAGGGAGAATCATCAGTCCACTGCATGCCCTACACTGGGGATGGAGCTCGCAACCCAGGCATCTTCCCTGACCCAGAATAAACCACAACCTTCTGGTTCGTAGACTGATGCTCAACCACTGAGCCACACCAGCTGGGCAAGCTTCAATTTTTTTTTTACCCATAGAATGGAAGTGATTATTTACCTACCTCTAGGGTAACATGAGGAATAAATCAGTCGATATTTGTTAAGTGCTTTTGCTCATGTTTTCTAACCACTTTCCTTTAGGAATTGGATTTACAGGGTAAATAAAGAAACTTTTATTTCTTTAACCTTCAACCCTCATTTACTAGACATACTTTCATTATAATTTTATATTTTTAGAAGTCTGTAAGCCCTCTTTACACAGAGGCGGAACTGAGATCCCAAGCCACGCGACTTGGTCAAGCAACAAAGGAGAACTTCTCATTTTAATCCTAAATGTTAGCATGAGTTGACTCGATTCATTTGTCACCTATTTATGTATTACCTAATAAATGCCAGCCAGTGTATAAGCCTTCTTCTGGCCTCTTGGTACTAAGAGTGAGGCCAGTGGATGGTATTTCCTCTTCTTACTAAGCTTGTGGACTATTGGAAAATATAGACAAGCAAACATACACTTTTAATATAGACTAATAGGTAAACCTAAGGGAAATTGTGGAAACACAGTTGAAGAGCAGCTAACCTGGAGCTGGGGGTCCGGGAAGACATCTGTAAAGGACGTGACCTTGAAACCAAGGTCAGAGGGTGAATGGGCAGTAGCCAGGTTTTAGGAATCTGGAAGGGAGGATTTGGACCAGGATGTGGGCAACATAGAAAATGCACAGTTTGTATTTTATAGGTGAAACAAGTATCTGGATGTAAGAGAGAGAACAGTGTGTGAAAACTGGGGAGTCGTCAAAGAGAGGTGCCACCGTGAACAGTAAAAGCAGCGTCAGGTGGTTTGATGGTATCCTCTGGTTTTAGGTTGGGGAGTATTAAGATTCAATGCGCGGTTCAGAAGGATTCCTTTTATACTGAAAGTAAAGTAGAGAGGGTAGGGGGGTGAGGTACTGAGGGTACCGGATGCTCAGGAACAGTAGCCATGGGTGGGGATGGGCGTGGGAGAAAGACTAAAACCAGGCCTGGTGCTACGTGGATGTGTTTGGTGAAAGGAGATGGAATTGTTAAGTTGGTAGCCAGGTGCCTGACCTGATTGAATTGGTTACCTGTTTGGTGGTGGTGTCTTCCTGAGGAGGAAGGGGCAGCAGGTTTGGTGTGGAAAACAGAGAGGTCAGTTTGCTTATGTTGAATTTCAGGTGCTGCTAGTGGAAAACCCAATCCCTGTTAGGAGCTGGAGACCGGTGTATGGGGAGTCCTGAGTGTAGAGAGAGATGAGAGGCTAAGAGGCTACATCGCCTGGCGGGCAGTGGGAGGACACAGGCTTTAGATGGAAAGCGGTCCTAGCCAGTTTTGTTCAGTGGAGGAGAGAGTGTCGGCCTCCGGACTGAAGGGCCCCGGGTTCCATTCTGGCCAAGGGCCCCTGCCCAGGTTGCGGGCTTGCTCCCCAGTAGGGGCCGTGCAGGAGGCACCCAATCAATGATTCTCTCTCATCGTTGATGTTTCTATCTCTCTCTCTTCCTCTCTGACATCAATAAAAATATTTTTTTAAAGATAGAAAGGGGAGGATTATTGTCTTTAAATTTAGGGCTTGAGAGAGAGCTCCTAATCTGGTCTTCTTAAACATGGTAAGAACCTTCATTCAGCATGCATTAAAGTGCCGCTTCCTTCTTCGCACTACCTGCAATCACACTCTTGTTTTCCTTGTCAAGTCTGGCATCTGTAACAGGATCCCTACAAGAAATGCCGAAACACAAGAGTCTCCGCTTCTAATTCCCAGAGTTGAGGAAAATTGCCCTAAAAGGCCACTATTTAAGCATCGCCTTTTATTCTTTAGTTATTTAGCATGAAATGAAGAAGCCTAGGTAAACCTTAAGTTTTTCATTTTGCGTTTCCCGGGCTATATGAAATAGGACCCAGAAGCTTCAATAATAGAAGTGAAAACAGGACCGCTTTCTCGAGGGTGTGGAGGGGAGGGCCTTGGCATGTCACCGTCATTGGCAGGTAGACCCAAGTGGCTTGCCGAAAGGGTTAGTGTTTCCACAATTTGAATTATGGCCCAACGCTTTTATTTTATGGGGAAACCAAAAGCTGAGTGTGTGGGTTTGTTTTTTTTAAAAGGGATAGGGATTTGCCCCTTGCCACTCTGCTGGGCAGAGAACAGGAGGCCTTAGCACCGGCAACCCCTGCTTCCTAGTCTAGTGCTCTTCCTACAACACGGTGGTGTTGCCATATGGGAACATTTCCATTCATCACCATCTCCACTACCACTCACACCACCCCTGCAGGGACACTCTGGGTTCTTGAAGGTGAAAAAAAGAGTAGCAGGAAAGAGAGAGAGAGAGAGAGAGAGAGAGAGAGAGAGAGAGAGAGAGAGAGAGAGAGAGAGAGATATGCTTCATTGTTCTAGATGTCAAGGACCTGCTGGCATGCCAGGCCCACAGCAGGTTCCCTGACATTTTCAGGGGACGCTTTGTGTGGCGGTTTATTAAGTCAGCATCTCTGTTTAAGCTGCTTTTGGGGCCAGCTGGCTCTCAGTGTCACAGCGGGGATTTGACATGTCTATGTCATTTGTCATTTTTGGTATAACATCATTTAATTCATAATTGTAGAGTAGGAGCGTTATTGTTAGTGAGCAAAAAATTTACTATTACTCTATGAAGACTGAAAACAGTCCCCAAGGCTAATGTATTATTTGGGAAGTCACTTCATGAGGAATGCGAAGACTTGCTGCAATCCTAGCGATAGCTCTCGTCTTTGACTTCAGTAAGTCCTTGGCATTATATTAAAAGCTTCCGTTCTGTAGGTAAAGACAATGTCTGACGGGGTGATGCCATCTGCTGATAGGGCTGTTTGGTCTGAGGTTCTTGAAAGTTCTGCATCCCTAGGCACTTTCACTCCCAGGTCACTCCTGGCCCGATGATCTGCTCCGTGCTCCTTCTGCCGGTACTCACCTCCTGCGAATACTCTTGTTCCTCTCCTTCAATTGATCCCCGTTGCCCCAGTCCCCTCTCTGTAAACCACTTCCCCAAAGTGCAGGCATGTGTAGCATTCTTTACTGAAGGTTGCTTGGGTGGGGGTGTAGGAGAGGGGAGGGTGCAGGAGTGGAGACTGCTCCATGACAGCATAGCAAACAACTTCAAAACCGAGTTATATATACATACTTTATAGATACATAATGCTGTGCCAGTGTCAGATAGTACTCTGCTTGTTGCTTTGACTGTAATCAATAAAAGGAGCTTATTGGAATCTATACGGAATAACACTGTGTTCTCCCAGTTAAGTATCAAAAGAATAAATATTTAATTCTTAGGGTAAATTTATGTTTTAGGCAATACAGGAGTTTCTCTTTGTCTTTTGTTTACACGAGTCCTTTACATTGATAGATTTTAGCACAGATAATAAAACGTTCCCAACAAGGAAGTACAAGAGAGCAGGAATAGTCAAGGTAAGTTAATAGTTGTTTCTTTGTTTCAAGTTATGTAACTGAGATTTGACACACAGAGCAATAAATAATTAACAAGTGTGTGCTTTTTTCCCCCTTCCTATTTAACAAAGTGACCTTCTTTTCTCTTTAATTTTAGGAAACAGATATTGATGACAGATATGGAGATTTGGATTCCAGAGCAGATTCTGATATTCCAGAAATTCCACCATCCTCAGATAGAACCCCTGAGATCCTCAAGAAAGCTCTCTCTGGTTTGTCTTCAAGGTATGATTGGATGACGACGAATATCATAGGCACACAAGATAAGTTGTGGCGTTATCCTGGCCCATGTAGTACTATTTTCACTATTTCTAAGCTTTGGAGCTCTGAGGGAGAAGGCTTATACTTTTTCATTGTAGGTGAAGCACACATAGTACTAAATGCTTAATGTGCATCCTTATTTAATTCTTAACATCTTATGAGGTACTAGGCCTGATGCATGAAAATTCAAGCAAGAGTAGGCCTTCCTTCCCCCAGCTGCCGGCACTGGCTCCCCCCCCCCCCCCCCCCCCCGGCACCCGTGACCCTGGCTGGCTTCCCTAAGCCCCAGCTTTGTCAGGAAAGACATCCAGAATGATGTCTGGGAGATGTCTGGTCTAATTAGCATTTTACAATTTTATTATTATAGATGAGAAAACCAAATCTGACAGGTTACCTGGTAAAGGTTACAGAGCTATGAAGATGCAGACCTGGGATTCTTATTCCAGTTGGTTAGATTTCTGAAGCCAGTAATCTATTTACTACATCAGGTTGCCTTTTCTGGTGTGGGAACATTTGATAAAGAAAATTCTATGTTCTTTGTTTCCTGTTCTCAAGTACCGGAGGGACATAGCTCATTTTTTAAACTGAGTTTTAAATTATTGTCCAAAACTCTGCAACCTTTTCCCATTTTATATTTGTGCTATATTTTAAAATGTGTAATCACTAATAAATTTTACCTAATTTCATATTGCCCTCCTTTGTATGCTTTAGTAATATGAATTATAAAACCTATAAAAGCAAAATAAATCTAAACTTTTCTTTAGATTAATGTGTGAAATCTTAAATGTTGGTATGGAACAGTTTTTTCATGTTTTTGACTGTGACATACAGTAAGAGGTACATTTTACACCACATCCCAAGAGACACACAAATGTATATTTTAACTGCTACAAAAATATTACGAAATATTTCTTACCATTACTGTGTGATGTCCCTTCTTTTCTGTTTGATACTATTCTGTTGTTGAATAAAATATTTTGTATGTAACTTATTAAGTTGATTTTACTACCCATGGGTTATAACAACAAAAAAATGGTTTAGTCATATCTAGTTAATATAATATGAGTTTTTCTGTTTTTAGCTTGTAGGATATAACCATCTATACTAATAAAAGGGTAATATGCTAATTAGACCAGATAGACCAGATGTCCTTCCAAACATAGCCACCGTAGCGGGGACCGAGGCAGAGGTGGTTAAGGGTGATCAGGACAGCAGGGGAGAGCAGTGAGGGGTGATCAGGTCCGCAAGGGAGAGCAGTTAGGGGGCAATAAGACCAGCAGGGAAGGGCAGTTAGGGGTGATCAAGCTAGCAGGGAGGATAGTTAGGGGCAATCAGGCATGCAGGGGAGCAGTTAGTGGCATCAGGCAGGCAGGCAGAGTGGTTAGGGGCAATTAGGCAAGCAGGCAGAGGGGTTAGGGGATATCAGGCAGGCAGGCAGGCAGAGAGGTTAGATGCGATCAGGCAGGCAAGCAGAGTGGCTAGGGGCAGGCAGGCAGGCAGGTGAGCGGTTAGAAGCCACCAGGTACCTGATTGGAGAGGGTGCAGGCCAGGCTGAGGGGGAACCCCCCCACACACCCAGTGCATGAATTTCATGCACCAGTTCTCTAGTATTAGAAAAAATTGCTTCAAAAAAAAGTTTTCATAATTATTTTAACCAATAGAACACATTCTTTGCTGATATTCAAAGCATGATTATTATTTTAATAGTCTTGATCCCAGTTGTTTTCATGATCTAGTTGAGAAATGTACCTTTGCTTTAAAATCTTAGCAGGTCTATATCAGATTTGGAAACTTATATTGATTTATATAAGAATGATGCTAGATTCCTATGTGTAAATAATAATTTCTTAATAATTAAGGTTATCCCCACATATAAAGCAACAATAGCAAGTATAGCAGCTGATATTTATTGAGCATATACTGTATACATGTATTGACTAACATATTCTAAACCTGTAACATAGGTACACTTATATACCTATTTCATAAATTAGGAAACTGAGACACAGAAATTTTATATATCAAGGGTCATGTGGCTAGTAAGCAATAGAACCACTTTCTGAACTTAGGCATTGTGCTCTATTTATAAATTAATTGTTTACATTTTTAATTTTAATTAATTTATTTAAAATATATTATTATTGATTTCAGAAAGAAAGGGAGAGAGCAATAGAAACATCAATGATGAGAGAGAATCATTGATTGGCTGCCTCCTGCACGCACCCCCTACTGGGAACCGAGCCTGCAACCTGGGCATGTGCCCTTGAACGGAATCAAACCCAGGACCCTTCAGTCCACAGGCTGCCGCTCTATCTACTGAGCCAAACCAGCCAGGGCAAGAATTTTGTTTGTTTGTTTTTAATGAACAATAGAGGATATGTTACCAGTTTCAATCTTCTCATGAAACTTCACTATAAAAGTTACATGAATGTTTCAAAATCTGTATCTTATTCATTTTAGCTTCTATACTACCCCAAATAGTCTTGTGTTACAATGATTTAGAAATAGTGGATGCATAGGATTAAAAAACTAGTTACATAAGAAATTTTCATGAATTACAGGGAAACACCCTATTATCCTCTCACCAAGACATTGATATTTAAAATATTGCAGTGTTTACTCTGAATCTTTTTCCACCTGTACATAATTTTGCCTGTGTGTGTGTGTGTGTGTGTGTGGTATAAAAATAACGTTGTACTATTTTCTGCTTGTCTATTTTCATTTTCATTATGGGGTATTAGGAACAAATATCCTTAAATATACCTAATATATATATTAGGAACAAATATCCTTAAATAAAATATAAATATGTTAAGTGGCTACACGATACATTCCTTTGCATGACTGTAGATTAAAGAGCTGTCGCTGGGCATTTAGCTGATTTCTAAATTCTCCTGCTCAAAAACAATTCTGCATTAAACGTTTTTCTTTAGAGATAACTTTTATTTAGCAATGCTAACTATTTTCTTAGGATAAAATCTTAAAAGTGGAATTGCTTGGTCAAGGTTCAGGCTCACTGTTGAGGCTTTACTATACAATGTCAAAAAGTCTTTAAGTTGTTGAAATTGGAAGGAGCCTGGAAGATCTTCAGCCTCTTGGCAAGTTGCCCCAGTCTGTTCCTTGACCCGTGTCTGAGCGTTCCTAAGCCACTTAAGTCTGGCTTTGTCCTCGCTGAAGCTCTTCCTCAGAGTCTAGCTTGTAGGCTGCATCCAGGGCAGTGTCTGGAGGCCTTTTTGGTTGTCACAATGAGAGACGGCGCTTCTAGCATCTAGTGGGTAGAGGCTAAGGAGGATGCTAAACGTCCTACAGTACGCAGAGCAGTGCTTCACAGTAAAGAATTATCTGGCACAAAACTACCGGTTCTGAGGCTGAGAAGCCCAGGACACATCCAGGTATAACTGTAATGCCATCTTCCTCCCTCCCTCCATCCCTCCCTTCCTGGAAACTATACATTTTTTGTGCACTTTCTCCTAATGCTGGTAGATGGACATTCTCAAAACTCCCCCTCTTTGCCACTAAGTTTTTGTCTATTTTTTATTTCTAAAAATATTTATTGATTGATGGTAGAGAGAGGGGGAGAGAAACATGGACTTGTTGTTGCACCCATCTATGCATTCATTGATTGATTCTTGTATGTGCCTGGACCTGGGATCGAACCTGATACTTAGGCATATGAGGTTGATGCTCTAACCCACTGAGCTACCCAGTCGGGGCCCGTTCTTGCTTGTTTTTGAGGAGTGCCTCTATGGCCCAGTTCTTGGCTCAGGTGAACTGTCTTGTCAAACCAGGTTCTTGATGACTCATGATGCTTTTGCACTAGTTGGTTGGTTGTTTTTTTTTAAACCTTGTCATTACTTTTGAAATAAAAGCCACATAATACTGGTAGTAATAGTAAGTCATTGTACATACTCAAATTGATGTGAACAATGTGTGTAACCACTTTAATCACTTTCAAGAATGCTGATTAATTACATACTTTTTTGGAGATTTCATTTCTGGCTCAAATAGGTCCTCAAGACATTAAACTTGAATACAATTTTCCTCTACTGATTCTCAGCTCCTTTTTACAAAACAATCGGTGAGGTGATGACTTGAACTCAAAATTAAGGCATTCTCTAATGTGATCCTAAAGGAACTAGAGAATTTTGAATTCAGAACCAGACTGTCCTCTGGTTTTTAGTAACAGTGGTTTTCTTTTCTTTTCTTTTTTTTCTTGCTTTCTTTCTTTTTTTATTTTATTTATTTATTTATTTATTTATTTATTTATTTATTTATTTTGCATATTGTGCTCTGCCTTTAAATTCAGTGCTTCTCTCCTGAAAGATGACTTTTGGTTTCTGTACCAATGGAAATATATACCGTATTTGCCGGCGTATAAGACGACTTTTTGGCCCTGAAAAATATGCCTCCAAGTGGGGGGTAGTCTTATACGGCGAGTATATAACAAACTCTGTATTTTTAGTGGAAATGTTAGGGGGTCGTCTTATACGCCCAGTCGTCTTATACGCTTTGGGGCTGAAGTGAAATGAGTGTAGAGTCAGAAATGGCCGGCAAACACGTATTTTTCAGGGCCAAAAAATCGTCTTATACGCCGGCAAATACGGTATGTGCTTAACTTTGTATTAGGTATTTTTGGGAAATTCGGGGAATCAGTTAAGTTAAAATAAATAAGGGAAGTAAGTCTTTAATTTTATCAGAGTGGGAGAATTTTTCTCAAAAGGGAAATACCTACATAAAAGACAACCGGATAGTGTATGTTCTTTGAAGACCCTGGTTTTGAGTTGCCATGGGATTCTGGGGTGATGATATGAAGACAATAGGTTTCCTGTTTAAAATCTCTGGTTCTCAGTAGCTGCCATTCTCTGAAGTTCAAAGCCAGGCATCTAACAGAGGTACACATGGACATGAGCAGCATCTCTCTACCTTGGGGCTGATTTTGAGCCTTTCTGTAGTGTCCACCTGACCAGAGAGGATCTCAGTAACTCTGAGTCTGAGGATCAGCTATAAAGAAGAGCTAAGAGCACGTCTCGGTTTCATGCAAGCAGGCCAGGGTTATTGTCAGGAGGATGGGTTATATCCTTGGTTTACCTCTGGCCAGCTCCGTGGCCTAGCCCAGTTCTCCAGTCCATCCATTAGCCCCCGGAGGGCTCTATCTCTAAAACGTAATGGAACCTTTCATCTACGCCATTTCTGACTCTACACTCATTTTACTCCAGCCCCACAGCTTACAGTCTGTGAGAAATGTACGTGTCTACATGGTTAGTCGAAGAGTAGAGGAAAATAAAGTCAGCTAAGCACAATTTGACAATGAAAAATCTTGGAAGCTAGATAAAAGGGTTTGGACTTATGCTGGTATTTTAGATCCCCAGTGCAGAAATGACACGATACAAGAGATATTTAACAAGTATCTGGACTGTACAGGAGGGTGATTAGAAGGCGGGAATGTAATCAATATTTAATGAGCAGATGACGTTGGCAACGGTTTCTTTTATGGGAAGGAGACTAAAAGCCTTGCTTAGACATTGTACATTCATGTTGTCATGCTTTAAGTTGGATCCAAATCTCTTGTAACCTAATTTAAATGCTACCATTCGAATCAATAGAAATCGGGTGTCTTGAAAAAAATTACTGTGTGTATAATGTAAAATGCTTGTAGAAAGAATAAAGCAGGGCAGCAATTTTAGATTCAGAAATCATCACCCATATGATGTGATTAGAATCATTTTACACGTGTCAAAAAGCAGCTGCCAACATTTTCATGACAGAGCCACATGAGGAGTGCCAGCATTGGAAAGGTGCACTGAGGATGGAGTGGGAGGCTCCTGATGGGGGGTGAGGGGCAGACCCTGACTGACAGCTGCCCGGGGACTGAGGGAGATGAATTCTCAGCAACCAGCTGGTTGTGCCAGCGGGGACGCTGTGCTGTAAGGAACAGGCAAAGGCCCAAACAAGGAAACGCCTTTCTACTAAGGGCCCTGTCCCTAACCAAGGAGAGCAGCTGCACACGGAGCCACAGAAGGACGTGACATTCAGTTTGGCCTTGTCCTCTGCGACTGGCCTCCTCGCCGGCACCTTCTCCCTTTCACGGGCATTGCTGTACTCTCCAGTTTCAGTTCTGCGTCAGCCTCTCTTTCCTTTTACTCATCGGAAGGTCACGCACTCTGTCTGAACCGCCTTAAAATCGCATTATTTTTGCCGAGGGCCCCAAAGGATTGGTCATCGTTTGGGAGGACTTCTGCACCTGCCTCCTCCTCCCCTTCTGAATGACCCTGAGAGAAGGGCGCACATCCATGTCCACCACCTCACCGCTTAGTCTCCTGATTCACCCTCACAATGAACAAGACGCAGGCTTCTTCTCTGGCTACCACAGACTTTACGTTTAATTTAAAGTGAACAAATGCTTTTTGGTTGGCTGTGTTTTTTGTTGTTCTGTTTTGTTATTATGAGGGATTCTTAAAGTACACTTGGGGAAAATCCTTAAGTTACTCAGTACTGAAACCATCCTCACACAGAAATACTGCCAAGAACGCATTCAGTGATAACTTTATAAACGCTTTCCTTGCAGGTGGAAAAACTGGTGGATCCGTGGGATTCTTACTCTGACGATGATTTCCTTGTTTTTCCTGATCATCTATATGGGATCTTTTATGCTGATGCTTCTGGTAAGTATTTACATTACCCTACGGAGCGCTTGCTTTGCTTTTCAGCATTGGTGGGACTGCCGTAATCTGAGCATGTCATGACCACGAAGGCAATGTAAGACTTGGTCACAGCAAGTTTAGTTCCTTTGGGCATCTTGTCGTTCATGAAGTGAACCAGGCTAATCTTTTCTGTTTGCAAAATGGCCTTTGAATGTGTTCCTTCAGGAGACCAAGTGTGTACCGCCTGTGCATGCCTTTTTGTCGAGATAAAGCAGAAACACGCACACACATACATGACTTTAACATATAGGACTGTTAGCTAGATCCCTAGCTTCAAAATTTAATCCAATGGCAGAGGCATGTAAGTGGCCATACGAGTAAATAGGACAGTAATTAAATGGGGTGAGCCCATGGTGGAACTTGTTGGGAGAGCACATATAAACAAGTGCCCGGAACAGCCTGAGACCGAGATGAAGGAAGACTCTCAGAGGAGGTGATGCCACAGCTGGTCCTTAAAGAGGGACAGGACAAGGGGGCGGGAGGCATGCAAGGTGGGGAAATGGTGAGCCAGTGCGGAGGTAACCTGTGGAGGCACTCTGGGGAGGAGACCAGAGGTGAGTGAGGGCTGTTCTGGGAGTGGGGACTTTGTCATGTCTGAGAAGCCCAACAAGCCCTGAAGCCCAGCAAGTCTTTTAAGTTTTAATTCATTCATTTAGATTTAACAGTGTTTCCCAAACTTTTGACATATGTGTACCCCTTCTATAATTTTCGTAAGGCTGAGTACCCCTCGTCAAAAAAAAAAATTGGATGTATTTTAATAACAATCAAAATATATTTAGTTTTTATTTTTTTCGGTACATACACAAAATAATAAATGAAAAATAAAATTATTCATAATAAAATATAAATAAACATTATATTATAAATAACATTTATTTGCACACCGGACCATCTCACGCCTCACAAGACTGTCTTGACTTGACTCATGAGAACGTAGAATTAGGCGCAGCTAAGCACGGTGCAGTGCATATCCCCACCAAACTCCGGTGCAACGCGTACCCCCTCCAAACTCTCCCCGTACCCCCGGGGGTACGCGTACCACACTTTGGGAAACACTGGTTCAGCAGATGCTCCCAGGATGGCTGCCGTGCGCCAGGCGCTGTGCTAGCTCCGGGCTCTGCCGAGGTGGCGCTGAGGAAAACACGCCTGTCGGTGCCGTCATGGAGCTTGCGATCTACACTTTAGAGAATTGATCAGAAGCACAACTGAACACCGCAATAAGCCTTTCATTTCAAAAAAAGAATAAAGGGTGCTGTGAGAGCAAAGGGGGAACTGGGAGGCTTTCCCAAGGCCTGTGCCCAGCGTAAGTGCTCAGTCTGAAGGCCGAGTAGGAGTTGGCGTGGCGAGAGAGAGGGAGGGAAGGAGGGTTACTACAGAGACTCCTGCCCATAAAGGCCTTGGCATCTAAAGAAGCAAGAAGCACTGGGAGCAAAGGGTGGGCGTGAGGAGGAGAGTGCATTTGTTCAGTAAGTGGGTCACTTGATGAGTGGGATTTAGCAGGGAACAGTGAGGGCCGGCGTCTCTATTGTATTATTTCCTTTTCCTCATCCCATCTCGGTTAGGTTAGCCCAGGTATGGGCAAACTATGGCCCGCGGGCCAGATCGCTGTTCTAAACTATTGAAATAATAAAAACAAAAAGACCGTGCCCTTTTCTGTAATGATGTTTACTTTGAATTTATATTAGTTCACACAAACACTCCATCCATGCTTTTGTTCCGGCCCTCCGGTCCTGTTTAAGAACCCATTGTGGCCCTCGAGTCAAAAAGTTTGCCCACCCCTGGGTTAGCCTCTTCTTCTGCACTCACCTCCCCGTGTCCTGCTGGTTCTTGCCCACTTAGAATCCCGTTCACCTGCCTCCCTGTCTTCTCCTTCCCTGCTCGTCCTATTCGGGGCACTACACTCAGAGCAACACGAAATGGCTTTCCTTTATTCTAGAAAAGAATCCATTTTGAACTGGAATTAGGCACGCTTGGGGAAAAATAGACTTCCACCAACCCCTGAAACCACTTAAAGCAACTCTCCTAAGCACCACCAAGCCCTTTCACTTTTCTTTTTTTGTCCTCATTAATTTTGTACTTCCTTGGGGAGATCAAGGTCATAAAAATGAAATGGAAGAGCCTTTTTTTTTTTATTTTGCAAGAAAAATGAATAATAGTTAGGACAAATTTAATGTGAGGGCAGAAGCTCTGAGTCTGAAAGCCAGGTAGGCAGGGCGAGCTCGTCCCGGTGAGACCGGACAGAAGAGCCGGCTCCTGGCCGGCCTCGGGACTTGGGCGCTGACTGAAGGGGAGAGTATGTGCAAAGCGCTTTTCCGTGCTGCGTGGCGAGTGGTCGGCCTGGAAGCGGGACTGCGCGATGGCAGCCAGCCCGCCCGCAGGCTTCGTGCTTTGGGACCTTTGGCTGGACCCCGAGGCTCTATCAGGGCGGATGCCTGCGCGCTGTGAGCAAAGGTCCCCGCGGCCGGCCAGGTGTGTCAGGAAGGCGTGTGCCCTCTCCCGGAGGCAGGGCCTTTGGACCTGGAGGAGTGATTAGGGATCAGATTCCGGGGACCGTGTCACACTCTGTGAAAAGGTTTGGGGTTCGTTTGTAAAGCACAGCGGAGCCATTGAAAATACCGGGGGTTATTGGAATTATGAGTCTCCGTTAGAAGGTAATTTTGATCATGACGTTGCAAAAACGTCTGCTTCCCTGATACCCTGCCTCCGTGGGCTCCCTGTGAGTCAGGGACGCGGTCTCCACATCACACTGTTTGGTGCGGAGAAGGGCCAGAATTGGTAGAGACTGCTTTTTTCACCACCCTTGTATGGCAAAATTCAAAGCCCCTTTAAAGACATCCTTGGATTCTGGTTTTTAAAAAGAATCACAAGCAAACTCAAAGCACTCGGGCTTTTTTGTTCATTTTTTTTCCCACTATGAAAGGTTGTTTTTTTGGTAAGCTTAATACAAGAATATTAAAGACTAGAGGCCTGGTGCATGAAAATTTGTGCACTGGGGGGAGGAGGGAGTCCCTCAGCCTGGCCTGCCCCCTTTCACAGTCTGGGAGCCCTCAGGGGATTAGTATAGATGTAGTTAAAGTAGATTTATCTAGCGGGGAGCAGCCTACACCACAGTCTGGCCTTCCTCTACAGTGTTTCCCAAACTTTTGACATATGTGTACCCCTTCTATAATTTTCATAACGCTGAGTATCCCTCGTCAAAAAAAAAAAAAGGATGTATTTTAATAACAATCACAATATTTTTATTTTTTATTTTTTCGGTACATACGCAAAAAATAATAAATGAAAAATAAAATTATTCATAATAAAATATAAATAAAAGTCATGTTATAAATAAAATTTATTTGCACACTGGACCATCTCACGCCTCTCAAGACTGTATTGACTTGACTCATGAGAACGTAGAATTAGGCGCAGCTAAGAAGCACAATGCAGTGCATATCCCCACCAAACTCCGGTACAACGTGTACCCCAACCAAACTCTTCCTGTAACTCCGGGGGTACGCATACCACACTTTGGGAAACACTGCTCTACAGGATGCGACCAGGCCAATCAGGGGAAGGTGCCACCCCCATCACCACACTGCTGCTGCCTCTGCCGGCTGCAGCGGCCCGCCCTTGGCCCTTGCTTTTTAGTGCTGGCTCCGCCCCCTGCCCCCTGGTGGGTGGGGGGTGATCTGGGGCCAGGCTGGCTGTGGGAGGGGCTATGGGAGGTTGAGACACAGTAGGTTGAGCCTCTATGGAGGTGTGGTGTGCCTCTCCCATGCTGCCTCCCGTGCTGCTGGCCCTCGGCCCTCACAGCCTCTGCGGCTTTTTGTCCTAAAGGACGTCTAGAAGTACGTCTGGCCTATCCGGTCTAATTAGCATGTCACCCTTTTATTGGTACAGATATAGTTAAAGTGGATTTGAACTGTTGTCGCTCTTATCTAGGTTTATTGCATATGCGTGCACATGTGTCTGCACACAGGTACACATGCATGTATACATATGCTGTATTGATGTTTATGTTAAGGAGTTATGGATGGTCATACACACACACACACACACACACACACACACACACACACACAGTTGGTTCTCAATTGCTTTCATGTGCTTTAAAGTCTCATTTACATCCATGTCCCTAACTAGGTCAGTTTTATTTTGAGTCAGACACATTGTATATAGCTTGCATTTACCTAATAATATCAGCACTTAAAAATGACTAATTCAAGAGAATTTTATTAAAAACTTCTAGGAAATGATAGCTACTATTTTAAGATAGAACTCATACTCATGTTCCTTAAAATGAGCTTTTTCCCCTTCAAATTTTTATTTAGAGTACTTTAATTGTTGCAGCCACAGCTTCGAATCACTTTTCAGATGATGGATTTACTAAAGCATATTTTTATTTGAAAGCAGGTGTGCACATATAGAAGATATTGTAGGTGCATCCCCTTTAAACCCCCGCCCACCTTCTTGGAAACTCCTATAATAATTCTTTTAATATATAATATACAATATATAATTTACTTTTTAATAGTGTTTCATTTTTCTCCTTTGTGAGAGGTACAAAAGTGTATTAAAATTATGTTGGAAAATAGATAATTTTTAAAATCATCCAACCCAATCATTAACCACCAAAACCCAGTTAATACTGCCTTTTGATATGCTTCCTTTAATCCTTTTTTCTTTTCCGTTTTAAAAACCATGGTTGTAGTCATAATGTGACCAACATTTCATAGCCTGCTGTGGGAACTAAGAATCTCCTCCAGTGTTGTGTGTTGCCCCAGTTTTACAAGCACCGGTTTAATGCATTCATCTACTCCGTGGAATGGGGGGCCTCATCGGTTATTAAGCCATTGGGCTATTTTTAGACGTTCAGGTTATGTTCTGGTTTTTCTTTTTTTGTGTGTGAGTAAAACTGTTCAACATATTGCAGACGTGTTGCAGAACATGTGCAGAATTATTTTCTTTGGATAGATTCGCATAGTGAGAATAGACACTTTCATTTGGGTAACCCAGAGGTGCCACACATAGTTCACACTGAACTTATGCAGATCTCAGCTTCTGTTCCAACCCCAGCCATTCTGCACAGATCAGTTTCCCAAGCCTTACCTCATGTTACTCTGTGTGTCTCCTCTCCCCTCTACACCCCTTCTTCAACCTCCAAATCCTGTTAGTTCTACCCCTCCATGTCTGTTATTCCGGCACTCCATTCTGCCCCATAGACGCTCACCCACACTCCTCCGGATGGCGGCGTCCTGCCTGCCTTGCTGTCTCTACCTGTGCTGCCTCTGCAGTCCATTCTTTCCCCCTCTGCTACCTCCAGACACCCCCCTCTGCCCGTGTCCTTTCACCACCAGCACAGGCTCCTCTGTGCTTTTTCCTAAGGTTCTGGGACCCGGTTTATCTCTGTGTATCACCCCCACCTCAGTGTTCCAGCAACTCTGAGAACCACATGCTTTGTCTTCTCTTACATACGTAACTCTATTTCCTCCTCCTTTGCCCTGACGGTGGCCCTCCCCCATCCCTCCCACAGTTTGTGTGTGTGTGTGTGTGTGCTTATTTATATCCATGCAACCATTTCCACATGGTATTAGCAGTTGTGTGTGTCCTCCCTGACAGACAGTGCCTCTCTGAGAACAGATGCCCTGTGTCAGATGCCCTAGCTAGCAGAACAGGCATTTACATAAGGTTGTTGTCTTAATGAATGTTCTTAACACATTCATCGGGCCAATGGAGTCCGACCAATGTGCAATGCTACCGGTATCGATGGCGTGGCGTATCAGTTTCTGTGTGTCACCCAGCCCTGGGAGATACACACAGGTATTAGCTCAAATGCTTGAGTCCTGTTTTATCTTTTCCCAGCAGTTTCATATTAATTCTACTTGCAAGCTATAACTGGCAATCATATAAATATGTGTGTGCTATTAAAGATACTTCTTTTCCTCTAAGTAAAATACCACATATACAATGCTAATGGTTCTTGAGCAAATGTGTTCATAAACATTGCATCAGTGCGTTTGGTATTTTAAAAGCCCTTGGTTCTATAAATAGCACGGCTTTGCCATTTCATCTTAACATCTAGCATTGTTCCCATTCTGTGATTTGTATGTGTGTGTGTGTGTGTGTGTGTGTGTGTGTGTGTGTGTGTCTAAAAATGACATTGGGTAGACAAAGGTTATTTGAAGGACAGTATTTCAATTTCCTCTTGTCTTTATGACACACATTTACGACTTCTTCCTAAAAGAACTATTCATAGTAGTATAATAATTTTTCATGTGGCTGAGGGGTCCAATAACTTTTTTAAAAAACATATAAATTTTTTTATTGATTTCAGAGAGGAAGGGAGAGGGAGAGATCGAAACATCAAGGATGAGAGAGAATCATTGATCCGCTGCCTCCTGCACGCCCCACCCTGGGGATGGAGCCCGTAACCAGGCACGTGCCTGATCTAGTTACCTGTGACCAACCAGATCCCATCCCTCAGATTGAACTACCTCCCACTTTAAAAAGGATCTCTGTTTAAAACCTTGTTTTGCTTACCCTCTAAATTGGAGCTTAGAGATGTTGAATATTGAATTTTTGCTACTGACATTTAGAATAATTGAAAAATGGATAGGCTCAAGCACATATGACAACAAGCTGCTTATTAAATATAAACATCAAGAAACAGACAACAGGGAGGTGAGGGCCCGAGTGAGGGGATGGGGGGGTAATGGGATAAGGACACATGTAATACTTTAATCAAAAAAATTTTTTTAAATGTATGTCAATGTTTTCTCTTGATTTCAGGTTCTAGGCATCCAAGTGAAATGCTTCCACGAAATTATCACTATCGGCTACAGAGTCTATCGCTCCTACGACCTGCCATGGTTTAGAACACTCAGCTGGTAAGTGGCTTACATCTTTTGATATGAAAATCTGACTCTTTTCTCAAGTTAGTAAGAGAGGCATTCTGATCAGTCAGTATCCAATCTGTTGATCTTACAGATTGATTTGGGAGAAAGATAAATTTAAAAACTGCAACTGAATTTTAAAAAAGAAGAAAATCACCTTCAATTCTCCCATTGCAATATAACTGTTAAAATATCTCATCTTTCACTCTTTGTAGAGATATCTAACTTATATAGAATCTATACACCATTCTTGTCCTGTTTTAAGAAAGCCCTTCAATATTGGACACATTTTATATCCTTGATAATTATAAGTTTCCTTTGTAAAATGTTACAAATGTGCAATCTTTTGCTTTTCCCCCTCCGTTGACATGAGACTGAATTAGATATTTCTACAAAGACTGAAAGATGAAAATAGTGGTTTTTGTTTTTATTTTTTGAGTGATCAATGGTTGATTCAGGAGGGGAAAGTCCAAACTGAAGGTCTGTCTCCCATCTTCACCCCTGAGATCTGGCCCACCCTACCCTCTCCATAGCTCCTATAGGCCCAGGGTAAGGCAGGGAGGTGGTGAACACCTTTGCTCCCGTGGTTTGGTTTCCTCTCCAGGCCCGGGGCCCCATGACATGCAACATGAAGAGTAGGTAGGGGTTACCGAAGACTCTGATGGGGGCGGTGTGCACACCCTTGTAAACAGTGCTGGCTAGCTTACCAGCCCATGAAGTACTGTGTGTGCACATATGCATGTGAACATTAATAAAATAGAATACCAAATGATTTTAATATTTAAAAGTTTATATCCTTTAAAAACTTTTCAGGGGCAATCCTTAGTTATCAATACCTTGACCAGGAAACATAATGCTGTGATAGTTCACGATTAACCTGCTTGCCATGCCTTTGAGCTTAGTTATTTGATTCGTATCAGGCAGAGGAGCCAGTGTCTTATTAAAACAAATGTATTACCCTTGGGGTTCAGCAGAGTCAAAAATAGTTTCTTGATTTTGGTAGTCACAAAGTGTACAGAAGAAGATGTTGGGTAGATTAAGTAGTTGAAGAATAATTAAACTCAAAACATCCTTGATTCTTTTTTTTTCTTTTTTTTCTGAGAGAGAAACATCAATGTGAGAGAGACATATCCACTGGTTGCCTTCCGCAGCTACAACCGGGGCACATGCCTTTGACTGGGGGTCAAACCTGCAATTCTTTGGTGCACAGGCCGATGCTCTAACCACTGACATCACCAGCCGGGGCAGGGTTGATTCTAGGTGTAGGAAGAAAGGGTAGGTCAAGACAGGCTCCAGTGATTTTAGAAGGCTTCAAGGAAAAAGTGGGAGAGAACCCATCCCATAAAGACAAGCTTCTGACAGGGAAGAGGGCTCTGGGTGGGGAAGCAGCAGCCATCATGTTCTAGGTGTGGGACTGAGGACGCATGCGCCACAGATGGTAACATTCCCGGCCTCTTGAGCAGAAGGCATCTATTGGGGAGCAGTGGACAAAACGTCCCGGCGGGCTAGACATGTACTGTGATAGCCTTACAGAAGAGTCCCAGACCGTTTCCAACGTAGGGGGACAGCAAAACGGTGGCACAGCAGATAGAAATGAGAAGACTTGTCCTTTGAAAACAGTGGGGTGTCATTCCCTCTATGAGATCCAGAGGGGAGCCACCCCTTCTCTTTTCTGTCTCCTGGGCACTAGGAACCTGAGGCAGTGTTTGTCAGCCTTTTGTCCTGGCTCCCATTAGCAAAATCTCGCCTTCCCCTGAGTGAGAAGAAATACCAGAGCTTGGAGGAAGGACAGATAATTTATATGATTTTTAAAAGGTTCTACTGGAGAATTTTACCTGCTGCTAGCTCCTATCCCCACTGCTGCCCCTTAAAAATCACTGCTCAACAGGAGCCATCGGGAGCACAGAGGAGAGGGAGAAAAATGCCAGCATGTGCGGGGCATGTGGAAATTTGGCTTAGGATCTCCACTATAGAAAGCATTAGATGCCGAAACTGGTTTGTCTCAGTGGTAGAGCGTTGGCCTGCAGACTGAAAGGTCCCAGGTTTGATTCCGGTCAAGGGCATGTACCTTGGCTGCGGGCACATCCCCAGTAGGGAGTGTGCAAGAGGCAACTGATCGATATTTCTTTCACATCGATGTTTCTAGCTCTCTAACCCTCTCCCTTCTTATCTGTAAAAAAAATCAAAAAATATATATATATGTATATATATATTTTTAAAAAGCATTAGAGCTGTGTGTGTGAGCGAGAGGGGAGTGGGGAAGAGAGAGATTGCAGGTATGTTCTCACAATCTATATTGTGAGATTGAAAGTGTTTTTCACATTCTTTCCTAATATTTTTTTTCTGGAAATTTGAGGGACATAAAAAAGCTTCAAATATAAAAAGCTAATTATTTTTAAATTACAGGTACTTCCTACTCTGTGTAAACTACTTTTTCTATGGAGAGACTGTAGCTGATTATTTCGCTACATTTGTTCAAAGAGAAGAGCAACTTCAGTTCCTCATCCGCTACCATAGGTTTATATCATTTGCCCTCTATCTGGCAGGTAAGTTAAGGAAGATACTCTGTATCGATATGAAGCTAACAGACTTTACATGTTTATTTTTGTTTTTTAAATTCATAGAATCCTTTTTTGTTACATTGTTATCCAGCATTTTTTTTAATTGTCTCATGTAAAAAGCGATTCTTTTTTATTAGGGTCTTAAATAGAAATTATATCCCAGTGGTGGTTTTAAAAAGTACTTATTTAATAGTCACTCCATATATTTGAGGAATTTCTTTGCAAATAGTAGCAAAGAAACTTTTAAATATATGGATTGATATAACCAGGTATAACTTACAAAGAAACTTTCACACTTGTATGCTTTATTTGTTTCTTGGTAATAGAATTTTCATATAGACTTAATCAGGATATTTAGTCTTTCTGACATGATTCATTACATATGTATAAATACAATATATTTATTTATGTATAAATACAATATATTTATTTTTAGTATGCTGTGCCACATAAATAAAAAACATTTAGATTACAAATCTGATACTTAGGATAAAGTTAGGATTATAGATTTATTTTCCATAAATTTTTAAGAAATTGATTTAGATATGCACTTTTTAAAAGTCAGATTTACATCACTAAACAGGTGTCTAAAATATCACTTTCTCTAAAGCATCTATAATTACATTTCCGTTCTTTTACAACCTTTTGATTTTCTTGAGCTTAGTAACTGCGTCCCCTTCTTTTCTCCCACATTTGTAACGTTCTAGGTAGCAGTCCTTAATTTTTCCTTCAGGGCTGTCCCACATCTGTTGGTAGCTTCTTCAAATGTTCACACAGATCAGTAGCGTATCAGTTCTCTCTTTTCCTGGAGACCCTGTTCCAGAGACTTCTGTGGTGTTATGTTGGGCTGGCTGCTGGTCGGCCTACAGCGTACTCGCACGATTGGCCTCCTTATATCTTCTCCTCCATGCCCTCCGGTTTCTGGGTTTACACCCTCATTTTGTTGTAAGCATGGCCTTCGATAGTTTCCTATGAAATGTTCATAGACGGTAAATGTCTAAAAATATTTTTATTCACCTGGCCGGTGTGGCTCAATGGTTGAGCGCCAACCTATGAACCATGGTCACCATTTGATTCCTGGTCAGAGCACATGCCTAGATTGCAGGCTCCATCCCTGGCATGGGGCATGCGGGAGGCAGCTGATCAATGATTCTCGTCATTGATGTTTTTATCTCTCCCTTTCTCTTCCTTTCTGAAATCAATACAAATATGTATATTTATTCTGTTCGTACAGTTGACTGCTTTGGCCAAGGCTCCCACTTACCAGTAGTAGACTTTTTACATAATACTCTAGTTTAGAAGCCCAGGCCTCACTCTTGCCTCCCACTGAGCCTTTTCTGCTCACTTTTCTCTAGAAAATACTACCAGCTGCCCTGATTTCTTAGGTGTGCTGAAAGTGATCCGATCTCTTTTCTAGCTTCCAAAATTTTGCAGCCATTGCTCCTCCGTTCTCCTTTGACATTTCTTCAGTTCTCTTTGCTCTCTGGGTTTTAATTCCTTTATTGTATTTCTTGCTCTGTGGGTTTTGCCTAAACTTTATTTTAGTTAGGCTGCTGGGACAGAATAGAAACAAATGCATGTGGTCTACTTGCCATTTTAAGACAGAAATCCTAACTATATATATAATTGATTTTTATATGTATTTTATTGATTTTTTTACAGAGAGGGAGAGGGATAGAGAGTTAGAAACATCGATGAGAGAGAATCATCTATCAGCTGCCTCTTGCACACCCCCCACCAGGGATGTGCCCGCAACCAAGGTACATGCCCTTGACCGGAATCAAACCCGGGACCCTTCATTCCAAAGGCCGATGCTCTATCCACTGAGCCAAACCGGTTTCGGCTAGTTTTGTATTTTTATTTTGCCTTTCAAGAATGTACAGTTTTCTCTGACGGTTCCAGCGGCTGGCTGGGCATCAGTGGGCAGTTCTGACGGAGGACTCTCGCGGGTGGCCTCAGATGGAGGCAGTGCTAGGCTTAAGTCTGGAGTGGCTGGACGTCTGCGATGGCTCGCTCTCAGGGCCACAGGCTGCGCTGGCTGTTGACTTGAGCTCCTGCTTTTGGCCTGTCCCTGGGGAGTGGCTGTCTCCGAGCACCAGGGATGGGGTCTGAATAGGGAGTGAGTGCACCAAAAGCCAAGTGTCTCAAGAGTCCTTGATTAGGTGTGTTTTTAAACTGGTTTCCAGAAATGAAAGCATGGTGCCTGCCCACAGGAAACGTGTAGACTAAAATTCAGTGAAACCCGCCTCCTGCCTCGGAGCCTCTTTTACTGTCTCTAGGCACTCACAGCAGCGGTTGCGGACATTTTTTTGAGTGTTCATGCTTATATGTTTATATCTTCCATTCCCCCTCTTTTTTTCTTTTTCTTTTTTTAATACAAGCGAGAGCAGACTATTCTGTTCCTGCTTTTCCCCCACATGAAGTAGCTTATGGGTGGCTTCATGTTGGGACATCGGAACTGATCTCATGTGCGCCATACCTACAGCAGCATCTGTATTGATGTGCAGACAGCAGTGTCTGCTAGGCAGAACGTCAGGAAGCATGGTGACCGCCATTACCTCAGCTTACTTTCCCTTTGAGGTTCGCTCGCTCTTATACTTGAGGATAACTTCTCAGTTGAGTGGTAACAAAGATGTAATTTGTTTTCTTTATTGTTTCTTTTTCTATATTTTATACATGACAGTCTCCCAGCCAACCTCTATAGTGCTTGCTTGCTTCTTACACCGTTTTCCAGCTCAACTTTTATAAAATAAAACCAATATTCCTTCCTTTTGTCCTGACTGATTTCTGTCGGAGAAACAGTACAGTGTAAGCTCTTGGACTCACCGAAGCTCGTTGACAGTCAGTGTCATTCTTCCAGCAAACATTTGAGTGCTTTCTAGATACTCAGCCCTGTGGATGGAGCGGAGGAGACAGGGGAGTATGGCCGACTGTGTGCCTTCCAGGGTCTTAAAATGGGTGGGACATGGGTCCCCAAGTTTATTGCTGAAGCATGAACCAGGACCTCCAAGAGCAGACAGGCGGCAAGGAGGGCATACTAACATCTGTCCTGTCTCTGCTTTGCTGTTCCCCATTAGCCTCTCTCTGAACCAAGTCCAATCTGTGTTTGCCCCCTTAACCATGGACCAATGACATAAAACAGCATAGAAATGACATTCTTACTTGAGCCACAAAAGCGGTCTACCTGCTATAGAAGAAAAGCTTAAAAGCAGTCATTTTAAAGAGGTCTTTTTAAACTACTGATTACTTCAATGCCACGAATTCCATGTTTTAATCCCTCCCCACCTGCTTGCTTGCTTGCTTGCTTTCAAGAAAAGGATGTCATGGCTTTCAATTGTGTCTCTACACAGAAAATGTTTCTGTATTTCTTTTGCAGTTCAGCCAGTCAGATTACTCTGTAGGTGTCTAGTAGGAGGTTAGGCAGGATCTGGGAGCCCATATTCATTCTCTTCCTTTGTCACCATTCCACTGACATTTCAAATCACTCATCAGAGTATAGCTGAAGGCAGCTGCTGTTTGGTTCAAGGCTCTGATCAGAATAGTATCAAGCTTGCTTACCAGTGTGTAGAATTGCCTTGATAAATATGACTTAGATGTACTAAGTCTAGTATTTATTTCACATAAGATAGATTAGTTGATAATTTATTTTCTGTCTCAGATTTCACTCTCTAAAGACTAGAATGCATGAATGGCTATTTATCTAAAATTGAATTTGGTGTATGGATTTCCAATACCTACCTCTGTTAAAAAAAACAAAAAACCAACCTTATATTTTAGAAGTTTACTGATATATTGGGCAAAAAGTGTGTATATTTGTTTCCCATTATTTTGGTATATGTTAGATTTCAGTTATTTAGGTAGAATTTTTATTTAGTAAAACTTCATTGTAATATATTTGTAGGCTATTAACATAAACAATAGTGCTGTTTGTAAATCTTATTTGAGAATATATTATTTTAGTATGGTATCTAATAAAAGAGTAATATGCAAATTGGCCATACCTCTGCTACACCCACAAGCCATGCCCTCCAACCAATCAGGAGCACATATGCAAATTAACCCAACCAAGATGGCTGCGACCTTGGAGAGAGCAGAAGACTTGAGTTGCCCCTGGCGATGGCAGAAGCCAAGCTTTCCACCTGCCCTGGCCTGCCTGGGCCTCTGCTTAAGGCTATAAAGTTTCAATTATAGAAGATAAATAAATCCCAACAAAAAACGGCTATGGCCACGGATTGAGCAGGAGGCTTGGCTCCACTCAAGGCTACAAAGTTTCAATTATAGAGCATAAATAAATCCCACATCCCAAGGCCTCCCCTTAGGTCTCCAGGGTGTGTGGCCAGCCTGCAAACCACCACAGGCCCCTCGTCCAGGCCGCCCCATGCCCCAAGGGAATCCCCATCTTGATCCTGGACACCCTTCAGGGCAAACCAGCTGGCCCCCACTCATGCACCAGGTGTCTATCCTATCTAATAAAAGAACAATATGCAAATTGTCTCTCCAGCACACAAGATGGCTGCTCCCATGTGGTTAAAGATGACTGTTCCCATGTGGACACAAGATGGCCGCCACATGATGGACAGCAGGGGAAGGCAGTTGAGAGGGACTAGGTCTGTAAGGAAGGGCAGTTGGGGTGATCAAGCCTGCAGGGGAAGGCAGTTAGGGGTGACTAGGCCAGCAGAGGAGGGAAGTTGAGGGTGACCAGGCCTGCAGGAAAGGGCAGTTTCAGGGGGCCCAAGCCTACAGGGGAGAGCAGTTGATGGGGGGACCAGGCCTACAGAGGAGGGCAGTTAAGGATGATCAGGCCTGCAGGGGAGGGCTGTTAGGGGTGACCAGGCCTGCAGGGGAGAGCAGTAAGGGGCAAACACAGTGGCAGGGGAGCAGTTAGGCATTAATTAGGCTGGCAGAGGAGTGGTTAGGGGGTGATCAGGCTGGCAGGCAGAAGTGGTTAGGGACAACCAGGAAGGAAGTCAGGCGAGCAGTTGGGAGCCAGCAGTTGTAGATTGTGAGAGGGATGTAGGACATCCCTCAAGGAGTCTCAGATTGGAAAGGGTGCAGGCTGGGCTGAGGAACACCCCCCCCCCCCAGGATGAATTTTGTGCACCAGGCCTCTAGTAATTATTGTAGTATGATTCTGAGAAATTTCAAGTCACTCTTAACCTGAGTCTTACTAATGGTTTGTGGAACCACAGATTCTTGAGGATCATTAGATCTGAGTGTTTAATGCATTTTAGCCCAGCGGTGCTTAGTAAATTAATGAAGTCCTTTGAATATTTTCCTTCATCTATAAAACTGACACAAATAAAAGGTACTTATGTCATAGAGATTTGGGGGAATTAAATGAGTTAATACTTGTAAAATACTTAGACAGTAGTCTGGAACATAAGTATTCAACAGCTGTTAGCCACCATAGTGGTTATTTTTAACTTTTATATTGTGCAGAGATTGAAACATTCTATACATACACTTGGTAGACTGATATGGCAAATTAATTTTTATTCAACTGGAATTTAAGGTCTGGTTTTCCATGTTCACCTATTAGCAAGCGATGAATTCACTTATCTAACTTAGGGGATATTTGTTGAATTTATGCATTGGAATATATTGGGCGTTTTGGAGACTACAAGATCATTTCCAGCAGGAAACGTTTACTTAAAATACTTAACAGAAGAGTAGGCGCCATGCCAAATGAGTAAGTGGCTAGAGTATATAGGTGTGGTGTAGAAGGTTGGCTTGTTTGAACTCAGAATCTTACACTTTGTAACCAATTGCACAACAAGCACGTGGTCTTTGTTCTTGAGCAGGTTTCTGCATGTTTGTGCTGAGCTTGGTGAAGAAACATTACCGACTGCAGTTCTACATGGTACGTACTAATCATTGTTCTCCAGTCACTGCATCATATAAACCCTTACCTTTAATTATTTTTTTCAGTAGTGAGAAGATAAAATGTAATCTGCTACTTGAGGCCTAGGTGTGAGGGATATTTCCATGTTGGGATGACTATTAAATACAAAAGGTTGAAGTTGAAACATTTTTGAGGATTTAAAAATTTTAAACCATTTTTAAATTTTCTAAACACTTTTTTCTTTGAATATTCTCAAAGGCTATAAAATTAAAACCAAGTATTTGGATTCCCTAAACTGGTAGAAATTGGAAACGTTTCCATAGATTTCTGAATAGTTAGTCTGAGAAGCTGACTATATTTACCCTATTTCTCTATGGAAACTTGCTCTTCGTTGAGAACAAAGCATATATTTTCTTGGTAGCTATGGTTAGTCATAAAATTTTATAATTATTTTCAGCCTAAGGTATTTTATTCAGTTTATCGTTGAACAGTGTTCAGTGTTTTTGAAATTTATCACTGTGTATGATGAACTTTTCGTATTTCCTTAAAAGGTAGCTAGTTATAAAACTTAAAGTGAAAAACATAGTATTTAAATCTGTGAAATCATGTATTAGGCTTGTTTTGGATTTGGGATAAATTTTATATTCTTTATGCTTTGCTTTTTCTCCATTAAGATCTCCTGCTGAGCATTAGTGCTGAGAAATTGTAATATTTCTTATATTTCTAATTTCTGGAGACCTTGAGAGGAAAATTCTCAGTGAAAAATCTAGAAACCACCAAGACAAATTAGAAATAATAGGATCTCCTATGAAAATACAAATGGTGCCTATTGGAAAAAAATCATGTATGCATTTTTAAGCAATCAGGGTCAAAAATAATTGGATCCTTTAAGCAGATAAAAATAAAACAAAACAAATTAATATTTGCTGAAATAGAAAATGGGTTTATTATGAATAAATCAAACTCTTAAGAATTTTGAAGGGTAATAAATTCCGATCAAAATTATGACACTAGAAACATGAGCTTTTTTTCATTCACGTTCGACTCATACTGATGATGCTAAAAGTCCCTAACGGCCACCTCTCAGGCTGCATGGGACTGAAACAGAGGCTTTGGAAATTTGACATGCACTCCTGCCACTGAACAGAGAGAGCTGTGACGGTCAACTTTCAAGTATGGAAAGGTGGAGTTCAAGGGCAGTTGACCTCTCCTGGTTTGAGTCATTTGAATTTAGAAATAATTTTTTATGGGAAAAAGTTACCATAGTGAACTCTGAAAAAAAAATATAGCAGGTTTAATAACTGCAGAGCACAGCCAGAGTAAAATGTTCCTCTTTGAATGTCATAACACCATACATTTCTCATTGTAAACCGATGGTTCGAGACTATGGTTTATTTATTTATTTAATATATCTTATTGTTTTTTTTACAGAGGTACATGCCCTTGACTGGAATTGAACCTGGGACCTTTCAGTCCACAGGCCGTGCTCTATCCACTAAGCCAATTCAGTTAGGGCTTTTTAAAAAAATATATATTTTATTGATTTTTTTACAGAGAGGAAGAGAGAGGGATAGAGAGTTAGAAACATCAATCAGCTGCCTCCTGCACACCCCCTAACTGGGGATGTGCCCACAATCAAGGTACATGCCGTTGACGGGAATTGAAACATTTTCAACCTTTCAGTCTGCAGGCCGATGCTCTATCCACTGAGCCAAACTGGTTTTGGCCCCTGACACTATGGTTTATTTTTTATATGGTTGTAAATTTAGCTCAGTATGATAAGCAACCCATTTGTATATAAATTGAGATTACTTTTAAAAAATGTGTTCATGGTTTTAAGGTTCCAGTAGGCACCAAAATGAATGTAATTCGCTAACAACATTTATTTTGTATAACCTTATCTTACAAACTTTAACCAAAAACCATGCTAGGAATGTGTGTTTCAGAGTGACTCCTGCTTCCTGGCTGCACTGATCAGTTGTGTTCACTAACTTTTGTGTTGTTGGGCTATTAACAGTTCGCATGGACTCATGTCACTTTACTGATAACAGTTACTCAGTCACATCTTGTCATCCAAAATCTGTTTGAAGGCATGATATGGTAAGGGCTTAGAATTATGCTGCTTTATACTTATGTCATAGCATTTTTTAAAGCATTTTCACATTGAACAGTGTCTCACAAACTTCTACTAAAATGTACTATTTGTTGTTGCTCTGCTCATTAAAATACCTTACTGAGTTCTGTTGGTTTACCATTTGACATCTGAAGATGGACATGCTAGCTGGGCATATGCCTTTTTCAGGTTCCAAATAAAATAAAGTCCCTATGAAAGTTTCAAACAGTTCATTACACTTTCCGGCTTCACTACATATGGATGTGACTTTTTACAAAGCATCACTTTTTTTTTTAATGTATTTTATTGAGTTTTTACAGAGAGGAAAAGAGAGGGATAGAGAGTTAGAATCATCGATCAGCTGCCTCCTGCACACCCCCTACTGGGGATGTGCCCGTAAACAAGGTACATGCCCCTGACTGGAACCCTTCAGTCCGCAGGGTGGACTATCCCTGAGGCAAACTGGTCAGGACCAAAGCATCACTCTTAAAAAGAGCATATTACCGTATGTACATGGGATGCGATGCAGAAAGAACATGAAAGTTTGCTTGCCAGCATTGTGCTGGCAAAGCGTTTTCTCTAGTGAAAGAGGCATGTTCTACCCTGCCTGTGTATGGGAGCAGGGGTTCGGATTTCAGATGTATGAAATTACTCGCTATGTAGCAGTGGCTTGCCCATTCAGAAAGCATTTTTGTAAGTTAAAAATTAGTTTCAATGGGGGGGGGGGGCATATGTAATACTTTCAACAAATATTTTTCAAAAATAAATTAATGAAAATAAAATTGTATTAGCTTAAAATTATAAAAATTAGAGTGGAGAATAAAGATTTTAAGAAATCTGATCATAATTTCCCCACATTTCAAAAAGCACTAATTAATTTAAATCCTTTTTAGGTGGTTTTGTGAACATAAATTGTTCCCAATGACAGATTTGTGATTTTTAGCCAATGGGCTGGTGTTATGTGTATACAATTAAAATCATTTTAAGATTGTCTTCCATATACAAACTTTTAATTGCTGGAGTAGGTTATGAAATTAATAGGTTCAATATAATTAGTAGGGTTTAATGCAATTTTAGGCTAAGATGGAATTAAACTTGATTATTTTTCCTGAAAGATAATTTTTATTAAGAGCTTGGTATAAATTTATCAGATTATGCTCTATCTAAACCAAATGACTCCTTTCCATTTTGAAAGGCTGCTTTTTTAAAACTGCTTCTCATTGCTATTTCTTTCTCCTCTCCCTTCCTCTCTGAAAATATTTTTAAAAATTCTTTATACTGCTATAATTTGTTCATCATAAAAATGAAATTTGCAAGTCCACAGCTGTAGAAATTCATTATTTAATATTAAAATTAAATTATTTAGTATATTCCTTAGCAATGTTTTCCCACTATGCTAATTTACGTATAGATTTTGCTCTGCTTAATTGCTAAGCAGGCAAATGTGGTTTGATATTTAATGTTTCTAATAATGTTTTGGCAAGTGTTATGTTCTAGTCTAGTCTGAAGTGTAACTCAAAGAGTTATTATATTGATTCATGATGAGTCATAAGCTGTATAAAATACTTGTCACTTAATCACGCGAACTTGTTTTTGCTGACTTTTTTTCTTTTTCTTTAAAGGTTCCTTGTTCCAATATCAAGTGTTATCTGCAATGACATAACCGCTTACCTTTTTGGATTTTTTTTTGGGAGAACTCCATTAATTAAGGTAATTATAAAATATCACAAGCCACTACCCTAACCTTAAAGATTCGCCACTGGAGACTTAGTGCTGTTGCCCATTTTTTGTTTCTTTTGTTTGTTTCTTTTTTTATTTCCAAGGGGCTTCGATCCTCCTCAGCTGCCCTCAGGGCAGTGAGCATGCTTTCCGAGGGTGCTGTCTGGCTCTTTAACTGTCCCGTCAGCTATCCTTCCTCCCAGAAAGGCTCACTTCCCCTTCCTGCTGGCTTCTTCCCTCAGGGTGGGGGTCTCCTCGCCTCTGCGGGGCCTCCCCTGTCTGACCTGCCCCCCCCCACTTCACCAAACTCTGAAAGTGTTCATGACACCATCTTCACATACTCATGTCCATTGGAAGACTTCTACACACAAACTAAAAAAATAAATAAATAAAAATAAAAAATTGAGGCCCTACAATAAAGTACTGATAATGTAAGTAATGAGGAAAGGTTAAAGTAAGGGAAGGAAGGACACGTGAGCAGACCATGTTGTTTGGCCTTGAAGCTGCTGCTTTTTACAGTCAGTGGAGGCAGAGGAGGAAATGCATTAAGTTATAAGTCCCCATTTTGAGGAAGGAAGAAGCAAACCAGTTCTTTATGGAAGAGCAGACCCTGGCCTGTAAGACCCTTCCATAAGTTCTCTCCGGCAGAGCAGCAGCCCGGCCCCGGGCGTCAGGCTGAGCCGAAGGGATACAGCCGGCCGTGCGCTTTCCTCTAAGCCGTTCAGTACCCGGGCACACGATGACGTGTTCCAGGCCCGGGGCCAGCTGGCCGTGTTGGGCTGAGGCAGCTTCAGAGGGGCTGCTCGGCGGCAGAAGACTCACTGTCTGGCTTAGAACAGCGTTCTAGTGAGCGTCCTGGGCTGGATTAGTTGCATAATATATGCAGATGTAATTAAGTAGGCTTACCCCCGAATCAGTGTGCAGTGGAACAATTCAGTTGTTCTTTGAACTAATCAGCAGGCACTTTTGAATTGGAGCCAACTCCCACTTCATGGTGATGATACTGAATTATCCTCCGAAAAGGTGTACATCTGTCGCTTCGCTGTGGCAGAATTGTCAGACGCGTCAAGAAACCGGCTCTTTCTGCCAACGCTCTTGGCTCTGAGCCTTATGCACATCACCACACGGGTCCCGTAGACGGCGCGTGCGGCTTAGTGTCTCCCGTTTCCATCTGCAGAAGCTTCCCTGGGATATTCACTGTCTCCTGCCCCTGTTGTCCCGCCGAAAGGGTCATCACAGAAGCCTTCAGTGGCCTGATGACAGCTCCCCAGACATCAGCCCTGCCTTTGTAGAGCAGCTCAGGCCGTCAGTGCTGTCCCCCCCACCCCTCAACCTCCCCCCCTGCACCGCCCACTTCAGACCGACCCCCACCTTCCTCTCCCCGAGCGCTCCGTGGACTGGGAAGCAGCAGCTCTAGTCTGAAACAAACGGTGTCTGTTCTCAGAAGCACAGCGCCGTCCTTTCCTCGTGGAGACACACAGGTTGTGACCAGAGAGAGAGGATATGCGAATTCTTGGGGAGCAAATACCGTTATCCGGGGCTGTGGACTGTTTTGCCATTTTTGCATGGCCCTTTGGGAACATGTGGGAATGTGGTATGCTGCCATGTCCATGTTTAGTTACACTCACCTGTTTCTGGTGTGTGTCCAGTGTTTGAGGGCCCAATATGTGTTATATACTATGAGAGAAATTCGCACAAGTAAACTGGGATCGTGGAATGCGTGGGAAAGGGTGGCAAAAGCCATTCCAAGGAGAGATGTACGGGAGTTCGTCGAACAGAGCTTGCATGTGTATTGTGTGTTTTGGGAGTGCAGTAACTCTTATTTTATTCTATTTGGCCTTTTCTAGCTTTCTCCTAAAAAGACCTGGGAAGGATTTATTGGCGGTTTCTTCTCCACAGTCGTGTTTGGATTCATTGTGAGTTTTACCAAGATTTTCGTTTTACTTCTCTTTTGAAAAATGGCAGCAAGTGTATCAGTCTATCCTAAACCTAAAATAATTAAACGATAAAATGCTAACACTGTAGTTATTGAAACCCACTAAGCGGAATCTATTCTGTGCCTCAGTAGCTCTCATCCTGGCTTCATATCGGAGTCACCTGGGGAGCTCACTCAACATCTAGGTCCCGGCCCCACCCCAGCCAGCTCCCCCTTACAGTGCTGTGATCACGGGAAGGATAGTTAAGTTTTCTGGGTTTTTAACAATGGTGTTTTTCATCTATTTTTTTTTTGGTAATTTTAAATCACTGGTTATTTATTAATTGATGAAATTTATATAACATTTATGCAGAGAGCTCAGTCCTGTTCTCTCAGTCCATGCCTTAATTACTAGCTTCTGCTAACATTGATTATGTGTACTTCAGAAAAGTAAAACCTTGTTGAAATGCTTATTTGAATGTTTAAATCAGCTTCTTTTTCTCTTTCCCCTTTCTTGTTTTTATTGTCGTCACATAGATATAGTCAGATTTCCAAAAGGCCTTTGGTTTTCCAATGGCTTTTCGAAGTCTTTTATTGGGTCAGTTTTGACCATCGAGCTTTGAGAATACATAGCAGAATGTGAATACAAAGAAATTTAGGCGTTCTCCTCTGGCTGTTCTGCTGACACACCACACACACACACACACACACACACACACACACACACACACAGTGTTTCATCCAGTGTCTCATGGACTCCTGCTTCCTTATTCAGGCTGCCTATGTGTTATCCAAGTACCAGTACTTTGTCTGTCCAGTGGAATACCGAAGCGATGTAAACTCCTTCGTTACAGAATGTGAGCCCTCAGAACTTTTCCAGCTTCAGAGTTATTCACTCCCTCCCTTCCTAAAGGCTGTGCTGAGACGGGTAAGATAAATGTGGGTAAGGTCCTCTATCCCAAAGAGTAAGACTTTTATAAGACATTGATTTCTATAGAGGTTGATTTCTGTGATACAGCAGTGGTTTCCCTGTCTGCTTAGCACCAAGAATGTATTCTAGCCCTTTGTAATTTCCCTTGTATTTGTTTTGAAACATTTAAAAATATCCCATAGATTTCTGAAAATTGGATGAGTCACAATAAGTTGCAACATGTAATTGGCAATGAATTGGCTACATTTTGTAAAAATATATTTTTATTGATTTCAGAGAGGATGGGAGAGGGAGATAGAAACATCAATGATGAGCCGAAACCGGTTTGGCTCAGTGGTAGAGCATCGGTCTGCGGACTGAAAGGTCCCGGGTTCGATTCCGGTCAAGGGCATGTACATTGGTTGCGGGCACATCCCCGGAAAGGGGGTGTGCAAGAGGCAGCTGGTCGATGTTTCTCTCTCATTGACATTTCTAGCTCTCTATCTCTCTCCCTTCCTCTCTGTAAAATATCAATAAAATATTTTAAAAAAAGAAAAAAGAAAAAGAAACATCAATGATGAGAGAGAATCGTTGATCAGCTGCCTCTGGCATGCCCCCTACTGAGGATTGAGCCCACAACCTGGGCATGTGCCATTGCCCGGACCTTTCAGTCTACAGGTTGATGCTCCATCCACTGAGCCAAACCAGCCAGGGCATGAATTGCCTACATTTAAAAATTAATTAATATTTACCAGCTCGGAGTTTCCTTGATTTTTCAGGGGAGCTTTACTAGAGAGAAAACTGCTGCTTCTAGAAACTAGTTTCCCTTCCAGAAGCGCACTCCTGCCATTTAAAGGCAACCCGGGATCTTACACCGCAGGCTGTGCCATGCTGTCCAGCAGAACCTGCTGATGTGTGCCATCGAGACTGGGGGCGCTTACTTAAACTGAGGATTCAAATAATTGTGTGTTTACACATGTGTACATACGTGTATCTGAACCATTTTATTTTTAACTGAAGTCCATAACTTTAGAGAATAATTTATTTCTCTCCTGAGTGCTCAATACAAGAATTTTTCCAATGTCCAAGCCATCTGTTATCTGCAAAGATTTGATACCACCATTCTTTGATTAAGATTGGTGCTCTCGCCGAAACCGGTTTGGCTCAGTGAATAGAGCTTCGGCCTGCGGACTGAAAGGTCCCAGGTTCCATTCCGGTCAAGGGCATGTACCTTGGTTGCGGGCACATCCCCAGTGGGGTGCATGCAGGAGGCAGCTGATCTGTGTTTCTCTCATCATCGGTGTTTCTAACTCTCTATCCCTCTCTCTCTCTGTGAAAACTCAATAAAATACATTTAAAAAAAAACAAGATTGGTGCTCTCAATGATAGTTGTTAAGCCACACCAGCTTTGCACTGTCCGTAGCCTGTAGTTTTAGTTTATTTAAAGCAGAGAAAGGAAAAAAAATGTTGAGCACGAACTTAGAGTTTATGAAACAATTTGCAGATTTCTCAATTTTATGATCTCCGTAGATCTTTTATATACGTCTTGCTGATGCACATTTTGGTTTGTTTTTATAAAGCAACTTATTTTTATGTGTTTCCTCCTCATTTAGTTTACTATTAATAGACCAGCTCTACCCTCACTCTGTCATATAAAGTGAAAATGAAATAAAATTCAAAATTTAAAATACATTATATAATTACAAAAACAAAGTACTACAGGTAAAAAACAAATTCCGAAATTAACTCAGCTGATTCTTGCTGAGTTAATTTCTACACTGCTCAAGTGTAGAAATTTCTAGATGAACTAGAAAGTAGCCTGCTGGCTGCAAGGTTTTGGTGTGCCCGGCACTGTCGGTGAGCACGCAGAGGGCACGAGAGTGCGGCTAGGCTAGGAGGAGGCGGATAAGGAGAGCTTGCAATGTATTTTTCTCCCATGGGCCTGAAATTAACAAAAATGTGGCATATGTTTTGAGTTATTATAAGGTCATGTTCTTAGGTTAGGCGGCGTGCTCAAATCCAGCTTTAATGCAGTTAGCCCACCCCTGCCTCTCGTTTTCCTCCGCAGGACAGAGTGAGCTTGTACCCTTTCCAGATCCACAGCATTGCTCTGTCAACGTTTGCATCTCTGATTGGCCCCTTTGGAGGCTTCTTTGCCAGCGGATTCAAAAGAGCTTTCAAAATCAAGGTGTGTGTTTAGGTTCTTCTTTACAATATTGGAAAATGTAACAGAGTTGAAATTCAGTTCTATAAAGGTCTCATACGTTAAGCCTTGGAGCAAAAACTACTGGTTTCAGGCCTCACAGGAATTCTTCCTAGTTGGTTTGAGCGTATTCTTCCTTGTCAGGTTTTGGTGGAGCCATGCCATGTCAGCCTCTCTTGTAGAAACGGCATGTGTTACTTAATTGGGGACAACACAGAACCTTGGTCCTTCAGGCGCTCGGCCAAGAATCCGGCACGAATCGTCTAAAGATGAGTGTCCTGCTACAGTCTCACCTCAAGGACAGACAGGGCAGCCTCGGAATATGTAACTGTCCATTCTGCTCCATCGGGGGTCAGCTAACTTCCGTAAAATCCGTGGTTATTAACCACCCCCTAGCCACGCCCCTCTCACCTCAGCCATCGCTGTGGGAAAGCCTGGCGGACAATGTGTCCACGAGAGGGCGTGTTATTTCTTTTGTAAATCAAGTTAATAAAGTTACAAAAACAACGGCTGGATTTGGTCTGTGGGACATAGTTTGCTGACCCCTGTCCCAGATACGTAACGTCACCCCTAGGTTTTGTGTTAGAGTCTCAGAGAGTGACACATAGGTGTCCCCCAAAAACGTACCCACTGTTAACAGCTGATAGCTCAGTTGATGCTGCTGCTGCTTTTCAATTTAGCCCATTGGAATTAATAATCATTCCAGGTGTGCACACATTTTGGGGGACACCCTGCACACTTGCCCTCTCCTCTCAGCTCTCCCCTCATGGCTTCACCATGCTCAGACGGAACATTGTGCCATTAGAAGTGAGAGAGGGCAGGCCTCCCTGAGGGGGTGGCATTTGAGCAGGAATCTGAGAAGAGGAGGAGGAGGCCTGCAGAGACCACTGAGGAAGAGAGCTGAGCCAGTGCACAGGAGGGAGGAGCTTAGCCTGTTTGAATGGGGGGTGTGGCCAATCAAGCGGCAGAGGCTGGTGGAGTCAGACCAGGGAGGGCCCCAAGAGCCAGGGAAGAGAAGGAACTCGGTGAGGGTCTGCAATGGGGCAGACAGTATGTTAAGTGGGACGCAATATACAGAAGTGTGTGAGGTGTTGTCCCTGCTCCCAAGATGCTCAGCACCCACCATGGGAGACAGAACAGGTCCACAAAGAACCTGCAGCAGCCTGCATGGCCAGGGTCCTGTGACGGCCGCACACAGCAGAGCGGGACTGAGTTAACCATGGCCATCTTGAGCTGCCGTTAGTAGGGAAGAGATGGAAGGAAATGTGTTGGCAAAAATTAACCAAGGATTTGTTTTACGTGTTATATTTGGAATGGCATTTTCTTTAATAGTCTCCAACCCAGGGTTTCCTGTTGACTGCTGAGAATGCTCTGCCTGTCCAAAATGCTGTAATTGCTGTTGCATTTTAGATGCTTATAGGTTGCCCGAGTAAATGAGAAGAGGAATTAGTCGTTGCCATTTCCCAGGCCCTGAGAGGTGTGGATGTATCTGTCCAGTTGATTTGCAGAGGCTTACTAACCAAACCCTCAATTCAATTGACTAGTGTGCCCCAAATGAACTATCTACTTTTATGTTCTTTTTACCCCAACACTTAGAAGAAATATTTATTCTAGTAGTAAAATGTTTATTTCAGAGTAAGAACTATTAGGATAAATATGAGTTAAAATCAGATGTACATCTGTCAACAATACTAAAATAGCTCCCAAAATAGTTTTGCTTAATCAGAAAAATGTAGTCTGTAAAAATATTAGACTAGTAATAGCTGATAGCTCTTTAGATTTGGAAAAAAGTTTTTTTTAACTAAAAAAAAAGTTAGTGCTAGTATGAATTAATATTTAATGAGCATTATTTTAATATTGCTGGTCAGTTCAGTAATGTTCTAACATGGGTACAGATGCAAAAGATGTGGTTTTGATCTGTTGCACATGTTCTAAGTTTGTATTTGGTGTGACAATCTAATAATATTTTCCCTAGTGTCCATGATTCCAGAAACATCTTTAGATAGGAATTTTATAACAAATTTTTTTTGAAAAGTGGCTAATCTGTTGGTTTGTTTTGGAAGGATTTTGCAAACACCATTCCTGGACATGGCGGGATAATGGACAGATTTGATTGTCAGTACTTGATGGCAACGTTCGTGCATGTCTACATCACAAGTTTTATAAGGTACTTTTAGATTTAAAAAAAATATTTTCACACTTGGTTTCTTGAAGTTCTCGTTTCCACAGGCATTGGTTTGAACGAGTTGCTTTTCTGTCGGTGGTAACCTATACTATGAGAGGCACGGCGACCCCTGGAGCTGTGTCACACTGTACCCCGGGACCATGTGCTTACATTTTTATCATTTTACGTAGATTTGAACTGAGATAAACAACGGTGCATGTTGTGGTCTTTAAAGGGCCAAGTTAAAATCCACTCTGTATGGATGGTACTAGATTGGAACATCAGAGATTTAATTTCTTGGTTGTGGGTAAGGCAATGATAGTGAGTACAAAGAACTAAAAAGGAGGACATAATAGTACATCCAGTTCACCAGTTATTGCCTGAGGGCCTGTTACTATTGGGAAATGTTCTTGGTATGAATACAGCCAAGAAGAAAACAAACCACGCCCCTGCCTCAGAGCTCGCACTCTCACTGGGGAGTTGGAGGGAGAAGGGGAGAGGCAGACAGTAAACAAGTAAATATAGCTTGTTTAGGTGGTTATAAGTTCCACAGAGAAAAATAAAACATGCCAGGAGATCGGGTTGTGTGGGGTGGGTGAGTGTGGAGGGTGGTGGTACTTTATTTAGGGTGGCTTATTCTTGTTTTTAAACCTTAATGTTTTGGATCTACCCCAAAAGGCCCATTTGGGGGAATGAAAGCAGAAAACATGTGTTCCCTTCATAAAGTTATTTGAAGTTGAAACTCCTATTTATAGGTCCCTAAATACATACCCATTTTAAATACATACTCATAGCAGCCTGAGAATTCTTGTATGAACACTTATTTTTCTTGTGTTATCTTATTAGGAGTTTATATTTTTCTTCAGTAGTCTTGTTAGTTTATCTACCTCATTCATCTTCTCAGAGAATCAAATTCTGGCATTGTTAACTTTATAGTGTATTTCATTGCTGTCCATTCTCATCCTTCATCTTTCTTTAGGTTCAGTTTGCTATTCTTAAGCTCTTGAGATAAAGCTTACATTATTGATTTTCAGCCTTCTAGTCTGAATATATTCACCTAAGATTACAAATCTCCTTTTAAGTACTGCTTAAATTCTCATCCTACATGTTATATTTTTATTTTCATTACTCTAGTATTATATCGTCTTTGACTAGTGGATTATTTATAAGTGTACTGATTCGTTTCCAAACAAATGGAGATTTTCCCATTGTCCTTTCTTTATTGATTTTGTTTTAATTCCGCTATGGTCAGAAAACATACTGTTTATTATCTCAGTATTTAATAATTGTTGAGACTTGCTTTATGCCTCAGTGTATTGTCTACTCAGGGACACGTCTCGTGTGCACACAAAGTGAATGCACCTTCTGCAGTTTCTGGTGGGCTGCTATATATGGCATTTGGGTGAAGTTTAGATAAATCTTCTGCACTGATTTTTTTTTCCTGTCCACTTATTCTATCAGTTACAAAGAGAGCTTTGTCAAAATCTCCCGCTATGATTGTAAATTTACCTAATGCTATTTTTAATTCGGTCATTTGTTGCTTTATATATTTTGAGGTTGTATTAAGTATATACACATTTAGGGCTATCGTATATCCCTGTTGAATCACTCCTAATGTCATTATATACTGTTATATAATGCCCATCTTTATGTACAACTTGCTTAAAGCCTGTTTTGTTGGATATTAGAATAGCTACATCAGCCTTATTTTGGTTAGTATTTGCACAGAATTCTTTGTCCCTCCTTTTACTTTTAGCATTCCTCTATCCTTTTAGCAAAAGTGTGTTTTTATTTTCTCTCTCTTTTTTTAAGAGAGAGTGAAAGGGAGGGAAGGAGGGGGGGGGAGACACACATCAGTTGGCTTCCTCCCATACGTGCCCTGACCGGGGCCAGAGATGGAACCTGCAGCCCAGGTCCGTGCCCTTGACTGGGAATCAAACCTGAGACCCTCGGTAAGCAGGCAGACACTCTAACCACTGACCCACGCAAGTCAGGGCACCTTTTCTCTCCCAACAAGTATGTAGCTGGATTTTGTTTTTGTTTTTTATAATCCTTTGTATAAAGATTGTAGACAACCTTTGTGTTTTTATTTGGAATATTCAATCTCTTTGTGTAATTTATTTACTGATAGAGCTGAGAATTAGTAATTAGTGGTTAAGCCCTCAGAACTCTTTCTTTGCAGCATTTTGGGTGTTAACTCATACCTCAGATTTTTTCCTAACGTGCCTTCCTCCCAGGAGAGGAGTCGTGCTGAGTACGTTGCCGTTGCCGGCCGCCTGAAATATTTACTGCGGGAGCCCCATGCCGGTGCCGGTGCACAGGCCGAGCACCTGCTGGCAGCTTTGCATTTAGCTGAGCTTGCTGGAAGAGCCTTCCTTTTCTCTGCGGGCCCGCCCTCCTCTGGGTTTCTGTTATCCAGTTGCTGAGCCTTTTGAAGAAATCCAAGACAGGCTGTGCCCTGACGTGGGGAGACTGTGGCTGTGAGACTTATGGCTGCAGCTTCTGGCATGTGCACGAAGGGGACCCATAGGATGGCTGAATCTGGGTGTTTCTACTTCCTACAGTTCTGTTTGAACTGAGCAGTCCTCATTGTAACTCCTAAACTTAATTACGTGTGTAAATGTCTCTCTGGTTACCGTTCTCCTTATGTTACGTCTTTTCCCCGTTGCATTTTACTCACTGCTCTTCACAAAAAGCAAACCACGCTCTGCCATTCAAGCGGGCTGCGGAAATGACAAAGAGCGAGCAGCACATACGCACTGACATCTGAGTGAGGGTCCCTCGGAAGCTGACAGAGTGGCACTTAGATCCCCCGGTGGTCTCCGGGGCAGAAGGGGGTGAGTTCTAGAGCCCAGGAGGGGGGCTGCCGTCCCCTGACTGAGACACGGCAGCACAGTGTGAGGGCGGCAGTCCCGGTCTGAAGCTTTCCCAACAGCCATGGTGAAAGGGTGGTGAGGAGGGCTGCAGCGGGGGTGCTGGTGAAGCTCCCCGAAAGGGCGGTGCCAAGAGGCCCCTGTGCGGGCGGTGGGGAGAGCGGAGAGCGGTGTCACTGGCCCTCGCTGCCTCAGTTCACCTGGGCGCACCCCCTCCCCCGGGACTGCCAGGCAGTGGGCGAGGAGGCAGGGCTGCCCTCCCGTCAGCTGGAGCAGACCCTTCCTCTGCTCCTCAGCCCGGGACCTAAGACCATCCTCGGACAAAGGCAGAGGCCGGGTGGGAGTTCCGTGCTGGGCTCGGACCCTTTGATCCCGGCCTCCTGAGCATTCACGGTGCCCCGGGGAAGTTCTCCCACAAAATGCCTTTCGTTGTCTGACATTCCTTTGACACTAACAAGCGAAACTCTGTTTTCTTGTCCTTTCCCACCAGAAGGTTAGCTCCTTTCCTTCCAGGATCGGTGTTTTTTTGTGTGTGTCTTGTCCAATCTCAGGATTTGTCTCCTGTCCCCACCTTTCACTCAGGTTGCCCTTCTGAGAAGGTTGTGGAGTTCCCAGCCGTACCCCGTGTCCTGCCAGGACCGCGGCGGGGCTTGGTGTCGGTGCATTCTTGCCGTGTGGAGACTGCACGCCTCTCAGCAGAAAATCGTTTGAGTTTTTGTTTGCTTTTGTTTTTGTTGTTGCTTTGTTTTTACTGTTTGCACTAACGCCGGACATTAGAGTGTGCTCTGGTCAGGAGCTGCTTAGTTCTGTACAGATTGCTGCTCTGCATGGAAAGGCAGCATTTAAACGGGGGCATATGCTTCCTTCAGCTCTCTTACAACAGCCAGAACTCTCCTTTCTGCTTTGTTACCAGGGGCCCGAATCCCAGCAAAGTGCTGCAGCAGCTGTTGGTGCTGCAGCCAGAGCAGCAGTTAAATATATACAAAACCCTGAAGATGCACCTCATTGAGAAAGGGATCCTGCAGCCCACCTTGAAGGTATAACCAGGCCCGGAGAGGGAAAGACTTGAGTCGACAATAAGGAATTCTACAGAAAAGCACTGACGAAATTTTGTAAATGTACAGAAAAACACGGTTGAAAATGCACTAGAGTGAAGATTTACAGGCACGAGTGTTTCTTCTCTGAATTACTGTGAATATTTAACACGCACTTACTTGATCTAAGTTATGAAATAAGTAGCAAATTATCAGAGTATTCTGTACTTTTTTCTAAAGTGTATTTTCTGATGTTAACTTCCTTTCCCTTACTTCCCATGTTCATAATTTAAAAGACTGTTTTAAAGAATCAAATACTATCACAAATGAGTCCATTGAGGATGTCTTAAGATTGCACCTGAAAGCGTGCCCTTTGCACAAATATTTGCTTTTGCACTTGGAGCTGCTCTGGGGTTCAGCAGAATGTTCCCCGGGAGGCACTATAGGAAGTTCGTGCTCCCGCACTTCCTCCTCTTTTGGTCTGAAGTATTTTCTGAGGGCTGAGTTGGATCCAAAACAAAAGGAGAGTAAGTAAGCAATCATTTGCCAGGGGAAAACATTCCACTTTTAGGTAGGTTTGAAATTCAAGAGAGGGAGGCTGAAACTTCTATCTTTCTCGGCTGACATCAGACTCTACCCCTGATAAAGTTGTTTGGAAAAACCTGCCTTCGCAGAAGCCTTTGAAGAGAAACAAAGGAGAGTTCTGCTCTGAAGAGCATGTGTGCGGCCCCCACAGAGGACCAGAGCTCAGGAAGACTGCGTAGGACGGTGGCACGCGGCCAGGCCACTCTGGGTCCACTTAGTTCTCTGCTCTTCCTTGTTTCCCCTGTGAACTGGTTTCTTTGAGTTCTGTGGGCATGAGCACCAAAGGCGAGCCTGTAGGGTAGAGAGCAGGGGTGGTGGCTGAAGCAGAGAGGGGGTGCCCCGCTGAGCGAGGGGGGCCCGTCTGCGGATAAGGCTGTGTGTCCGGGCGACACTCCGCTGGCAGGAAGCGTGAAGATCTGCCTGGAGGTCCAGACCCTGTCTGACGTCACGGGAGAGCTCATCTCCGCCCCTCTCCTCTCTCACGTCATGTCGTAAGACCCGAGGACATCAGCTGACGACATTTTTCTCCCGAGAATGAAAATCAAGCAGAAGCGATTCCCACCGAGAACAAAAAGCACACAAATAAATGTCAGCCCTTCCTCTGATGGGCGGGAGAGGCGGACAGGTGTCTCACCAGTGAATGTAAATTAGCTCATGTTGCTGGGTGCCCCCTGTCACCGTACTTCCTGTATCGAAGAGGCGGCAATAAAATTGCCCGTGGCTCCTTGGCTAAATGTTCGGAGAGCAGTAATAGATATATTTTAAAGAATGTTTTACTAATGAAAAAAGAGGAAATATTTTTGTTTAAATCAAAACAGACTTCGATTATTTTATATTCCTGTTCTGTACCCACAAATCAAAGAGGGGAGATATGCTTGGGTTCCCGTACTGATGTCCCTAGGATGTCGCTGACACGAGCAGCTTCTTCAAGTGCCCTGCACAGCTGTCGTGGGTGTCGTGAGCTGAACTCACTACCAAGAGTCGGGTTTCTCAGCTTGGCAATCAGTTGGTTCACAAGCGGAGGTATTCAGTTAGCGTGATTTCACCCTATTCCATAAAAACCTAGAATTGGCAATGGAAATGGTATAAGACAAAAATGATCCCTTTTAAAATCAGGCTACCTACCAGGTAATTTTCAGCATCTCTCATTATTTGCCTCACAAAAGCTCCAAATGTTGATCATCCAGGAATATAGCATATCAATGTTGAAAAAAAAATCAAGTAAAAACTTTGTAATAGGAACTTAGGTTGACGGAGATTTGCACAATAAAAACTCTTTGGAGGTACACAGTTCCCTTGCATTTTCTATAAGGTGACTGCCGAGGCACTGCCCTGCAGAGTGATAGTAGAGGAGAGCATCACTGATGACCTGTGTTGTAAAATCAATATTACAATAAAATATTAAGCTAGAAATATTTGGGGTCAGAATAATAACTTTCCTCAAATATACTTTGAGTTGGGTGTACACTATTGTATATGTAAAAAGTAAATTATTTTAACAGCGCTACAGTACTTTTTTGTACTTTTAGAGCATGTATATTAAAATATACGATATTTTATCAAATGATAGCCATAAAACCCTGACTTTGATCATTTTTGTATTTGTACTATGAAGAGGACTTAAATTCTAGTATAGCTACGTGAAGGCGGAAAGATGGAAGAGTAGGAACTTCTTTCAAGATAATGGTTCATTTTCCCAAATTGGCTACTTTTGGAGGTGCTCTGGGGGTACCAATGGCTTGACTTTTTAACCTGTGGGATGCAAAGGTTCCCTCGGTGTTTTTCCCCTGTGGTGATACATATACATTTACTGTCTGAAAAGCAAAGACCACACCCACCCACCAACCTCTTTTTTTTTTTCTTTTTCGTTTACAGTATCACTTTGTACCTTGGTTTGAACAAAGATAGCATCACTTTGTTCAGGGAAAAAGTAGAAGCAGTGTACATATGCTGTATATGGGCAGGAGGTAGCTCATGATATGTGTCCATCAGTTCTCTGAATCTTTTACTGAAACATAGGAAAATAAAACAGATAAATCACATTGACCTTGTCGTGCCATTTCCTCATTGGAGAAGAAATGTTTGTTCTACTAGTGTGTACACGATGATGATGGATACACGTAAGTATTAGCTGTTGTGTATTTTCCAACACCAACACCTACAGTGACATCTTTTGGGGACGGGGATAATGAAGTTCTGGTGATGGCTGAAAGGTGTGTTTGTCAAGAGGTGATGTCTTTCACTAGAGAGAGTAAATGCAGAGTTTCAGTGGCACATTCCACACATTTACTTTGCAGAATCCCGACCCAGTCCCTACTAGAGCTTAAGTCACATGGGTGCTGAGTGGCGTCTGCTTTGAATGGCCATTGTGATTCCAGGTCGGGCTCAATGCCAACACCTCAGGCCCTCAAGCATCAGAACACACAGAGTTTGGAGTCTGAAGACTTAACTGTGTCTCTTGGACAGCCCTTCCATAACCCAGCCCAGTTTTCATGTTGCAAAGCTCTGAGATGGGCTTTGTTATTTCTAGTTGCTGGGGTCACTTTAAGGGTGAAAATTATGCATCTGCCTTGGTTTCTGTCCACCCTAGAGGAACCAATTAGTAATCCTTCCTTTCCTTTCTTCCTACCTTCTCCTCTCGTTGCCTATCTGCAGAGGGAAGTGACTGAACAGAAAGGTGACCACATCTGGCCACACTGGATTTAGGTAGTGTCCATGTAAGTGTTCTCTCAACGGTAGACATCCCTTCACGTCAGCAAGCCTGGGACAGGCACCCAGTGCTCCTCTTTAGTTCTAGCGCCAAGAACATTAGAATAGTGCTTTTTACCTGGAGACACAGGTACTGCAAGAGCCATCCAAGGTGGGTGTTTATCACGGCAATGGCAACGTATAAACCAGGTTCAGGGGAAAACAAGACAACTATTCTGACCTCCGTGGAGGAGCTGTCTGTCCTGCAGATAGCCCACAGCAGGTTTCTCTGCCTGCTCCTGAAATTCAACAAAATTTAAAATTTCACTTTGGAAATCTGTATGCAACGGCTGCAAATAAAAAGGTCTAGACAAATGAACCCAAAGCCTGTCACACCTTCACCCTGTTGTCTTCTTCTCCTGTGCAGTGGAGAGAAACCTTGCGTCATCAGGTATCCTGGAGAGTCCCTGAGTGAGGGTGGGTGAATGGAACCTGATTATTATCTGATGATGATGATGATGTTAGTTTTCCAAAGGAGCAGAGAGAATACAGTCTGGCTCTGTCATGTGTACAGAGGACATGGGTAAAGCAAAGCCTTGTTGCCCAGAGAGAGAGAATCAGGGGCAGTCCACCCAAAGGTGTGTTAGAGAATGAAATCTCAAACTGCCAAGCTTACAGCCCAACAGGATACAGAACTTGGGATTTAAGTTCTCAGACCCTCCTTTCCCGTGCAGCCAGCTGAGCTTAAGGGATCCAGGTGGGTTTCTCTTCAGGATGTGCAGTGCCAGACCAGACAGGACCTAGGAGAGTAATAAGTTTGAAGGACAGGTTTGAATAATCAAGCATATTTTTAACAGTTTTAATTTCAAAAGCATGTGAAAAGTGATTGGAGGCTTCTGCTACCGCGTTTCCCCGAAAATAAGACCTACTTCATGGAAACGTAATGCATCCCCTGAAAGTAGGACCTAGCACATCTTTGGGAGCAAAAATTAATATAAGACACCGTCTTATTTTCGGGGAAACAGGGTAGTACAAATAAGACACATTTAAGGGGTGAGTCCAAGATGGCAGCACAGGTAGCCACTGAGCTCACCTGCCCCCAAGAACACACGAAATGTATGCTAATACCTGGGGCAGGGCATCCTCCGAGCCAATGGGGAGCCAGCTGAGCAGCTGCACAAGCCAGAGAAAGGGACGCCTAGAGAAGGCTGGGGACACAGAGCTCTCCGGGGCTGAGGAACAGCCCAGAGCCTGAGGAACTGGTGAGCGCCACTGTTTACACTTCCCTGGCATATGGTGTGGGCAGGAGCTCCATCCAGATCCCCTGGCCACCTTCAGAGCATTGGAGCGTGTCCTCAGCCACCCTTCTGTAGCCAGATCCCGCAGGAACAGGAGGAGCCGCAGGGCACAGGAGGAGCCGCAGGGCACACGAGGTGCTCCTCCACCTGAACGCTGACTCGGCAGGCAGGGCAGGGTGCTGTGTGCACACCCACCGGGCTGTGTGCACAGGGAGCTCCCCGCCTGGAGAGAGTGTGGGACTAGAAAATGCCATGATGTTGCTCTTACCGGTTTGGCCCAGTGGATAGGGCGTCAACCTGTGGACTGAAAGGTTCGATTCCAGTCAAGGGCATGTACCTTGGTTGCGGGCACATCCCCAGTAGGAGTTGTGCAGGAGGCAGCTGAATCGATTTTTCTCTCTCATCGATGTTTCTGACTCTCTGTCCCTCTCCCTCTCCTTCTCCCTTCATCTCTGTAAAAAACAAACAAAAAAAAAAACCCAAAAAACAATAAAATACATTTAAAAAACAACAAGAAAATGCCATGATGTCGCCTGTACAGATACCCTGTCCAGAGAGTGTAAGATAGTGGGCAGGCTGGCCGAAACCGGTTTGGCTCAGTGGATAGAGCATCGGTCTGCGGACTGCAAGGTCCCAGGTTTGATTCCGGTCAGGGGCGTGTACCTTGGTTGCGGGCACATCCCCGGTCGGGGGTGTGCAAGAGGCAGCTGGTCGGTGTTTCTCTCTCATCGACATTTCTAGCTCTCTATCTCTCTCCTTTCCTCTCTGTAAAATATCAATTAAAAATATATTTTTTTTTAAAAAAGATAGTGGGCAGGCTGTGCTCCTGGAGACACTGTGGAACGGCACCCACACGCCGGGCTGCCCCGTGCAGAGTGAATGGGGTGCTATTGTGTGCATGCAGGGTTACCCCACCTGGAAAGGGTGAAAATAGCACACTGCAGCTCAGCATGCACGCAAGACTGCCCCACCCAGAGAAAGGGCAGAGCTGGTAAGGCAGGCACACAGAGCGGCCCTGCCCAAACCCTGCTCTGACTGGACATTTAAAGCGATAGAGCACTCACACAGGGCCGCTCCTGTGGACAGGGGCACCTCTGAGTGCATGAGTAGGTGCACTGTCTATAGAGGGAGCAGAAATGGTGGGTTGCAGAGAGGCAAGTATGTAAAGAAGCTCCACCCAGACCCTGCTCTGATCACAGTAAAAACAACAGGGCACGCCAAGAGCACACCAAGCAGCTCCGTCTACATCAGGCAGCCTGACCCAGATTAGAAAAGCAAAGAAGCACACACACACCCCAAGCTGCCCCACCTACAACTCACTCCTTAAACCCAGACCACACACCAGGCACTATACATAGCTGCACTGACTACAATTGGCCTTCTAAAACTGTTCAACACACAGTATACAGAGGCCACTCCTTCAAGACTGGAAGAGAAAAAGAGCTATTCTATCCAATTCCTAGGAAAAAAACACAGAAAATAAAGTTAAAAAATGGGAATATAGAAAAACATGCCCCAAATAAAGGAACAAGAAAATATTTCAGAGAAAAACCCTAATGAAATACAAATGAGTGATTTACCCGATAAAGAATTCAATGATCAAAAGGATGCTCAATAAATTTGAGCACATAATAAAGGAACTCAGAGAACACTTCAACAAAAAGAGAGAAAATGTAATGAACCAATCAGAGGTAAAGAACATAATAACTGAAACGAAGAAAACACTAGAAGGGATCCACAGGAGATCGGTTAATACAGAAAAATGGATTAGTGACCTGGAAGATAGAATAGTGAAATTCACCCAATTAGAACAGCAAATGAAAAAAGAATTTTTAAAAAGTGAAAATAGTATGAGATCTCTGGCATAACATCAAGCCCACACCATATAACATCCCTAACGTTTTCATTATAGGGATTCCAAAAAGAGTAGGAAGTAGGAGAGAAAGAGGATCAAAGAGGAAATCAAACACTACCTTGAGACAAATAAAAATGAAAACACAACTTTACAAAATTTATGGAATCCAGCAAAAGCAGTAATAAGAGGAAATTTATAGTTATATAGGCCTACCTCAAGAGGCAGGAAGAATCCCAAATAAATCATCTAAAACTGCATCTGGAAAAACTAATAAAAGAGAAACAAACCCCAATGTAAGAAGAAGGAAATAATAAGAAAGCAGAACTAAACAAAAGAAAAACTTTATAAAGCCCACAGCTAATACCATACTTAATGGTGAAAATCAAGAAGCTTTTCCTCTAAGATCACAAAAAATGTAAGGATGCCCACTCTCACCACCACTACTCAATATAGTATTGGAAGTTCTAGCCACAGTAATCTGACAAGAATGAGAAATAAAAGGTATCCAAACTGGAAAAGAAGTAGTAAAACTTAATATTTTCAGATGACATGATAATATATATGTAGAAAGCCCTAAAAACACACACCAAATATTAACATAATTATGAAACAATTCTGTAAAGTAGCAGAATACAAAATTAATAAACAGAAATGCATTGTGTTCCTATACAATATCAATAAGGAGAAATTAAGAAAACAATCCCATTTACAACACAAAAATAAGATAAGTAGGAGTAAATTCAACCAATGAGGTATTGTGAAAACTGTAGGACATTGAAGAGGACACAAATAAATGAAAGAATATACCATGCTCATGGATTAGAAGGATTAATATTATTAAAATGACCATACTACTGAAAGCAATCTAATGAAATTCTTAGATCAATGAAATTCTTATCAAAATACCAATGACATTCTTATCAGAACTAGAACAAATAATCCAAAAATTTATGTGGCACAACCAAAGACCATGAATAAAACAAAGCAATCTTGAGACAGAACAAAGTTAGAGATATCATGTGCCCTGATTTCAAACTATATTTGTAAGTTATAATAAAAACAAAATGATTCTGAAAAAACACACATAAATCAATGGAACAGAATTCAGAGACCAGAAAAAATATTTATAATATTGACCAAGTAATCTATGCTGAAGGACATAAGAATATATAATGAAATAACAACAATCTCTTCAATGGTGGTATTTGGAAAACTGGACAGATACATGCAAATAAAAAATGAAACTAGACTGTTGTCTTATTCCATATAGGAAAGTAAACTAAAAATGGATTAAAAACCTAAATTTAAGACCTGAAACCACAAAAGGTTTAGAAGAAATCGTAGGTAGCAAACTATTTGATACCAGTCTGAGGAATATCTTTTTGATATGTCCCCTTGAGTAAAGGGGGTAAAAAAAAAAAGCAAAAATAAATAAATAGGACCTCATCAAACTAAAAAGCTTTTGCACAGAAAAGGAGACCATCAAAATGAAAAGAAAACCTACTGAATGGGAGAATATATTCACAAATGATATATCAGTAAGGGGTCGATATCCAAAGTATAGGCATGAGCAAAAGTAGGTTTACAATTGCTCATCTGGAAAATACAATAATTAATAAATAATAATACAAGAATAAACTCTGTTTCACACACAACTGTAAGCCTATTTTCGCCCATCCCATATATTTGAAACACATGCATCTCAATAACAGAAAATAGACAGCCTGATTAAAAAATGGGCAGAGGCTATGAAAACAAATTTCTCCAAAGAAGACATACAGATGACCAATAGAAATATGAAAAGATTTTAAATCACTAATCATCAGGGAAATGAAAATTGAAATCCTAATGAGATATCACCTCATCCCAGTCACAATGACTGTAATAAAAGTCAACAAATAACATGTATTAGCAAGGATGTGGAGAAAAGGGAACCTTTGTGCACTGTTGGTGGGACTATATTAGTAAATTATTATAGCAATTATGGAAAACAATATGGAGATTCCTAAAAAACCTGAAAATAAATCTACCATATGACCTAGCAATTTCATTTCTAGGTATTTTTCTGAAAGAAAAAAAACCCCACACAAATAAACAAAACAAACACACACACACACACACACACACACACACACACACAAAATCACTTATTCATAAAGTTATACGCACCTTAAGTTCATTGCAGCATTCTTTACAATAGCCATGATATGAAAGCAACCTGTGTCCATTAAGATGAATGGATAAAGAAGATGTGATACACACACACACACACACACACACACACACACAGGAATATTACACAGCAATACAAAAGCGAGATCTTACTATTTGCAACAACATGGATGAACCTAGAGGTTATTATGTTAAGTGAAGTAAGTCAGATATAGAAATACATTATAACTTCACTTATATGTGGAATCTAGAAATAAACCCAAATAACAACACAAACATAGGAAGATAACACTCACAGAAACAGGGACCAAGGGGATGGTTACCAGCAGTGTTTCGGGGGATGGGTAAACAAGGTGAAGGGGAACATAGTGAATGCTATTGTGGTAAGTTTACACAGTGACAGGTGATTACTAAAATTAGTGGAGTGATCACATTTTAAGGTATAAAACTATAGAATCACTATATATTGTACACCTGACACTAATATATAATAAAAGGCTAATATGCAAATTGACCAAACAGCAGATCAACCGGTCGCTATGACATGCACTGACCACCAGGGGGCAGACACTCAACACAGAAGCTGCCACCTGGTGGTCAGTACACTCCCACAAAGGGAGTGCTGCTCAGTCAGAAGCTGGGCTGATTGCTGGTGAGCGCAGTGGCGGTGACGGGAACCTCTCCCACCTCCATGGCAGTGTTAAGTATGTCCAATTGCCATCAGTTGGGCATTACCCGATAGCTCCAGAACTGCAAGAGGGTGCAGGCTAGACTGAGGGACCCACCCCTGAGTACACAAATTCTGTGCATCAGGCCTCTAACAACTATATAATAATATACACCAACTACACTTAATTTAAAAAAATAGCTTAGCCAGTGTGGCTCAGTGGTTGAGCTTTGAACTATGAACCAGGAAGTCACAGTTCAGTTCCTGGTTTCGTACTCAATCCTCAGTGTGGAGGCAGCAGATTGATGATTCTATCCATCACTCATGTTTTTCTCTCTCTCCCTCTTCTGTCCTCTCTGAAATCAATAAAAATTTATTTTAAAAAGTTAAATAAAAAATGTATATTTGAACTATCAGAGTTCTATTTGTTTTCCTTGTTATTTTCAACAATTACACTGAGAGATCACATACCATTACATTGTGCAGCCATCACCACATCTAGTTTGAGGACATTTCCTTCATTCCCCCAAATTCATTTGTAATTAACCCCCATTTTAATCCAGTCTCGGGCAGCTACTAATCTGCTGTCTCTATAAATTTGTCTTTTCTGTGTAGCTCCTATAAATGGAGCCATACAATATAAAGTGTTTTGCATCTGGCATAATAATTTTGAGTGTATCAGGACTTCATTTCCTTTTTTATCAGCACTCTATTTGGCTGACCCATTTACCAGTTGATTGACATAATAGTTATTTACAATGTTTTGTTATTATGAAAAATGTTCCTATAAATTTTTGTAGACATGTCTTTGTATGGGTGTCTTCGTGTTCTTCCGGATACAGTTCTAGGGGTGGCATTGTGGGGTTATAGGATACATTTATGTTTAGTTTTTAAATAAATAACCAGACTGTTCAAAGCAGCTGTACAATCAATCTCACCTTCCTGTACAAAACAAGGTGATGTACCGAGATTTCAGTTTCTCTGCATCCTCAACAAAACCTGCCAGTGCCATCTTTTCAATGATCGCCATTCCAGCGCGTGTGTATTAGGGTGGCTCTAGTTTGTATTTCTCTAATGGTTAATGATGTTGGGCATCATTTCAGATGCTTATTTGCCATTTATATATCTTCTCTGATGAAATGGCTGTTCATATCTTTGTTCATTTTTACATGGGATGTTTTTTCTTCTTATGGAGTTGTAAGAGATCGTTATATGACCTGGATACAAACCCTTTACCAGAAACAGTAAGTCCTTATTTAACATTGTCGATAGGTTCTTGGAACTGCAGCAAAACAACATATATCAAAACCAATTTTAAACTGCTCTTTAAAAAAAAATAACGTCTTAAGGTGGGTGAGAAGAGTTCAACTAAAGGACTTGTATGCATATATTTGCATAACCAGGACACAGACCACAGTGTGGTGAAGGGCTTGGGGAGGAGAGGAAGGGGCAGAGGAAGGCTAGATGGAGTCAATGGGAAAAAAAAATGGTACATATGTAATATTTTCAACAATAAGGATTTTTTAAAAATAAATAAAAAAAAGAATGGGAGGGAAAGAGAGGGTGGTATTGGCAAAAGAATAAACAGAAGATCAACATTTGAAAATCAAAGTATTTGCAAGTCCTACACAGCAGGTCCTCAAATAAAGGTGTTCCATCCACTGGAAATTCAATTACAGATACAGGAGTGCGATTGCAAGCCTCTCATTTATAGGCCAGAAAGTTCTTGAAGAGGGTAGTTGTGTCATTTTTTACATAACTCAAGGCCCAGCAGAATGTGTGTCAGCGTGGACACATTAATGGCAACCTCAGGAGGAGAAAGAACTCCACAGAGGTGGATCCAAACTCCAAGCACACTCCTACTTGATAACTTGCTAAAGTAGGTCTTCCTTCTTCCTCTTGGCAGATCAGCCCGTGGAGCCAGACTGTGATAATTCTTAAGTTTACAACCAAAGACTCCTTAGGTTGACCTTTGCTCCATAGTTTATTTCTCTCTAATCAGGTTTCAAAAGGATGGCTTCCTTTTAGGAACAGAAATAGTTTTTAGGGGGCAGCTTTTGTTTTCCATTTGTGGTGGTGCTTGAGGGCAAGATCCTAAAGGAGTTCCTTTTCTTTTCTTTTCTTTTCTTTTCTTTTCTTTTCTTTTCTTTTCTTTTCTTTTCTTTTCTTTCCTTTCCTTTCCGTTCCTTTCCTTTCTTTTCTCTTTTCATTCCTTTCTCTCTCTCTCTCTCTCTCTCTCTCTCTCTCTCTCTCTCTCTCTCTCAAGTTCTTTGTTGTTTAAGGTATTACATATAGTATTACTTATGTGTCCTTTTTTCCCTATAGGCCGCCCCTCTCTCCCCCAGCACATGTCCTCAACCCTATTTTTCTTTTTTCTTTTTTAATCCCCACTTTAAAGAGAGGGGGAGGAAGAAGGGAGGGAGGGAGAGAGAAACATGGACTGGTTGTCTCCTGCATGTGCCCTGACTGGGAATCCAACCTGCAAACCTTCTGGTGTTTGGAAAGAAGGGGATGACACTCTAACCAACTGAGCCTGGTGGCCGGGGCAGGAGTTGTTTTGCTTTAAATGCCTCTGAACTCTGCTCTGGAATGAACTTTCCCCTGTCTGTGTCGAGCAGGAAGTATGATAGCTGAAGGCCAAGGTTGACTCTCAAACCCTTATTATCTCCTTGATAAAGCAGGGCACGATTATGCATGGATGATACAGAAACAACACCCTAGTACATTTTCACTGTGATTATAAGAAAGGAGAGAGAGAGAAAAAGAGAGAGAGAGAGAGAGAGAGAGAGAGAGAGAGAGAGAAAAGAAGAAGAAGAAGAAGAAGAAGAAGAAGAAGAAGAAGAAGAAGAAGGAGGAGGAGGAGGAGGAGGAGGAGGAGGAGGAGGAGGAGGAGGAGGAGGAGGAGGAGGAGGAGGAGAAGGAGAAGGAGAAGGAGAAGGAGAAGGAGAAGGAGAAGGAGAAGGAGAAGGAGAAGGAGAAGGAGAAGGAGAAGGAGAAGGAGAAGGAGAAGGAGAAGGAGAAGGAGAAGGAGAAGGAGAAGGAGAAGGAGAAGAAGAAGAAGAAGAAGAAGAAGAAGAAGAAGAAGAAGAAGAAGAAGAAGAAGAAAGGCCAACTGGGAGCACTGGGCAGGGAGTGGGAAAGCTCGGGAGTAGAGCTGGGAATTAGACCTAATAAGCAGCATGGCATTGGGACCACCAAACCCCTTTCCAAATCCCTTTCCTCTGGTGTGAACTAACTTTGCAGGGCTCTCCCCACTGTTAACATAAAAACATTCAAACCTGTAAAGAATTTTTGTGAGTTTATTTGAGCCAAACTGTCGACAATTGCCAGGTGGCAGAACTTCAACAAATTGAGATAATGCTCCAGAGAATGGCAGGTTACATCTGTATTTATACATTGCAATCAAAAAAAGGGACGTAGGTGAGTTATGTGAAATCCATTGGTAATAGACTAGAGAGGTGGGAGGAAGCACGCAGGAAAACCCCTGAGATTGGATATAAAGTAAAATGGAAGCCCTAGCTGGTTTGGCTCAACGGATGGAGCATCGACCTGCGGACCAAAAGGTCCCAGGTTTGATCCAGCCAAGGGCACATGCCTGTGTTGCAGGCTCGATCCCCAGTAGGGGGTGTGCAGGAGGCAGCTGATCAATGATTCTCTCTCATCATTGATATTTCTATCTCTCTCCCTCTCCCTTCCTCTCCCAAATCAATAAAATATATTAAAAACAAAACAAAAAAGATAGACACATACTTAGGTGGTGTAGGAACAATTGACATGATAATAATGAAGGAATTTATGGTATCTGTCCTGGCCTGGTAGATTGTGCCCCAAGGGGTCCAGAAAAAGGGAAGTTATAAGTTACCCAGACATTTCAAGGGTCTGTCATATTTTGTGGAATTGGCGCGAAGAAGGAACAGTTGGACACTCGGAGGTTTTAGGGAAGAGGCCTCTAATCAAAGCAGCACTGCTGGCTCAGGGCACTCCCAAGATCCAAAGCCTGAGCAGCTTACACAATGAGATTTCTCCTTATATTTCTGAGTCCTCTGTTTCCTAACTACCGGGCTTTGTGGTGGGTTTTCGCAGCCCCTCCTGAGTCAGTTAGAAGGGAATTGAGATTGTATCCAGTGCCTAACCTGAATGGTGCCAGTGACCTCCCTCTAGCTAAGCTGTTTCATTCTTGGTTTTCGGCCCTTCTAAATTGGGAGTAGTTTGGAAAATAGCTCTTGAAAGATCAGGTAATAAAGGAAGGGGCAGTGACTTGATGATAGGCTAACAAGAATGGGCATTAGGATACTAATTAGGCCAAACCGGGTTTGGCTCAGTGGATAGAGCGTCGGCCTGCAGACTGAAAGGTCCCAGATTCGATTCCTGTACCTTGGTTGCGGGCACATCCCCAGTGGGAGATGTGCAAGAGGCAGCTGATCAATGATTCTCTCTCATCGATGTTTCTAACTCTCTATCTCTCTCTCTTCCTCTCTGTAAAGAAATCAAATAAAATATATATATTTTTAAAATAGGATACTAATTAGCTAGGTACAGAGTCAGACAGCTAGTCCCGCTATGTTCTTTCACGTTATTATAGATGCAAAAACACAGAGAGGCTCAGTTAAGGTAAAGGTTGACCTTGTCAGTGAAGATACCAGCCTAGGACGTAACTGCCCACCGTCACTGAGTTTAGCTAAAGTTTAATCTCAGACCATCCTCTGGGGTGACTTTAGGTCTCTGAGTTTGTGAGATCATCACGCAGGCCTTCCCTGAGCTTGTCAGGCCAGCACATGTCCCCTTTCGTCCACAGCACTAACACTTGCCCGCTCTGTTTCTGACTGGAGAGAAACTCCCTGTCAGGGCTTTATAAAATGTCTCAGTGCATCATTCCTTTTACATTCATATTTCCAAATTAACACTGCAATATATTGAGAACAAGCTCGTTCATTTGTATATGTATATTACATGTAGTATGTTAATAATATCTCAATAAACTTACATATGAGAAACCTTAGATGAGGACAGGTTGTACAAAATCACACACGAAGTGATAGAAGAGGAACTTAAACCCAGACCAAATTCGCTGCCAAGCTCCTGGCCAGTGTGTTACAGTAGGTAGAAAGATTGCCATTAACAGTTTTTTTTTTACAGTAGCAAAATTTTAGAGTCTTGACTACATTTTAAAAAGACCTTGATAGGCCGGGACTGGTTTGGCTCAGTGGATAGAGCGCCGGCCTGCGGACTGAAAATTCCCGGGTTCGATTCCGGTCAAGGGCATGTACCTTGGTTGCGGGCACATCCCCAGTAGGAGGTGTGCAGGAGGCAGCTGATCGATGATTCTCTCTCATCGATGTTTTTAACTCTCTATCCCTCTCTCTTCCTCTCTGTGAAAAATCAATATATATACCTTGATAGCAACTCCAGCACTTGAGATGCACGCCTGGTCTTAGTGTGGCCTCCACCAATGGACCCAGTGTGACGGGCTGGCGCCGGCAGGCGGCAGGTTCAGAGGGAGCCCCGCCGAAAGCTCAGGGCCCATGATTCGGAACACGGTTCCCGGACGCACACAGGCCACTTGGCAGTTGAGGTGACATCCTCTTCTTGGATCAGGGCTTCTCAAAGTCTGCTTCACAGACTCCTGGGCAATCTGATACCCTTTGGGGGCTCTCTGACTATGAAGACTATCCTCAGAATAATACTGAAACGTTATCTGCCTTTTCCCGCTGCATTGGTGTTTGTACTGACGTGAGGTACAAAACAATGGTGAGTCAACTGCTGGAATTTACATGTGAGTCAGGCCCGTGGCACCAAACTGCTAGCAGCAGTCATGATAGACTTCATTGCCAAGTACTTGCAGTACAAAGAAAAGTGATTGTTTTTCACTTAAGGATGCCCTCTGAGAAGCAGTAAAAATGGCTACTGGTGTTAAATCTTAGGCCTTAAGCCGTGTCACACAAAGTGATAAGCACCCACGAGGCACGCAGTGGCTCTGGGCAATGCTTGTCTCGAAGGAAAGAGCTCGTGCAACTGCGCTGGGGGCCGGGCCGGCTGCGTGCCCACCAACACCAGCGTTACCGGAAAGAACAGGCAAACTATGGCTCTCTGGCAGCAGTGCTCTTGGAATTAACAGATGGGCTTCGAAGGAAGCAACACACAGTATTCATTGCCAAAGATAACATTTTAGGCTTTAAAAAAAATTTCTAATTTTGAGAAACTTGTATGCATCGCCATGACTTTGAATTTCCTGAGACTTCTGGTGACACTTTGAGATACGTGATGTGATTGTCTGATATGATATGTAACGAAGTGTGTCAACACTTGGAGGATCTGCATAGTACATTCTGGTGGTGGTGCAGTTTTTTACCACATTAGGGATCCAATAGTTTCTAAATGACCAATGCTTGCTTATAAAATTATTCATGGGGAAAAGACACATTCAAAGTGCAAGACAGACGAATGGACTTAAAGGTAATAGAGTATGAAAAGTTCTTTGATGCAGTTTCAGATGACACATAGTAGGAAACCTTTCAGAAACTTAATCTTTAAGAAGCAAGATATCAACAGACTATTAAAATATGGCCCCCTTTCCCACCCGCATACCTGTGTGCGACTGCATTTTCCTCTTACGCATCAACCAAAGAGAAGTATCACCAGATTGAATGTAGAAGCATCTTAGGAGAATTGACCTGTGTTTAATTAAGCTAGACATTAAAGAGTTTGCAAAATTATGAAACAATCTCTCTCCTAATTTTTTGGAAGTTTTTTTCTTCATAGAAATATGTTGTTAATTGCGGGGGGCGGGGAGGGCAGATATGGCAGGGACCTCCCTTTTCCGCATACAGCATGGAAAGAGAGATGAACGAACCACTTCTAAGTAGAGGCAGCTGGGGATTGAGAAATAATAAAAAGGAAGAAAGAGAGAGAGGGAGAAGAAAGAGAGAGAGAGAGAGAGAGAGAGAAAGGAAGGAAAGAAGGAAGGAAGGAAGGGAGGAAGGAAGGAAAGAAGGAAAGAAAGAAAAAAGGAAGGAAGGAAGGAAGGAAGGAAGGAAGGAAGGAAGGAAGGAAGAAGGAAGGAAGGAAGACAGAGAGATAGATTTATAATGCTGGGAACCAGGTGGGACGCTGCCACTCTGATGGAGGGACAGGACCTGGAGCCCACACAGCGCATTTATTTTATACCCCAAATACCAGGAAGTATCACCAAAACTTAGGAAATCAAAGATTATTTGCCTTCTTCAGTAGGCCCTAGCATCCCTGGTGCTTGCCTGGACTTACATATCAAAGCCCACTCCGGACACCTGGACAAAGGTAAAAGTCAGTACTGATAACACGTCCAGACTCACTGGGGAAGCATGTGCCCAGGGCGTGATTCTGACGATTGCAGATGATAATTAAATGCCCATGTGCCTTCCCAGGCGCTGTCTACAGTTAATATATAATGGTTTTCTCACTGTTATGTTTAAATGAGTATATCTATTTTTAAAATCTCAGTTTTTATTTCTAATACAATTACTATTGATAGATGCAAACCATACAATCAAAAGCAGTTGGAGTCCTTGAGTTTTTAAGGATCAAAAGGTCCTAAAATCCAAACACTGAATGAGAAGAAAACAGGGGAGCAACTCTGGGGGCTTACAGCCTAGTTCAGTATCTAGTTAAATAGCAACCTCACAAGCCCCATTCTAACTGACTCGGGCAGAGCTACACCCCCAGGGGCCTGCCACAAGAAGATAGATATATATCAAAACCTCCCCAATTGGTAGTGCAGGCTTTGGATCAGAACCTCCTGGACTAGCAGTGCTGCGTAATAAAGGTTTTGAGTGCTGACTGATCATTCTCCTGGGCCATTTGAAGAATTGCTGCCACATAATTGGTGTATTGGCCGGGAAACATCAATTGCCTCAAGCGACACCCAGTGCTCCTTTGCCTGGTGAGGGAAGCTTAGACACAACACCTCCTTCCATCTCTCCGCAGCCGGGCCCTCCAGAGCCAGCTGGATGATGTTGATCAGGGACCCAGGTCAGCTGATCAGGGACCCAGGCCACTCCCGGCTTTCCAAATTCCTCTCTGGAAGTGTGGGGCCCCCATGTAGTTGGAGAAGAGGGGGCGCTACAAGAGGGGGGATCGGTCTTTTACCACCAGCCTTTCACGATGACCGTCTCATTGGAAGCATCACACTCCTGCCTATTCTGAAAAACCTCAGGTCATTGTTGACCTCCTGGAGTCAATCTTCCAGACCCATATGCCCACCTGGGTCGACTGCAAACAACTCCTTCTCACGCTTTTCAACACTGAGGAGCGCATGAGAGTAATAGAAGCTCAGAAATGGCTCCAGAAGAGCCGTGGGCAAACTACGGCCCTTGGGCCAGATTCGGCCCATCCGGCTGTTCTATCCGGCCCACGTAGCCAAAAGAACAGAGGGTTCTCTTGCTCTCCCCTCCGCTCCTTCACCAGCAGCCCAAGATGAGAGTGCCTGCATGGTCAGGTTGCTTTTGTTCCGGCCCCCCGGTCCAGTTTAAGAACCCATTGTGGCCCTCGAGTCAAAAAGTTTGCCCACCCCTTCTCCAGACCCAGGCTCCGGCAGGGCCATTAGACACAGACAGATGGGCAAGGGAGGCCTCCCAGCTGAGGAACCCTGATGGCACCTGAACTCGGAGGACGGGAGAGCCGGGATAGAGAGAGATCAATTGGCCTTTCTCCAGGGGCTCAGGACAGGGGCAAGAGACCCACTAACATGGCTAAGGCCTCTGAGGTTTTCCAGAAGTCTGATGGAAGTCCAGCAGCCTTTTATGAGAGACTCTGTGAAGCATATCGAGCTATCCTCCCTTTGATCTTGAGGCCCCAGAGAATCACACTACGGTCAATGCTGCCTTCGTTAGTCAGGCTCAGCCAGACGAAAGGAGAAAGCTGCAGAAACTTGAAGGATTTGCGGGAAAGAATGCAACCAAGCTACTAGAAATAGCAAACAAGGTTTTCATGAATCGGATAATGTGGCTAAAAAGGAAGCTGAGGAGAAGCTAAGGAAGGACGTGAGCCTGATGGCTGCGGCTGTCCTAGAAGCCAGCTCCCGGGACCCTCAGGCAGGAAGGAAAGGGAGACAGCAAGGAGCCACGTCAGGAAAAGGAAGGGCGGATCTTAATAGACCAGTGTGCCTATTGTAAAGGGTAAGGACCCTGGAGGAATGACTGTCTGAGCCACCAGAAAAAGTAGGAGAGGCTGTCCAAACCACCCAGTCTCCGCTGGCCAGAGCCGCAGGAGACGGAGCTCACCAGATTAGCGGCAGCGAGCTCCGACTGGGACAGACCGGGCTCTTTCCATCTGGGCCCCCATGAATCCATGGTCAACATGGAAACTGGGGGCCAGACTGTGAACTTTATGGTTGATCCAGGGACAGAGCACCCGGTAGTCACTCAGGAAGTGGCTCCCCTCTCAGGACGGGAGGTCACCATGATGGGAGCTACTGAGGACCAGACCCGCAGACCTGCTGATATCAGCGAGGCTGCCACCAAGTGGTTCGTGCTAAGCCCCTCTAGGAAGCCTTAAAAGGAGAGAAAAAGGCACCCATTAACTGGGATCCTTAGCAGGCAGAAGCCTTCATGACCATACAGGCAAAGCTAGCTGCTCAGGAGCGGGCGGCACCACTGTAGAACATGCTGGCTCCTGAATCACCTGAACTTCCAGAATACATCCCTCAAGATGAATGGGTCCAGCAGGAAGGGGTGAAAGGACAAAGGGAGGTTGGTGGATACTCCCAGATCCCTGGGTCTCCAGTTCAGGACAGTTAGCTCACAGAGCAGTCCTCCAGAAACAAGAACTTACCCCTTTAGGGAACGCGGCTCTGGAAGCCTGGTGAAGCAGTTACCATCGAATTGCCCGCTTCCCCTCCTCATGCGCCCCCGTCCCTCAGAGCTGCCTCCTCTGAGCACAGAACAGTGCAGGGCAGGGGCCTGTGGGACCCAAAGGAAGTCAGGCGGTGGGCAGGCTCCCTTTGAAGAGCTAGAGGTAGACTCTACAGAAATAGGGCCCAGTAGAGGAAATAAATACCTTTGTCTTCACCTTTTCAGGCTGGGCGGAGGCATATCCAACCCGCACACAGGAGAGGAGAGAAGTCACCGAGGCATTCCTGAGGGACGTAATTCCACAGCATGGGATGCCATTGACCATAGGGTCAGATAATGGCCCAGCCTGTGTGGCTGAAGTAGTACCGCATGTAGCAGAGGCCTTAGGAACTAGGTGGAACGTACACGCAGCCGACAGGCCCCGAAGTTCAGGGAAAGTAGAATGCGTGAACCGGACTCTCAAGCAGGCGATGGCTGAGCTGAGCCAGGAGGTGAACTTACCCGGACAGGCATCTTATCACGTGTGCTCCTGCAGGTGCACTGTGTCTGGGAGCCAGGGAAGGGTGCTCGCCGTTTGAAATTCTATATGGCAGACCCCCTCCCTTAATTCGGCCACAGGCAGATTTGGGGGCGGTAGGGAGCTTAGAAATTCAGAAACAGCTACAAGGACTTGGGAAAACCATCCTGGAAGGCCACAGATGGGTGACTGATGGATTGCTCCTCTCTCTAGGAGCAGCTGTGCACCCTCACAAGCCTGGGGACCAGGTCTGGGTAAAAGATTCGAAAGAGGAACCCCTTAAGCCAACCTGGAAGGGACCTTATCCAGTCGTACTAACCGCCCCTCAGCTCGCAAAGTTGCAGGATGAACCCCGGACCCCCCAGCATCAGCATCCCGAGTGGAAGGTGAGCTCTGACGTGAACCACTCCCTGCGGATCATCTTCAAGACGGCAGATCTGGCAGACCTGACTTTGGGACTTCTGGATAATCTTTGTTTTCATTTTTCTAACATGTTTATTCTACCTTTATACAAGTATAACCATAACCCTCAGACTGGTATCAGGAGAATTTCTCTGCCCTTGCTTCTCCAAACTGCTATGATGACGCCCTTGGGGAAGATGATGATAATACACCCCCTTTTCATTGCTCTCCCCACCCCCCCCCCACCCCTTCAGTAGGAAATAGCTAGAGCGGTCGGTGACCTTATCCCTAATACCGGAGTCTTCTGTAATCCCAGAGGCTAACAAGAGGCGGGGAATGAGAAGGAAAATAGGGGGTTTACAGCCTTGTTCAGTACCTAGTTACACAGTAATCTTACAAGCCCCATTCTAACTCTGACTCGGGTGGAGCTACAAAGCCCAACTCAGGGGTCCGCCACAAGATTTATCAAAACCTCTCACATTGCCAGATCAGAATCCCCTGGACTAGCAGCGCTGCGTAATCAAGGTTTTCTTTCCCGGTTTCCCCGAGAGCTGGCTGACCGTTCTCCTTAGCCACTTGGAGAGTTGCAGCCACAACAGGAGAACCGCCATCTCGGCCCCTGCCGCACCCGCAACCGCGGCTGACACACAGACCTGTGCCCAGGCTGCCTGCAGGGAGCCTCCGAGTCCCTGGCAGGCGGCAGCAGGGGCCTCGCCCTTCACTTCTATCCCGGGGCTCTCCCCCCATCACGCCACCTCGGCGTGGCAGCCTGGCTCGGTGCCACATCTACAAAAGTCCAAAGGGACAGTAAGAGCGAACTTTACAGCGGGTGCGGAGAAGGTTGATAAAGTGAAGACAACTGATGTGAGGCTGGACTAATTCCACTGGGCCGCTTCCTCTCCGAAGCGCCAAATGGGTCCAAATGAGGGGCGGAGAGGACATGTTATCGCAGACAAGCAAATGGCAGGAAAGGCACTTACTTGAATGTCTGTCCTTTAAACTCCGATTCCTGCAGCGCCCTTCCTTGACGGCAACTTTGTGAGGCCATTAAAACGATTACATCAAAGGAATGGGAGCTGCCCTTGGCTTTCTCTTAGCACTGATTTTTTTATTTTTGAAGAAAGAGTTATTGTCTTAGCAGTTTTTGGCATTCCTATACTCTCTGCCTGTAAAGTGGAATCTGTAATAAGCACAATACCCTCAAATTTGGAACTCTGTGTTCAAGCTGAACACGAACCGGAATTTTTATTAACACCTTTAGGAAGTGGAAAAAGCAAGTCACTAACGTGCTAGGGAGGCTATTTACAACCAATAAGCCAGCAACAGTTGAGAACAGATCTGTGAGTCCCAACCTCTCAGATGAAGTCTGTAATGAAAGGGCCGACGCCGTGTGTGTGTGTGTGTGTGTGTGTGTGTGTGTGTGTGTGTGTGTTAGTGCACGCTTGCAGAAGAGGGACAGGACACCGGTAGAGTCCTCATGTGACCTTGGAAGGGGCAGGAGATAGCTACTTCACTGTTGCTTACTTTTCCCAACATGATGGATAGGGAACAAGACTCAGGAAAAAGAGCCACAGCCATGCAACGTGGTGTTGGGGCACAGGTCCACTCAAGTGGGAGGGCCATGCCTCCCGGAAGTCACTTTCCTCTCCCTGTGGCTGCCCACACTCAACCGGGAAGCTCAGGATGAAGAAAGGCTGGAATTTAGAGATGGATCAGACTAGCACCTGAGCCAAACTTCTGCAAGTTGAGATCTTAAGCAGGTGCTTCTGAAAGACACAGTCACAACTCTTAAAAAACTACACACACTTTAGGGAACTGTTAGACCTCAGTTTTTACAAAGTTTGGGGGTTATTAGACCTCAGTTCTGCTTTCTTTTTCCTCCCCTGAAGAACTGGCTTAAACCTCCCCCCCCACCCCTCCCATGGATGGTGAATAGTAGGTATTTATCTGAAATGAAAAAAAAAAAAAAAAAAAGTACCTGGACTACGGCATTTAATCATGTATTGTAATTGTGTTACTCTACCTTTTTGCATCAGAGACAGATATACAATGAACATTCAGTTATCACACATTGCACACTAGTAGTAATTCTTCAGGCCTTTTACATAACCACCAAACAGGTATTGAGTTCTGCAGTATAGTACAAAAGTCCACAATCAATCCAGTCTTAGCCAGTATCTTCAATTTACTTCGGTTGCTGTACAAATAATTGGCCATTTCTAGGGCTTACAAGTTAATAACAGGACAAAAAAATATACATGGCACTGACACAAAAAGTCAGCCGTGTTAATAGTCATGCAACAAGTAACCAAACTTGCTGAAATTAAAAATACTTTCTAAAAACAGTTGTAACAGCATAAATATTTTATACACAGTTCATTTACCCAAACAAAATGTATTTAAATGATACAAAGCCAAAATAAGTTTCTACCAACTTTATACATAAGAAAGTGCAAAATAACTTATCTAGAGTGTTTTTGCTATTACCCAGACGGATGGCCGCGATGGGCAGCTACTCTCTTCCAAAGCATGACATCGTAGTTGCACACCTCACACGCGTTGGAACACATGGACAGATACGTGGCTGGATGGGCGGATGGGTGAACAACGGAACGATGGCGGTCTAGCAGGAGCCCGGTGAGGTGCTCTCAGACCGAGAATCAGACCACATGGGTGTGGATGTGCAGGCTAAGAACAGAGAGGCTGGCGAACAAATTCACATGGAACGCAGGAAGACATTCAGAGAAACGAGTTTATGCCTGTGAGTGTACTTGTATCTGTGAGTGACCTGTGATTTCTGCATTAGACACAAACACACACACACCAAACCCCACTGAACAGAACAGTTGCCCACAGCACCAGCTGCCAGAGGAAATACTATCACAAGAGTTTTGGTTTCCATCTTCTGGTCAAAGGAAGTTGTGTCGGAAAGTTTAAAAGTGTTCATCCCATAGAACTTCATATTACAAAGAGGAGTAACCTGTAAGGAACTACATACACACATTCATATATTCAAGTCTTTAAAGAACACCTCTGCCATTGGGTTTGGGGTAAACATAGCTCATGTACACAAGGAGGACGCTTCTTTGAAAAAGTGTAGAATAACACTGCTACAACCTATCTACGGGGCTGGGCAGGGGCGGGGCCCGCGGTTATGCGACGGTATGATTCCTGCAAGGGGTGAACATCCAGTATGATTCATTAGAACTAAAGTAAGATGGGGGGGATGGTGGTGGTGGGGAGGGCATGGGAGGAAAGACACAGAAAGGAAAACAGAACACAATTCTTCTTCAAGTTAAGGTATTAATGCCAATAATCCTCTTAATTCATAATTGTATTTGAACTTTTAGAAATGGAAGTGTTTTAATCAATTCTGATATGTAATCATAAATAGACTGTAGGCTCAAACCTGGGTAAATAAAGGTTTAAATTTAGTAAGCATAAGGCACTAAAGCAGCCTTTATATTTTCTCTTGGAGACCTAGTTATCAGGAAGAACAAATTTGTTCTTAAGCTGGTTTCAGCCCGTTCGGTACAAGATTGCTGTTGTACCAATGCCTATTTTTTGAACGCATGTGCATATATGTGCATTTTAGTGCATAAGTGTGCCTGTCACCAGGGCCTGAAGATGGAGACTCGGGAAGCCAAAGCCGCCGTCCTGTGCGCGGTGCCTCCGGGTGCGAAGGCCTGCCCTTCCTTCCTTCCTTGGGCCGTAAAGGATTCTACGTTTCTCAATTCACTGGGCTTTTAGAATCGCTCATAATATTATCACTAAATATCTGAAAATGTTAAAATCTAGATTAATTGTTTCATTTGTTTTATATATATACATATTTATGTACATAACACACATTTTTAAAAAATCCCACCACCAAAGCCATTTTTTCTTCTGTAAACTAAGCTTATCTCTTAGCCCCTACCAGCTTCAGTCTCCCTGGATCTGTGTGTTCTGTTACCAACTAGTAGAACAAATTAAATAACTAAATATTAAAATACTGTAATTATATTCATAGCAAAAAACAAAAAAATAGACATCGATACAGTATAAATCTCACTGTTTTCAGGTAGATGGCATTAAATGGTAAAGGTTAATTATAAGCAGTTCTGACATGATCCAGTTTTACAACAAGGTTTATAGGTTAGTTCTGTACACTTTTTTTTTCCACCCTTTTTTTTTTTTTGAAAATAAGCTATAGTAGAACTTTTAGTGTCACCAAAGACACAGACTTACTATGTTCTATGCAAGAGAAGTTAATTTGGGTTACATGCAATTATATTGCCATTAGTTGAGGCAGGGCTATTTCCCGCATCGCACCGATCCCCTGACGACCTCTGTGCGATGCGAAGGTTTGCGATGACCACATGGCAGTCCAAGCAGAAGCTTCCCGGGGCCTTGTGACATCAGACCAACACTGAGACGGTGTGAGCCCGGTGCAAGGTGCTCTGCTATTCCCAGCTATCTTAGGGCTGGCTCCTTTTCTCCCGCACTGTTTCCTAGGGAAGGCCCACGCGATTTTGGTTACTAGCCTAGTTTAAGTGAAGGTACTCTGGGCCAACTTGGAAAACAAAAGAACAAACAAACAAAAAACCCAAAAAACTTTGGGCACACAGGCTGGATTTGAAAGGGGTGGGGGAAGACCACAGATAATGCCTTTGAGGATTAAAAAAACAAACACATGTTTATAATTAATTGGTGAGAGATGTCAGACAAACCATAAGAAGTTCACTGAGTTAGTGGTTTAGTTTGAAGTCTCATGTTACAGGCAGTGAAGTCCTTATTTAGAAAAAAGGCCTTTATACCTATTTACAATATACACAGTTACTTGCAAAGAAGTCAGATTTACAACCATTTTCTAAAAGCCTTTTTTTTTTTGTTATTGGTTTTTCCAAATAAGGATGAGCAGCTCTATAAAAATGATACACATACACACACACACAAAAAAAACAGTGGCTAAGTGAGGATTTCCCCTTGGAGACAGTGATGTTAACAGGGAGAAGCGGATATTGACAATGTTGCTCCTGGGAACCACCTCCTATTCTTCTTGTGCTGGTCACCTGGACAGTGTCTGTCCGTTACCGTATTCTCCACCCGTTTAGCCAGTGATCCCTTTGAGTTCCACACCCCGAGCCCGGGGTGGGTGATGAGTGAACGGAGACGTCTGACGCCTTTCCGAGCGGGGCAGGGAGCCGGAGGGTCTACAGCCGTGGTCTCCATCAGCTTGGAATCTTCAAAAATTCCGAGGCCCATCTTCCGAGCCCCTCTCATGCTGTAAGTTGTAGTAACAGTTCTGACAAACTCGCACCGGGGATGAGATTTTCAAGCGTTTGATTTCTGATTGAAACCGACTGCACCTGGAGGAAAGGCAAAATCCAGTAGTTATATTTCCTCTCCATGTCTGATCACTGGGCTGAGAAACACTCATTTGAAAATCAGAAGGATGTCTTGCAGCATAATGCCAAAGACCACATAATGCCAGGTGAATGCCAAAGACTATTGGTTTGTGTCATATGCTTGACAAGGGACTAAAAGAAATGCTGTATTATTTGTGTCAGTCTATGAAGAAAAGAAATATTAAATCAAAGTGGGCTATTTATTTGAGGAGAATTATAAGAAGTTAAGATTCTCCCACAGGATGAAGCCAAGGGGTCTGGGCAGCCGCGTGGCCACTCCTCCTGGGCCGGACCACTTCCCATGCCCTGTGGACTCAGAAGTATGCCAACATCTTCACCGGGAGCTTGGCCTTTTCTCTTGGCAGAAGACTGCTACCCTTTTTAAAAGACACCTTGCCCCTGCCCGGTGTGGCTCAGTTGGTTGAGCATCATTGCGAGCACCAAAAGATCACTAGTCCAATATCCAGTCAGGGCATACGCCAGGATCCCCAGTAGGGGGTGTGCAGGAGGCAGCCAACTGATGTCCCTCCCACCCCCCTAAAATCAATAAAAACATATCTTTTAAAAAAGGCACTTTAGTCATTATCAAGTTCCTTTGGGTATTTAAACAGTTGGTTTGATCCACGCCTTACTTGTTTTTTAAATAAATAGTTTGACTGTTTTGTTTGGTCCAAATGTTTTCATTTTCTGTTTATTTTGATAGAATTCCCTGAAGTAGATTATATTTAAGAAATGTTCAAGTTCTTTTAAAAGTATTCCTATTCCTGGAATAAAGCAGTGTATGACCTTGGACATGGCATTTACTCATTTCAAGGTTGGCTTCTCACAATATTAAAATGCAGAATTCTATTTCCTCTATTAATCTACCAGTACAATGTCCAGGGAATAAATGGGCAACATAAGGGGTTTTGAGCACTATTACTGGAGCCTGAGAAGAACCTCAGGAGTGCTGACAAGCTCTCTCAGCGACCAAAGGGCATGACTTCAGGGTGGGCCACGCCCTCCGGGACAGCTCTGCCTTCTGTGCCTGCTGTCACCATCAATCACTATTTGGTCAGTTTTTCACATAAGGGCTCCACCCAACACTTGATAGCAATAGATCCTTTAAATAATTACTTACATTTAAACAATATTTTGAAAATTAAACTACAAAGAACAGATGTGTGCCAGTGTACACGCAGGGGTGTTCACTGTTGGAAATCACCAGGTTACTGGGTTTTGTAGCGTGGGCTTCTCAGAGCACAGAGCCACAGTCCAGAACCCTCCCCCCGCCTCCTGGGAAGTCCCGTAAGGAATGGCTGCAGCGACATTTGGGCACCTCATCTCGAATCAGACTTCCCCAAAGAAAAGCTTAAAGACATTAAGCTGGAAAAAAACCCCACAATTATAGCCTTCTGTTGAATGTCTATACAGCCAGATTCTGTACATGGCACTTTATAAATCTCATACAATGACTTCATTTAATTCTCTAAACACCTCTGTGAAGAGAGGGGTGACCATCCACGTTTTACAGATGAAGCCACTGAAGCTCAGAGGGTAACTTGCCTGGGATGACACATGGACAGCAGTCCTGTGAGCGTTTGGTCAGTACAACCAAAAGACCATGCCTCTTCCGGTAAGCCAACACCCACAAAAGCCTCAATAACTGGTTCAAAAACAATGATACAATTTGTGTTCTCTGTGAAAGCATCTCTGTAGCCAGCTACAGAAAGTGTGCTAAATTTAAGTAAAACTGCAAATGCACAAAGTATAATATGGTACTGTTTTGGAGACAACATGGAGAAGAAGAAGGTACAATTGGTGAGAGTGAAAAGAGGACTTAAAATAAATCTGTAATGTTTTATATAGAAATATAATGAAATATTAGCAACTTCCCATTCTGAGTCCTGGGTGACCCGGTATGACAGAAATATCTCACAACTGTAACAATAAAGAAGAGAGAGAGAGAGAGAGAGAGAGAGAGAGAGATAATGTGAAGCCAGGGTTAGACTGACAGCACACGGCAGTGAGGCCCAAGATCAGTCAGAGCTTATGCGCCGGGCATAATGGACATCCTGAGAACGTAACCCCCAGGAACTCAAAAAGTGTGCATCCCATCTTACTTTTGGCAGAAGAGCTGGCCGCAGTTCCTGCAATGGTGCCGTCTTTCCGTGAGAGAAAACCGCACCGAGCAGCCCGAGCAGCTGTCCCCTCCTTCGTCCTTCACCCAGTGGTCAGCAGCAGAGCGGCCTGGCTGGTCACTCACGGACCAGCTGAACACGCGGCCTCGGCTGTCACCCACGAGGATCCGACTGTGATCCCTGCAGGAGACACAGCACAGAGGCCCTCAGGGACGGCTCCGGCACGGCTGCGTGGCTGAGGACTTTCTGTTACTCGGCGGCTCTCTAGTGCTCAGGGGGGCGGTGTGGTGGTGGGGTGTGTGTTGGGGTGGGGTCGTGTGTAGGAAGAGACAAAAAGAGAACTGGGCCTGAATTTATACCTCCATCGTAACTCCCTTTGGACCAAACCCTGCTGTATCTCGGGAGTACGGAGAAGGCAAAGCTGTTTTTTGTTTAATTCAGCATCAAATCTACAAACTTCTGGTTTGTCTTTTTGAGCCATGTTATGAACTAAAATCTGTTTTCCCTGAAGACTGTGGGCCCAACTCACTTGGAGACGCCGAGGGCGGTGATCTCTGCGGGGTGCGCGTTGTCCTTCCGGTCGAAGGCGGTGTGCATCGTCAGCTTGCTCCTGAACACCAGCTGCCGCTCCCACCGGTACCCTGCAGCGGGAGACAGGCCACACTGAAGTGAGGGGGCCAACGTGTGCTAGGTGTACCCCAACGTGGCGCTCTCAAAAGACAGGGTGCTGCAACATAGTTACAGCCGCTTGTCCAGCTCTCAGCAGCTGCTGCCTCCGCTGAAGGTAGAGCAGTCTAGCTTAACACATCCCTGGGCCAGGTCGGAGAATGCCTCATTCACAAAGACGAATACAGAGAAGGGGGAATCTTCCATGCAAGAAGATAACTTCTCCAACTGAGGATGCTGCCTCTATCTCGGTCAAGGCAAAGTTACCTGTGAATACAGTTTTATTTATCTGTAACCAATCATTTGCCTATGTTCAGAAACTTCCATGATTTTGTGAATGAATGAGGTTTTTGTTTTGAGGAACTTTTCTTTTAAAGATGCCAAACGTACTGTACCACCATTGTGGGATATAATCTCTACATCTACTTTCCATGAGAAGACATTTCAGAGGCCTCTGTGGGCGGCCCAGGTCCCAGGGACGGGGCTCAGATGCAGCCGGAGCCCACCGCCCCATCTATCAACACGCAGACACCCACAAAGCGCCCGCACAGACCCCGACTTCAAATTACCAGGCTTCAATCTGCTGTAATTCCGGACTTCCATGGGAGTGGGGTGAGGGTGAGGGTGGTTAAGGGGACCCTGCAAGTGGGCTCGGGTCTGGCCCTCTGAATAGTTCACAAATATGAAGCCATCTTTCTCATCCAGACTGAGCTGGTCAGACCAGCGCCTGGAGTCATCGGAGCCACTGTCGGTGCACCAGACGGCCGTGGCTCTGCAGGACGCTGCCCGGGGCCTGTGGCTGGTGCTGGGGGGCTGGCTGGGCACGTCCTTGGGGTCCTGGCTGATGCTCTGCTCATCGGCTTCTGAGTCGCTGCTGTCCTCATCCTGGGCTTCCTGTCCTGTCATGGGGAGGATTAGAAAACACATGCACATCAGAGTTAGACCCAGCTGTGTCCCACTGGTGTCAGTCCTCTATCAGCTGAGACACAGGAGACATAGTATTTTAACATAACAATAAAAAATCGCCAGAATTTTCAACTGAGTTACATATAGAAAAAAACCCTGGCAGAATTTCCGAGTTGTCAGAACACTTTGGCCAAAATGCTAATTCTTTCACAATCTGGCCAAAGCCTTCGTGAATTTCTCACTATCTGCCTCGCTCTCTACCCCAGTTCAGCTGGACGGTTTCATCCACGCAGCCTGGCTCCTGGTGGCTAACGATGCACATGCCATTGGCCAATCTCTGTGTGTTTCCATGTTGTGTATCTTCCAAGGCACGGCTGACACACCTTGTTCTCTGAAATCTTACCCAGTTCCTGCAGCAGAAAGCAATTCTCTGTCCAGTGGACTCCCTATGACCCTGGACAGTCTTTCTGTGAGACAGTGGTCAGCTCCACAGGAGGGGCCCAAACACAGTGCCTTCCACTTGCAATCAATATAGATGACAACACACATGAATTACGGAAGCAAGCTTTCGTTTAGTAAGCTTTTCCCTTTCCATTTCCTCGCCTCAACTCCCTAGCAATAAAGTCTACTGGAGGGAAAATTTAGGAAAAACCAATGTATGTAACTGGAAAAGAGGAGTGAGAGCAAGAATAAGTGTGCAAGCATCAACTCATTACACATACATATTTTTTAGCAAGACACATACTTCCTTGGCCTCCCTCTGCTCCTAACAGCAGTAGTCTAGCTGGCTAATTTAAGTGGATTTTTTCACTCTAATGGCTTGGGATTATGAACTTTCAGGTCTCCAAACAAGCAATCGTGGAAACAGCTTTGATTTCCAGGGAACCACTAGCTTGTCTTTGTCTTCACTTTCACCCAGGCAACTACCCTCAACTCCCAACTTCTGCATCTTCCAAAGTCACCCATCCCATGGGCTGCTCTCCATTCTCTGCCAAACCCTGTCTATAACATGTCTCTCCTCCCGGAGTTTGACCCCTTCTCCCATCCCACTATTCATCTCATCTTCCACTGAAAAGTACTATTAAAGGAAGGGAATGTGACCACTTCTCACTAGACTTAATCCAATATCTGACACAAAGCTGAACTCTGATGTTCCCAGACACTCAGATGGCCTTTTCAGTGGAGCTACAGTTGACTAAGTAGAAATTTACATGCATTAAATTAATACAAGCATTATACTGCCCTCAGATCATTTATTTTCTGGCAAACAAAGTAAAAACTACTTTCAGCTTACACAGAGAAGCGATTTGGGCCTTTCTGATAATAAGCCTTTTCCTTAGTAGCTCCCTCATGCTGTCAAACTCACACTCAACTCCCAGTGCACAGAAAATTAACCACAGAAAAACAATCAAAAGGTCAAACCCGAAACACTTTCTGGGAAGACTCTTGCAAAAATTGTTCTAAATAAAAGGGGGGTGAGTTCTCTAGACATGAGCGACCCAGCGCAGATCTCAGCCTGTTTTACAGCCAGTCATTCTGCATAGCGGGGGAGGGGGATGCCCGGCCTGCAGGACGTAAAAGGCCCACGGGATCCCTTGGTCTGGCCCTGCCTAGGCAGTAGGGGTGAGTTAGTTAAACGTGTAACCAAATATAGCAGGCTATGGCAACTTTGTATGGCCCAAGAATGATGTTATAAATACCCAAATGGTCCACCCCTGCTACATAGGAGTCAGCTAGCTCTATAGTTCACTGGAAAACAGACAACAAGCTTCTGTCTGAATAAATGCCCTTCCTGAGCAGGCCCAGGGCAGGGGCACTGTTCACCTCTGTTCCGTTTACAAACCCCAAGCCACCCTGACATCCATACTGAGCCTGCCAAGTGTCGGGCGGAACAGACGTGGGCTGAGGTGTGGGCTGTCTTGCTTGTCAGGTACCTCAGCCTCCAGGTCCTACTTTGTAGCTTAGAACGGAAAGCCCAAGCCTGTGGTGCTCAAAGCAGCTAATAACTTATTTACACTGGGAGGTGGAGCCAACTCCAAGGCCCTCAGCACTGAGTGCTGCCCGGGAACGAGAGGAAGCCCAGCGTGCGCCCGGCCACTGCCACAGCAGCTGGCGCTGTGCTGCTATGGCAATGCCCCACCCACCCAGGCTCTGGTCTACACTGTTTGATGACGTTTATACACAATGACTTCAAAAAACAGGAAAATGCTTACATAACATTTTAGGAAATATAAGTACCTATTTGTGCTTCTGGACAGTCTTCCTGCATTTCCAGGGCTTCTGTGGGCTCCGGAGCTGGTGTTTCAGGAACTTGCAAAAACTCCATTCTCCAAAACTGAATTCAAACAACGTGCATGTTACTGGGTGAAGATGGGGCATCGGGTTTAAACAGGTAACTTAATTTCTGTTGTTGCGGATAATTAAGTTTCCCTGTATGCTGAAGAATGTGGCAGAGGACTGACCTCACATAAACAGTGCTTCCCATGCTGAGTTTGAGGAGATGCAAAGGGTGTTTCATGGTGGAGGGAAAAGGACTGTGGTCAGTGAAGTTTGAGAAACATGGTTCAACTAAGTACTCTGTTTTGTTTCCTACACTAGTAAAATCATCGGAGAGCCTTGCACACACTAATATATACCCTGGATCTCTAAGAAGGCATTCTGCAAGAGGGGCCCCCTCACGTTTTCGGCACCGGAGCCTGGCACGATGCCTCATGCCCCCAGAGAGAGCTGCTATCTAAGGTGCAGGGTGTGGCAGGAGCGTGGCTGACGGCAGCCTCATTGTGGCAGGCTCAGCTGACTGTGACCAACAGTCATGTGGTCACAGCGTGCAATTGAAGAAAAGAAGCACAAAGAAAAAAAACCAACAATATTTAGAACAGACCACAAAGGAAAACACCGTGGAGCCCATTTTTTGTAGAGGCCCAACAGAGACAGCTAAGAGAAGGTAGACTACCTCAGAATCAGGGGGTCATGGAGGGTTGCAGCCAGGGAGGGGGTGACCTTGGGCCTCGGATTCTCTGTAGAACAGAGATAGTCTGTCTTCCCTAAGAAGTCATTCGCAGGCCCAACAGCCAGCACTGGCAGTTTGTACGTGTACCAATGCAAGGTGCCATGCAAACCATGCTTAGCGGCCTAGGTGTGTCACATTGTCGGGTGGTTAGCAGCACTGCCTCCTTGACGGGAAGAGCTGCGTCACTGATGTGCCCATGTCTGAGAACAGTGCTCAGGCCTGTCTGAGTCGGAGTGAGCGCTTCCGGACCACGCCACAACCTGTGCAGGTGCCCGTCCGGGACGGCTGCTCCCGGCTGCAGCTGCACCAGGTCAGCGGGCGTCCTGACACGCTTTTCTCAGCGGACTTACCCGGACCACCCCGTCCGAGTGTCCCGTGACTATGACGTTCTGGGTGTCCCACTCGTTCATCTCGGACACGCAGCAGCACACGATCTGCTGGCTCCTCCCCGTGAAGGTGTTCACGCTCACGACGGGGTTGCCGTTGATGCTCCACACGTGGATGTACGTGCCCGCACAGGACACAATGTCCCCCTGGAAGGCAAGGAGACTCTCAAGCACCACATACTGCCTCCTGGTTCCAGAAGCAAATGAAATCCTTGGCCGGACTCTCAAAACCCCTTTCAGTCCTGTGACTAGTGACTGGGTAATTTCTGAGGAAGCCTGGAATTCAGTGCTTGCTGACTTAAAAAAATACTCCCAACAGAGGCCTTTTTAAGAATTCAAGGCTAAATGGCCGCAGCCAAGGGAACCTCATGGGAAGAACAGGAGGACTTCTGTGCCGCTGGGCCCAGCGCAGAGCTGAGGGAGGCCTTCCTCTGTGCCAAAGCCATCTGAGAGGTGAGCAGCTCCTCTCCCTCCATTGTTTACAAAACCCAGTCATTCCTCTCTTCCACCCCCACTTAATCTTCCAAAGTGAGTCCAATGAAAACCACAGGGTCAAAGAAAAATTCTGCAGCCTAGATACAACTGCCACTCTCTTCAATAAAGGAAAAGATGACATCTTGGTAACAGTGTAACAGACTATTTAAAATTTTGTATTCACAGTAGGGTGGGGGAATTAGAAAAAAAAGAGATGAAAACTGGTATATAAGTACTTGGTAAATGGAATAAACCCTGACTCCCAGTGCTGATAATTCAGGTTTTCATGAGTTCTGAAGACAAAAAAAAGTTTTCCCCTCAAATTTTACCAGGCTGGTAAAATCAGAGAGCATCAGACCACCCCTGTGGTTATGGGGTGGACATAAGAGGAGGAATCGAAGGGCAGCAGCAAGGCATCGTAGGCCCAAAATGTAGACCGAAGTAAAGCAGATGCAAAAACATAAACTGGTGCAAAAACATAATACTAATAGAAATCTTTTAATGAGATTTTCCCCCCCATGAATTTTTAAGAGATTCTAAAAGCATTTCACAAGAATAAAACCAAACACTTTCCCACAGTGTTTGCAGCAACTATTGCAATCCAATGGCTCAAATAACTACTGACTATAAGCAAAATTGTCAGTATTTAAGTCGAGAACCCCAAGGCAAGGTGCTCGAAACGGTGTTTGGCTCAGAGCGGCGCTGCTGGGCCAGAGTTCTGGTGCACTGGCCTATCAGAAAACCTTAGGCACAGATAGATGTCTGCAGGACCCGCCCGAGGTGCTCTTCCGCAAATATCTTCAACCTTTCCAATACGCCGAAACACAAATTTAACTCTTTACCACCCACTGCCAAACCTGGTTACTCTTGCTCCATTCACCAGAACTGAATTTGTAACTTTTTCCTTTTCCTTTGAATGACTACAAGATATGTGACTAAAAGCATCATACTTAGTATCTTCTGGTAGAAACTAAAGATGTAGCCCTCAGAAGGAAGGCTGTCTGCACAGGCGACGGTCTGATGTGGCCAGGGCTCTGTCACACAGGACAGCTCTGTGGGGAGGGGATCTGAGGGGAGAGGTGGGAATGGGCAGATGCGGCTAAGTGAGGAGGCTGGGGGAGCTCTGGTTGCTTTGTAAGACTGTAGTGCACATGTGGGCACACGGATGTGATAACCTGTCCCTTGGACACAGACACCTCAACCTTTGTAAACTTAACCTAGCTCCCCTATTTATCAGCACACCTTAGTGACAACGACTACCCTCCCCTTCCCCCACTCAGGCAGGCCTGGTCTGCAGGGGGGCTCCCAGGCCAGGGCATTTATTTATCCCAACCCATTTCATTTGTCTGTATAATATCCTTGGAACTTTGAGATCTGTTTTAAGAACCTATCGTAATAAAAGCATAATATGCTAATCAGACCAGATGGCCTTCGGGATGAAGTTGGGGCTGCGAGGGAAGCTGAGGGAAGTCGGTGCTGGCAGCTGGGGAAGGAAGGCCTACTCTTGCACGAATTTCGTGCATCAGGCCTCTGGTAGTTCTATAACAATGTTTTTTTGTTTTAGTACCCAAATGTTATTTTTTTTCACTTTACATAATAAATAATTTGAATATATTTCATAAAAATTTCAACACAATTGTAACATTTTCAACAAATTCTACATTTTCCTTGTTTTTAAAAACCACCTATTCTAGAATGTTTTGTTTTGAATCAAGTCTTGCTTTTTAAAGTATGCAGTACTGCTGAAACCGGTTTGGCTCAGCGGTAGAGCGTAAGTCTGTGGACTGAAAAGTTCCAGGTTCGATTCCGGTCAAGGGCATGTACCTTGGTTGCGGGCACATCCCCAGTAGAGGGTGTGCAAGAGGCAGCTGGTCGAAGTTTCTCTCTCATCGACGTTTCTAGCTCTCTATCTTTCTCCCTTCCTCTCTGTAAAAAATCAATAAAATATATTTTTTTAAAAATCAATAAAATATATAAAAAATAAAAAAATAAAAAACAAATAAAGTATGCAGTACTGAATGAATTTTAAGACAGAACTGCTAAGTTACAAACTTTAACATCCATTTGCTTTCACAAATAACACATAAATCAAGAAAATGAGTCCTTAACAACCAAGAGAACACTCAGAGTCATCTTTTATTTATGTTGGCTAGACCTTCTTGCTTTCATAAACATAAACCAAGAGGACAATTTACTACTTACTGTTAATTCATTGATACAAAGAGCAGAAACTGGAGCTCGGTGGCCTCGGAGCTGGGTTAGGAATGACAGTTTGTTCAGATCCCAGATGATGCAGGTTCGGTCACGGGACCCGCTGACGATTATGTGATAGGCAAACGAAGCTGTGGCACACGTGACGGTGTCGGTGTGGCCAAGCAAGGCCTATAACGGAAAACAGAAAGCCCTGGCTGATCACTGGGCTGTGCAGTGAGGGGGACGGCAGACCCTGGATGCACCAGGAAATGGCAGCACGTGTGCTGGGATGAGCACTGGGTGCAGCGTCTAGAAAGCCTTCATTCTGCTGCTGCCAACTGTCCTTGCCTTGTCCCACGGGTGGGGCAGGGAGCAACCTGGAGGCTCTGGAGGCTGCAGTCTCTGTTTTTACATTACTTTTTCCTGGACTTGGGCCAGTATCTTGGAAGGGAGAATGGTACTACAACCCAGCTTGGTTTCTTCCTACCATTTCTGTGTGGAGATGTACTGATTATGGCCCCAGAATACAGAATTTCAGCTCTGAATCTATTCTTCCATGCCATCAATTCCTGTTAAGTTCATTGTAAGGAACTGCAATAGCATGAAATTTTAAAAAAAATGTACAAACTGTGAGAATTGCACGGTCACAAAAGATAAAGTGAAAATGTGGCTTTTGTGTGCTTGTTGAACTGTCTCTAAACAGGAGACACAGACATTTGTGCCCCATGGGGACTCTTTTTGCAAATTAGATACAGAGCAGAAACTTTTCTCTCTTGCTGGAATAGAGAAGCAGGACCCATGGAAATAGCAATGCAGGCAAATAAGTATTTTGAAGAAAATACAGTTAGAAGTTCCTAACAAAAATGTGAGTTTACTATTTAAGTAATGAAATGACTTAAAATTTTGGTCATATAGATATCTTTATTATATTCTTATTAAACCATAGGAGGCTGTTTAAGTAAGAAGCACTTTTTACTGAGGGTTGCTGGCTTAATAGTTCCAAAGCCCACTTTCTAAATATTAAAAATTGTAAGCAGGCATCTGGATCAGCAAATTACACTGTCAATCTGTCTCTGTCTACTTATGTCAGGATTGCACCCCTTGGCTAACCTTCAGACTCGGCAGCCAAGGAAGTTCTGGCCATATAGATGGTTGTTGGAATAGAAGTACAAGGGGTTCAATTCTTTCCACAGGTATTTTGTTTGAGTTTGGCTTTAAAATAAGCTTTGGAGTCACAGAGAACTTTACATCCTGGCTTTACCACTGGGAGTGACTTGACTATGTGTCTCTAAGCCGTGGTGTAATGAGAACTAATAACTACCTTGTAGAACTGTGACAACTGATGTACATTTTTCAAACATCCAGCACACTTCCCTAAACATAGTAGGTGCTCAATAAATGGAAGATATTGTTATACTAATTTTCAAATTTGTATAATAAAAATACTTAGATGTATACTACACTAAAAAACAACAACTGTGTGATAAAATAACTCACAAATCAAATGCTAAAAGATGATTGCTTAATCATAAAAGGATTCTTGCTTTAAGTGAAAATTTAGGATAGTCAGTACTTAAGAAGTTATAAAAAATACTTGTTAATACCATCATCAATAGTTCTACTGAATATGTTCAGGAGTTTGTTATATCTTTAAGGATATGATAAATGAGGAAAGAGAAAGACAAAGGAATCAAAGATTTAATGGTCCAACTGAACGAAAATCGCCCAGAAAGGAAAATAATATTGAATCAATAGCACTAATATAATCTGGTTTGTAAAATTTCAATTTACATAGAAAATTTGAGAAATATTTATGATACTTAAGTTTATTTTAAAATAAACTAATGATGTGGCAATCAGCTACTAAAATATTTCCTGCTAGTATTAGTGGAGAGAAATGGTGTGCCTGTGTGTAAGGCATGTAAGGGAAATGAATAGAAGATGATTATAGTAATCAGTCATTAGCAAAAGTTGTAGTTCATTATTAATGATTATCTGTAACAGGATATTATAAAAATTAAGTTACAAAATTTTTATTAAAATGTTTCTTACATGCCACTATATTGGCTGGGCAGCAAAAATATTCATTGTGGGCCGCATGAGGCCTGCGGACCAAAAGTTTGACATGCTTGCTCTAAAGTGTAGGCAGCTGAGATGGGGTGTCTTTCACTTATTCTGTTACCTGTTTGAGAGTGAGGGTCTTGGCCTTTTCTTTTGAGGTGCCCATCTCCCACACACACACAACTGTGCTTGTTCCACCTGTGATGACCAGCCTGGGGTTGGGGCAGATGGCACACAGAATCTGGCCCCACTCAGATAAACATTCATAGACAGTCACTGCCTGTAAAATAAAGCAGATGTGAGACACAGGCCGTCAACTACCATGAGTGCTGGAAACACAATGAGCATACCACGCAAAGGACAAAGGCCTCTAGGCAGGTCCTCATAGGCAAATGACAGGACATTCCGGGCTGGTCTCAATTTAGCATCCTTTCTGTGGAAGCTCTATTCTGAGCTACCTTCTATAGTCTCCTAACTATCGTTGCTGCTAGAAACTTTAATTGGGGCCTCCAGTTTCTTTAGTCCAGGAAGATGACGTTCAGTCTCAATGATGTTCTGTCAGATGCAGGGGGATAATCTGGCAAAAGGATGTGTTTGCTGTAACAACTTACAATGTAAAAGGAAGCATGAATGCCACTGATACGAATGTTAATTAAATTTGTTACAGTGCGACACACAGACATATGGAAGGGTTAGCTAGCTACCTTAACTAGGCAGTTTAGGGAGCTTTAGAGATAAGAAGGGTCTACGGGAGAGGAATACATAATGGAGACTTGAAGACACTAGGGTGTTTATCTTACTTGTACAATGAATAGAGAAATGCCACAGAAATACCTCTGGCCTGTGCAACTAAAACAGCCATAAACCAAGGACAGACAGGAGTGTCTCTGGCCTGAGCAATGAAAGTGACCATAGTTAGGCCCGTGGTTGGCAAACTGCGGCTCTTTGGTCCCTTGAGTGTGGCTCTTCCACAAAATACCATGGCCTGGGCAAGTCTATTTTGAAGAAGTGGTGTTAGAAGAAGTTTAAGTTTAAAAAATTTGGCTCTCAAAAGAAATTCAATCATTGTACTGTTGATATTTGGCTCTGTTGACTAATGAGTTTGCCGACCACTGAGTTAGGTCAATCATAGCCCTGACCTGAGAAGCTGGGAGGGTTATAAGAAGGCTTTCTTAGCCAGCACAACTGGGAGAAAACCATAAGATAAATCAAAAGTGACTCCAAACAACATAAGGGGGAGAGAAAAGAGCGGACACCATGGGCTTCGGGCTTTGAGAATAAGAAAGGAGTTCAGACAAAGAGCTGCAGCATATATACACTGGAGACAAAGAAACACGAAGGTTTTGTTTGTTTGTTTGTTTGTTTGTTTCCATTAGAGAGAGAGCGAGACAATGAGCAGGTTTTTGCATTGGGGGAGGGAGGTCTCCGCATGGGGTTCCCTTCTGTCCGTCCAGGAGGGACAGAGACTCAGGCTAAGAATCTAGAACTAGGGTTTTAGAGGTAATGTTTGCTTGCAATAAAGTTTATGTACTTTTCACCGATCATATTTTGTCCGTGGCTTCATTCTTTGAATCCACTGGGACAAGAACCGGAGGAAAGCAAATCAGGCTGGCTCAATAAAACAACCCCAATCCCTTGCACAGACTATATCCCTCTTGCATTCAGGAGGGGACTGTCAGAGGACAAACACAGGTCACTACTACACTGCCTCTCCCCAGAGATACAGACAGGACTCAAAAGAGTGGCTGCTGACTCTTGGGGATGGGGTGACAGGTCTCTGTCAGCCACTGAGAGAACTGAGATGATAGGGCCAGGCAGTGACTCACCAAAGGAGGCTCTCTGGCTGTCAGAAATGCTGACTGGGAGGGAAACTGCTAGGCTCCAGAATACAACTTGCCCAAGAGGCTTGTTCTGTAAGAACATGACTGGTCAGTCCCCTCGCTCCTTTTCCTACTCTAGGGCAGAGAGCTCTCCCTTCCTCCGGGCCTTGGAGGACCGGTTGACAAGCCCTTGGTCTGGGCTTTCTCCACCCAACGAAGCAGGATACCCAGCCATGAAAAAGTAAGATGGAAGGAATGAGAAAGAAACGATGCAAACCTTGTCTGACTCATAGGTTCCCAGCCTGCAGCTGAGGTCTGCGTAGCCCCAGGCGAAAGTTTTGTTCCAGGTAGGTGGGATAAGCACCTTGTTCTGTTCTACTGCCAGAATGCCTTTGTCGGTGCACACTATTTGTCCCACAGGCTCCTTGAGTTCTATGCAAAACGAATCAACACATTACAACAGGGGCAGGGAAAATGAACTTCATTATTCTATAGGGTATGGTACAGTAATACCAAATATTCACACAAGCATCCTGACAACAGGCCCTGAGAGGTGGAGCCTGGTCTGCCAGTCCCCCAAGCTCTGCCGGATGATGCTGACCGTGACCGGTGCTCTCCAGGCTTCCCCTCCAGCCTTGCTGTCTGAGTACCTGGGAGTGCTCCCAGCAGCCAGGCCTGCATTCCTCATCTCTAGGGTTGTGCAGAGGGATCTGGGATGCTCACAGCATGCCACAGAGACTGAACCAATCTAGACCTCTGGCACCTCACACGTTATAGCCACCCTATACTCCCTGAAGAAAGGCCATGGTGCCCCCGAGAGGCCCAGGTTCCTTGCTCTGCCCCAAATGCTGCCGACCACACCAGCGCTCCAGAACCCTTGCTGAGCAGAGGCTGGAGCTGGCGCAGGGCAAAGTCTGTGTAATGAGGCAGATGGCCGAGAGCTGGTGGCCAATCCAATTAACCAGACTTTGAAGTACCAATATTTGGATTTTTTTTTAGATGATAACTTCAAGACTTTGCAAAATCATTTTTTATTTTTTTATTCTAAGGGGGTAAAAATCCACTTGCAGAAGTACTTGTAGCTATCTCAAAATGCTTTTAATTGGCATATTAAAAATGCGGTCTTCTTACCATTATTTCTAAATTGGCAGAATATGTATAAATGAAGGTGGCACAAGTTTTCTGCATGTATAATATAAAGGGTGAGCTACAGAGTTGGTACTTTAGAATTTCCTATCTTAGCAGGAGGAAGAGGCCATTTTGGTTCTTTTTGGTAGGAAACCCAACGGGCCAAAACAGAAACACAGAAGAAAATCTAATGAACATTTGGTGATTTCACACAAAAATACAGCACTCGTTACAGATTACACTCTTGTCATAAAGCAAAGTTGTTATTGCTCAACTAGGATTCGTAAGTAATCCCACAGAACCATGAATCAGAGGTTTATTCCCATCATCTTACCTTTGACAGGTGTCAGAGAAGGCCGCAAGTTGTCTAGATGATGGAAAAAGATCTTGTCACCTGTACAGCCTGGAGGGACAGAGATTCCTGCATTGTCGCCATTGAGCCGACTCCTCACTCGCTTTGGTGGATGAGGTTTCTTAAATAGCTGGTATGAGATGATATGATACATTTTACAATGAGCCCTATTACACGCCAGGTATTATGTTATTTCACTTAAGTCTCATAACAACCAGCAGGCACTGCATTATCAGATTCTGAGGAGAGAAATTACAGAGGCTCAGAGGCTGCCAGAGCTCTCCCACTTAGGAAGCAGGGACAGTATAGTTTGTGTCACCATCGTGGTACAGCGATTTCCTAAGTTTTCCAAAGTCAATCAATTTACTCAAACTATAGACAACTGACAATTATTTTCCAACGGTGCCTAAAGATTAACCAATTCTTTATAGATCGACACCACTCTGCCACTGAGGGCAAGCAGACATTCTGTTTACTGGGCTATTTCTGGCTTCAGGTGGCTTTTCTCTGTGCAGCATCATTTTGGTCTCTTAGGTATTGCTAATTTGCTGGAAATGTTAAGCATTGTTGCCTTCTTTTTACTTTGCCTTGTTGTAAAGGAAGAAAGAAAAAAAATCTTTGGCATTTCTGTTCAATATTTCTACAGGATTAAAGGTATTAATGTACATTTGAAATGACTATTTTTCAAATAGTGTTCATTTTCAAAATAAGCATTGAGCTATTTCCACCAGAAAACTGCTATCTGAGGAAGATATTAGGGAAAGCTTAGAGCAGTGGTTCTCAACCTTTCTAATGCTGCGACCCTTTAATACAGTTCCGCATGTTGTGTGACCCCCAACCATAAAATTATTTTCGTTGCTACTTCATAACTGTAATTTTGCTACTGTTATGAATTGTAATGTGAATCTGTATTTTCTGATGGTCTTAGGTGACTGACCCTGCTAGTGGTTCTCAGCCTGGCCTGCACCCTCTCCAATCTAGGACCCCTCGAAGGATATCCTGCTGCCAGTTTACAGGGATCTGGCCTAAACCAGCAGTCAGACATCCCTGTCACACTCTGGGACTGCTGGCTCTAGCCACTTACCTGCCTGCCCCTAACCACTCTGCCTGTTGGCCTGCTTGCCCCTACCTCCCCACTGGTCTGCTCACTCTAAGCTGTCCTCCCCCTCTGCTGTCCTGACCTCCAAGTGACCCCCACTGATGGCCTGCTCACCCCCAACTGGCCCCCCTGCTGGTCTGCTTACCCCCAATGGCCCCTGCCATGCCATCCTGGCCTGATTACACCCCGGTAAAACCAAGGTCCCAGCCCCTCCTTTTTTTTCTTTATCTTTTTTTCTTTCAGTGCCTCTCTGAGTGGAGGCCAGGGTCAGCTGGAAGCAAGTACCTAGGATTTATTTGTCTTCTATAATTAAAACTTTGTAGCCTTGAGTGGAGGCCAGGGCCAGCCAGGGTGGGCGGGAAGCTTGGCATCCTCCATCACTGGGGCAGCCCAAACCTCCTGCTTGCTCCAGCTCCGTGGCTGACCAAGGTCTTGGTTGGGTTAATTTGCAACTCACTCCTGATTGGCTTGTGGGTATAGCGGAGTGATGGTTAATTTACATGTTTCTCTTTTATAAGTGTAGACAGAAGTTAATAATGACCTAAGCCTCTACAGTTGTATAAAAAGACCCACACACTTGGAAGCATGTTTATGAATGAGCATTTACTAAGAACTTTTATATGAGGATTTCAGGACAGAGTCAGGCAAGGCTATAGAAAAAGTCATGGATATGATGACCAGGAAGTTTAGATTTTTTTAGGACTGCTACACTTGATAGTACTCTATATCAGTCACTAGAATATCCTAGAAATACATTATTATCTGGACTCTATTTTCTAGACTGCTTACCTCTTATACTCAAAAGTAGAAGAAACATCCTATATTATAGAGAGCGCCTGGGAAAGACCCCTGAGCTTATTGTCATCTAAATCTAGTGGTGACAGGCAGAGCCAAGCTCTGGAAACACTCCTTGCCAGAGATATGTGTGTTGTCAGCCTGACTTTCAGCTCAGGTACCAGGGTGTGGGTTTCGTTATCTAAATTTAGCCAAGCACCAGGAACAAACATGATTATCCTGGCCCACCCAGAAGTGACAATTACAAAGAAACCACAAGAATGAATTAATCTCCTTTGTCTAGGGCTTTAGTAAAACTTCCTGGTATTTTGCTGTGTAAAATAAACACACTGTATCAGCTCTTGGTTACTGCTCTCCATCAGAGGATAGCTGTCCCACCTGGCCCCAGCTTTTTCCTTCTAACTCTGTGTCTGTCTCTTTCATTTTCTCAATCCCCAGATGCCCCTACTCAGGAACTGGACCAGCTGTGCTGGACATGAAAAAAAGAAATATTTATACTACATTTATGTATCTTATTTTGAAAAAAATGTTTTTATTAATTTTAGAGGGAGAGAGAGAGAAAATCATTGATGGGCTACCTCCTGCATGCCCTCTATTGGAGACTGAGCCTGAAACCTGGGCATGTGCCCTTACTGTGGACCCCTGAGTACTTGGGACGACACTCAATTAACTGAGCCTTATCAGCAAGAGCTATCTTAATTAATTTTGTTCAGAATATCTTTTCCCAGAGGGTTTGAGGCATGGTTTCTGTGCTTAAAACCCTCTGAAGAAAAAAATAAAAAGGCTTAGCTAAGAGTCTTCAGCTGTGATTAGTGTTTATCAACAAGCATTTCACTTTATAGTAAGCTTGGTTCCTTCACTGCGGGATCAGATTGCACCAGGAAGAGTAGTTAGAGGCTCTCCTGCTCTCTGTTCCCCACAGCTTTTCCATGTACAAAGACAAGCCATTGTTCTGTGTTCCCAGCTGTCAACCCTGGGAACCTCTAGGTTGGCTGGCCTACAAAAAGGGAGTCCAGGATATAGATGAAGCAGGAACAGAGAAGGATAATTGAGGTCAAAGTGTGGGCACTTGGGGAAAATGGATGGTCAGACCAGCCCAGTGCTGGTTATTGCTGGTGCCCTGCCCTCCAGGTGTCCTGGACAATGGGAAGGAAAGAAGGGAGGGAGTCTCTTAAGGAGTTTTGCTTATTACTGAAGGGATTAGAGCAGTTGGTGCAGGGTGGGCCCCAGGCACTCCCATGGCAGGTAGTCTCACATCAATTATCATACCACTTTTATTCAAACTACCTGTTCCTGAACTACTTACTACAAGAGCTCCATAGGTGGCCCTCTGCTCCTAATTTGGCTCCCCTACAATGTGTATGTGTGTGTGTGTGTGTATGTGTGTGTGTGTGTACATGCACACATGTGTTCATGACTGAGGTCAGAATGATCCTTAAAATCTAGATATAACCATGTTATTTCTCTATTTAGACTCAGCACTGGCTCATCACTGGCCTCAGGACACAACCCCATCTCTGCGTATACTGTGCCCCAGATCCCACCTGCTTTCCTGACCAGGCTCTCCTGACCTCTTGCCAGGTCTTGTGCAGGTACAGGAAAGCACACCCTGCACTCACTAGCCTGCGAGGAAAACTCTCTATGAACAACAAAATTTCCATTCATTTGTATGTAAAAGGGAGGAGAAAGCAATACTTTTGGAACCTATTGGGTGATATTTATGGTCCTTTATTGAAAACTTAGTCTATGGTCAATGATCATCTAAAGAAATGTTACAGCATTTAAAAACTGAACCCGAGCATCCATACCTGTTTAGGAATCTGACCGAAGTTGTTAATGAACCCTATTGTGGCTGTCTCCTTCAGTGGGTCATTTATGTTGTAGATATCTACTTGACCCTCATAAAACAGATGGTGGAAGACGTTTACAGCTTCTACTGCGGCAGGGCCTTGCTGTTTGTAGCCAAAGATTAAGTCAATCCATTCGTGCAGATGGGCACTCACATAATCACATTCCAAAGCCTGCAATTCAAAGCAAAGGTTCAGTCACCGGCTGACATTTATTAATTGCTCAGAAAGGAAAAAAATTGGCCAGTGAGCAATAGGAATTAAAATAACTAAAAATTATAAAAGCAATTTTAGTAACTTGACCAAATGGGTGATACATTGCTCAAGGTCCTCTCTTCATACTGTGGCCAATGACCCAGTGAGATCCAAGTTCAACTGCCAAGTGTACCCCCATTACCTCTCGGTGGACTCTGATGAATTCTCGTGGGTCCCCTTTGGCCCATGGTGGAAGGATAACATCTCCAAGCTTGGTGCCATTTTGTTTACAGCCTGTGCAGTGGGATACATTAAAATAACAATGAGAAAAATATGATAAATAATAACTTCAGGTTAACATAACATAGAAACGGGTTTAGGTTCATTTTAAGAACCATGAGATCTTACCACCGGGACCCTCAGAGGTCATCTACTCTGCTATTTTCCTAAGCCTGATCCTTAGTGTACTTCCTCAGAGAGATTTATTAAGTGTTAGCAAAACAGAGGGGTGCTCACAGTCAAGTGCCTTCAGGAAATGCTGAGCTATGCAAAGTTGGGTGTTTCTTTCCTGCAAGACTCCTCAGACACGTAGCATTTCTCTAGGAGGGATATTACATCATGTCTGAAACTTAACTGACCACAGGAGTCCTTAACGAAACATTTTATGGGGCTACTGTTTTGAGTTTGGAAAAAACCCTCAAATTTAATCCCCTTAGGATGGATGGCTCATCTGGAAGACCATTAACATTTCTCTAAACAAGCAGTTGCCAACTGGTGATCCACGGACCACTGTTCTGTGAGGTCTGAAAGGCTGGTGACCGCTGCTCTCAACTCTGCCTTTTTTAGGCTTTTCTAGAATGCTTCATGCTTAGTGAGTCATCAGTAGTTAACTAGTATGAAATTCTTTCTTAATCATCTGACAAAATTTTGCCATTTGCATGGAGAAGGCTATTGAAAGAATTCCCAACTTCTCAGTAACTTTCATTCTGCTCTCTTCACTTAAGAAGAAATGAGTTGCAGACTCCTCTCAGGCCTGGGCCCTGGTCAGGGCACATGCAGGAGGCAACCAATCCATGTGTTTCTTTCACATCGATGTCTTTCTCTGTCTTTCCCTTTATTTTACATCTCTCTAAAAATCAATGGAAAAATCTCTTCGGGTGAGGATTTAAAAAAAGAAGAAGAGCTGAAACTGGTTTGGCTCAGTGGATAGAGCGTCAGCCTGCGGACTGAAGGGTCCCAGGTTCGATTCCAGTCAAGGGCATGTGCTTTGGTTGCGGGCACATCCCCAGTAGGGGGTGTGCAGGAGGCAGCTGATCAATGATTCTCTCTCATAGATGTTTCCAGCTCTCTATCCCTCTCTCTTCCTCTCTGTAAAAAATCAATAAAATATATATATATTTTTTAAAAAAGATATGAAAGTGCCATGGTCTCTTTGAGATATTTGGAATACATGGGGTTTCTCATATTTCTGATTCATTAATTCTTCAGAGAGCTCTATAGAGATATATGTATTTTGCTGATATGTATTTTGCTGTAAAGATTCTCATTAAAGAAATAAAATCTGAAACACAACCTTTTGCTGTTAGTGTATCATTTAACAGAAAAAAACAAAACAAAAACCTCCCACATATTTGGAAAGACTTCCGGCAACCTGGCAGAAACAGAAGCATCATGCTGTGATAATGCACATCTAGTGATATTTATTCCACGTGTTCTTGAATTTTAATGTACTGTTAAAATAATGTATTCTGTTAATTTAAGTGATAGATAATCACTAAGGTATTAAAGAAACCATTTGCTATGAAATCTGTCCACAACAAAATACATTAAATGGAAATGGCATCAAAGGAAACAGGTTCTTTTTTTTTTTTCTTTTTAAAAAATAACACCAAAAAGTTAACTTGAGCTTACGAGTTTTGCTAGGTATAAATCAGATGATCATTATAAAAAATGACTCGATAAACAAAATGTTGCTCACTAGCTTAACAGCAGTTGGTTAGATAAATAGCTGCAATAGAAATTTTCACAGAGAAGGGCAACTGTTCAAATTTTAGAACTCGAAGACAGTTCCAAGTAGTGGCCAACAAAAACATTTTCCTTAGAAGCAATCTTGTTTTCATCATTGTTATTTGATGGGCTTGTTTACAATGTGATATTAAGTGAAAGATACACAAATCAGTTTATTGTTTAAAGGAATGTCTTGACTAATTGCCATAAGACTTAAGAAAAAAATATAAGAATCAACTTATTCCAACCACTCCCCCCTTTCACACCCTCATTCCTGTACCTTAAAATGCCCTCCTGGCCTAATTTTTTTTTTTTTTTGTGAATAATTTTTTTTTAATTTTTTTTAAATTATTTTTTTATTAAGGTATTATCTGTATACATAGCTTATCATTGCCCCCCCCCCCCCCCATAGATGCCCTCCCTCTCCAGAGTTTTGTGTCCATTGGTTATTCTTATATTCAGGCATACCAGTCCTTTGGTTGATCTCTTATCTCCCCCAGATCTCCCTACCCTCCCCCCCCCTAATTTTTTGATAATAAAAAGTAACAATTCTCAGGCTATTTCAAGTATAATCTGCTTTTTAATTTTTTCTCATAATCCCTAAATAATTATGTGATATAATTGTTATTTAATCAGCACTATCTGCAGTTTTAAAACATCACTTGAAGGAAACAAGTCTACTAGTCCAGAAAACGCTCGGTTTATCTAATCCTGTCTCTGAAGCGCCCCTCCAAGAACTTCCAGGGAGTGAGGACGAGAAGACCAGGGGTGCGTGTCACTCATTCCAGAAGTAGGGAAAAACTCCAGTGTTCTTACTTTTAAACCATTTACCATCTTTTCTGGGCAAAAGAGTAAACTGTATTCTATTGCTTTCTTTTTATGAAAGTGAAATTCACATAGCATAAAATTAACTATTTTAAGGTGAACAACTCAGTGGTATTTAGTACGTTTTCAATGTTGTTCAATCATAACCTCTCTAGTCCCAAAACATTTTCATCACCCAAAAAAGACCCATTAAGCAGTTGCTCCCATTCTTCTTACCCCATCCCTGAAACCACCTACTCAGGATATTCCACATATCAAGCATTATGTGACCTTCTGTATCTAGCTTCTCTCACTTAGCCTAATGTTCTGAGATTCATCCATGTTGCAGCATTTACTGATACTTCATACTTTATGACTGACTAATATTCTATTATATGTATACCAGAGGCCCAGTGCACGGGTTTGTGCATCGGTGGGGTCCCTTGGCCTGGTCTGTAGGGAATCGGCCAAAACCAGCTCTCCGACATCCCTCCAGGGGTCCCGGATTTCCAGAGGGAGGTTCCCAGGTGACGCACCTGGAACCAGGCTCCCTCCTCTCTGGTTCCAGGTGCAGCACCCGAGACACAAAGCTGCCAAGTCATGCAGCTCAGCAGCCCCTGTGATGAGTGTCTTCCCCCTGGTGGTCATTATGTATCATAGCTACCTGCCCGACAGTAGAATGGTTGCTTAGGCTTCTATCTATAGATTCCATAATTTGTTCACTGATAGACACATGGGCTGCTTCTACCATTTGGATATTATAGACAGTGCCTCTTTGAACCTGAGGGTACATGCACTTGATGCCCTGTTCCAGTTCTCTGAGGCATACACCCAGGAGTGGAATTGCAGGATCATATGGTAATTCTATGCTTAACTTTTTGAGAAACTTCCACACTCTTCCCACAGAGGCTGAACTATTTTACATTCCCATAAGCAACGAACAAGGTTCTAATTTCTCCACAGTCCTTGATGTTTTCTGTTAGTGCACATGTTTGTTCTTTTTACATTATAAGCCATATTTAGATGTATGGTGGCCCCACACTGTGGTTTTGATTTGCATTTCCCTAGTGACTACTGATACTGAACATCTTTCATGTGCTTATTGGGCATTTGACTAACTTCTATTCAGGTCCTTTTGCCTATTTTTAAATTGAATTGTTCATCTTTTTGTTGTTGAATAGTAAGAGTTTTTCATATTTTGGACACTAGGCCCTTATAGGACACATCATTTACTTTTATAAAGGTTTTCTTTTCACTTTCTGCATAATGTCTTCGAATGCAGAAAGTTTAAAATTTTGATAAGTTTCAATTCTCTTTTGTTGTTGTTGCTTGTGCTTTTGATATTCTATCGAAGAATCCATTGCCTAATACAAAATCATGAAGATTTAATCCTCTGCTTTTCTCTTACAGTTTTATGGCTTTAGGTCTTACAAGTAAATAGTGTTTTATGTAGTCTGTGATTTCATGGAAGAAAGATGATTTCTTATGAAGGTGAGTGTGACAGAGACACACAGTCCTTTTTTCTATTACTCATTGAAAGTGGAGCATTTGGTTGGGTTTGTAAGTAGTCTGGCTAAAACATTTTTGCAACACTGACTATTAGAATGGATCCAGTGTTTCTGCAAGATCGAGGGTATCTCTTTCTGTACCTTTCCATATTTGTGTCTTGGAAAGTGATGTCCCTAGGGAAGAGAGTCCTTCTCTAAAGGAGAAATGTAAGGAAACCTAATGTAACACTAATGTGTAGCCATATGCAAATGCTGTGTACATATCAGCTGTTTTTCCTCATTTACTATCCATTCTATTCCTTCCAGTAACCATCACTCCCTCCAACTTCAAGTCCTAGAACTTGGTGTCTTTAGCTAGTCTTGGGTGAGGAGCTACAGGACCAATCAGAAGTAATGAGACAACTTCAGGACTTCTGCTGGGGCTACTCAGAGAATCTTATTAACTTTTCCATTGGACCGGAGCTGTAATTTTACAAAGTTAGGGCTGCTGATGGATAAATTAAGTTAAAATTGTCTTTTTAAAAAAATCACTCAAATAATTAGATATGAACAGTTTCCTGAATTTTCTGTTAATGAAACATTTTGAGGTAGTATAGTAATGATTTATATGTTGAACTCTTAAATACGGCATAAAGTACAAGGTATAAAAAACATAAAACAGAAGAATATCTGGCAGAAATATCTTACAGTGGAAACAATGGAATTATTATGTTTTAAAAGAAATAACCAAAAACAGATCAGCAAACTGTGTTCCAAGAAACTGTAACCAAAGTCAACTCAATTTCCTGTAGCTGCTAGATAACACACTGGGAGCAGAGAACTGATGAAATTTCTCTCCTTTTTTTATAAATGTTGATTTGGTTCTGTTTTTCTAGAAATCAGTACCCTAGCAGGATAACAAAAGGAATTTACTTACAGTTATTATGAAATTCTAATTTTAAAACATATTACATGTAAGCTGAGAATGCCTCAAGCAATACATAAGATTAAAATAATACATGAAAATTTGGATACGCCACTCTTGGCTACTAATGGGCTTCAATTGTAATAATTTTCAAATGCATTTTTATCTCATGTTCCTTTTCATTGACATAACAATGTTCTGACCAATAGATATAATCTGTGTCAATTTATAAACGTTTCCCAGACTCTAGGCTTGAAACAACCATTTTTCTTTTTCTACTGAATCGCAGACACCCAATTACAGTAGACAGCGGTAGCAGAAGCCACAAGGCCATCTCCTCAGTGTGTACTGCAATCTTTAGAAAAGTGACTAATTTCTACCAATGTCTTCCTGGACGACATTTCTGAGACCGTGCCACCGCTGTACGTACCCAGATCAAAGTTGTTGGAATTGAACAGGAATTCTGGTAAGTAAAAAAACTCTGGGATCAGTTCTTTTACGTCTGCCATGTTGTGCTTTGATGCTGAATACCAGGCCTCCCGCACACTGTGGAACATCCGGTCAGCCAGGTCAAAGTGGCCTCCCTGTGGGCAGAATGAGAAGGCACTGCCCCATTAGAGAAGCATTCCCACCTCAGCTTCAGTCAAGTTCAAGGGCTTGAAAACTATAAGTAGAAGTTTGCTGACCTTTCCATTTCCCATCATTTTATGTCAAATACACTACATTTTAAATGATCACCCTCTCCCCCCCCCCATTAATCTAATTATTTCTGGGGTATTCTTTACAAAGGGTGCTCAATGTATATGTTTTGTAATCAGAGTGAAATCCAAATGTAAAGACTTTAAAAAGCCATTTAAAAAAATACTAGTTTTTAGAGAGAGGCAAGACAATAAGGAATATCAATTCTTCCTTATTTTGATGATGCTCTCTTAAAGATGGTAGTCATTTACAGTTGGAGATGTTCCAGGTATATATGTGCTTGACTAAATTCACAAATAACATTACACTGAAGTCCTCACACCAATAAGAACTAAACGGAGAATTAGGAAGGTGATAAAAAATATTTAGGTTGATAAAACAAATTCAAATAGAAATGGGATTTCTTTTGTCCACCACCCCCTTCCTCAATTAAGCGAACAGAATAACAGTCTTTATGATGGAAGTTCACTGTGGCCATCAAGGGCTTCCATAATCTGGCCTCTAGGACTCCCCACACTTACTCTGCTCCAGACACATTGGCCTCCTTGCTCTTCCTGAGGCATCTCAAGCATACACTTGACTTAGGGCCTTGCCTGGGCTGTGCCCTTTGCCTAGAACACACTTTCACCAGATACTGGAATGATTAACTCCTTTCCTCAAAGTTTTTGTTCATATGTTACCTTCGGAAGAAGACTCACTCTGATCATTCCTTAAAACTGCATTGTGCCCGGCCAATGTGGGTCAGTGATTGAGCATCAGCATATGAATCAGGAGGTCATGGTTCAATTCCTGGTCAGGGCACATGCCCAGGTTGCAGGCTCAATCCCCAGCATGGGGCATGCAGGGGGCAGCCGATCAATGATTCTCTCTCATCACTGATGTTTCTATCTCTCTCTCCTGCTTCCTTCCTCTCTGAAGTCAATAAAAACACATTTTAAAAAGATCTGCATCGACACCTCCCCTGCCTCCCATTCTCCTTTCCCTGATCTATATTTTTCTGACAGCATTTATCAGATTCTAAAACACTTGAAAATAGATTCATTCTGTTTGACTGGCTCCCTCAACCAAAATAGCATACAAGCTCCACACGGCAGGGTTTTTGCCTTTATTCATGAAAGTACTGTAAGCAGCAGAATACTGTCTGAATGAATGAAAGAGAATGTATAGAAAAACAGTTATAATTAAGAAAAAAGCAAATGAGATAGACTAATTACTTTTTTTTTTTTAATGTTTGTTGAATTTAACCAGTTAAAGCTGAATTCCATATACCTGCCCAGAAAGCATATGCTACTTGCTTTTTTGACTAAAGGACCTTGGCATTTGTTTATTATAAACAACTTCTAGTTTATTCATCAATTTTAATATAGCAAAATTTCACTTTAATTTTGTTTTGATTATGGGTCCTTTTATAAGTCAAGATAACAGTATTTTTTTTTTAAAAAGCAACAATTCTCAATAGAAAGAAGGCCTGTGCAGAATGGAACAATTCTGAGTTTAGAGTTTTACCTGCAGCCGTAAGAATATCTGTGTGAAAGGCTCCATCCTCACTAGGTATGAAGCCACGATCATGGCAGAGGAATAGTGGGTCCCATAGTGATAGGCTGGAGTTTCTCCTGCTCAAAAAATTACAGCAAAATTGAAAACAAAAGAGTAAACATAAAAAATAAAACTGGTATTAATAGGCTTAAAAATGCTGATGATACTAAATAAAGCTAGTGCTGGAGTTTATAGCATGAAAACTTTGTGGTGACACTGCTGCCCTCACTTACATTTTGGGCAGTAATAAAATGTAAGTATAACCTGATACCTTTCCATTCAAACTGAGCATATCTAGTAATTCCTGTTTTGAGGCTAATTGTAATGGATAACAATGAAGAGCAAAACATCTCCACTGAAGCAGGATATTTATTGGCTTGCAGATACTTTGTATTAGGTTCTTTCTGGCTCTGCACCACCAATTTCCATAAATTGTTTATGAATATTATGCAATTTATACTACTCTTATTGGCAGAGGGGGAAAAAAGAGTCTAGCCCTGGCAGGTTTGCTCAGTGGCTAGAGTGTCACCCATGCACCAAAGGGTCGTGGGTTCAATTCCCAGTCAAGGGCATGTACCGAGGTTGCAGGTTCGATCTCTGGCTGTGGTCGGGGCCATGTGGGAAGCAACCAACCAATGTGTCTCTCTCATATCAATGTTTCTCTATCTCCCTCCCTTTCACTCTTTCTAAAAACCAATGGGAAAAACAAGAGTCCACATAGGGAATACTGTTATGCTTAGTACCCCCTCCCCCTTTTTGTTTTGCTTATTTTCAGGGAATACGTAGTAATAAACATTAAACATAATAATAAATTATAAATAAGTAAACTGAACTGTTTCAGAAGGTAGTCAATTTTTATTTTTAAATGTAAAAAGATTCTAAAAATTGAGTCAATAAATGAAAGAGTAATTCCGGGCCTACATATGAGTCAAAGTAAAGGAACATTATGATGAGAAATTTCTGCCTTGGGCCAAACAGCATGCTTACTTAGTTTTCTGCCAGTACCTGACAGGCCCCCTAAAAAAAAATCCCTTCTCAGCATGGCCATCAGTTGGCATGCAAAACCAGATTTTCTACTCTGATAGTTGTATAGATGTGTGCATATGTAACATAGACAGAGATAATGACATAAAAGCAATAGGCAGAAAGATGCAAGGAGGTCAGACCACTAAATTAATGGCTTATTTTTGAAATTAGGTAAAAGTTTAATGACAAGAAAAGTTACTTACCATTAGGGTCTTCCCAGTCTTTATATCGCTTCTTATATTGAGCTAATCGTTCATCTGTCTGTGCTCCCATTGGCTTCGCCAGGTTTCTAAATGTCTTGGGATTAGTAAGATCGACCTCCTAAAATACAAAACAGACCTAGTTCCACATTGCCACACACCCTCCATGCCACTGGTGCAGATATGGTGGCTACAGCAGACCATGGTGATTTATAAAAACGTGCTAAATCTTTTGGGTCTCATGGAAGAACTGGACTCCAAAACCATGCCATGCAGCTGCTGGTCATTCACACTTTATAGAGGGGCACAGGGCAGTTTGTTAGTGGTTCAGTTTGAAGACAAATGCTTTGGAAATTAAGTGTTGTCAGAGAAGGGCACTCAGGACCCATCTCTGGACATGAAGAGGAGGAGGGGCAATCCTCTCCAGTCTTGGCTATGACACAGCAGAAGACTGTGGATACAAAAGCTCCAATTCATCTTTATCCTCCGTCACCCACATACCTAGAGGATCAAATCCCCTCTCTGCTCTCTTCCCCACCTCCCCTGGTTCACGCTGACCTTACTTCAGAGCATGTCCTTCATAGAGGTGATTGGGAAGTGACATAAAGTAGAACACTCAGGAATTCATTCTCCTCTAAAAGGCATCAGACGAGACCAAGTGACTGTCACCGAGATGCAATCTTTCAGTCTGCTACAGAGTATTTTAAAGCTCATCTCTAGTTGACCTAACTCATATATTTGAAAGGAAATATGAATTTACCTCCTGAGGGTTTTAAAAGTAGAAATTTGAAATATGCACCTGTGGGATATTTGTATTCTTTTAATAGGGCATTATAACCAACCAATTTTGCCAACTTGTACTTTAAAAGTCTTGGGCAGGAGAAATTGATACACATTTATAAATACAAGTCAAATTAGTACATTTGTCCCCTCAAAATTTATGTGCAAAATACCTCATTAATTTTTTTTTGTTTGTTAATTTAACAAACATTAGAGTGCATGCTAGGTGCCAGGCATTATTGTAGAGGTTGGGAATTGAGAGACACATAAGATAGTCTTTGTGCTCAAGGACCTCACAATCAGGTAGGATCAAACACAAATCATGATAACATGACACAGCTTCAGGACAGTGATACCCGTGTGTGTCCTGCAGGGTGGAATGGAGCTAGCCAGGTGAATGTGTAATGTGAGAGAAGGTGTGCATGAGCACTGGGAGAATGCCACACTAGGAGTATAGCACATGCAGAGCAACTGAAAGATATCAGAGAGATGGACAGGTAGCCCAAATAGCAATCCTGGGAGCACACAAAGGACAGATTCCGAGGAGCTACTTTGTAAAGGGCACAGTATACTGAGGCTTTTAAATTCTCTCCAAATTGTGATAATGATCCACTGAATAATTTTAAACAGAGGAATGACTCTAGTAGATTTGTGTTTCTGACACTGGCCATAGTGCAGAGAGCAGAAAGACATCCATCAGTGGATATAAATTAATCACCACTTAAGGAAACCAAATAGAGGTTATGAATTAATACCAAAGAAATTGGTCAATTATCCACATTCTGTACAAGTCCAATCTAAAGCTCTTCTCATCTTCTTGGAATAAGTGCCTGCTGAGAACTTTAAACTATAAAACATTTAAGCCAATGCAATATCTCTTAATTACTTTTGAAAATGAGTTCCACTTACACAAAATGACTTGAGATTTACCTCTGAGTCGTAATCTGCAAGGATCCAAGGAAACACAGGGTATTGCATGAGGTCATTGTATGATCTGCCGGCCAAAGTGTTCAAGTGCATCAAATACTGGAAGTTGCTGATTTCACCTCTCTTGGGAAAGAGAGATAACAGTTCATTTTAGAGCAATCGATTACATCCACTATGTTCACCTTTTAAAATGTTATATGCAAAATGACATCAAAACTTTTTCTAAAAAGAACAAAAATAAGACGTTTTTTCTATGGTATATATTTTATGGGTTATTAAAGTGCCTTTTTAACTGTATGACTTGCACCATCCACACTAATAAAAGAGTAATATACAAACTGACCATACCTTCCTGATGCACACCAGCCAATCAGGAGTGTGTATGCAAATTAACCCAACAAAGGTGACAGGTTAATTTGCATAAGCGGCTGGGGGCAAGCATTCTGCACCACCCCAGCCGCTCAGGGCCTCTGGATAGCATGGGAAGGAGGAAAGGCGGCTCTGGCCAGAGCGAAGGCGATGCTGGCAGCCAGGGTAAGGAAGGCCCATTATTGCACAAATCTTTGTGTATTGGGCCTCTAGTCTAACTATAAATTACAAAGGAAGCTTCCATTTTCATTAAACTTACCTCCCATCTCTGAGTGACAGACTTCTCTCCAACCAAAGTACTAAGCAACCCAGACCTGAAATCAATAAATAATTACATTGTAGACAGAAGAATTTAGAGTTGACAATTTTAAGTCACGTGATCCAGGAATTTTTCAGATTATGGAGGACCTATTATTAGTGGGTTATAAAATCAATTTTATCTTCTTAAATATGAAATAACATGGAAGTGAATGGAAAAACACAGAACATTGGAAGGCATCACATATAGTAATGAAAGTATTTTCAGTGAATTCAGTCTTAGCTGCCTCGGTTTGTATGTTGTGAGATACAATGTAGAATATATATTTTACTGTGGGTTATGGCTAAAGAGTTTTAAAAACAATTATCTAGCACAACCTTCTGCCTTTTCCACTAATCACTCTGTAAAAAGATTTAAGGACATTATGTTGGAATAACAAATAATATATAATATTTTGTACATAGTAGATACACAGCATATTTTCTAAAAGAGATGTTGAAAGTGAATGGAAATATTAATTATTCTGACAGGAAAGTCATTGCTGTTCAGGTTATTTAAAATTGTGGACATTTTTTGATAGCAGCCTTTTCTAGAATGCTGTAAAATCCTTATTTAAAAATATTTTTATTGATTTCAGAGAGGAAGGGAAAGGGAGAGAGAAGACAGAAACATCAGTGATGACAGAGAATCATTGCCCCCCTCTGGGGATTGAGCCTGGGGGCAACTGGGCATGTGCTTTGACCAGGAATCGAACTGTGACCTCCTGGTTCATAGGTTGATGCTCAACCAATGAGCCACACAGGCTAGCTAAAATCCTTCTTTAGGTTTACCAACTTTATAACATTAATAATTACGTTTTGAAGATTGCAAAGTAGCTGTCAAACCAGTAAGCAAATATTTAACTACATATTTTATTGTCTGAAAGGAAATCAATAGATTCAGCTCAATGGCATAGATACCACTTTTCACTTACAGATAAATTCTTCTGTCCAATAGGAAAACTGAATGTATAGGATGCTCTCCCTGGAAAAAAGAGCTATGATCACCCCTCAACCTTATAAGAAATGGGAACAATTGGAAAGAAGATTAAAGTTGGAAATGAATGTCTGCTTCTTGCCTTTGAGCTTTTAGAAGTTCTTCAAGAACTGCCAATTCAGCACAAAAAGTAGCAAGAACAATGAAAACAGCAAGTTGAAGATGATCAGGGCAGATGAAAGTACTAGCAATTTGATTATAAGTAGAAAAAGACTGGATGTGCTCTAGGGAAGCCTTTCACTACCTTTTTTTATATTAACAACATACGCAATTAGGAGCAAAACATGCTTCTGAGGCTAATAAAAGCATGTAGTTAGCATTTGTATTTGCTAACTCTCACTAAAGAAAAATAAAAGCAGCAACCTAAAGAGAAATACACAAATTTAATATATTTAGATATACACATACAGGACTCAAATTTTATTTACAAATTATATAATCTCCAGTAGTTTTAAGTCATTTTTTTGTGTGGGTTGTAATAATTAATTTATAGCCCTGCTTCTCTTCCAGAGGATTATAAAGGACCACAGTTCTGAGTGACTGTGAATGGAGCTGGCTGTGTGGATTCTTAAAGTATCTACATCATCCAAAAGGGCTTTCTAAGAGTAAAAGCAGCTGAAAAGAGCACAAGGAAGCACTAAGAGGTGTGAACATATAAAAACAGAAGTTTTATTTTAAATGTGAAAAAACAAAATCAAGAGGAAACCTGGGAAATTTGTGGAAAATATGACAAGCATAGAAGTAATAATACATTATTATTGAAAAACCCCATACAAATTGATAAGAACTCAAGAGGAGAGGCTGTTTAAACTACTGTGGTGATCATTTCAATATATAAATATCAAATCATTATATTGTATACCTGAAACTAATATGTTATATGTCAATTATATTTTAATTTTAAGAAAAAAATCAAACCACCACCAATAACAACCTCAGGGAAAAAATGGGCAAAAGTTATAGATAATCCCCAAATGATGATTTTAAGTGGTTAACAAACATTTACTGAGCTCTAGCACTAATAATAAAAGACATGCTCATTTAAAGTATAAAAAAACCACTTCATAAAATCGGTAAAAAATTTTAAAAATATGAGAAGCATCTTATGGAAACAAACTTATCCACAAATGATGGGATACTAATGTGCATATTTTTATGGAAATTAAGTTGGTTTTGAATATCAAAAGCCTTCAAATTCATTCCCTTTATTTTACTAAGAGGACTTTACCCTAAAAAAAAAAAAAAAAAATAACCAGGAATCACACTTGCATTATCATTGGAAGGGAACATGATAAAAATGAAATATCCACAAAAAAAATGTTTTATGCTTATGTTGAATAGGTAGCAAATAAAAGTAATGTTTCTGAAGAATTTTTTTTTAAAGCAGGAAAACATTATATATAACACTGAATGGAAGAAACAAAATAGGAATATGTATAGTACAAACTTAATTATGCATATAGGAATATATGCATGCTTAAAAGATTCCCAGAAAATTGATCAAAATAGGAGCACTGATTTGACCTGAGTGGTCATGCACACAATTTCTTTTTTCCTTCAAGTTTTCAGTAATCAAACAATTTTGTGCAACACCAGGAAGAGAAAACACTCATCTGAAACATTAAATAATGCTGTCCAGGTACAAACATCATAATTTCACTATTAAATTATAATGCAAGAAGCAAACACATACCCTTGCTCCACACTTGTGTTTGGTCTTTGCCCAGACACAGACTCGGAACTGTCAGTTAAAGATGGAACTACAGCCAAAAACCTGGAAAATTTAAAAATAGCATAAAATTGAAAGTGAAGTCTCAGTCAGGGTCTAATGAGAGCTTGAGAAAAGATGGATGATTCATTAACATCTTGTTGCATTTACCCCTCCTTTTCCCTATAAATGGCAGGCAGCGGGAACACATAATAGTTAGAAAACACTGTTAGGATAAGGTGATCGCTTCCGCAGCCAAATAATAAAAGTCCACAGCAAAATCAATCATTTGGCCTTTTATATATGCTGCCATGTTGCAGGAAGCAAAGGCCTTGTCGCACGAATTCACAGGAATTGAGTCAACTTAATGAAGTCTAGAGAGTGATTAACACTAACTATGCACATGACAGCAAGTAATCCTGACAGCTAAAATGATAGAACAGACACATCACTACATAAATGAAGACCCACACGAGGTAAGGAACTTTATGTGGTAATTTTATAATTTTTGTCAGAGTTGCTTTTAAATGTCAATATACATTTAAAAAAATATATTTTATTGATATTTTACAGAGAGAAAGGGAGAATGATAGAGAGCTAAAAATGTCGATGAGAAACATCGACCAGCTGCCTCTTGCGCACTCCTCACCGGGGATGTACCCACAACCAATGTACATGCCCTTGACCGGTATTGAACCTGGGATCTTTCAGTCCGCAGACCGACGCTCTACCACTGAGCCAAACTGGTTTCGGCCAATATACATTTATAAAGGCAAAGAGAATTATGTAGAAATTCTTGGAATGAATATAGACTTTGAATGTGGCACATAGATATCTCACAGAAAGAAAAACTCATCTCCTTATAATGGTTTCCAGTTATGAAGAGAAAATAATTTCCTGGTGCTGAAAACAATAGCACTCTTAGAGATTAACAAGGTAGGTAACTGAAATTTCAGTCACTTTACTTAGCTCTTCCCATACGTGAAGGGGGTTCGGATTTACCAATCAATACTTACAACCCCTGCACCTGAAGACCCGCCCTCATACTCACTGCTAACTAACGTACTGTACCACAGCGATTAGCAATGCTGCTTGGCATTCGTTGTTCCTCAGGGAATGACCTGAAACAGAAAACTTCCTTCCCTAAGAAGGCCTGCAGGATCTACACCTCCCTTCGAAGAATAAGAGGAGGTCTCTCCTATCTATTATCAGTGCATAAAGCCTTATTATTCATACATCCAACACAAATATCTTCAAATGCCATGGATATGTACTGTGAAGTTTGTAAAGTAGATTTGAAATATATTTTTATCCAAAATAAAATAGGGTTATATAATAGTAAGTGCTTTATTTGTACTACTTTTCCAATGGTGAAGATATCCAACATCGCTTCCAAGGCCAGAGAAAGTCTCATATGAGTGTAATTTCTAAGGAAACTTGGTCTCTCTGTTCAATATGAAGAAAGCCTATTTGGAACCTGAAGTATTATTATTATTATTTTTAATATATTTTATTGATTTTTTACAGAGAGAAAGGGAGAGGGACAGAGAATTAGAAACATCCATCAGCTGCCTCCTGCACGTCCCCCACTGGGGATGTGCCCACAACCAAGGTACATGCCCTTGACTGGAATCGAACCTGGGACCCTTCAGTCAGCAGGCCAACGCTCTATCCACTGAGCCAAACCGGTTAGGGCTGAAGTATTATTTTTGAAGCTACACTTCACCATTTTTTTACATTTAGAGATGCAGGACTTAGTGATGAAAGTAGCTTTGGATGGTAACTATATGATGCTAGAAGAAAAAAATGGTATTTCAAAATAAGATAGCATCCTTATAAAAGCTAGTTTGAAGAATCATGTTTATAGAGGTTGGCAAAAAATGAGACAAATATTTTCTTCAAAGAAATTAACCCTCTGATCTAAATTTTAGATTTTTTAAAACTAGCTAAACTGGTAGTTTCCCTTCCATCTCTTCCCATGATAGCATTATCAAGTATTCCTAATAAGCAATACCTTTGGTAGACTTTATTTCTAATTCCTTTCTGAAAAGCAAGGAGGTAATTCCGTCCATCTCCAGAGAAAACTTCCACAGCAATAGGCTGAAATGATCAGAGAAAAAAAGACATAAAGAAAAACACAAACAAGGTTACATATTAACTTTTCCACTATCAATTTCTACAAATTTGAGAAAGTTAACCTATTCAAGAACACTGAGTCATAAATTCCCAGCAGATTCAATTACAGAGTAAACAGAGCCCCTTTGTTTCAAATGTGTTCTCAACTTTTTTTTTTAATTTCATAATAGAATGGTAAAATAAAAAAGTTATTTTGTAAAATTATAATGAAGATGTAATTTTTATATTAAAAGGCAATTAGAATGTTGATCTGGATAGCTGTAGATAAGGATGGATGACCAAGATATCACTTAAGTTTTAGGTGGTATTTTTATTTTTAAAGAGATGCATTATACAGAGTTATGCACCGTGTGATATCAGTTTGTCTGTCACATACCAGTAACCAAATTTAAGGAATACTCTATAAAATACTCTAAGGGATAATGCAGGTCCTGCAGAGGGTTTTCATGGCATGCATCAGTTTTAAAATAATACATGCTCTGAATAAAGGAACATGACAAAACACTGGGTACTACTAGTCAACCCACCTGCAGAAGATACCTCCTTTTATGTACCTCCCTGATGTCTTCATACGCAAAAATGCTGCACGTTCTCTTGAGCTGACTGGGGCCTTGCCTGGCTCCTCTGGGAATAATTGGCTCATGCATACTACAGGCAGCCGAGGGAAAGGAGACAAACAAAAACACAGTGAGAGATAAATTCAGAGTTCAACAAAAGCTGTTATTCTCAACATATATGAATAGAAGGGAGAATATTCACTTAAAAATATATTTAAGAAACTGATCTGTCAGCTACTAGCACACAAGCAACCTCCTTTGATGAAGTTAATTTTAAAACCCCATTATTGCTATCAGGGCCAACTTATCCATCAGACACAGTGCCTACATCTAAATACTTTGAGGAGCCAAGAAAATGTTTAATTTCTTTTAAAACCAGAACAAAATTAAACTTTTAGGCAGAAGAAAATGTTTTAATATATAATATGGATATATTCATCTTTAAACCAAGAGTCATAAAAAATATATTTTAATGTTTTTATATGGAGAAAAGGGCCCATAAAAGTCATAATGTGGCCCGAATTGTTGCTGAAAGTGACTATATGGAATATCTCCTAGGAATGAATTGCAGAGATCAAGTCTATATTCAACAGTGTTAGGTGTTCAAAATGGCAAAGGAAGAGAAAAATGTGTTGAATTTCTAAGCCTTTAGCTTTTCATCTTCCTTCTAGCTTGTCTGCCTTTTGGGTTTTCCATCACCCATTATCACTTCCATCACAGAACGGCAGAAGAAAGGAAGACGGGTAGGACTCAGCTCACTGCTGCCCGAGCCTCGTCACACTGCTTCCGGGGGACCCAGGGCATGGACACTCATCCTGCCAGAGGGATAGCAGTGCCTGTGTCTTCCCTGTAACTGTGCTTGTACTAAACATTTTTAAAAAGAACAATTTGGACATTTAGAATAACTTTATAAACATATAGATTATAATATAAGAAATTTGGTGTCTAATATTATGAATTCATAGTCAAAATTTTAGTTTTCATTTTGAACTACAAAGCCATTTTTTTCTTTATTATTTTTAAATAACTATTACCCTTGTGGATATTTAACATGGATGCACACAAACTGAGAGGTAACATTATTTGAAACACAATTTCTGGATTAAAAAACACGATGTGAATAATACTGTTTTCTAAAGAGAGCTGTACTGTATGTCTCTGTATTCATCTACTTACTTTGGAGGTAAAGTTTCAATGTCTCTTATTTCCCTTGTTGCTGTCATTGTAAATCCATCAATCACATAAAAGTGCTCTTTACCAAAGAGAAGCATCCCCTCACTGGTATCCAGGCCCTGGACTCGAGCACAACGGTACATGTGTTGGATCTATAAAAAACAACAACAAAAAACAACAAAAAATCCATAACATTCATTATCATAGATTTAAAAATTTTTATATAACTGAAACAAAATGTTCTAAAACATGGATTTAATGGGAGAATAGGATTTTACCGAGGTCCCTCAGTTAAGGCATCCTCTGAGCCAAGCATAGTAAATGAGAGTAAGCCTATTAAAGAGAATCTGCGTAGACAGTAGTCTGATTTGTAGTTGACGTTAGTAAAAAGAAACAACCATTTAGTCATATCCATCCACACCCCATGCATCATCCATTTCTCTCAGTATGTGCCAGGCACACATGTACCAGGTTCCATAGGTGATGAACACGTTTAATAATGAGGGATATAGACAGAACACTTGGCAGGAAAGGAAACTGAGGCATACATGTAAACAGATTAGGACCTAGCCCTGTGTGAGCCAAGATGATACAAAGTGAAAAAGGTCTAAGGATCCTAACAATCCTGAGTGAATTCCTGGTTTTGTTACTTATTGTAGATCTAACCAAGTTTCCTAATTTCTCTGGGCCTGTGTGTCTTGTTTGTAAATTTCAAATGCACACTGGCTTGTCAGAGCAAGATAATTTACATAATCATGTTTGCAACTGTCGGCTGTTTTCTCTTCCACACAGCTCACTTTTCCTTTTTCCATAACAACTTCTGGAACTAGAACTGGGAATTGGTCCCTATCTGCTCCCACCTGGATCCTGCTTGTCTGGCCGACTGTTGTGCCATTGTAAAAAGCCCAAATTGGCATAAGTTATATTTTCCTCATAGAAGGAAGGAATCACTGAATCTCTCAATGTAAGTATTGTTTTCTTTCCAATGAGCAGGATCTGTTCTTACTAAAAGTTCTTTCTTGTTTAAACTCAGTTCAACATGAGTCAAGGAAAAAGACCAACAACTAAACCAGAGGCAAACAAATGTCAAATAAATGTCAGTTTGAATATACTTCCTGTACTGCTGAATCTTAAAACAGCAAAAACTACAGTCATGAGATTAAAAGTTTAACAAGTGACAGCATTAGAAAGTAATTTTCTAAAATATGCAAATGTAAGTCAATTTTCATAGCCACATTTGAACTACTTCAATAATAAAGTGGTAGAATGTTACAGGAAAAATACTGATGTACTTTTAAAGTACCTTCAGTGTAGTGTAACATACATACAGAAAAATGTTTTTCATAAATGCACAGCTTGGACTTTCAAATGCTAAATTTGCTGCCACCAGCATCCTAATGAAGAAATAAAACATTCCCAGACTTCAGAGCCTCTCTTGTGTTTCCTTCAGACTTAATGAAGTTTTGCAGTTATATGGTTTTAAAAAATATTTTCATTTCACATCAATAAGGGCATAATACATTTGGATACAATTTTAAAAATTAAATACTAATTTCTGGTTACTACTTCAGAGTGGGCCAGATTTCAAAGGTTATTCCAAGATCTAATATAATAGACAAAAGACCATCCTCTGAACAGCTGATGTTCACTAATCCTCCCTCCCTCCCTCCCTTCCTTCCTCCCTCTATTTACTCAATCAAACATCCTTCACTCAGAGGTTTAGGGTGTCTGCTGAGGGAGTGGAGCTGTACAGCCATAGGTGGGAATAAGAAGCACTGCGGCCTCTCCTGCGTCTGTCTCCTGGCTAGGGGGAGAGACAGACACAGGAACAAATAAACAGGGCCTAATAAAATGGAGCAATAGATACAAGGCATTATACAAGCACAAAAGAGGGTATCTAACCAAGCCTGAGTTGGCAAGACAATCAAGAAACACTTCCTACATTTAAGTATTAAAGACATCCAAATAAATTAGACTGTATCAATGGGAGTTACAAAGAGAGGTTATGCAAATGATGGAGAGAGGCATTTTGGCAGGGAAGAGAATGAAGAAATAACATCATGGATGTAGTAAACTGCAAGGCACACAATGCTGCAGGGGCTTGGGCTACAAGGCAGGGTCATAAGAGGAGCTTGGAGAGATGATGGGCAAGGTGCAGGAGGCTGAAATAGAAAGACAAAGTAATGTTCTATGAGTGAGAAGGCTGGGGAGATGGTGCAGATTGGCTGAAACTTCTTGTAGGTATCACTAGAGTTGTGGAGTTGGAAAAGCCTGAGGTTAGAATGGGTTGTGTACATGGATTTGGAATAGAGAATCATAGCAAGAACTACATCCAATAAAGGGAATAGAGGAAGATGGTGAATTAGGTGTCAACTGTTAATACTGTGTCTAATGAAACCTCATGCTGTTTTATGTACTAGTCAGCTAGGTGAGAAAACCCTGAAGATGAGCAAAGTCAAGTACTGAACCCAAAAAGGTGGTTTAATACTCTGTTTCATCAGAGAGGCTGAAATATTTATCTTCTGCCACCCTATCAACCAGCCTTGTAAACTGGAAACAAGTTACTTACATACCATCCTTACTTTTTAGAAGCACAGTACCTTTTCTCCGTCCTCCAGGAGGCGCAGTAGGGTGGCGTTGTCCGTTTTCTCCTCCTCTTCTATAGAGCCACCCTCAGCAATCTGGTCCTGTAACTGCTCCTGGTTCTCCTCATCGCCTCCATCAGGTGCCGATCGGGACCGTTTTAGAGGAGGCTTGACCAGACCTACAGGATAATAACCAAGAGGGCCACGTGACCTTGCAGGGCCATTTGGGAAGCAGTTTAGACTCATGCAGCCCCTCCAATGCATTTCCAATTTGAGGTAACTCAGGAAGACATATGAGGCAACACAGTTCAGCGGTTAACAACACAGACTCTGGAGTTAAATGGCTGTGTGACCTTGGAGAATTATTTGCCCTCTCTGAATCTCAGTTTTCTTACCCATAAAACTGGGATAGGAATACTGCCTATCTTAGAGAATTGTTGGAGGACAAAATGAGGTAACTCATGAATTAAAAACACTGAGCATTATTGTTATAAAGAGTAAATTCAAAATAAGTACTAGATAATGATAAACAGAGAGTTTAGCATCATTAATGGTAAGAATGGTGTTGCTTATGGACAAGTGTCATTGAGAAGATACCATGAATAAATGATCAATTCCTACCAGAAACAAAAGTAAAGATAACAATTTATAAACATGATTATAAGTGATCCCACCTACTTAGACGGCCCATGAAGACTATTTAAGACAGGTTTTAAGTGGCAGTATGGTCATTCATACACCCTATTATCAGGCCATGAAGAATAAGAACAGAATTCTTTATAATACAGGGACAAATCATTTAATTTGCAGATTAAGGAAATACTTTACAGCCTACATTTGGATAACTTTATTAATAATCACAGAAGATGACATTAAAATCAGTGAATGAAATCCCCAAATATGAGAACCACTAAAAATACACTCTAACTCCCACATTTAATTAAATTCAGTCTTAGTTGTACCAAAGAAAAGTCATGTTATATCTACCAGTGATAGTTGCTTTAAGAATTTTGGAAAGCATTAAGTCAGCCTGTGGGAGGCTCTGCTTTGCCTTAATAAGAACGTTATTTTCACATATAAAAGAGCATAATAAGTAAGCATGAGAAATCAAGTCCTGCTGGGAACATCCACAAGGGGAAAGCTTACAGCTGCATTATTTTTAATTTAGTGAATCAAAAACTCCAACTCTATGTCTAGAATAATACCTTGCGTATTTCAGCAGAGGCACTGCATTTGTGATTTTAGCTCTATTAGAGATTAGGAAAATGAGGTCAAGAGAAGTGAAGAGCCAATGAACCAAACACAAGTTGACTGACTCACTTTGTGAATTATACCATGGGGCTTATACCCAGTAAATACAGCTTTAGAGTATCTCTAATTTTGCTGGTGCACTGTCAAGAAAATTAGAAGGTTATTAACTGTTCAACTACTGAAAATTTCAAGGATTCTATGAAAAATTTATATCAATTATTAAATGCTTAGTGAGAATCATTATGAGAAGGTATTATATACCTTATATAATAAAAAGGTAATATGCAAATGGACCATCACACACTCAAACACAAGATGGCTGCCCCCATGTAGTCACAAGATGGCCACCACAAGATGGCTGGCAGGAGAGGGCAGCTGTGGGTGATCAGGCCAGCAGGGAAGGGCAGTTGGGGGCAACCAGGCCAGTAGGGGAGGGCAGTTGGGGGGAACCAGGCCTGCAGGGGAGAGCAGTTGTGGGAAACCAGGCCTGCAGAAGAGGGCATTTAGGGGCGACCAGGTCGGCAAGGGAGGGCAGTTAGGGATGATCGGACTGGCAGGGGAGGGTAGTGGGGCGATTGGGCCAGCAGGGGAGGGCAGTTGGGGGTAATCGGGCTGGCAGGGGAGCAGTTAGGCATCAATCAGGCTGGCAGAGGAGTGGTTAGGGGGTGATCAGGCTGATAAGAAGAAGCGGTTAGGGGCAATCAGGCAAGCAGGAAGGTGAGTGGTTAGGAGCCAGCAGTCCCAGATTGTGAGAGGGATGCAGGCTGGGCTGAGGGACACTCCCCCTCAGTACACGATTTCCATGCACCAGGCCTCTAGTATTATAATAATAGGAGAAATGAATCACAATTTTCTATGGTGCTTTTGGTTGAGATGGTCATATACTTTTTGGTTTTAATCTATGGGATGTGAAACTGGTTTTTAATTTATATTTCTTAATTTATATCCTGGGGCTTTATTAAATATGCCAAGATTTTGAATTTATGTGAAGCAGAGGCTTAAAGAAGTGAAAACAACAGATTGATTTATTCAGTATTGACTGAATCCCCATGTTGTGCTAGTCATGCCAAAAACTATAAAGTGAGATGAAAAATAATCTCTGCCTCTAAGAAACTGATAATTTAGAAAAACATAAACCAGTGAAAAATCACTGAAACTGCTGTGAGAGAGGTGAGCAAAGAGTTACTGGAGGACAGGGAGAGTTTAAAAAGTTCCAGAGAAGAATGTCTGGCTTATTCCTGGTCTATTTAAACTGGGGAGGGTCTGTTAAGGTCTAAATCATGGAGAAGCTGTAGAAAGGAATCAGTGTGCATACTAATGTAAAAGTAAAGAATCAACAAGCCCATGGTCATTTTAGTTCAATTCATCACCATACATATATTTTACTAAGCTCTTAAAAGTACAGATTTGGAATAATCATAGGAAAAAAGACTATTACTGTTTACTGTTGGCTAACATGCACTAAGGACACATTGTTACTAGTGGTTTTAAACTTATACTTATTTAGTTATCAGTTAAGTGAAAATATCAGGTGCCATGAGAATTCTGCAAAATACAATTAAAAAAAAGAATTATCAAGTCAACGGGCATATGGCATTCATTTGCAGGCAATAAGAAAGAGCCAGTTGCTGTAAAAGTTCAGATGCAGAAATTAAATTTTAAGAAGAATGAGATAGCATATTTACAGATACCTTTAAGGCTGGACCTACTGTTCACAGTTGCTCCTATTTTCATATACATTCAAATATGAGGAAAGCCCTAATGATTTCAGATGGAAACCTAGGGGGAGGCTGACCTTTGACTTTGGCAATAGTGTCTTCCCCGTGCTCTGGCTCTTGCTGAGCAGCTTCACCTTCTGAACTCTCTACAATGGCATCTTGGACGATGGCGGGATTGCCGGAGGCTAGTCGCATGTAGTATTCTTTGCTGTCATAACTTATGGCTCTTCTGTACCTAGCAGGTTTCTAAGAAATAACAAGGAAAAAAAATCTCAAGTAATTGTCTTCAAGAATTAAAATATAAGCTTCTCAAGGGTATAGTGTCAAGACTTCTTTACATGTTACCTTTTTCCTAGAGATTTTTAATGGACTGTATTTATACACAGTAATTCCATAGATTACTGGGGTTAAATTTCTTTATTTTTAAATTTCATTGATTTTTAAAAGACATATGTAAAACAATATTAGGAGGTTTGTTCTTCCCGAAATAGAAATGAACCATCTCTAGTCAAATAACACTTTCATATTAGTACAGCATGGGCTCATTGATGTGTCAGAAAACTTCCCTACACAGTAGTGTGAAGAGGATGCCCAGTGTTGGAGAGCATCAAGTTACAAGGGGGATGTCTAGTCTGCAAGGAGCCTGGAATGCTGCTTCTGCCCCAAGTAAAGTACGTAGGTCAGGCCTAAAGGGCCGGCCCTTCAGTTGGAGTCATCTGTACCAGGTGTTTACTTAGATACCTAGATATAGAATCTCAGAACTGCCCTGGTCTTTCGCATATTCCCAGTCTCACTGGAACTCTGAAAATGGCCCAAACCTTCAGAGAGTCCTCAGCAACATGGACTCAACCTTTACATGTATAAAGGCCAGATGGTGCTCTCTGGTTGGTCTGCCACTTCGAGCTGGTATGTCCAATTTGTTAAAACATCCTCATTGTTGTGTAGGAGAATATGATCCACAAACTTACTGAGTATATCAAGAACATATAAAGTCAATTTAGAAGAAGAAATTTATTACCTACAACATTGGAAAATATTTAATTTTGGGGGGCATGAAACAGGGACTATTATTCAGAATAATTAATATTTACCCTAAAAACATGTTCTCCAGTTGACCTAAACCTTCCCCCACACACACCTAAAACAATGAAAACATTAAGGCCTAAAAGTTCCTACAAAAAAAGTAAAACCAGAGTGAAAAATTTACATGTATAAAGGTCCTCAATCAGACCCAGACTTTGGATTATTAGAAAAGGATGGGGTTTGAAACATGTTTTTAAATGCTCTTTTTGTAAACATTTACTCTGCCTTTCCTATTAAGAAGAGTATCTAATTTAAAATATTCTATTGGCCTACTCTTCAAGCTAAAGTAGTTAATATGTATTGTTTACAATAATGCTTATTTCAAGCAAGATATTTTTTTTAAAAATGATTTCAAACTGAAGTGGAAAACTGTGTCCAATTAGTTGGAATATTTAGATGAAAATAGTGAATCAATTTGAGATAAAAGTATACCTAACTAAAGCCACACCGGCCTTCTTTTATTTTCAGGCACAGAATCAGAATAAGAGAGCTGCAAGCTAACTGAAGACTAATATCCAGCAAATACAAACTGAAATATATTATATAACACAGGAAAGTATTACAATGATGTAAAATAATGTCATAATTATGGAAAGATCAACCAGATGAACAAACTAATAAGAACATTGCAATATTTTTTAAATGAAAGAAAGGTAATACACTTTGTATTATAATAGTTCTTCTACTTGATATATAACTATTATCTTTAACTCAAAATTGTTCATTTTAAAAAGATGAAAGCAGAGTTAGTGATGGGCAAGACAATGAATGAACACACGTGGGACAACATTTACAGATTTTTAACTTGGAACCGTAGGCATCTTCTGTAAATATTTTGAAGCACATTTCTGTGTTCTAAAGAACTACAGTTTTTATTGGATTATGCACAAAATCTTTCTGCGGGGAAAATTATAATTTTTTAACAAATTAAAATAAATTTAAATTGTATTTTGAAAAGTGATCAATATACTCTTAGTTTTGATTATACTCTTCTGATTGAAAAAAATAATTTTAAAAGAAGGAATATCCTTGCATTCTCAAAATACAGTTTAGTATCTAGAAAAATTAAATGAGTAATTGAAAAAAGAGTCGAAGGTGTCAGGCTGCCCATTACTAACATGTGTCAGAACTTGTTAGTTAAGTGTGAAGCCATACACATTTTATAGTGAGAGCAGTGAATACTCCGCCTGTTAGTGAGCCGCACACAGACCCTAGGAAGCTAATTAGAGCAAAGCCGAGAAAGGCCAGAACAGTTCTCAGCATAAATGAAACCCACTTTTCAACTCTAAGAAACTTACAGGAAGAACAAAGTGAAATTCAGTCTTTTAAGTTAGTCTAGTCTACCATGCACTAAGAACAAAACAAGAAACCAAAACTGCAAGTAGTTTGCATTATTTTATGGTAATTTGTTTTACCTTTTGAGGAATGATATCATCAGAAGTCTCAGGCTGTTTACTTGGGATCTCAGACTGAAAACAGGGTATTAAGTATAAATACAATCAGAAAAAAACCCATAAAGAATAACATAAAAACAAATTTTTCTTAAGGATGGTGTGGAATAGAAACTGTACTCATGCAAAAGAAAATTAACACGGCATCCTAGGCTGTTTGAAATAATCACGGAGCATCTTGTGATTATTTTCTCCATTATCAAGAGTAGTTTTAGAATGAAATTAAAATACACCAATTCTCAAGGCTCCTCACTGAACAGGACATAAAGACCACACCAACACAACTTCAGCACATGCTGTCTTTGGCATGAATGATTTACAGGCAACTCTTCATGGCTTCAAAAGGAAAAATATTAGAAAATAGAACCTTTTGCTAGCTATTGTCTTTCACCTACCTTTCACCGGCTCACTCCCTATCCCCCAGATGTGTTTTGTAATAGGAGTAATGGTTTAAATGATTATCTGTACTACCCCTGAATCGAAGAAATCACTAAGTGTTTGCTATTTAAAAACATCCTCTCATAAAAGTCCAAGCCTTTTCTTCCTTCACCACCTTACAGCTATAACCCCATAAAGGCTGAGGCAGAAGGCATACGAATACCAGCCTCCACCAAAAGTTCTTGTAAAGAGTACTTTTACAGAATCAGGTACAGAATGAAGGGGGTGGAGGGCCAGGGCTGGGTGGAGGAGGATTAAGGGTGGGGGTGGGGGAGGGGGCATAGGGACATCTGTAATAGTGTCAACAATTTTAAAAAGATGAATTAAGTGGCTACTTTCATTTTATTCGCAGAATAAAATCCTGATCAACAGAAGGAAATGTCTAGTTAAGCTGTAGTGTGTGGCTTATGCAGGTAAACATACAGATACCTATAGACAGACAATAAGGCACCCAAGAACTACTTCCATTTCATCTTCCTTTTCCCGGTTGATATCTGAAGATGACTTTCGGTATCTTTCCCTATGGTAAACATGAGAAGGCAAAATGCTTTCACAGATGTTTGCTTCCCTAGACAAACAAGTACGGGGCTATTGGACATGCTTTCAAAGACTTCATGTGGTTTTAGTAAACCTTTGTTTTTCAAAACAAACTTTTAAACTCATACCTTATATTTAAGAATAATCTTTAAATTATACATGCATGTTCTCTATCTTGATAAGAGTTTGGGTTACACATGTGTACACGACACATTTTTTAAAATTCATGGAACGGTACACTTATGATTTGTATGTTTCAATGTGTGTAACATTTATGTCAATAAAAACAGAATTACGAACGAGGACTGAACTCTATTGACATGCATGTGGAAGTGCACAGGGATGAAGGGCACTGATTCTGCAGTCACTGAAATTCCCAGAAAAGCAAGATAAATGCTGGATAGATGTGTGAGAAACCAATATAGCAAAATGGACCAATGACTACTGTCAAACCCAACTCTGATATCCACTACATACCCTCAACTGGACTATGGGCAGGGTCTGACAGGTACACTCTTATACTGTCTCTGCTGCTGTTTTAATACATATGCTCACTGATCCATTAATTAAAGTTCTTATTTTACAAAGTGGTAGTAAAGAATTCAATAGCTAAGATAATATATTATACCAATATTTTTAGTAGTACCTCAGCTCTCCTTTAAAATTTTAATATATTATTGTTGTAATTATGTTCATATGGAAATCTCAATTTCTCAAAGTCAAAATTTCTAGAAAATAATTTTTTAGTCCATTTACTTTAAAATTTTCTGTAACGCTGGCAATAGAATTTCCTGAACGAGTTGCCCAGTTTCTGAGTCCTGGGATGTCTCTGTATTAAATAATAATATATGTGAAGGCAGTTATGAAAGACTCCCTTAATTGGAAAAGGATCCTATCAGTAAATTTACCCTTCTACACTGAGCAGCCCAATATTAATAGGGAGACACTTTTACTCCAAAGACATTTGCAAAGAATGGTATATTTTATTCGAGATTATTATTCTGTTAAAATAAGGGGATTACAGAATTAAAACCTGGAATTAATAGTTAAATATTTTAAAATAGCAAAATACCTAATCTTGTTTCCTTTAATAGGATTCAAGGTAATTAAACAAATTTCTTAAAAACAAACAGATTTTATATTTTATCATATCCTAAGCTAACATTTAATATTATCTATAACTAATATTACCATTTAAAATATAGAATTATACTGCAATTTAGTTTAGCTTTTTTTTTAAGTTATGAAAATTACCCCCCAAGGAAAGTCCCTGTGCAGAGATAAATTATTTTCATGAAAGAATACAAAATTTTTCACATATACCAATTTCCTCAGGATATAATTATAATTATTCTTGCTTTTATGAAAATAATTTTAGTTAAGCAATTTTGAAAACTTTTGAGTCTGTGGCAAATAAAACACTAAAATACGTCCTATATTCTATAAATAAACATCCAATTTAAAAATCAAGAAATAAAAGTTCAAAACTTAGAATAGGTGTTATTTTTATATAATATATAATATTATCCAGGTTTAAGAAAACTTCAATGACTAAGATAAATCACTTGATTCATTTATAACACATCAATGATTTTAAAACAATAAAACAACTTTTTAATTATCACTACTTTTTCAGCTTAAGCAACAGGACTACTGAAGTCAGTGTTACTTAGAAACAATAATTATTCATAATCAATAAGGCAATTAACCAAACCATATGCCCTCATTCCAGGTAAAGCCTGCTAACCTATCAAGAGGCTTGAAAGGCAATTTTTAGGTTGGCAAATACCTGTTATTGTATAAAGTACTGACTATATATTTTAAAGACTCACACAAGGAGGGCAACACATTTATAAGAGTTGAAAGGGAAGCAAGATTGAGCTCTCCCTCTGGTAGGCGATTTTAATATAGTTCAGGGCAGAGGTGAATTTACTATGAGGTTAAGAAAGCTTAAGCTGCCACCGCCTTTACTTCCCATGGCATGGGCTCCTTTCAAAACACTGGAAGAGGGGCTGGCCCTAGTAATTTTGTATACATAATTTGGTACTCTTTTTTCTTCCGGAGTCGCCTCATTTGTCCAAGTTGTATAAACTTCAGGTCCCATAATGTCTGGCTCTAGCCCTTTTTAGTGGAAAATTTTCATAATTAGGGAAATTCTATAGAATGTACAGGAAGCAATGGATAAAATCTGTAAGTTAGGAAGAGAGAATGCTGTTTGTCAATTCGATGAAAATCTATCAAGTTCTAGTACTCAGCATTAGAAAGACAAAACCTATGGTTTCTGTCTGAAAGAAATTCACTATTTACAGATAATGTCGCAAAACCAAATAATAGCAGAATCTGTTCCTTTTCAAAAGTGATTAAATTTCTGTCAACATCACACATGGTTCTATCACTTGGTAGCTGCGACCTAGAAAGAGTTCCTTAACTTTCCTAGGTCTCTAGTCCTCATTGTAAAACTGGGATAATGAGACTGACACTTCGAGGGCTGCTAGACACATAAATGACACTGCAAAATATGTCAACTCTGCAGAGTGCTTACAAGTGTTCACTCTTCTCTCCTTTGGTTTCACAATAAAAGTCGTGGGAAAGCAATTGCTTCTAGGTTTTGGAATTTCTTTGCTGTCACCGTTGCCAGATTGCATATTCCATAGAACAAAAGTGGATATTCAATGACATTTGAGATCTACAGAAGATTCTGACCCAGCAAACTCAAAATATTCTTTCAGATTTTATCACAGCAAATTAACTTAAACCTGTGCATGGGTCTGCATTCTATAATCATCTCCTCTATCCAGAGCGTCTCCTATTTTGAAATGTATCTTCAAATTTCATGACTCCATTGTATTTTGCAACATATACCCCACCTGATTAAAAACTAAGTTCCATATGGTTTATACCTATTTCTGAGAGTGTCTGTTTAGATTTCACAGGCAGGTGAATTCCTTTGCTTAAGTAAAATGCTAATAATATTAAGGTTGTAAGTATAAACTCTAGGTTATTTTGTTTTATCTGATATAGAAAAGTAAATATACTTCTGTAAAATAAATGACACTATTATAAAGAAGGAAAGGAATAGATAAAACACAAAATATTATGGTTATGTAACTCAAAAAGTATATGCCTCAGTGAAATAAAAATAGTGAATAAGTCACATATTCAAAACAATTTATTTACCTTACACAGGATGGAGCAAAAGTATGTTTACAGTTGTTCATATAGAAAATAATATAATAATTAATAAATAATGATACAAAAATAAACTGTTTTCCATACTCACAACTGTAAACCCACTCTGTATTTTAGTACTTTTGAATGGATTCCATTTAAATGAGTATTGATTCAATAAAAAAAATATTTTATCAAATCATGTTTAAATTCTTATTTATTTGGGGGTAAGATTAAGAACGAGAGAATGTATTGCTGGTTTGCTCTGACAAAAGTAGGTGCTAGTAAAAGGCTGCAAAAATATGAGTAAATTAACTTTCTTACACAATGCCCTGGTATTAGAAATTATGGCATTTTAAGTTACACTTGTGCCAAATATGGAGTTCTTGATAGCACTGAATAGCTTGGAAAATAGTAGACCTTGGAGAGCTATCTTGATAAATCTTAAGTAACTATATATTAGCAGGTCTACAACCTACATTCTAAGTAGCTTCAGGACAGAGGTGGAACCCATGAGTACAAGTATATGAAACCAGGGATTTGCCAGAAGAAAAAAAAAGGAGGACTGGAACAATACAAGTTGCCTCCCATATATGATCTGAACTATTCATTAAAAGACCCATGTTCCAAGTCTCCTTTATAAATCTTAGTTTTAAAGTGAAGTTTTTAATAAAATACAATAAAATCTCTACACTGGGCAAGCAGTTGGACTTTATAAGCTCTCAGGTCTTAAAATCCTATTAACCAAATACCTCAGAAGAACAGACCCAATATTTTTGTCAGTGGATGATTCTTTGTAGTGATATATGACTTTCTAATTGGATGAGTTTCAATAGGTTTATTTAGAGCACTTCATTTTAGAAGGAGCTAAAATATAGGGTGAGACAAAATATGAAATACATCCCCTAGTAACCTTTCTATCTAGTGATAAATTAAGCATAAGGTGGTCAGATTCTTGGGGAAGGAGAGAACCTTAAAATATGCTTTTCCAGATGATCTTTTTTTTAAAAATTAATATATTTTATTGATTTTTTTTACAGAGAGGAAGAGAGAGAGATAGAGAGTTAGAAACATCGATGAGAGAGAATCATCGATCAGCTGCCTCTTGCACACCCCCTACTGGGGATGTGCCCACAACCAAAGTAAATGCCCTTGATCGGAATCGAACCTGGGACCTTCCAGTCCGAAGGCCAACACTCTATTCACTGAGCCAAACCGTTTTGGCTCCAGACGATCTTTTTAAAGTCAAAATAACTCCACTGAAAATTTAAATGATAATAAAGGAAGACATGAAAATCTTACTCATTAATAAGGTATACTGATTTTTAAAAAAATCATGAAACAACAGTCTAAAAGTCAGGGGTTCTCTAGAGCTGCCCGTGCATCGCAGTACCCACTCTGCACATGTGGCCCCTGAGCCTGTGAAAAGTGGTTAGTCTGGACTGAGATGAGCTTTTAAGTATGAATTGTACATTGCATTTCGAAGACAAAGTACAAAACAGCAAAATACTTCATAAATAATGTTTTCATAGCTGATTACACATTGACATAACAATAGTAGGAAACAGCATGAAATTATCTGTGAAAACCTCTTTCAATTCCCCAAGTTGTGATTCCATGACAAAATTGCATTTCTAAGGAGAAAATCACTATTCATTTTTTTAGGCAAGGAATTATTTTTAGACATTGAAGAGCTAAATTACTATTTCGAAATGCTCTGAGGACTTTCAGACTTAAATTCAGAGGACGTTATACTCCTGTGTTTTTTCTTCTTAAATTGGTAGTGACTTTACCGGGAAAGAGTCTGTTTTCCCAGCTATAAGTACGCACTTCCCCAATCATTATCAGTTTAGACAAAATTGCTTTCAGTGTTGTGAAAAATCCTGAACAAAGTCTTTGGGAAGGGTAACTTGTCTGAATAAAAAATAAGTTAAGGGCAAATGTTTGTTTTGAACCCATGGAGTTGGTGATGAAGCTTCTTGACATGAATGGGAAGATCTACATGTTCAGGCAATTGTTCTTTGTTCTCTTTACGTTTCTTCAATGGGTGCTGCTTAGTGCCAATGCTCATTTCGTTAACCTAACACTCATTCAGACAGGGCTTATTCTGTGCTGGACACTATTCCAGGTACTTTACTAATTTCAGCTAACTTAATCCTTGTAACAGCTATTTGCGGTAAAACCATTATTCTCTCCATTTTAGGCATGAGGAAACAGAAACTCAAGCAGAGTTAATGAAGGGTACTAAGTCACCCAGTATATGGGGGCAGAGGCAGGGCGTAATCCGGGCAGTCTGGCTGCAGAGCCTGTGGTTGAAACCACTTCACTACAATGTCTCCCTGCCTCACTGCTGCAGCCTTTTATTCCACTGCCACCACCCTGACATTACCAATTTAATACAGCATACTGAATTTTCAAAGTCAGACATTTTAGGTAATTGACCTAATAAGGAAAGATGCTTACAAAAAGAAGAAAAAAAAAAACTTCAAGGCACCATTACAAACATGTAATTCTGTATACTCACCGCCACACTTGCCTCTTGTTCGGTGTCTGGCACATAAGGGTAATGGTTATAAAACATGTCATTTCGCACCATTTTCTTCCTCATTCTGCAGGGCCCTTCGGTCATCTCCAGCATCCATTTATCTAGATGGGAGCCGATGGGGGGGCCCCACAACCCTCGCTCCCGCAGCAGTTCATACTCGATTTGGCACCACTCCTCCGTCACATACTTCAAGGCATTTTGCTGGCGCTGTGGGGAAGGAGTCCAGGTTGGTTTTTGGGCAGAAGTAAGAGTAACAATGAAAAATCTACAAATACCTTAAAAACAAGTTAATATCTAGAAACAAATATTGCCAACACACTAGATTACTGATAAGCTTTGTAACATTTCCAAAGATTTTAAGGAAAGAATATAAACATGCAGCTCTGATAGGGAACTTTACATTCACATAAAAAGTTTTAATAGTAGATGGTTATAAATAACTTATTATTTAATGATTCATTGAATATATGTATACAACCTAAGTCTAAGAATAAAGATCTCTTTATAGAACCAACAGTAAAACTTACTGAGTGAATAATCATACAATTACATGAAGTCATAGTAGCACTTATGTGTTCAGGGGGCAGAATTCCCTAAAATAACTAGTCTAGTGTTATGACCACAAAATATTAGCAGTTTAGCATTCAGCAATCTTTAATAGACTTTAAAACAGTTGCTTTGGAAATAAAATATTTAGGATAAGCTGTAGAGTAATAATTAATTCACAAGGAAGCTTTCATTGAGCTTATTTTTTACTGTCAATTACCAAGCAACTGTAATAAAAAAAAACTTTATTTTTAGTCTTTTATGTGTTTAGAATTTCAAGGACTTCTCAGAAACTTTGATGCATATTTTCACAATCTCCTAGATAAGTCTGAATGATAGGGATCTGTATATTTTAATTTTTATTAGGAACAAAGACTGTTGAATGTCCTTACTGAATGTTAACAGGATTCAGGTGTGATGATTTCAAATTTGTTAATTTTTTAATGCAGTTTGCCTATAGGAAATTCAAAATTTTGATCTTAAAACCAATAGCCACAGTAACTATTGGCAGGAATAATTAAAATAATCTAATGATGAATGCAGTTCAGCAACTTAGCCTTAAAATGGGTAGGGACAGAGTCCTTTCCCTCTGAAGAAATGCAAAACACCATTCTATTCGCTCAGTGCTCAATAACACGAGAAAAGATATGAAGGCCATCATAAGAGACAACAAAGGTCACTACAGAAATGCAAAATATACCAAAACTGTGATTATGGACTCTTACCTCCTGATGTTCTTTATATTGTGTGTCTACTAAGTCACGAACAACAGCAATATGTGTAAACATCCACTGAGAAATTTCCTGACAATGGACAGAAAAAGAAGTTTAATGTTTCATGTATTTCCTGGGAAAAAATGAGTTAACTAGCCTTGAAATTAATGCTGAACAATTAGTTAAAATTCAGTTAAAGTCACCACTACACATAGTCTCAACAAACTTTGAAAGACGACTTATGTGATGAAACTAATGGAGGAACGTGTGTTGAACACAGAAACCCTCCCCTGCCCCACCCCAATGCCCCATCAGGGAAGGCTTGCTGTTGCTACCTTCAGGGACCACTTCAGCTGCAGAGAACCACGTAGGCACCCCATACCCAATGACTGATTCACTTGGGGGTCAGCTATTTCAGCTCAGAACTGGTCAATGCTGATAGGCTATTTTGGCCCCTAAAGGTCTACTTAGGTTGGCTGAGTATGACACAGGACCTGCACCATAGCCGGGCATTTTCCTGTGACCAATCCTGCTTCCTTCTTTCATAGGTAATGACCACCAGGGAACCTCAATCAACATCACACACACTAAACTGCTTCTCAGACTGTGCTTCCTGGGAACCCCAGCTGATGCTTGGAATGATGGATACACATAGTTCCTCTCAGACTCCTTCCAACTGAAACTTGGGGATGACAGAAAAAGTATGATGAGGAAGAAATTAATACTGGAAATAGATGAGTTTAAAAAAAAACAGTCTCAGGCATATATATATATATATATATATATATATATACACACACACACGATTTATTTTAAAAAGCCATTTTGATCTATTACTTTAAAATATCAGTAACAAAATTATCAAAAGTTCATAAAAATCATCCACAGTTTGATCATATATCAATATCTGAATCTCATCTTATGTCCAGTTATGAAATGGATGTAAACACACAGCACTCATAACGCAATTCTATCACAATAAAACAAGAGACATTACCGCAATCTAGAGTAATTTCTTTTATTTCTGACAAATGATTGCTATGTTTTTATTTTTTATTGCATATATTTTTATTGATTTCAAAGAGGAAGGGAGAGGAGAGAGAGATAGAAACATCAATGATGAGAGAGAATCATTGATTGGCTGCCTACAACCCCCCACTGAAGTTTGAACCCACAACCCGAGCATGTGCCCATGAATGGAATCGAACCTGCGACCCCAGTCCACAGGCCGATGCTCTATCCACTGAGCCAGACCGGCCAGGGCTAGAGTTATTTCTATCTTTTAAAACAAAAACGTGGAAAAGTTCAGTTTTAAGACATGTGCGTGTACATGTTAAGTGTGTTATATAAACCTCCACAGTTAAACCCTGAAATATAAATTTCTAATCATATCATGAATTAAACCAAACAGTGTACCTGGGTAGAAAGGCTGTGTTTATTGAGACCACTCTCCTTCCGATTCCTTCTTGATCCTGTTAACTTGGAGAGACCGAAGCCGCTGCTTACGCGGGACAGCTTGGATTGAGAGGTGGGCACTAAAGCCTCTCCGCGGCTGATGCATTTCTTTTCATGGGCTAGGAAATTAAACTCAGGTTATCTTTAATTTCTCCATCTATTTATCAGTCTCACTTTCAATACTCTGGCATCATAGTGACAGCCCACAATTCCGTAGTTATCAGAAGCAGTTTACAGTATTTTCTTAGGTATGCACTCCTTTTTATTGGAGATCTTGCATAAGGATAGGTGCTTGACAATTATTACACTGGTTGAATTTACCTTTCATTGAAACTTCACGCTCTGCAGTAATATGCAAATTTAATGAAATTGGTTTCTATGTTAATAATAATTTACAATTCCCTATCTAAAATCTTTGATGCTGGGTATACTTTGGAATTTAAAATGTTCTGAATTTTAAAAAGGTGATACAGTACATAAACTAAATTTTATTACATAACACTACCATAGGGTCTATGGTGATAATCCATAATTTAACACATTAACATTTCTGTGTAAAATGTATAAATATTCATTCCAAGAAGGATAAATATAGGTTAGATTTGCTACCAAGTGAATTTTGGGACCAAATTAATGAAAAAACCTTGGATTTTCAGGGATTTTTGAACTTCTGAATTAAAGACAAGGAATTGTGGATTTATAGCCATGATGGTGACCTTGCTAAAGCTATAAGCAATATATTACTTTCCAAATTCATAGAATCCTGATGTATAACACATCTTAGATTTTTTAATCTGAGAAGAAAAGCCAAATCTCAGCATAATCTAGAATGATTATTCTAAAATTGGTTATACTGTATTGATTTTTATTTCTACTGTTGTCATAATATGGGAAAGTTTTAATTACGTATCTAAAGGGCACACATATTTAACACCCATGTGTAAGTCTCCTGGTCACAGGATCTCTGCAGACTCTCTTACCCAAATGATTCTGCCAGCACTTCAAACCAGCTTCTTCAATGAGCGGCCTCGCCACGGCTATGTCCACGTGGCCCCGTTCATTCACAGGGAGAGTGACTTTGAAAAGCTCCTCTAAGGCTTGTTTCTTACTATGTATCAATTCAGTCCAAACTCTATTGACAGCTTTGATGAGAAGTTGTCGCCCTAGGAAATGAAAAAAAGAAACAGATAAAAAACAACATAAAATTAATATTTTTCCTCATGAATTACATTTAAGAATTTCAACTATAGTCCTTATGGTAAAAAAAATAAATAAAATGCTTTATCCTATCCAGATCAGTAAAAAAAGATTATTCAGATAACCAAAAATGTGGTTGGCTACTTGGAAAACGTTAAAAACAAAAACAAAAAACCACATATACAACTTTATGTTCATGTAAAAAACTACATTTTTATTTATAGAATTGGAGAACATGTACATATTTCATTATCTAGCTTCTTCTAAATAAGAAAAAAAATCATATCCCTCATTAAAATTTTGAGATCTCAATATTTAAGATAAGCTCAAAATTAAGTTGTTCTCAAATATTTTGCAAAAGAAATGAATAAACAAAGATCTTTTTAAGTGTTTACTATTGAATTTCTTATTGCTCTGCATTCCTTAATAATTTGTCTAACTCTTGCTCTAGAACAGTCAATTAGCGAGTACCAGAATCACCTGGAGGTCTGCTGACTGCTGGTCAGCTTCTGACTCAGTAGACCTGAGTGGAGACAATCTGCTTTCTAACAAGTTCCCTAATGACGGGGATGTTGGAGTCTGAGAACCCTGCACTGAGAATCAATGTTCCTAACTGTCAGGTCCTTGAGGGGAATAGGAGAGGGGGTGAAAACAATCATTGGGCCCTCATTCTGGGGGTTCAAGAACTTTTGGTGAATAGAGAGAATAAGTTAATGCTTAAATGACTGAAAAACTGAGTGAGTGCTGGACTTCCGAAGGATAAAATCATGTGCAAAACTACCACACTATATTGCTCTGGCGACAAGCACTAGGTACTATAATGATCTAAGTTTTAATTAATTAATTAATTGATTGATTGATTTTACTAAACAATGTGGAAATAAATCAATCCACCCAAAGCCCTTCAGGCATAATACTTAACCAATTAACCGAGAAAACTAAATTAAAAATAGAGAGACAACAGAAAGAGAAAAATGGTAGTACTGACAATTCATGTCAGGAAATATTTACCTCTATCGTGATATGTATTCCTAACTCTACCAACAGGCAGCTCTCTTAATGGTAGGTGCCAAGTTAGTATTTGCACTAGTAATTGTAAACTGAAATATCATTAAGTCTCTCAATGTTACTACAAAATGTTAAGGTCTAGAAATATCAGTGGTTATGGTTTTCCCATCTTGGCATAAGGACATGTGCAACTACCATGTCAGTGTATGTTGGTGGGCCTATCAGTGTATTTACAGGTATGTCCACTGGGAATCTGGTGTGTCAATTAATGAGTGGGAAGTAAAGGGAAAAAACCCTAGGGTACTCACCTTCACTAATATCTTGGCTGTAGCCACCATCTGGCTCGATGTCAGAGGGGATCATAATGTGCCAGGTAGTCATGCGGGCTTCTGCTTCCAGTCCAAATCCATCCACGTTGCTGAAAAATGTGTCAGTTTAAACTAAATGAAGGAAATGATTATAGCTAAAAAACTCTAATAACTAAGTATTTTCTGCAGACACAAGTAAATGTTTGCTCTATTAATTCAATTACAAAGCTCCACTATTGACAGACCACACTCAGCAGATGCACAAAACAGAATGGCTAGTTTGTAATAAAAATGCCATTTTAAGGGGTGGACTTACAAATCCACTTGACTAAATGTAATTACACTAAACTACAGCATTGAGATGAGCATCTTAATATTTAAGACACTTTTTGATGAACATTTTTACCTAAAAATTACAAAATGTTCATGAAGAACATTTTCCTCATATGCCCATGCCCTTGCCCCCTCTTCAGTCTTAATCACAGCACTCTTTCCTCCGGCAGCAGTGAAGTACTTGCAGTTTCCCAAATGTGTCATATGTTTCTCCCACCCACTATGGGCAACTACACAGATGGTTCTTCCTACATCACTCTTCCTTGACCTCTTTGAAGGTTAACCTCTTCCTCAACCAGGTTCAAGATGTAACTTAGCAGGTGTTTCTTCCAGGTGAGTGGCACCAAGTACATGCTTCCAAAGCACCTTGCTTCTAGCTCAGGGGTGGGCAAACTTTTTGACTCGAGGGCCACAGTGGGTTCTTAAACTGGACCGGAGGGCCGGAACAAAAGCAACCTGACCATGCTGGCACTCTCATCTTGGGCTGCTGGTGAAGGAGCGGAGGGGAGAGCAAGAGAGCCCTTCACTCTTTCGGCTCCGCGGGCCGGATAGAACAGCCGAATGGGTCGGATCTGGCCCGCGGGCCATAGTTTGCCCACGGCTATTCTAGCTTCTAGCACTCAGCACATCTGACTGGTCTTGCTTAGTTACCTGTCCTCCCTCCTAGATTGCACGCTCCAAGGCCCTGTGACAGGGCCTTTCTTGCTCACATCCCAGTCTTTATTTCAAAGCCTGGACCCAGCAGTCACTATAGAAATATGTGACAAAGCAATCAATGGAAAAATACTAATTTCACCCATTTACCATACACCATTGTATTTATTCACTGTATCCCTTTCTTTTTATTCCTCTGAACTTCCAACAATGTGTATTTTATTTACTTTGAAATAAATCTTTTTATAAACATAGGGTGATTAGTGATAAGTTTAAAGATATAAAAAAAATTTAAAAATACGCATTTCGTTGGGAAAAAAAAGCAACAATTGACTTTTACCTTTTGCATTAAGTTTTAGATAAAGCTGAGATTAAAGGAAAAGTAATGATTACTATCAATAAAAATAAAACCAAAAGTTTTGGTAAAATAACATCCAAGACAAATTCAAGATGGCAAACTGAACCTAAAGGAGTTACCTTCCGACATGCAGATTAATAAGGCAGTGAGCCAGACAGCTGATGAATTCTTGGTCATGGTTCCCAGGTCCCAGGATCAAGTTCCTGTTCACAGTCAGGACCCGGAGGGAATCAAGGAGAGCCACTTGCTGTGGAACAGTTTTGTGCGCCCGTGAGAACTGGTACAGGATGGTCCTATTGAGGCAGTGATAGACCGCATCCAGGGACAATCCCTGGGATCTTCTCTTTGACTAAGGATATGAAAGATACTTTATTTAGTAAGATGGGCAAAAATAAAATCTGCTTTTATCATTCACATATGAACAGTTACTACATTTATTATGTACCAGATGACATGCTAAGTACTGGGTTGCTAAGTTAAACAATATAAAGCTCTTGCTATTATGGGGCTCAGCATCCAAGAGACACATAATGGAATCGAATGAGATGAGTGCTATGTAAAAATACATCTGCCAAGAACATGAGGAAGTGCCATCTGAGTAGTCTCTTACTGCACAAGCTGTTAGGGTGAATGGTCTCTACTCCAAACTACAAAGAAGAAAATTACCTAAAATTTTTAGTTAAAAACGTTTAATATTCTAGCATCATTCCCTCACTTGAGAATTTCTCTTTGGCTTAAATACAAATTTAGTTCTCAAGTAATATTCTTGGATGACAAAGAACCCATGCACCATATGCTAATAAAATAGGATAACAGTATTTCCTACTTTCTACCTAATGTGTTAAATAATAATCACTCATGCTAAACCAGGCAAATTTTCCTTAGGCAAAGGCATCGCCAACACACGCCAAAATAACATCCTCAAAGGAACACGGACTACAGTAGACTTTGTAAAGATTCAATCACATGAAGAGAATAATCTTTTGATATCAACTCTTCATGCCTTGTTAGCCTTTATACACTGATGAATCATACTTTAAAAAACTTATCAAATTTATTAACTTAAATTATTTAAATTAAAAGGAAACTAGCTATCTGGGCAGCCAACAGCAGTGCCCATGGGGAGACAACGAGAGCTCACAGCATGAGAGAACCAGATCACCTCACAAGGGACACACTGGCACTGGATATGGGTAAAAGGGAAAAAGGGCTACAAGTCTACATTTTTTAATTCATTTTTAATAAGCTGAGTTTTATGTTAAATGTTAACATTTATTATCTTATTAGTTACACTTATTTCTAACAATTTTGACGCTTTAGGATAAGTTTTTCAATTGGAAAACATGTATTCTACAAGTAATAGTGACAATGGATTACCTGTGCAATTAGTTGAATTATAAAATCTATAAGAAGTTTAGATTCTTTGTTGAACATGCCTTGCCAAAGTTTGTCCACCACACGTTGTGTGAAATAAAACACATTGTTCACCAATACCTGGTAGCTTCCTCCACTGGTAATAGGTAGAGATGCATCTTCCCCTAAATTCCAGCAGGAAAAAGATGTCTAAGAAAATTGGTATCTACCAGCATTAAGACCAGATCCTCACACAGATCAGGCTAAGGTAAAATGAGCACATCTATGGAATTAAGACCAATAGCTCTTAGGCACTACTTTAAGAAAATGATGCTCATGGCTAGAAATCATGACAAATGTTGAAAGAAACGACTTCTGCAGGATAAAAACGTAATAGATTGAGACTGTGAAGTCTCTTATTGCCTTAAGATAGTCTGTGGGAAGCAAACTGTTCTTCAACTTAAACAGCCAGTGACAGATGATCTCTGTTTCAGAGAAAAGTCAACATATTTTTAGCTGTAAACTAAAAAAGGGTAAAATAAACCATTAAACAAAACTCTCAATTTTGGAGTAAATCTTTAATAGTGACAAAGCAATATAGGCAGAAGAGAGGTTCAGAAGAATTGTGAAAAATAAAAGTACAACCAGTGAGGTAGTGTCAACCCCTAATGACTGCCACAAGCACCGTCTCTCTCATAAAAGCTGCCCCGTGCCTGCTATGTGCATACTGCTTCCACACTAATTCTCCCGGCTGCTCTTCATCAGAGTGCCCCGAAGCCTGTCCTTTCTAGAAATTCTAGAGCCTCTGCTGACTGTGATTATTTCCACCCAACTCTAAATTACTCCATTCTGCAAAACTCTTCATTTTGTGTCTTGATGTAGTAAGCTAGTACAACATAGACAGAATCACAAGTGATGAAAACATAAGTCTGATTTTATACCATGCTTTCAGAGTTGCACGTTAAGTCAATACCAAAGATTTCTTGGCAAGTTACTTTGCAAAAATATGATAATTTAAGAACAGGGAGATTCTATGAATAATATTACCGGAATACAAGTAGCAAATATACTAACTCATTAGTTTTCCTTCACCTTTAAATTGGATCACTGTTTTACATATAAATGTTAGCTCCACTGTAAATGTACAAATTTTGTATTTATATTGTAATTAGATAGACATATAGAAAACATCTTAATGTGTCTTGAATTTATGTTCTAGAAGCCATCCTAAAGAATAACATATGCATACCTATCACCCAACAACTCCACTCATAGGTATATACTCAGCAGATATGAATAAATATTGTACTTAGAGAGTAGATGTAGCAAAAAGTAGGTTTACAGTTATTTGTATAGAAATAATACAATAAATAGCAAATAATACAATAAACTGTTTCACATACTCACAACTGAAAACCTTTTATCTCTCCCTGAATATGTGACCCATATGAACCAGAATGTTTATAGCAGCTTTATTTTTAATTGTCTCAAACTAAAAACTGACAAATGCCCAACAGCAAAATGGACATTTATATATTCATCTGATAGAGTACTACATAGTAATGAACTCCTGCTACATCCAAACTGAATAAATCTCACAAATACACTGTTGAATGTAAGAAAGTAGACTAAAAAGAATACATATTGTCTGACTCCATTTATATTGAGATCAAAAGCAGAGAAAAAACAATCTGTTGTTTTAGAAGTTGAGACAATGATTTATTGAGTCATATCTGGGTCACGGTAGAAGGGGAGTTTCTGGAGTACTGGCAATGCATTTCTGAGATATTTTATACAGCCGTATTGTCTGGGTGAGAATTCATGGAGACCCACATTTATAAATATTACAATGAAAAAGTTAATGTAAAAGTACTGATATTCATAAAAATACAGTAATTCATGTAATATATTTTAAAAAATTTTTTTCTCTTCCTGCCACCCCACATGCATACATGTAGACAACTATTGTAAGTACTTACCTGCTGTTGATCTTTATCCCAGATTCAATGGAAAGAATTGAGGGCCTTTTCCTCATTATAGGAAAACTAGAGGCCCAGCGTATGAAATTCGTGCACTGGAGAAGGAGGGTGTCCCTCAGCCCGGCCTGAGCCCTCTTGCATTCCGGGATCCCTCTGGGGGATGTCTGCCTGCCACCTTAGGCCCGATCCTCCCTCAGGACATCCCTCTTGAAGTCCAGGAGCCCTCGCTCCATACTGCCTGCCTGCTTGCTGCTCCTTACCACTTGGCTGGCTGTTCCTTAGTGCTTTGGTGGAGGCGGGAGAGACTCTTGCCACCACTGTGCTTCTGGCAGAGTGGTGCTCCCCCAATGGGAGCACACTGACCACCAGGGGGCAGCTCTTGAGTTGAGTGTCTACTCCAGGATGATCAGTGTGCATCATAGCGACCAATCATTCCCTCCCGCCAGTCATTCTGCATATTAGGGTTGTGTTATATAGGATATCAACAAGAGGAGGAAATGAACATAAAAGAGGAGAGATGAATTTAAAAAGGAGATATACTTGGGGTATATAGAGAGAAGAGTGATTATAGATACCTTTAAAGTGATTATAGATACCTTTACAGTGAAAATAAAACAGTATTACCTAGTAATACATCAGCTGCCAGTAAATGGTCCATCACGCTATCCAAAATGTAAGTTTGAAATTCTTTTTGCTGAGTTCTTGTAGATCTTTCAGGGGAAGCCTAGTCAATAAAATGAAGAATTAGAAAGAGAACCAACTAAACAAAGATGAGGCCTCAATCATAATTATATTACTAAATGTATCAAAAAATTTGCTTGTAAATAATATAACTTGAGATTACATATATTCTTATACTTCTGACCACAGAATTTTAAATCATTGAAGCAAAGGTGAAACATCATCTTTTGAATCAATTCTTCCAAAAATAGTATCCTAAACAGCACAAATATTTCATAACTATCTGATAATCTATTCTTATACCTCACTTTCAAGAGATCTAGCATTTTATTTTGAGATGCAGATAAAAACTTATAAATCTACTCTGGATCACAGTCAGCTCAAGGGGTAAGTAGTAATGAGTAGGTTTTATCAATTCTTAACTAGACAAAATTTTGATGTCTGCAAAACAGAGGGATCATAGAACATAGAGAAGTAGCTTGATCAATCAACAATATTTTTTTTACTTGATTGAAAGTATTTGTTTATATTTTACAGGATTTACAGAGGGCTCAAACACCAAAGGGGATTTAATCTGTTTTCCTGTCACTGAAGTTGTGACCAGAATTTACACTTGTTATTGGCTCTAAGTTCTGAGTTCAAATGTTCTTGCTGAGATTTATAGCAGCCCAATTTTTAAAGGACTTAAAATGTTATGAATGTATGCATAATTGTCTCAAAGGCACATGTTCATTTTTAAATAATTCATTGGACTATTATTATATACCAAACATAGTGCTTTGTTTTATGTACCTTATCTCAATCTGTAAAATATCTCTTTGAAGTAGATACTATCACCCCCATTTTAGAGATAAGGTAACTGAGGTTTAGAAAGGTTAATTCATGTGGTCAAGTCACAAATAGGATTTTCTTTTTTTCTCTTCCTTTTTAAAAAAAGCATATACCCAAGTCTTCATTTACTATTTTTTGAATTTTTTTAATTTGATTTTGAGAGAGAGAAGGGAGAGGGATAAACATTGATGTGAGAGCATAATACAGATTGGCTGCCTCCTGCACATCTCCTACTAGGGATTGAGCCTGCAACCCCGGCATGTGCCCTGACTAGGAAACAAACCAGCAATGCTTCAGTGCCTGGTTCAACGACCAACCAACTGGCCAGAGCTAACCTATTTTTTGTTGCCAAAGTTCATGACCTCCCCTGCTGTGCCATACTCTCTACATCTACTAAAAATCTCCATTGTAAAGTTAACAAATGCACAAGAGCAATTCTGAACCTGGCTGGCCCAATAGACAACAGGATGAATTGAGAGCAGAATGAAGACATGGTAAGCACTGTGATCTCTCCGGCCTGACTGTCAGATCTGTCTTCTTGTGAAAACAGTGAAGCCAGTCAACAACATCAGTCTGCAAAGAATCAACGCCTTCTGTGAGAGGCCTGGGGATACTTCGAAGAAACTCCTGTGCACAGGCCAACAGCCCGGGGGTGTCCTCTGCCCACGGTGAGGGCACTGTGGCTCTGGGAGGAAGGCTCTTTGCTATTCTGCTGTCTCTGCAATGGGCTGGAGCCTTTAAAGAAGAGGGCTTGGAGCTTTTTCATTCTGACCGCAGTCACCCCCCCCCCCCGACTGCTCTCTTCTCTGTTATTTTCTAGTGCCCTCGCTGCCTACCTCCCCGCTTTCTTTTGGTTTGTTTACTGCCTGCCCCGCAGTCAGCCAGAGTGGGTTTCACTCCTATGAGTCGGGGTGAGAAAACAGCTGGAATAGAGTAGCAAACTCTTCAGATTACAGAAAATTGCTTATAGTATCAGACAGGCACACACTCCAACTCAGCCCCCTTAGTTTATCATTCCTTCAGGAAACTGCATGCAAATACTTTGTGATCTGTTCTCATTCACTTTCCTTCTGCCACAGTGATGTGCAGCAAATCCATTTGACTCTCCTAAAGATGCCAGGTGGTGACAGCAGAGGACGATGAGGAATGGAAGCAGGGAAAAGACTCACTGACACCTTGTACAAGCTAATTTAGGCCATCTGGTTGTGTAAGTCTCATCAATATTAAATTTATTATCTTAATTCAGTTCTCCCAGTAGCCCTCAGAGACAGGGTGAATTTTTATGCCATTTTAAAGATGGACAAACTATAAGGGGTAAAGAGAATTGAAGCTGGCCAAGGTCACACAGCTATAATCAGAACACATTTATGTTCTCAAAATAGTTTTTATTGGATGATTTATGTTTCTTCCTTTCTCTCTTCCTTTTCTTCCTTTCCCTCCCTCCTTCCTTCGTTTAATTTTTGGTTAACCCTCACTTGAGAATTTTTCCCATTGATTTTTTAGAGAGAGTGGAAGGGAAGGGGAGAAACATTGATGTGCGAGAGACATACACCCCAACCAGATATTGAGTCTACAACCGCGGTACATGCCCTTGACTGGAATTGAACCCAGAACCCTTTAGTCCTCAGGCGTATGCTCTATCTACTGAGCCAAACAGACCTGGGTGATTTATATATACTTAACTTTCATAACAATCATGTAGAAGAGACAGTATATAATATTCCCCAGAGAATGAATTTAGCTCAGTGAGATGAAAATACTTATATAATACACAGGTCAGATTTCAAACAAGATATCTTTCACTTCAGAACACCACAGTGTTTCCCTTATATCTGGCCTCAGTACCACACTCAAGCCAGTATATGAATGGAAATCTTCTATTCATTTATTTTTAATTGATTTCAGAGAGAATGAAGAGGGAGAGAGAGAAACATCAATGATGTGAGAGAATCATTTATTGGCTCCCTCCTGCATGGCCCCTATTGGGGATCAAGGCTGCAACCCAGGCATGCGCCCTTTACTGGAATCGAACCCAGGACCTTTCAGTCAGCAGGCAGATGCTCTAACCTTTGAGACAAATCAACTAGAGAAATCTTTTGTTTTTATAAACTACTAATAAAGAAGATTTCACATACTTTTTTGTAGATATACTAGTAAGCAAGTAAGTAAATGCTCAAATGACAAATTTCAACAATCATAAGACTGAAGATGGCCTAGCTCGAGTGTATCAGACTGAAAATCAGTCAGTTCAAAACCCTCCCTTCATGCAGGTAAATGGTAATACAGAATAAAAGAGTTCTCGAATTTCTTCAGCGAGAAAGACTTTATAATCATAACTTTTGAAATCGTAAGCTTGTAATTTATTTTTTTACACCATAAGAACTCAAAGTGAATACTATTTTCACTAAATATTTTTGTATATATATTCTATATGGGTGTTTTAGATTTGAATTTCCTCAAAATATTAAGTTTAATTTTTAAAAGCAAATTTGTACCTCTCGTATTATCTGGTATCATATCTTCCTGTTTTGGAATTGCTAAGGATTTTGTTATAGTTCAATATCAACGATTTATAAAGAACATACCAAGGCACTGTGAATTTTGTGAGAAACAGGACACATGAAAAGTTGGTCCCTAGCTTTAAGGAATTTACAGTCTATCTGGGAGTGTCCGTCTGACAGTCTTCTTCTCCCTGAAATGTAACTACCACCCAGCTTCCTAAAACAATCAGACAATTTATCAGCGGGGCAAGTTAATATTTATAATGAGAAGGGTACCTCAAGGTTAATACATGTTGTCTCAAACTTTCCTTACTGACCACCACAGAAAGCCAAAATAAAAGACAATGATATCATTTATGCATAGTTGATAATGGGCTATTAGGTTCCTCTAAGACTGAAACTGTAATTACTGGCTCCATACACTCAGCTCATATGTGTGTATTTTATTTTGTAGCTCAATTATACATTTTTACACATTCCTCTTCTGAACTGTATTCTGTTATTTTCATTTTGTGTAGAATGCTTTAAATTCTTACCCAATGCACTGAGATACTGGCCATCTCTATTTTTATTTTTAAAATTTCCAAGGACAAGTTCTACCAGGTATCCTTTTAAATTCTACCATGTGGGTTATTGCCGAAACCGGTTTGGCTCAGTGGTAGAGCATCGGTCTGCGGACTGAAGGGTCCCGGGTTCGATTCCGGTCAAGGGCATGTACCTTGGTTGCAGGCACAACCCCGGTGGGGGGTGTGCAAGAGGCAGCTGGTCGATGTTTCTCTCTCATCGACATTTCTAGCTCTCTATCCCACTCCCTTCCTCTCTGTAAAATATCAATAAAATATATTAATAAAAAAATTCTACCATGTGGGTTATTGATGAACTTGACTATTTTTCTGACAATATTAAACACTGGGGTCCTAGTTAAAATGCTAAACATGACTAGAACCTAAATTATATTTTTATTTCTTTTAACTGAACAAACTGAGATAGTTTCCCATGAATAAGATAAAACGTCTACTGTGGTTTTAAGGTTTCAGTAAAAGGTTAACTGTGTTAACCACTAGAGGGAGCAAAGAAAGCGCAGCTTCAGCTGCCATACTGCTGAGAGCATGTAGGAAGTCCCTCAAAGAGAAAAGCAGTCTTCTGCGCTGATTGAATCTTCAATAAAATGTGCTATTTTCAGAGCCCGGATACACAAAAGCTATTGGGCCAAATCCAGCCTATGCCTGTTTTTGCAGATAAAGTTTTGTTAAATCACAGTTTACGTACTGTCTGTGGCTGCTCTCTAGCTCCAACGGCATAAACAGTTGTGACAGAGAGTGTGTAATCTGCAAAGCTTAAAATATTTCCATTGTGGCCCTAAAGGAGAAGTTTGTAAATTCCTGGTCTAGCGAAAGGATATATAAGGGTGATAAAGGGACATGCTTGCAGAAATGAAAAGGAGAGAAATAAATTGACAGGATATATATAGTATAGTACGTCTGAACTAAAATATCTCCATAGCCCATGATATATTTTGCCTATAAAACCCAGAAGAATTAGAAAAATGAGAGTTTTTTGGCATAAAATGTGCTTGGTTATTAATGTTCTAATTATAAAAACAATGCAAAACGTGTGAACATATTTGTCTTTACCTCCAACAAAAGATCAACTAGTGGTGTCTGCTTGCTCGCAGGGGTGAGGCAGAGGTTATCGATTATTAAAACCCGCATGAAGTCAAACACAAACTTTTTAGCGGGGTGGTTGGTCAGATATGTCTTGACACCCACGTTGCAGTACTCAGACTGGCTCCTGTTCATCCCTGTGTCGGCTGCAAAGGCTTTAAATTCTTCTGCTGGAGACCCAACTTCATCATCGAGATCTGTCACCTAGCAAAACCAAGTGGAAAGAAAAGCTAGTTTCATTCAATTTTATTTTATTTTGTTTCCTAAAAACAGCACCAGTATTTTTCTTCAACTCTTACCTATTAAGCTACCCAATGCATTACTGCACTTTGCTTTACTTGGCCTCTCCTTTCAAGGTGGTAATCAGGTACTGTATGTCACAGTTACTCAGCACATGCTCTTTCTAAGATTAAACTGTGTATCTGTTGTATGCTGAAATTATCTCTAAAATACTGTGGATAATTGCACTTAAATGAAATAAAATGAGAATAACTATATTTGCATATTGAAAATATACCTCCTGTGAAGTCAAATGTCAGTTTCAGCAAAAACAAACAAAAAACACAACCAAATAAATACATAAGACAAAACTAGTGCCAATTTCAAGCCAAAAGAAAAAGAAAAAAAAAAGGCTAGAAAACAGAGTATAAGATGCTGACAAAGAAAAGACACTGAAGTATTATAAAGGTCTACTTTTGATTAAAATGAGGATTTTAGAATTATTAGTAATTTTAAAATTACTTATAATTACTAAAATTACTTATCCTATCTAATAAAAGGGTAATATGCAAATTGACCATCACTCCAACACACAAGATGGCCACCACAGGATGGCCAGCAGGGGAGGGCAGTTAGGAGGCACCAGGCCTGCAAGGGTGGGAAGTTGAGAGGGACCAGTTCTGCAAGGGAGGGCAGTTGGAGGCGATCAACCCTGCAGAGGGGGTGTAGTTAGGGGTGACCAGTCTGGCAGAGGAGGGAAGTTGGGGGCAATAGGCTGGCAGGGGAGCAGTTAGACATCAATCAGGCTGGCATGGGAGTGGTTAGGGCTGGCAGACAGAAGCAGTTAGGGACAATCAGGAAGGCAGGTAGGCGAGCAGTTAGGAGCCAGCAGTCCTGAATTGTGAGAGGGGTCCCAGATTGGAGAGGGTGCAGGATGGACTGAGGGACACCCCCTACCCCCTTGCACAAATTTTGTGCACCGGGCCTCAAATAATTTTAGAATTGTAAGTAATTTTAAAATTACTTATAATTCTAAAATTACTTACAGTGTGGAGGTCATGCGCTGTACTTGTGTTTATCCTAAAAAATCCCTACAATTTTAGAATTAGCATTTCACCTTTATATGTGAAAAAAAAATGAGTATGAAGAAATTAGGTGGAAATAAGAAACATCATGATAGAAGTACTATGGAGGAATAAGTGTCTTTTGGGTTTGTTTCCAAGTACAAAAGAAGTATCTATACTATATATACCGTATTTGCCGGCGTATAAGACGATTTTTTGGCCCTGAAAAATACGTATTTGCCGGCGTATAAGACGACTGGGCGTATAAGATGACCCCCTAACATCTCCACTAAAAATACAGAGTTTGTTATATACTCGCCGTATAAGACTACCCCCCACTTGGAGGCATATTTTTCAGGGCCAAAAAGTCGTCTTATACGCCGGCAAATACGGCAATTATAATCTAATATTTTTTATTAATCTTAATACAAAATATGAAAAATCAAAGTTGAATGAAATAAGAATAGTTGAATAAAACAAATAACCACATTTCATTTTTAAAATAGCGACAACCAATGCTATATAATTAATTTGTAAAGACTAAATACAGAATGCCTAACTCCTGAGGTAAAGCAGAGGTGACTCTGGCGTGACTAGAGTTCTGTGGCCTGGACAGAACACTGCACAACCACACAGCTATCAATTCCATAAAATAAGAAACGGATCCACGATGACTTGGAGAGGAAGTCACTAACAAGGAACTTACTAAAATACGGTAAATGAGAACAGGAAGCTGAGCTCACAGTTATTTTAGGGGAAAGCAGAAGGAGAGTGGGGAGCCAGACACCAGGTAATGATGTGAGAGGTGAAGGAGAGAGCTATGAAACTGTATCATGGTGAAAAACTTAAGACAGACAGGAGAAAAAAAATGAGCTACCCATTGGAGCAGACTAATTCCAGTCTGACACTGTCTCCCCTTTCCTACCATCTCCGAGTAAGGGCGGATGTTGAAGGGGAAGACGGTGGCTGCTAGTGCACACAGGAAGTCGGGGCTCATCCACATGGAGGCCAGGTCTGGGACGTTGTGATATAAGTATCTGAAGAACTGCATTAGGGTCACAGGATATTCTCGGAGCCAAGATCCCTCTTCCTCTGACTGCCATGGCTGTCACAGGGACAAGAAAAAAACATATTAGGAAAACTGACACTGCTATAAAGTACTTTACAAAAATGCACTACCTACTATTCTTCTAAAACAGGATATACCGATAGCCCAGAGCTCTCATAAACCACACACAAGAACAAATCCAGAAATAAGCTAAAACAAAAACAATGCCCCTAGAAACTGACAGGATGCCTATCTCTTCATCAGTGCTCACAGCTCAGTAACTACAATCAGTGGCTTTGATTATTCGACATTATGGACATGACTACAGCTGGTGCCCATAGTGGCTGAATTACCAACAAAATTGCCCCATGGTGCCCTTGTAGGGGGTGAGATAAAAGATGGGGAAGTTCAGTTACTTCACCTTCCTTCTGTAAAATGACAAGAACAATGCTTTTAACTATCACACAATGTGAAACTGTGATTTGTAATAATATATATTTGGTCTTTATCCCATTCTTGGCAGAACTCCTAAAACCCCTGGAATGTCCAAAGTGATGAGCCATAAAAGTGTCTTTTGTTAATCAGAATAAGGCCTTTTCAACCACAGCTAAGTTCATGTTAATGAGATGACTTTGGGAAAGGCTCTGAGGATAGAGGCTTGCCAGAGGACCAATCACAGGATTAAGGGTTGATTTTCAGTCCTAGAGACCCCCCCCCCCCCACTCTCCCTCTCACAACTTCCAGTTGGGGAACAGAGGCTGGAGATAAAGTTCAATCACTGATGGCCAATTTACCCAATCGTGCTATATGTGACAAAGCCTCCATGAAAACCCAGAAGGGTGGCATTCCAGTTGGTCTTGAGTTGGTGACCATATGGAGGTGCTGGGAGAGGGGCAGGACAAGTACAGACCGGGAGCTCCACTTCCCCTTCCCACATGCCTCTCTACACACTTCTTCCATCTGGTGGTTTCTGTGTCATAACCTTATATAATAAATTGGTAATCTAGTCAGTAAAATGTTTTCTCAAGTCATGGGAACCTCCAATTTACAGACAGTAAGTCAGAAGCCCAGGTAACTCTGGACTTGTGATTGGTGTCTGAAGTATAGGGATCGTCTTGTGGGACTGAGTCCTTAACCTGTGGGGCCTAGTGCTCTCTCCAGGTAGACAATGACAGACCTGAACTGAATTGTGGGATGGCTCTTCTGTGGCAACCCCGGCACATATTTGGTGACTAGTGTCGGAAGTGAAGCTGTGTTATAGTAGAATATTCATAGTACAGAAGACATACAGTAGTGTGGTTTTTCTTAACAATAATATAACAACAACAGCAATGATGATGATAAAACAGTGACAAACACAGAATACACCCGAACAATGCCTATCTTTTGATACTTCCTCAAGTGTTTTTTTTTTAAACTTAGATGTTTGTATTTATGAGTAGAAACTGAAACATAAATTGTAAATCTTTCTAAATTAATACATATAAGAGCAATATTCTTTTCTAAAATGACATATGAATAGTTTCAGCACAATTAGATTTGTCATGTACTTATAATCCAAAGATTCTCATTAATAATTCCTCTTATGATATAATCCTAAATTGTGTAAAAAAATTAAGTTATTATTCACAGTACTCCTGTAAGATAGATAGGAACATATATTTTGTCATTTCCTCTTTACATTCTTCATATCTAAGTTAAAAAATAATTAGGAAAAACAAATACAAACTAAAACATACTAATTTTTAATCTTGAAATAAAAATAATTAAAACATTCATATAACATTATAATACTACAATATGTAATCATTATATTCATTATAAATGTACACATTGTAATATATATCTTGACACTAATAATATCAGTTAAACTTTTGAAGTGATTACTATATACTAAGTACTCTTGTAAGAACTTTGTGTATATACTAAATCATTATATCCTCACAACAACCCTAAGAGATATATCCCATTAACACCAGCATTTTATACATAAGGAAATGGAGCCACATAGAGGTTAGTATGTCTTAAGTACCAGAGATGGGATTTGAACCCAGAGTCTGTGGTCTTAACAATTGCATGGTTTGTCCTTGTCCCGCAGATAACAAGCCAGGGAGGCTGAGGTTCCATGCTGTAAGTACATATGTATGCTTTCAAAAGATCCCTCTATTTTAAAAAAGTATCACGAGGAGGAAGTATCCGCAGGGGCTGGCTTCCCGTGAACTTACTGAGTTCAGCATGCTGCGGAGCATTCCCAGCAATAGGAAAGCAGCTTCAGTGCACACGTTGTGGATGGAAGAGACCACAGTTCCGCTGGAGGCAGGCACTCCGAAGATGAATGTCCAAATGGAATCTAAATCAAACTGCAGAGGGGAAAGTGAAGATGAGTCACTGGCAGTTTTTTCCAGTAGAGACCCTCATAACTTCTAATATTCTATAATTTCTTTGAAATCAGTTTTTTCCAAAGTGAGCAATGATAAAGAGACCTTGAACTCCTCCTTCCTACATTTTAAAACTAATTTTTACATTTATAAAGAAAGAGTGAATTTATGTATCTTCCTGTCTTAGGTACTTGTGTTAAAAACATTGTTTTCTACATTTTTCTCTAAAGAAAACAAATAAAATACATGCTAATTAGCCAGGAGATGAAATTTAGGATTAAGGATTTTAAGCAGGATTTTTTAAAGATCTAATTCACTTTTAAATTGCATACAGATAAGATTTGACAAAATAAAAATCTGTTAGAGGAGATTTATTCCTAGCAGTTTATATAACACTTTATGGTGTCATGCTTATTTTGAAAAATTACATAACCAACCAAATTCTGCTAAGCATGACTCTTTATCTTGATTTAATGTAAGGGTATAGACTCAGTGGTTTCATTTAAGAGGTTTGTCAACTACTAAAATTGATTTGAATAGCCTTTGGCATTATGATGCACACATAGTTGGGTTTAAAACTGAATTTCTAAATCTCTGCAGTGCCATCAACATAATCTATATATAGATATCCACAACAGTCTTTAATTAGAAATCAAGCAAAGCCTTACTGTTTTGCTAACATAGATGTTGTTACCATTAAGAAATCAAAAACATTTTATAATCAGACTGACTTGCACTGAGAATCCTGTCATTCCTACCCAATTAATTTTGATATTCATACATTCCCCTAATTTTATTTTTAAAAACTCTTTAGTGTTGAAAGTATTACATATGTCCCCCCTTTTTCTCCATTCACTCCCCTCATTTTTAATTCTAAAGAAATTATATTTCTAGATAAAATCACGCAACTCAACAGAATTCTTTAGATCACTATTCATATATCATCCCAAGTTTTTTATGCATATACAATTATATAGAGTAACCATAAAGAATAAAAGACCAAATGAAGATAAATGATTTCTTTTTGGAAAAAATTTTGGTGCTACTCTCCGACTTTTCCTGTCCCAAATCAAACCCTAAATGTGAGAAAGAGGTAGAATCAGTGGTTTTACTCCGGTTCACCCGTCATCCTATGGTGATTCAGGGGCACATATAATTACACTTACACCTTACTAGGTAATTCCTACCTGGCAACCCTGCTTACATCGGCTGCTGGTGACAGGCACACTGACCTGCAGGTTCTCTGGCAGCTCACTAACTGGCTGCTGCAAGAACAATGCCATGAGCAGGAAATAGAGGGCAGGGACATTAGTGTGCTTAGGAAGGAATGACTGAAGGACTGGAAAACCAGGAAAATGGCAAGCATCCCGGTTAATCTCTCTGACTGTCGATCTTCCACCAGCACTCCTGCCCACATTGAATCCTAAAAGAAGAGGAAATATAACAATAAGTACAAAATTAGTAATCAATTACTGTGCTGCATTAACAAAGGAAGTGATTCAGTATATGTGACCTTTCCACCAGAATATTCATATTAATTAATATAAGCAATTAACTGTTCCGCTGTTGAATTCACCTTTCAGGCAAGTTTTACTTCACTATCTCTTTGACTTGAGCAAGCCTGCCTATTAGGATACAGGTCTTGAAACATAGCAGAGATAATCAGATACAAGAGGTAATAAAAATTGCCCTCATTAAAAGAATGACCCCGAAAGAGCTCGAACATTTCCTTAAGAACAAAGTAAAATTCAAGAGAGCCAAAACTTTAGGGTGCTACAAAAATGTAACTTAAATATAACTGCTATACTATCCTATCTAATAAAAGAGTAATATGCAAATTGACCATCACTCCAACACACAAGATGGCCGCCCCCATGTAGTCAAAGACAGCTGCCCCCATGTGGACACAAGATGGCCTGCAGGGGAGGACAGCTGGGGGGGGGGGGGTAGGGGGAAATCAGGCTGGCAGGGGAGAGCAGTTAGGAGTGACCAGGCTGGCAGGGGAGTGGTTAGGGGATGGTCAGGCTGACAGGCAGAAACAGATAGGGACAATCAGGCAGGCAGGTGAGCAATTGGGAGCCAGCAGTCCTAGATTGTGAGAGAGATTGGGCCTACACAGGTGGACATCCCTCGAGGGGTCCTAGATTGGAGAGGGTGCAGGCTGGGCTGAGGTACAAGCACACACATCCCATGCACTGGTCATCTAGTATTTAATACATTTTGTCATGAAAACATCATAAACTACTTAATTTAAAATTATCTATGAATTTAAAGATAAGACTAAGCAAAATCATCTTTCCTTAAAACAGGTTCTGTAAGTCTAAGGGGAAGATGGCCAGCAGTGGGACAGCAAATCTGAGCATGCTGTGACTATGGCTATTTGAACATCCAGAGCCCTTTCTAGAAATAGAGCTTTACCAGGAGATGGTCATTGCTTATTAATGTAGCTTACAGCATCAGCCTTTCCATCAATCCTGTTTCCTTTGTTGTATAACTAATTTAAGGCTGCCAACCAAAACACTTGGTTCTTTTGCCACCCCTAACCCAGTACAGTGATCAGCACAGAATGAATGTTGACCAAAGGTTCGATGAAAAACTTTTGTGAATAGTAACCAAGAGATGAAGGATTGATTTGTACTCTAAAGCAATTTCATTTAAATGAATAGCCAGCTTTGTTTTTCTAGGATTAAGTAAGCACATTACCTGCTCCTATTTAAGATTAAAAAAATAAGAATTGTGTCCAGGTGGCTTTTTAAATATCTCATCCCAACTGACTGCTCAGTGTGACAGGAATTAAGCATCTGAAGTATGCTTTTTCTAATTAAGAAAAAATTGTACAGCAACTTACCAACCTCTTTAATACACTATTTCACTGCTCAAGCACAATGAATATGTAAGTTAGAATAAGCCATTATCCTTTTCATAACATGGGAGATATGCCACGTGCTCAAAGTCATAAAGTGAATGAGTGGTGGCACTAGGACTTGGGAGCCTGATGTCGCTGTTTGAGAGCCTGTAAGTTATGCCATTTCTCTCGGCCTTCTTAATGATATTGCCACATTTCTGAAAGATTGGCTGCCTTAAGACACTGGGTAAATTTTGGCTATAGCAAATTCTAAATTAAATTACGAGTATAAAAAAGTCTTTAGCTTTAAGCAGCCAAAAGACATAAAGTGATATTTTTTATACATTCAGTAAGAAGATAAATTAAAAAAAAATGTTTTTATTGATTTCAGAGAGGAAGGGAAAGAGGAGAGAGAGCTAGAAACATCAATAATGAGAGAAAATCATTGACTGTCTGCCTTCTGCACGCCCCCTATTGGGGATCAAGCTGGCAACCCCAGGTATGTGCCCTTGGCCAGAATCGAACCTAGGACCCTTCAGTTTACAGGTTGACTTTCTATTCCCTGAGCCAAATCAGCCAGGGCAGGAAAATAAATTTTTATTAAACTACATGTTCTAAATAAAAATACTAGCATTTATTTTTTTTTCTAATTCTCACACCCTGCTTTTCCCTATAATTAGTCTTAAGAACTACTTAATATGTTAACAATGAGGCTTAATTTAAGTTAAAGTTACAGCTATATGGAAGGCATTTTCATGAAGGAAAATGTGATATGTATGTATCAGATAGGAATTCAAGGAAAATTATATTAAGTTGAATCAAATTTAAATCTTAGTACCTAGTTTCCTTTTTACAACCAGAGCAGCATATGTGATATGTGAATAGTTATCAGTGAAGGACATCTAAATTTTAATGCATAAAGTCAGGTAGGTCAGATATGGTATAAACATCTTTTCCTGATACTACTGAACTGACATAGGGCAGGAAGAAGGGCAGGACTAACAGTCAGGATACAGAGACTTAGACACTTTACTCAGGAACCTCATGCAATTAACAGTCTTCCCCAAGTAGAGAAATTAATCCTTAATTTGTATTTATCAGGTTTATTTCCTATAAATTATAACAGATGTCCCAAAATATGTACCTGTCTCCAGAAATATAACGGCCAAATGAGATGATACATGTTAAAGAATTCTTCAAACCATAATGTACTATATGAAACTTAGCTGTTATCACTACTGCAGTTTTTGCCCTTCAATGAGAAGCAGTACTGTTGATTAGCATTTAAAACTCCCATTCACTTATTTTGTGCCTTTCATTATTTATTCTTAGTAATTATTTTTAAGGCCAATAGACTAAACTTCTTGCTACTAAACTATTCCTAGAAACTATTCCTAGACATCAATCAGGCTATATCCCTTCTCCAGAGTCAGTGAAAAACAGTGATTATTTTTTAGATCATAAAAGTATCTACAATGATAATTTGAAATTCATATTGTAAACAAAAGTAATCTCAAGAAGTCATTTTACAGTGAATTTCTTCATTTCTTCATCTAAAATAACAATGAAATAATCCTACATTGAAAGCTGTCTTCCTATCATTTACTTTAATATTTGAGAAAGTAGTACAGGTAGCATAGCACCTAGCTATTTATACTTTTACATTTTTTAACAGGTAAATTACATATTAAATTCAGATTCTGAGAGTGGATATGGCTTGCTATGTCTGCACACACTGGGTTGCAACAACTTTTTCTTCTTGAATAAATCCTTTCTGGTGATGGAAAATAAACAAATATATAAATTCTGATCCCTAAATTCTCATTTGACAAAGGTAAATTGATGCTTGTTGTAGAATACAAATGATTTTAAAATATAATGCTATAAAGACAAATATATTGTTTTAAATTTAGGAATTGAGTGGTTACAATTGTGAATAAAAAATATATTTATCTTAAAATATATTTTCTAAAAATCTTTAACATAAAGAGAAATGTAACAGTTCAAATTCTAATATAGCAAACTATAGCTTTCTAATGTTATTTAAATGGTCACTTCAATGTTAAAAACAGCATATAACTATAAGCAAAGAATAAGAAGCCTTGGCTGAAACTTTAAGCTTAAATACTGTATTTGCCGGCGTATAAGACGATCTTTTGGCCCTGAAAAATATGCCTCCAAGTGGGGGGTAGTCTTATATGGCGAGTATATAACAAACTCTGTATTTTTAGTGGAAATGTTAAGGGGTCGTCTTATACGCCCAGTCGTCTTATACGCCGGCAAATACGTATTTTTCAGGGCCAAAAAATCGTCTTATATGCCGGCAAATACGGTGTGTGTGTGTGTGTGTGTGTGTGTGTGTGTGTGTGTATGTATATAAAATTTCATTTATTTATTTATTTATTTAATTGATTTCAGAGAGGAAGGGAGGAGAGATAGAAACATCAATGATGAGAGAGAACCATAGATCAGCTGCCTCCTGCACGCCCCACAGTGGGGATTGAGCACACAACCCAGGCATGTGCCCTTGACTGGAATCAAACCCAGGACCCCTCAGTCCGTAGGCTGACACTCTATCCACTGAGAAAAACCAGCCAGGGCAAGCTTTAATGTTTGACTGGCAATGTAACATAACTGTTAAAAGCATGGGCTTGGTTCTGAGTGACCTGGACTAAAAAATGTTGTCTATTGTTTATTGAACATGTGACTTCACTTCTTTGTCTTGGCTTTCTCATCTGTAAAATGGATATGATAGTATTATAGGGTTACTGTGAAAATAAAGTGTTTAGTAACTGGCACAGAATAAGAACTGAAAATATTATTATTATTAATTCATTTCCGATCATTTGCTAGTTATGTACTTAATCATAAAGGGAATTAAGCAATAAAAAGATCATACGGCATTCCTTTGGGTTTCCACATCTTAACGTTGTCTCTAACTTCATTTTGATTTGCCATTAAAAAGGGCCAAATATGAAACTTTCTAAGCTTTTTATTCTATTAATAATTAAATTTAGATTCTTAAAGGTTATCAGATAAACTGAAGAGTATAAGCTTACATAAGATTTAAAAACAAAACAAAACACAATAGCTATTTTAAAGCAGTTGACTTCAAAAGTCCCATACCTAACACAGTTCCAATCTTATTTGTTAGGACCGAGTCTGTCTGTTCCAGCCACCCTCCACCACTGAGTCCTTCTTTAAACTTGATGAGAATAGACTGATTACTCAGCAGGACAACAAGAATCCTCATGGCTGCTGTGACTGTGGTGGGATGCAAGTGCTCTTCCATAAACATCATAATCCAGTCAAAACCCAGTGTCCTGACCAGTTCTTCACAGGCTCTATTCAAAGACAGATAGGTAAGAAGGAAACACATTAATCAATTATAAAGAAGAAAAAGACTAGGTTTTGTTCTTAAGATATTCTAAATTTCAGAGCTTAAACATTATGTCATTAAAAATTCTTTTGTCTACTATGAATTAACTGGTACCATCAATTCTAAAAATATTTTACTTACTGCAAATTAATGCTTGTCTTTTCTTTAGATGTATAAACTAGTTTTAGCAAGATATCTAGAAGTCTGTTCCTCAAAAGTATAAGATTAGCAGACACAAGACCTCCAAACTCTTCTTCAGTTCCTAGAATGAAAATAAATACATTAAATTGCCTAATGTTGGATAAAATATCCATCCATGTTCTAGGAAAATTCACTGAAAAATGTATCTGTCAGAAAACATTTCTTTTTAGAATCCTGAAAATTTTTAATTTACATTATCTAAATAAGTGATAATAAAGGCTGTGAACCCTTTTAAAAAATATATTTTTATTGACTGCAGAGAGGAAGGAAGGGGGAGAAACAGAAACATGAATGATGAGAATAATTGATCGGCTGCCTTCTGCACACCCCCTCTTACCCCTATCACTGGGGATGGAGCCCTCAACCCAAGCATGTGCCCTGACCACAATGGAACCACAACCTCCTGGTTCATAGGTCGATACTCAACCATTGACTCACACAGGCCGGGGTGTGGAACCCTTTTTTACATTAATATTTCCCTCTCCTACTAACAGTGCAAAGTAACCAAATAAGGATTGAATACAAATAACAATCCAAGCCCTAGCCAGTTTGGTTCAGTGCTTAGAGCACTGGACTGTGGACCAAAGGGCTCCAGGTTAGATTCTGGTCAAGGCACATACCTTGCTTGCAGGCTCCTCCCCAGCCCAGGCCCTCACATCAATGTTTTCTCACACTGATGTTTACCTCTGTTTTTTCCCTCTTTCTTCCACTCTCTCTGAAGGATCAATGGAAAAATATTCTCGGATGAGGATTAACAAAAAATAAATAAATAAATAAAAATAAGTAAAACACAACAATCCAAATCCTTAATTTCTAGTTTCTTTTTGAAGAACACAGTTAAGTTTACGAGATTTAAACTTGACAAGAGGAAGCATACTGTATTTAATAAACATAATACATCCAGAAAAGTTAGAAGTAAATAGCATAGAAAAGAGGCAAAGGCATACAAAAGCACAAGAAAAACTGGAAAAGAAAAGGCCATTAAACAGAAAGCTTGTGCATCTCAATGGATGATGCTGGAGGCACACAGGCCTGGCATCAGTGGCCAGTGTTCCAGGTGCAGCTCTGCCACAAATGAGCGATGGGTTAGGAAGTCACAACCCACAGGACTGTCTTTATTCCAGACTTGCAGCTCAGGCTAGATTTACCATGGGTATATGCATCTACTAGTTTGGGCAAGGGGCTATTTGTCTTCTTAAACATTGTCTTTCAACGTTAAGTTCATGCTTAATCATTGGGTAGAGTACTTGAAGCTTACCTAGGAGAACTCAAGATTCTCTCCCCTTATCAGAGGCACAAGACTGATAATTTACAAATTGTCCTACTGAAAGCACACCATAAATTGATAATAGGCTTTATTTCAATTATTTCTTTTCAATAAAATGACAATCCACACAGAAATTAACGATTCTCCTTAATTTTTACATCTAGTCTTTTCCTTGTCAGTTATGCTTCCCCTAGTTTTCAAATATAGTTTAAAACAATGAACTCTGAATTTCCACACTAACTCTTCCCATTCAAACTGGTGCTTTATTTATTCCAGTGTACTGTCCTTTCATGCTATTTCTTTTGCAATGATTATTATATCCCTGTTAATCATTATTCAAGCCATTTTATTGAATAATGTGTAAACTACTTGAAAGAAAAAAGTATGGTTTAACCTCTTGGAACTTCATATTTTACTTAACACAGTCTTTAGTCCACAGAAAATACACAATAAATGTCATATACAAACAAGACCAGTGATATGCTTCCAACATTCTCTATTACTTGAAATGGCAATGAAGTGATGAGAATACTAATCAACTTGACAGATCAACAGAAAAATTTGCTAATTTATACATCTCTACTACTGTTTTCTTGAAAATTTTTTTACATTATTTATTATTATTGAATACAACATGGAGACTAGAGAAATATTTCCCCCATATTTTTTAACTACTTGAAATAAATGTGTTACGTATTTCCAAAGATTTAAAAGTAATTTCACTTTAATTCCTATTTACTTGGCTTATATTATTTCTAAACTTAGAAATAATTCTGACATATGATAAAAAAATATAGTGGTTAAAAAGTTTATAGTGTTGATTTGGACCAGCGGTCTCTAGCCTTTCAGACCTCACAGACCACCAGTGGTCCGCGGACCACCAGTTGGGAGATCACTGATTTGGACTACCTGAGTTCAAATGCAGAAATGTGATTTCAGGTAACTTTTTTTTACTCAATCTTTCCGGGCCCCAGTTTCCTCCCTTGTAAAATTTAGATAACAATAGTACCTATTTTATAGGATTGTTATAAAGTTATATTAAACAGTACCTGGAGATAAAAAAGGACTCAATAAGAGTTACCTTTTAAAAAGGTAACTTGATTCTTTTAAAAAAAATTTTAAATCCTCAGGAAGAGAGGGAGAGAGGACATCTGAGAGAGGGAGAAAAGGAGGGGGAGAAGAAGAATGAGAGAGAGATAGAGAGGGAGGAGAGAGGGGCAGGAGAAAAGGGAGATGGAGATGGAGAGGGAGAGAGACATCCACCTTAGAGAGAGGCATTGATTGGCTACCTGGTTGCCTCCTGACTGTTGCTGGGTCAGGTACGTGTGCTCTTGACAGGGAATTGAACCCAGGACACTTAGGTGTGCAGTCAGATGCTCTAACCACTTAGAAACACCAGCAAGGGTGAATCCTCAACCTTTTGCTCCAACCAATTGAGCCACTGGGCCAGGGCTGGAATTATTTTTATTTTATATGTACATAACATTTTTCTGGTAAACAGTTATTTCCCTACGTGACTACTAAATATTTAACAGGAAAATGAAAATAAATGTTATAAAAGTAATATAGATATAATTCACAGTAGCAAGTAACTGTGTTTCTGAAGAGATGTGCGTAAATTTTAAATAATTCAAATAATGTTAAAATATCACCCTGAAAGAATCTGCTATTTAAAAGAATTATGTTACAAAGCCTCTAACATGGGGAAAATTTTTGTTTTTAGAGTAAAATTCACATCCTATTAAGTTCTGTGTAATTCTGAACTTCTGCATATTATACATGACTGATTTAAGACAAATATATCTGCACGAGACCAATCGAGTAAAGTAAGGAGAAAAGTGATATAGCAGCATCCACCTAAGGCAGGCCTCACCTGTGCCAGAGAAGAGGGCAAAGGAATTAGTTCTCAAGCCCAAGAATCACTCACCAGTGTCAAGCTTCTCTTCATGGTTTATTTCCATAACGACAAATTTCTCACAAACTGCAAAGGTTGGTAAAGTAGAAGAAATAAACTGGCCAAACCTTTAAGTATAAGGAAAAAAGGGTTATGAGTTTTATTCTTTTATTTCTCTCCCCAAAACAAGTAACAAAATATAAAAAAACCAAAGAAATGAAAAACAATGTTAAGCAATCTTTTACAGACCTTCTTCAGGTATTCGCATCTGGTTACCTTTCCTAGGACCAAGGCTATGGCCATTATACATGGTGGGCAAAAGTAGCATTACAGTTGTGAGCTCGCCAGTTTATTTTTTTAATTATTATTTATTATTCTATTATTTTCCATACGAACTATAAACCTACTTTTGCCCACCCTGTATATGTTACAATGCTTTAATTATACTTTCCAGAATTATAATGCACTAACCTAAATGATTCCACTAATCAAAGAGCATGATCCTAATTAAAATGTCCTGCTGAAATCGGTTGGGCTCAGTGGATAGAGCATTGGTTTGTGGACTGAAATGTCCCAGGTTCGATTCCGGTCAAGAGCATATACATTGGTTTTGGGCACATCCCCAGTAGGGGGTGTGCAGAAGGCAGCTAGTCAATGTTTCTCTCTCACTGATGTTTCTAGCTCTCTATCCCTCTCCCTTCTTCTCTGTGAAAAATCAATAAAAAATATATATTTAAAAATAAATAAATAAATAAAATATCCTACCATCTATATGTATCCACTGTAGTTAAGAACTTATATCCCATTTTTAATCTTGTTACTTGGGCAAGTAGCTTAACATTTCTGAGCCTCAGTTTCTTAATTTTGTAAAGTAGAGAAAACAAATGTGAATAATTTACATGTTATACAGATGAGATTAGTTTACTGGGAATACTCTAATAAGTAGGTGTGATTTCATTTGTGTCTGGAAGATTACATGAAAAGTGTTGATCAAGACCAGTTTAAGTAATTTTCTATTTAGAAAATACTTTGGTTAGGTAGTTTTTTCCCTTCCACTTTCAGTTAAGTTGTGAATTATCATATAAACATTAGGATATTCTACAGCCCATAAATAGGCCTTAAACCATATTTCAGATTAGCAGCAAAATAATACTCACATCGTATAAAAGATTAGAATATGCAAAAATAAAGTGGCGTCATTTTGTTTTGAATGTAAAGAATAAATATTATGGAGAAGGCACATTCACTGTGTGTGTGTGTGTGTGTGTGTGTGTGTGTGTGTACACATGCACACAGAGAAGTAATAGGGCTCGGGGAAGAAGGATTGAGAATAACTACACTGTTAGGTTCAGGAAAATCAATTACATTGGGCTCATTCCTATATCTTTGCTCAGCAATATTCTATTATTAACTAGAGGCAACAATTGGCTTTGTTTACAAAGGTCAGATACAAGACATGCATGTAGTCAATGCGTTACAAAAATCTTGAACTGGATTAACATCACAGGTATTATACAGGCATAAGAACCAATTATAATAATCTCATTCATTTTAACCTCAGTGATATTTTCAGTTAATAAATAGACAAATACAGAAGTTTTCACTACCTGAGCAGATCATAGCTGCTAGGAAAACCTTGCAGTAGGAAGCTCAGCACATTACTAATAGCAGCAATGGTAGGCAGGGATAAAGACATATCTCGAAGAGTCAGTAGCAGCTTTGGGATTAGCTGGAATTCCCTCATTAATTTCGCATTCTTGGAAGCTTCACTGTAAGAGAAAAAAGACTTTACACATTGCACTATCATCTCTTCAATAACTAAACAACTATATAGATATTAATGAATACCTGGACTCTGTGAGCAGTTCAATGAAGTGTTCAAATAAGGAAAGATGAAGTTCATATGGTGCGTGAAGCCAGACCTACAATAAAAATAATGTGATATAGAGGATAAAAAATATCCCAAATGCCAATCCTACAAGCAGAAATGCAGCACATGAAACTTATTTCACTCATTAATTAATTGATTATAACCACTTTATTACAATTTTTATTTGGTGAAATCCTGCAAAACTGCTTGTACATATGATTTCTGATTCTGTTTGTAAAGGAATAATTACTATAGAAATTAACACTATTGGAGGGATCAACTGAAAAGGCAAGATCCAGGGAAAGTTTCTCTGGAATCAATGACTGAATACTAAACACAAAAACAGAATATACTGAATACTGAATACTACATAGTAAATACAAAGGCCGAATGACTGGAATCTTGTGTGGGGTCGGAAACGAATTAACCACTGTAGAGCAGTATATCACACAGTTCCTGGAACTCACAAAGCTGGGACCGGTTTACACTCCCACCTCCCAGAGTGGGGAGAATTTGTAATACATGGAGAACTGGCAGTCTCAGTGTGGGGCTAAATTAGCATTAGATTAAAGGTTTTTCTATGCTCACCCTCACAAAGCTTAAAAGTATGTCTTAAGAGGATCAAGATAACTGCAATGCCAGAGCAAAGTTCAATACTCTTAAAAGAAATACAACAAAAATTTAGCATGCAATCAAGAATTATCAAGCACCCAAAGACAAAGGGAAAATATGAATCATAAATAGGAGAAAAATCAATTATAAATAACCCAGAAATGACAGTGATAATGAAATTATCAGTACCTTAAAAAAGTTGATTAAAAATGTGATCAATATGCTCAAGAATGTAATAAAAAAATATAAACATGATGAAACAGAAGATAACCAAAGATCCAAAATGAACTTCTGATGAAAAAGAAAATATTTAAAATGAAAACTATACTATATGAAATTAATAGCAGATTAAACACTACAGAAGAAAATTCCGTTAACTTGAAGACATAAGAATACAAACTAATCAAAATGAAGCATGAGAGAAAAGGCTGAAACTAGACAGAGCATTAGTGACTTGTGGGACAACATCAAGCAACCTCAGATTATATAACTGAAGTCCAGGAAAGGTGTGGAAGGGCACCAGGAAAATAGTTGAAGTAATAACTAAAAATTTCCCAATTTTATAAAAATGAAAAACTCACAGATCTAAAAAAAGTCAACAAACCCCCCAAAAGAAGAAACTAACAATGACAATGGGGTGATTGAAATCATTTAAGTATGAAAAAAAAAGTCTGTGACAATTGTAGTGTATGCAAAAATAGTCTTCTAAAAAAAAAATAAAGGCTCTTTCAGACAGAGAATTTATAGTCAGCAGATGGGCACTGCAGGAAATGTTAAAGTAAGTTCTTTAGGCAGAAGAATTATACAAGATGGGAATCTAGATCTACACAAAGGAATAAAGAATGCCATGCTACATAAGTGGGAATCTATAAAAGAATTTTAAAAAAATGTCTTTAAAAGATAATTGTTTTAAGCTAAAATAATAAAAAGCATTGTGGGGATTCTAAACATAATAGAAGTAAATGTCTGATAACGATAGCACTAAGAATAGGAGGGAGAAATGAAAGGATATCTTCACAAGGCTTACACTACAGGTAAAGATAGATTATATTGTTATATGTATATGTATATTATAAATTCTAGAACAACCACTAAAAGAGAAAATGCTTGTGTACTATTACAATAATTACATTTGTATTTATCAAGTGGATGTTCTAAAAAGAGAGTGAAATAAGTAGTTATTTTTTTATCACAGTGGTTGGGATAATTAGAAGTGCTACATAAAGTGAGCAAAGTAATATAAACAAAGCCAACATTGGTAAAGCACCTAATTTCTGACATTTGTATATTAGATTTTAATCAGAAATCTAAAACTAAAGATAATTCATGATTTATGTGTCAGCCACTAGATGAAAACAAAACTAAGATTGGTTAAGTAGGTCTACTTAGTTCTACCATAATTCTTTCTGCAGACCTTCATCTCTGTGCTTTCACAAGTTTTTAATTGTTTATCGATTTCTTTTTCACTTCTAATGGATGAAATGCCTTCAGGCATGAACTCTGTCTTTACTTTCACAGCCTTAGCCCTTAAATATAATGGCAGGTTCAAAGATGCTCAATAGACATTTGCTAAAAGAATGAGAGGCTTGTGTTTTAGAATTTGATATGGTAGGAAGGGGAAATCACTGCAATTTTTAATTTTTATAACTGATATGACTATGCTTTAGAAAAAATGAGATAAGAAACACAGGATAGTCTGAGGAAAGAAACATAGGATAGCCTGAGGAATGATATAGCTATAGAACATATATCTAAGGTGAGTGGTAAGGAGAACTGATTAGGGCTTGCTTAGAATCTATAGAACTTAATATCAAACAGTTTATAAACAGGGAGGAAGAAGCTGATTTTTTTTCAATTTCAAGCCTTGGCGATTGCAAGAATAGTGTTGTTATAACAGAAACACAAGTGAGAAGGAAGAACTAATTTGAGAAAGGATGTTGAGTTAAGGTGTTGCTGGAACATAAAAATGGAAATGTTGAGCAATAAGTTAGAAATAAGTCTGGCATTCAGATGTCAAGCTAGAGATATAGATTTGAGAATCAACTCTGTAGAAATGAGGCTGAAGAAGTGGGTGAGAATCTAAAGTAGTAATCAGCAAACTCATTAGTCAACAGAGACAAATATCAATAGTACGATTAAAATTTCTTTTGAGATCCCAATTTTTTAAACTTAAACTTCTTCTAATGCCACTTCTTCAAAATAGACTCGCCCAGGCTGTGATATTTTGTGGAAGAGCCACACTGAAGGGGCCAAAGAGCCACATGTGGCTCGTGTGCCGCAGTTTGCCAACTACGGATTTAAAGGAAAGAAAGCAACAAACAAAGGAAAAGATAATGAAATTGGACACAGTTGTTTACAATAATAAAAATGTCAGGCCATAGAATTATAGGGAAAGTAGTGAGAAAATGTAAGAACCAGGAGTGCTACCTGAAAGGAAACAAAAGAACGAGGCAATGCAAAAGGGAAAAAGACTGCATCACATGCTACTGAGAGTTGCCAGGTACTGAGAGTTGGTATCCTCCTATATAATAAAAATCCTAATATGCAAATTGGCTGAACAGCAGAATGACTGGTCACTATGATGTGCACTGACCACCAGGGGGCAGATGCTCAATGCAGGAGCTTCCCCCTGGTGGTCAGTGCACTCCCACGGAGGGAGTTGCTGCTCAGCCAGAAGCCTGGCTCATGGTTGGCAAGCGCAAAGGTGGTGGCAGGAGCCTCTCTCACCCCCCATGGCAGCGCTAAGGAGCAGTGAGCAGGCAGGTAAGAAGCGAGGGGTCCCAGACTGTGAGAGTGCACAGGCCAGGCTGAGGCACCTCCCCTCCCCCCACAGCACAAATTTTGTGCACCGGGTCTCTAGTATTATATAGAACATATAGACCAGGCTGCTAATAAGCTTTTAGAATAAAGTTTTAGTAAAGCAATTGGGACACAGAGCCTGTTTGTCAAGGATTTAGAATAACGGACAAGACATACCTGTGGGGAGAGTAGAAGTGGTTTATCATAATTACATGCATCTATTAATGATCTGTCAGTCTCTAGAGCAGGTGGTAGCATGACACTATTTCTCTTGCTTCCGAAAAGAAAAATAGTAAACCACTGTTCTGAAAATATATTCAAATATATCAAAACTATGCCTACAGTAACTATGAGGAAGAGGAGTTAAGGCATAGACATTACAGTTAGCTAATATTAAGTGCTTGGCTCCATTCTGGGTGGTGGGAACACAGAGAAAAAGAAACTAGATATGATCTCTGCACATACAGAGCCTACAGTCTCACAGGAGGAGATATATACTAGTATATAGGGTGAGGCAGAAGTAGGTTCATGATTGTTCATAAAGGAAATAAGACAATAACTAATAAATAATAATACAAGAATAAACTGTGTTTCATATACTTACAACTGCAAGGCTAATTTTGCCCCATTCTGTATTTATAAAACATATAATGATGGCTACACACAGTACTGAGAATAAGAAGTTAATGGACAAAGGATATGCAAGATTAAGCATTGCCTTGAGAGGAGAGTAGAAGTGGTTTATCATAATAGGACAGTAGAAATGAAAACTTGTTATTCTGACAAAATGAATATTTTACTATGAAGCTACTATTAACCAAAATTCCACATCTAGCGCCTATTTATTGATGAAACGTTTCTATTCATCAACAGAATTATTTGATGAAAATATTTGCCTCACTTAATGCCAGAGGCAGCAGCAAACTGGCTATAGTTGGGCACAGGCATTGTACCATCTCACTTCTTTACTATTCATAAAACTGAATACCCTTGGGGAGAAGGAACTCCATCATTACCCTACTAGTCGTATCTTATGAATGAAATTAACATAAGCACGATATAACTATAGAACATATCTAAGAAACAAAATTGTTTAATAGTTAACTCTACTGTTATACAGAGTAAGAAATGGATTCACTGATTACATATTACCGGTCAGTATTTATGTACATACTTCAAAATCACAAAGTAGATCCTGGAAAGCAGTTGAATTGGGAATAATGGAGGTTTCATGTCCACTGTCAACAGTTCCCACCAAGGAGAAAGTTAGATGGAGAATATGGCTGTTAAGAAGGGAACGCTTCTTCTTAAGTAGCATTGCCAGCAACTAAAGGAAAGCACACCAAATGCTTGTTATTAATCATACTATACATACAAACATATAAACACAGGTACACACACACACACACACACACACACACACACACACACAATGGAGAACCCTATGTAAAATATTTCCTGAGACTTCTAAGCTGATCTCCAAATTTTTATTATAACAATATAACATTAGAGAACCTAAAAACCATGGTAATCCCATTCTTTATGAAAATTTCTGCTTTCACATAAAGTTTAAATTTACACATAAATTTTTAAATTTTTGTTGCTATCATGCACATACAATTTTCTATGCATTTTTCTCTACATAACATTTATTAAAAAGGTTTTTTCTCTTGTTACAACATAATCTTGATATTTAGAATTGTAAAAGGTTGAAGGATATTCTATGGAATGTTTACAGTATTATTAGTCATTCTCATGTTCTTGGAACATTTAGGTTGCTCCTATTTTTTCATGATCAACAATGCTGCTATGAATCATTGTGAGAGTTTTGCAAAACAGCATGATTAAATCTAGAAAACAGTGTAGTGAATAGTTTATCCATGCCCAATCAAATATTGGCTAAAGCTAGAAAAGGCACTGGTACTTCACTTATACTACGATTTTATCTTACTCCAAATACCTGCTTTTCTTAAAAGTAACTTTCTACATAAATCTAGTAGATTGTGAATATATGAACGCTGCATATTTTTAATCCCACACACGTTTTCAGAACTAGCAGTGGTGCACTTACTGTACAGTGGGTCTCACTTCCTCTAGGTAAGCAAGGGAAGGTATAAAAGATGACTGGGAGTGGAGGGGAGAGATAAGGAAAATGGGGAGAGCTCTGCATCTATTAATGATCTGTCAGTCTCTAGAGCAGGTGGTAGCATGACCCTATTTCTCTTGCTTCCGAAAAGAAAAATAGTAAACCACTGTTCTGAAAATATATTCAAATATATCAAAGCTATACTGAAATAACTTAGCCTAATTCAAAGGTTGAGTGATATTTGATGAGATATAGGAAAACAATGATAAAACAAAATAAAAATAACAACTCATTCTCACTTGAAATGTGTTAGTTTTAATAATTACTAACTTGTAAAGGTGACTTATCAATATAATTCTTCCAGAGTTTGAGAAAAATGAGAATAAAAATTAGTTTTTCTTTTTATGCAAAGTAAAGCGAGAGCAAAGCTTTATGGTTACAAACCTGGTAGCCCCTGATTCTCTCCATCTCTTTGCTGGCTAGTGGGTTACTCTTGACCACACAAACCAGGGCCTTGACCGCTGCATAGAGCCCCTCCACATCAGAAGCCATGGCCACCAGGCCCAGGATGGCTGCAGCTCCCCCAATGTACTGCAAAGTAGTGGCAACAGGCTTAGGGACAAATGTTCTTACTCCTGATTAAAAGACAGTGGAAAAAAATTAAAGTCCCTATGTAAACAAGAACTGAATAAATCATCCTAAGAAGATTTAATTAATTATACATGCTATTTGAAAAAAAAAAAACCAACAAAACAAAACCCCTTAATCTGAAAAATAAAATTCTAAAAAAACCCTTGAAGATAGAATTTGAGAGAAGACAATAAACATATTTTAATCAGTGGGAGGAGTGAGGGAAAGTAGCAAGCAGAGAAGAGCTTGGTTTGAGAACAAACACAAATGTTTCTGTGTGGCTTTGGGCAACATAAGACTCAAAAGCATAGAGGCTTTGGGATGCATTTTGAGGCGAGTGAGAATGCATCACTAGGAATTGCTGGGGGTTAAACTTGAGGAGAGCAAAAGTACTTCAACTCTGGAACAAGGCAATGGGATGGAGAGGCCACTCTTGAAAGATGACGTATTCCCCATAGGTAAGCCATGCACATGAATGCAGAGCACATTAATGCTCATTCCTCAAGCTTCTCCCAGGTATGTAATCTGAGTTACAGTACATCAGTGACCCCAGAAGAGCATAATCAAATGGAAACACGGTACTGGATCTAACTTTATGTCAATTAAATAAAATTCACAGCTGTATTTTAAAAAAGCATTTTTAAAATTTAATTTGCCCACTGATCAAGATTCAGATTTTTAAAAATAAAACTCATATGCATTTTATATTTCTATGTCCTTTAAAGTATTCACAATATACTTTCATACCTTATGACACTGGATTTTGAAAACTACTTTCTAATGTAAGTAGGGCTAGTATTACTAGTTTAAGGATGAGTAATTTTAGCTCAGGTATCTGGCACAATGCCACATCCTGACAGAGCAGGGGCTGGGACCTCAAGTTTAGGGTTGGGGTTAGAGTTAGGGTTAGTTCAATCTTAGCTCCTCAGTTACCGCTCTTTGTACCATACCACAGCACTGCTGTATTTATGCAAAACACAGCACAGTGCTCAGCAAGGATTTGCTAAGCTGAATAAAGAAAAACTACCGTATGCCTCAGCATAAAGAAAACTGTCTTATCAATGCAATACACGATCAAGACAGAAAAATAGGCATGTGCACATCACCAAGACAATAAAAATTGCCAAAGATTGATAAACATGTAGGATTCTGACTGGAACAACACTAACTTGTTAAATATTCTTGTTAATCTAAAAAGGAACCGCCAATATTATTGATTTACAAATTAAAATATATAACTACTGGCTCTGAATTTTGGGTGGTCTGGTTATATCTCAAGACTATCTAACCAAAAATCAACTTTTTTAAGCAGACATCAGGTACAAGGCTCTGCAGAATGTCCATTAGTTCTGACTTTTTAATAGAATTGGACTCACACTGTTTACACTCTGAAGCTCTTATTTCTAGCTCATTTCCAAATAATAGGAGCGCTCGAGTGCCACCACTGCTGCACCAAACCTGTAATAGTCATCAGTTTTTCCAAATCTTTACATCTGTCTCTAAATGTACTGCGACATTTACCTTGAAACTACACAGAAGTAAATAGTTAAGAGCTCATCAGTGCTGACAAAAGAGGAAAAGTTAATGAAATTTTAATGAGGTTATAATTTTAAATGTTAACTGGAATTTGAGATTATAACTTTAGTCTCTAAACATTCCAAGAACATTACAGGTTACCTCTTTAACTGATGAACCACCCCTTGCGTGAGGAAGTGAATGTATATGTGAAGGTAAATAAATAAGTTTGGAATATCGAAGATGATTTGACTCACCCAAGTATCCAATCAGAGCAGCCCCAATTGTCCGTGCGGGCCCATTGAGATGTCCTGCAGCATTGTGTATCAGCTTCACAGGAGTGGCATTCTCGTGGGAGGAAATGCCTAACTGAAGAATAGGAAAGGAAAAAAATGTAACTATAGAAGAACAGCCTGAACATTTTTCTTATTAAAGCATCGTTGACAAATACTAGTACCGTGTTTCACTGAAAATAAGACATCCTCCAAAAATAAGACCTACTTCATGGAAACATAATGCATTCCCTGAAAATAAGACCTAGCACATCTTTGGGAGCAAAAATCAATATAAGACACTGTCTTATTTTCGGGGAAACAGGGTATATCAGTTTCAAGTGTACAACATAGTGATTTGACACTTCTATATCTTACAATGTGCTCACCACTCTAAATCTAATAACCATGTGTCACTGTGCAAAATTATTGCACTATTATTTATTATACTAGAAGGCTGTGTGTGTGTGTGTGTGTGTGTGTGTGTGTGTGTCCCTCAGCCCAGCCTGCACTCTCTCCAATCTAGGACTCCTTGAGGGATGTCCAACAGCCTATTTAGACCCAATCCCACTGGTAAATATATTCACATACAAACCTCTGCACAATAGTTGTCAATACTTTCTGTTCCCAAGTCCTTTCCTCCTGTCTCTTGACTTCCTTCCCCTGGGGCTTTGCCTCCCTCATCAACCAAAACGGCTAATCAGGCTTCACTGAGGACGACCACCTTATGAAACCCAATGGTCAGCACTCTCAGTTTTCCTCCCTTCCTGCGGGCTCTGCTTCATCTCCCCAACTCCTAACACTGGAACATCCCAGGCTTCAGACTGAAAACTTTCCTCTTCTCTACTTACATCCACACTTTGGTGAATGAACCTAGTTTCATGGCTTGTTTTTTAAAAGCTTTGTTTTGTTAATCCTTACCCAAGGATATTTTTCCCTTTGATTTTCAGAGAGTGGAATGGAGGGAGGAAAGAGGGAAGAAAGAGGGAGAGAGAGACATCGATGTGAGAGAGACTCATCACTTGGTTGTCTCCCATACATGCCAGGGACTGAACCCTCAATCCTTACGTGTGCAGGTGAAGCTCTAACCACTGAGAAAAACTGGCCAGGGTCCTAGTCTCATGCCTTTAAATACCATCTATGACCATCAGGACAAGCAAACCTCTCCCCTCACTCCAGATTCCTATGTCCAGTGGGCTCTGATAGCTTCAGTAGGATGTCTGATATGCTTCTCAAACATCTCCAAAACACAATTCTCAATATCCCCTCGCCTCCAAAATATTACTCTTCTTGTTTTCTCCAAATCAGAAAAATTTGACTCCATTTTCCTTATCAAAAACTGTTAGCTTGATCTTCAAAATATACCTCAGATCTGATCATCACTTCTCATCACAGCCACTGCTATCACCCCATTCTGTCCATCATCATCTCCCATATGAATTATTACTACACTGGCCTCAAAACTCATCACCCTGCTTCTACCTTTATCTCCCTTCAATCTATTCTCAATGAGAGGCATAGTAATCCTGGTTAAAAAGTCGTAATATTTCATTCCTTTGTCTGGAACCCTGTAATACTTCCCATCTCACTCAGTTAAAGCCAATGCTTTTACAAGTATCTATAAATTCTAAACAATATAGTCCCATTCCTCTCTGCATTCCTCTGCTATCACTGTGCTCTCACTACATGTGCCTCTGCGGCAAGCAACACACCTTTCTCATGGCTTTCGTATTTGTATTCCCGGAACACAAGACCCCCCACCCTACACTAAAGCCCATCCATTCTCCATGTTCTCACTGTTTGCCGCCTCATCCCTTTCCAAGTCTGTTCAAACTTCACTTCAGTGAGGCCTCCTCTGACTTTCCTATTCAAAACTATAATCTTATCTCTTTCCCCTTCCCTACTTTAGCACTCTTCACCTTCTAACATACTCTATCATCAGGGTATTTCTTAGTTATTGCTGTCTGTCTCTCCCACAAGAATGAAAGAATTATAAGGGTAGGGATTTTCTCTTTACCCACTGATATGTGCTGAATAAAATGATGCACATAGTATGTGATCCAGAAAAGCCTTAAGTTGTAGCCTTAGAAAAAGCAATTGTATTCTTTAGTTTTCTAAGCTCAATTTCTCAAATTGGCAATAAAAACGTAAGATTATAAAGCACCTACTTAGAAGGCATTTCTTACTTTTCCAAATTAAGCTAATATCTAAATAGGTTTTGGGTTAAATCCAAAGCCAAAGAAACCAAATATAAAAACACAAAACACACCATCTCAGCACCTATTCAGACTTAGGCAGTGCTCATGACTAAGCTCTGAAACTTCTTTCCAGGGAGAATCCATCCCGCTCACCAGGAAATCGTTGTGCTCACCTGCTTAGCGATGGCTTTGCTGTCCAACTTGTTGTACACCTTCCGGATTCTTGCCACTGTGAGGGAAGACACGGAGAGTGCATAGAGGCCAAATGACACCTTTTCCTCTGGCACTAGTAACACAGGAGATGCCACTATGCCTTCAGATTTTGCATCTTTACCTTCAAAAGAAAAATAATCCTTTCAAAATCATTATTCTAACAAGAATTTTAGTCTTATCATTTTTAAATCAGCAAACTTAAAAATCTTTTAAAGTGGAACAAGAGAACTAAATTGAAAAACTTTTATTTAATTTTCATCTCTTCATTTATTTCATTAGGAAATAGGAAAATTATCTAGTCACAGAGCTTTTCATTCCAAGTTTCACTCTAAAAATATACTTAACATATAACATAATGCAAAGGAATTTTAATTATTATCAAACAAATCACAAAACCCATCCCCCAGGTTCAAAGGAAAAGAAAATGAAAATGAGTGAAATGTCCATGAGCTTCTGGCCCTAGCCTCCTCCCCAAGGAGCATCCTCTTCGCTGCCTCTCTGTTCCCTTCTAGACAGCACAGCAGAGTATGTAAGATGAGCTAAGTTTGAATCTCTGCTACATCACTTAAAAGCTGTGTGAGCTATATATCCCTGTGCCCCAGTTTCCTCATCAGTAATATGGGAGAGTAACAACTGTACCTAACTCCCAGTATTTTGAGGAGATAAAAAAAAATATGAAAGGCTCAGAACAGCTATATCTTTCAGGCGTATTAACTTACTCAGCACTTAAGTGCTCAATAAGTGTTAGCTATTATGGATATTATCTAAATCAAAACATGAGCGAAAGACAAATGACTTAGCCACAGGATAATCACCATGTACAATATACTTGTCCTAACTTCTGAGAACCTTGGTAGATGAGAACAAAGGAGGGAAGACATTTGGAAAGAGTACCACATAAGTTTCTTTGACTCTAAATTCTTTTTGGGAGAAAGGATAACAGAAAGTAAACAGCAGCAGTAAAGTGATGAGAAAAATTGATGTTAACTGCTCTAACCTCAGGATTATATGTGTGTGTTTTCTGGACCCATCATTCCTTCCTTTAACAAGAGCAGACACACTTTAAATTGCTTCATGTAATAGGAGAAATAAAAGAAAGAGGAGAATGCTGAGGTTAGACTTTTAATGAGGATGTACACCAATATCCTAGAGCCAGTAAGAGAAACTGGAAAATTAGTGATCAGGCATGAAGAAAAAATCAGGAAAGTACATTATGATCAGTGGAGGAGAACACTGTGAAGAGGAGTGAGTTGTCAATAGCATCATGCTGAAGAAAAATAGAGAAGCTGCCCCCATTTTTTGATAAACAATATGTAACCTATATATACACATGCACTTTATTCATGCATCTACACTTTAGTAGTTAAGCTTTATACAACTTTAAGAAAAAAGAGTAAGTTACTCACATGGCATACATACAGCCTGAAAGCTTCCAACATAATCTGGTCCTAGTTCATAAATGGTAGTGACACTTGAAGGAGGTAAAACTTCTTCCAAAAAATGTGTGGGTCCTAGCCGCCAAACCAGTGAAGCAACTTGGCGTTGGGCAGGTGGAGTACCAATGTATGCATAGACTGTGCTGACCACAGGAGGATTTACACAACCTGAACCCCCAGGAGTACTGTGAACATAATGAAGCTGTAAAGAAACAAAAGTAAGTGTGTGAGCTATGACACACACACACACACACACACACACACACACAAAACTTTCCCCAGGAAAATAAGCATTTTTGCTGTATATTTTCATTATCCTAAGTTCATACAACCTTATAAACATGCCCAAACTGTTGGGTTAAGAAACATAAGGGCAAGCCAAGATTTTGAACCCTAAAGTGAAAGTTGGAAATGAGTTATCCAACTCCCAATAGAGATACACCATCTAATGTTAAATTGGCAATAATCTGGTTGGTTTATATATCAAATTAATGATGTGTCTACGACATTGTTGGGTTGATATAAAAACAGCTTTCCAACTATGGAATTCAAATAGACTTAAATTAGCTGCTACTTTCAATGTGTGTTAAATAAAATTATTCATAAAAAGTTTCATAATGGGTAAAGTGCTACTGAAATATTAGAAAAGTGAATAGTCTATTATATGTTATAATTTATCTCACTTTAATCTCAATGGAAAGTACATTCTCAGATTCAAAGTTCCACTACTATTTACTGACATGTTGATCAAATTACCATTCAATTTGTTTATAATACATAGAGTATAAGAGATAATGAAATCAAGTTGTATCTTATTGTGTGAGTTTTCATCATTTCACAGAATGAGGTACATTTGTCTCAGTTTCAGATAACATCTCTTACTCCGGACGCTAAAGAACAGTTGCTGGTGTTGTATATAGTATGCATGTAAAGACCAACACATGAACTATCGTTGGCTTCCAGGACTCTGGCTTCTCACAGGCACAATGATGATGATAATGTAGGTATAGCAATAATAAATCTCCTATCTCTCAATTCTAGAAGCTAAGGACATTCTTATGATACTAAAAATAATGAGGAGCAACCTATTACAGAATCTACAAACCCATTTCAGATGCAGTCTTATATACAAAAATAAAAAAGACTATTCTCACAGAGTGCATTTTAGCATTTATCCTCCTGACACATGATGCCAAAATAAAGTATCATTTAGGAAGGAAATATTCAAGGAAGCTGCTGATTTCATTACTTTTTAAACATTAATTCACATTAAAGGACAAACTTTGCCTTTACTACTTCTTTCCGTTGATATCTCTACAAAAATGGACATTAACTTTTAGAAATCAAAGGATTTTAAGTGTTTGCTAGTTCAGTTCTATAACGAGTAACTAGCAGTCTTTATCCTGATTCAAAAAAAGAAACTTCTGATTCTTTACTGGTTAATGCACCTCTCTTGCCTCTCTGCTGGGACTAATCTGGGTGACCTGAAAATAAAGATGAATAAAAACAGTTCCAGCTCTAAAGAATATAGAATCTACTGGCTGCATACAACAATAACAAAGAAGTGACAAAAAAGTGTGCTCATAATTTATTTAGGCATCCTTCAACTGGTTTCTCTGTTGTGAAAAAGCACTCTGCAGTCTGGCTCAATCACTGACATATTCATGAATTCTTTATTTTGTAACCTCTCCTTTCCATTCTTCTCGAATGAATAGTTACTAGCCAGCCACATGACTCTAACATATTGTTCAAATAGAAGTCCGATTTAAAATTAAGACAATTAAAAAAAATACCCCTGCAAACACACATACACACAGACACCCTAAACTATCTTACAAAGCAGGTTGGGCTTTCCACGTGCAGGGATGCTCACCTTCACAGTGCTGACGAGCTGCCCATCGATGTAGAGGGCCACGGTGCTGTTCTTGAGCATGCCTTTGCTCATCACCAGAACCAGATGATGCCACTGCCCCTCCACTATTAGTTCTCCACATCGGAATCGAGCACAGCACGGGAGAATCTCATAAAAAGAGGATTCTTCACTAAAATCATCCACTAAGAAATAAAGTTAAAAAAAACTCAACATTATCCTCATTCTAACAATTGTTCATATCTAGATCTTGACTTTCTGTTAAAATAATATGATGACAATGTAAATGAAAATATCCTGTTTGTTCAGTTACTTTATTTGTAGTAAAAAGCAAAACCTGAGCTATACTTTGCTTTCTTCTCAAAATACATGTAGTTAAAATCAAATAAAGTTATAATAGCTAATGAAATAAAAATAAATAAGATGAAAATGACAATAAAATACATTTATGATAGACAACAAAAAGAAACTAGCTATATAAAGGCTCTTTTTAAATTCTACCTTGACATACATTTGATTATAGCATTGGTTAGAAAAAAGACCAAGATTTAAAATTACACTCTTACTATATGCTCTGCTCAGTGATGCAAGAGGGCAACTATCTGTTCTTCATTTGTGAGTGTACAGTCCTAACCCTGACCTGACAATAGCTGGTAGTAAGATAATTTATGGAATGGCAAAGTAGTTAATGATCCACGTACTCTACTTCACTGGATAATTCTGGTGATATGTTAACATTCTGCAATCACTTCCTGACTCTGTTATTTTCTAGTACAATCTGGCTTCTCTCTACTATCCCAAATGCTGCCAGATTGTACTAGAAAATAACAGATTATTATTAATTTAACTGTAATGTTAATTGATATTAATAGACCTTTCCTAACTATTCAAGAAGGGGAGGGGAACAACAGAAATCCAGATGTTAAAAACTTATTCCCCCCTCAATTTTTTTTGTAAAAGAGCTAATCTGTAACCATGTAACTTAGAGCAGACCCATTTTTCAGTACAAGCAAAAGAGACAAGTAAATATACTGAAAGTTAAAACTTTAATATGCAGGAAGAATAAAATGTTAATTTCTATTTTTGAATCTTAAAATATCTGCATGTGCTGAAATGCCAATTCACAATATACATTTATTAATGAGTTAAGGCTACTACAAAGACAGAATCTTCTCCACAGGTGACCTAACTTAGTAACAGAATTAAATAAACTAGGCGAAAAGCATGAATTCATGCACAGGTGGGGTCTAATTTTGAAAGGATGTGAAAAAAGAAAACCCAAAGTATAGGCAAAACCAGGAACTCTTCCCTCTCCCTACCCTCGTTTAATAGACTACATCTTCTTGGGGATTATAGAAATTACTAGAGGCCCCATGCACAAAACTTGGGCATGAGTGGCGTCCCTAGGCCTGGCCAGAGATCAGGGCCTGTTGGGGTCATCTTGCCCAGTACTGATTGGGGCCAGGCTGACTGGGGCCTGCCAGCTGCTGAATGGGGCCTGCCGGAGTGGGGGGAGGGACAGGAGGGACCAGGGGAAATTGGCTGCCATGGGAGTTGGCTGTGGGAGCTCACTAACCAATAGGGAGCTGCTCCTGAGTTGAGCGTCTGCTCCCTGGTAGTCAGTGCATGCCATAGAGACTGGACGATGAGTCGTTCAGGTCATTTAGTCATAACGGTTGCTTAGACTTTTACATATATATATATATATAAACGAGAGGCCTGGTGCATATTCATGCACAGGTGGGGTCCTTCTGGGTGGCCTGCAGGGACTGGGCCAAAACCTGCAATACAATGCCACCTACAGCTCCTGCTCATTCCAGCTCCACTGTGTCTGCCATGAGCTTGTGCCCAATCAGTCCCGATCGAGAGTCTCGCGTTGCTGCAGCAGTACTCACCAGCCATAAGCCCTGCATCTGGCACCCTCCCAAGGGGAGTGGCCTGTGGGATCAGGCTGAAACCAGCTCTCTGACATCCCCTGAGGGGTCCCAGGTTGTGAGAGGGTGCAGTCCAGGCTGAGGGACCACACCAGAGCATGATTGGGCCAGGGAGAGACCGCAGGAGAGCTCCAGGGCATGTCCAGCCCATCTAGCTCAGTCTCGATGAGCCAGACCCTAGCAGCAAGGTAATCTACTGGTCAGAGCATCTGTTCCCTGGTGGTCAGTGCACATCATAGTGACTGATTGACCAGCTGTCTGCCCCCTTGTGGTCAGTGCACGTCATAGCGAGTGGTTGAGCAACCTTAGCATATCATTAGCATATTATACTTTGATTGGTTGTTCGGTTATTCTGCTGTTTGGTCTATTTGCATATTACCCTTTTATTATATAGGATTACTTATAAAATTTTCTGAGTTTCACATTCTGACTGAGGCTTAAACTAAGACATACCCAGTATTCAACAGTGTCAGGATATCTTGGTGAGCCAAATGGTTTCTGACAACATTTAATTTCCTAGGCATCTTAATGGGGTTTCAGCTATTCAGAAGATGGACTCTTATGGTAGCAACATCATATGTATATGTTGATATAATTTCTAGTGATATATGGACTAGAGTAGTCTTGCAAATTACATTTAGTGAAAATCTATAGAGTTAGAAAACACTTTTCTGGTTTACTGAAACATCCCTAGATCTACTCCTTAATTTTCCAATTAAATTCCACCCTCTTTCCAAATTCTTCATTCCCTTTCCTTATTGTTTCCCCTTCAAACCATTCATATTCCTTTTATTTTTCTTCTCATTCTTTTGTATTTTTAAATAATACTTGTTGGCTTCTTATGTGCTAGGTACTGCTTTAGGTAGCAGGCCACCAAGATTACCAAGATTGTAATGTTGTATATAGAAACTTGGAATTCTTGTAAGGTAGATAGACAAAAACAAAGTAAATAATTAAAATTTATTATGGCCAGGTAAATAACAAAGAATATTAAAGAAGGGCTATGGCAGTGGGCATAAGAAGGAAAAAAAAATTTCAAGAAATAGTAAGGATACATAATACAGGAACATTAGTGAAAGAGTCTTAGTATTTTCAAGGTAGACATGAGGGTTCTATCTGGTAGTGGGGGTATCATTTCACAAGACAGGAGAATAGAATGAGATGTATGTTTTATAAAATAGAAACATCATAGTGTGAGTTGTTTACAGGAAGGCTCTTTGTATGAAGGTATCTATTATGCAGTTAAAATATACAAATCCTAGGACACAAACATATAAAAATTTTACTCTCTGAGTCCCTGGGATAAAAAGACCTAAAGATTTACACTAACTGAAATTGACGATATTTTTTCTCTCTCATGAAGAGCAGGTTGGATATGAAGACTAATGAGGAAACCTTGGGCAATACTAATCTTAAGGGAAAGATAGAAGAGAAAGCTGTTGAAGAACACTGCAAAAGGGTCAGAGAAATAGTGAAAGAACAAGTATCCCAAATTACAAGACTGGATACAGTTTTAATTAAGATAAAACTATCAACAAGGTCAAATGCCACAGGAGAGGCAAATAAAGAGTCCTAAGAAGAACTTTAAAGCAGTTATTGCATTGATGCCTAACTCTGTACTAGTCATGATGAAGAATACTAAGTAAAACAAGAAGCCTTACAATATAACTGAGAAGCTAACATTCATATTCAATTAATATTTGAACACCAACCACACGTGACACAATATGTGGCATTTTTTTTATTTAGTTAAGACCAAATTAGATGATAAAAAGAGATATATTTTTATACAAATGCTTATAATCACAGCAAAGAAAATTCATTAAACTGAGATGCATATTTTATGTTATTTACATAATTTAGAAATCTCTTCACGCATGTCTTGAGTTTGAAGTTCCTCTGTATAGCAATGTAATGTTATGGCGTGTGGAAGGGAATTATGGAATTAGGACTAAGTGGTATGTATTAAGTATGGAAGGTAAGTGATGGATAAAGTAATTTAAGTGTTATTATGTCTAGCACAGTGGCACATATGGTAGGCAGGTGCTCAATGAATAGTCATTAGTTAAGCAGAATTCACAGCCAATGAAGATCCTTACTAAAATATACCAGACAAGGAAAAAGGCTGTGCTTTTCTTGGCAAGTAGAGATGAATCCTTATTTGAGGGACACTCTCCAAAGCTTTCTAAGTCTCTTTTAAAAGTGCCTTAAATTTACTAGTAAACAATACATGCAAGACTTCATATACCCTGTTCTATTCTATAATCATTTAAATGGGAAAAATTAAAATTATAATGAACTTTAATACGTTTAATGATCACAAGAAGCATAAAGGAAAAGACAGATACTGACCATAGTTCTGGAGTAGCTCCTCTTTGGTGGAAACAATCAGAGATCGGTCTTTTGCTGATAGAACTATTGCAAGGCACACATAATGCTGCTCAGAAGAATTTGCTCGGCGCACAACAGTCAGAAATCTGACAGGATGATTATTTGGAGGAGAACTAAAATGTTCAACACAAAACCAGGTAGAGTAGCTTAAGCCAGAGGGAGGAGGAAAGAATCTTTCACCTAAAGTAAAAATAGGAAAATAATAATAAAAGTTTATGTTGAGTCATGTATACATAAAAAAAAAAAGCAGAGAACTCTAAATACAAGATAGTCTACTGAAAAAAGGACTCATAAACAAAGGAAGTAATATTTACCAGAACCAATGCCGCTCACCACAGTCCCATCGTTAAGACCTGTTGTAACAGCACTGTTTGTAGGGGCATTATGAGGGGCCAAACTGGGCAGGAACAGGCAGCTATTAAAGAAAAGATGACATACATATTAGAGATCAACTTTTTCCTATGTTATCACTATGCACTCATCACTGTGAAATAAATTGCCATTTCTTAAGGGATATCAAGGGATAAAAGATCATGAAATAAATCTGAGTGCCTAACAAAGTTTTCCCCTTCTTTTAATTCAATGAGTATGGAAGGATATACTTTATAAATCTCATACAGTGCCCTGGTCAGGTGGCTCAGTTGGTTGGAGCATCATCTTGTAAACCAAAAGGTGGCAGGTTTGATTCCCTTTCAGGGCACATATATAGGTTGTAGGCACGATTCGAGGTTGGGGTGTGCATGAGAGACAATCAATCGATGTTTCAGTCTGTCTGTCTGTCTATCTCTCATGGGAGGCAATCAATCGATGTTTCAGTCTCTCTCTCTCTCTTTCTCTTTCTCTCTCTCTCTCTCTCAAAGCAACAAAAACATATTCTTGGGTGAGAATTACAAATAAACAAACATAAAATCTTCAATAGCATCCTTTGACATTTAAATTTTTTAAAAAATAAAAGCATAATTTGAATATGGTAAATTTACCAACATATAACCCTGTTCAAGACCTTGGAACAATTTTATTACCATCAAAAAACTCTCTGTGCCTCGTCCAGTGAGTCACTCTCCTATAATGACCATTCTGAGTAGTTTTGTCTACTCCCAAATGTACTTGAATCCACTATTCAATAATAATCTATGACAATTTTCTTAAAATACAATTTATAGTTTTAGATCAATGTATAACAATCCCACAAATAACTCGTATAGATGTAGATCTGTTCTATTAGCATTTGTGTCCATATCGAGGCTGATGGACTTACTAAACTCTTCTAGATTCTCTATAGATTCTTTACTATTGCTTCTGCTACTATAACCTTTTCTGTCAACTGAAAAAATTTACGTATTTGATGTGATAGTCACTGAATATTTATAATGTATGAGATATTAAGATAGGTATTTTGAGGGAAAGAATGATAAAACCCAAAGAATTTTTAATCTTATTTTAAGTTGCATATTATCCATAAATTTATTATGTTAAATTAGAGGCTGGTAAACATTTTCTGGAAAGGACTAGACCATAAATATTTTACTCTCTGCAGACCAGATAGTCTCTTTCACAACTATTCAACTTTACCACTGCAGCATGAAAACAGCCACAGACAACATATAGGTAAATGAGTGTGGCTTTGTTACAATAAAACTTTATTTAAAATAAAACAAAATTTACAAAACATATTTAAACTTTGGACTGTAGTTTGATGACTCTAATACCATATAGTTATCCAGTATAATAAGTAATTTAAGAAGAAACCAAGATGGCGGCATAGGTAAACACTTGAAATTGCTGCCTCTCACAACCACTTCAAAACTGAAACTAAAAAACAAAGTGGACATCATCCAGAACCACAGGAAGGCTGGCTGAGTGGAAATTCTACAACTTGAAGGAAAGAGGAAAGTAAACTGAGACTCAGAGGAGGTGCGGAAATAAAGTGCAAAGATTCGGAGTTGTGCGTGCAGAAAGGGCTGCAACTGAGGGCGTAGTTGTCTTTTTCAATTAGGAGGGAGACACATGCTCCTGACTGCTCTGAACTCCAGTTCTGGGTGAGACTCTGGGGACCCAGACTCATACAGGGAGAAACTGGACTGTCTGGCAGTGAGCAGAACTCGAGGACAGCTTTCTCTCAGAGGTGCTTGCAACGATTACCTCTGGACACTGAGACCCGGGGGCCTCTTAAGGCTGGGCCCTTTGCAATCTAAAATTACCTAACAAACTGCAGCTGGGTCAGACAGACCCAAAATATTGAAAAGGGCCAAGGCCCCTCAGTAGCTTGCACTGCTTCACAGCTGGGCCTCATCTGGATACCTCCAAACTCCAAACAAAGAAGATAAATCTGAAGATCTCTCCATAGCTCTTGCTAAATTAGCACCTCCTTAGAGATCCAACAGCCAATGTACACAGAGGTCAAAGTGGGACCATCCAGATTACAACTCCTCAGATCCATAAGGGACACATTCAGGGAGCAGACTCAGTGAGCACCAATGGCCCACTAAAGCAAGTCCTGCCCCATAAGGGTGTCCCCAGCACAGGAGTTCTCCCATTGTAGACAAAGCTGATTCTCACAGCCAAATGGCCTGGAGGCTAATTCCTCCCAGTGATACTAACAAAAACAATTAAGGTTTAACTACAAGACTGTGCACACAGCCCACAAACGGGTGCATCAAGAGTGTCCACTTCAGGTAACTGGGGAGGCTGAGCCACTGGACCCTTTAGGACACCTAGCACACAAAGCCACTCTATCAACAAAGGGAAGCAGCCAAAATGCAGAGACAAAGAAACAGGTCACAAATAAAAGAAATGGAGGAAAGCAAACTACTGGATATAGAGTTCAAAACCACGATTATAAGATTTTTCAAGAATTTTCTAGAAAAGGCCTATAAATTTAGTGAGACCCTTGAGGATATGAAAAAGGACCAACTAGAAATTCAGCATACACTAATTCAAATAAATAATAATATACAGAGATCCAACAGCAAACTAGAAGATCTGAAGAATCAAGTCAAAGATTTGAAATATGAAGAAGCAAAAACACCCAACTGGAAAAGCAAAGAAAAAAAAGAATCCAAAAATATGAAAATAGTGTAAGGAGTTTCGGGGACAACTTCTAGCATAAAGAAGAGAGAGCACAAGATATTGAAAACCTATTTAAAGAAATAATGACAGAAAACTTCCCCCACCTGATGAAAGAAATAGACTTTCAAGTCCAGGAAGCACACAGAACCCCAAACAAGAGGAATCTAAAGAGGACCACACCAAGACACATCATAATTAAAATGCCAAGAGCAAAAGACAAAGAATATTAAAAGCAGCAAGAGAAAAACTGTTAGTAACTTACAAGGGAGTATCCATTCGACTATCCACTAACTTCTCAACAGAAACTAAGCAGACCAGAAGGGAGTGGCAAAAAATATTCAAAGTGATGAATAGCAAGAACCTACAACCAAGATTACATTTATCCAGCAAAGCTATCATTCAGAATTGAAGGGCAGATAAAGAGCTTCACAGATAAGAAAAAGCTAAAGGAGTTCATCACCACCAAACCAATATTATATGAAATGTTGAAAGATATTCTTTAAGAAGAGCGAAAAGAAGAAAAAGGTAAAGATAAAAACTATAAACAACAAATACATATCAATCAACTCGTGAATCTAAAAATCAAGTAAATAAAAAATCTCATGAACAGAATAAACTGGTGAATATAATAGAATCAGGGGCATAGAAAGGGAGTGGACTGACAATTCTCAGGAGAAAAGGGGTGGTGGGGGGAAGATACTGGACAAAAATCGTACATTTATGGATGAGGAAAGTGGGGGGGGGGGGGAGTAAAGGCAGAGGGTGGGATGGAAACCCGGTGGAGGGGAACTATGGGGGGGAAAAAGAGGAACAACTGTAATAATCTGAACAATAAAGATTTATTTTTAAAAATAAGTAATTTAAAATAATTTATAATAAGTAATTTGAAATAACAAATAAATAATCAAGAAGTCTTGAACTAAATGAGCCCTGTGCTCTTATCACAGGGTTTTATTCTTCCCTGATTCACTAGTAATGGTCACTCCAATCCATCAAAACAAATACCTTATCACTGTGGCTAACAATGATTCCAAATAAATTATAAAGTAAAACACCAACAAAACTACTCTTAACATGATCAAGAACTCAATAATTTGAAACTGAACAGTATATAGTATATTTTAACTAGACTTAAAACCAAAGATCTATTTGTCAAAGGCAAGTATGAATCATAAAATACCTAACAAGGCTTTGCTACCTTGTAAATTCCTTACCCAAACCCTTCAAGGGATGTGTCAAATTCAACAAAAGCTGGAGTAACTGATGACCCATGAAGTCTGATGTCATGTGGAGTTGTCATGGAGACCAGACACTTTACCCGGGTCAGGGGTACAGTGCTTCCTTCTGCAGACTTTACCAGGCTCTTGCTTATCCGATAGTGGTTATCTTCATGTAAGCTGAAAACATTATCAGAACCCAGACCTTCCACAGACATGATTAGACTACCTGTAAGTCAAAAAAAATTTCTTTGCAAAAATCTTTTGCAGTTTTCTAAAATAATGACATTACAAGGCTGATTTATTTTTAAGTACCTTCAGTTTTTATAGTTAATTAAAAATTTTATTATAAACACCAGTTTTAATGTACTTTGTGTTCATTTCAAAACTTAAATAGCCCAAGTTTCTTTTTTTTACATATTACTAAAGTAATAAACACATTGTAGAAATGTTGGGTCAAAACCGGTTTGGCTCAGTGGATAGAGTGTTGGCTTGCGGACTGAAGGGTCCCAGGTTCAATTCAGGTCAAGTGCATATAATTTGGTTGCAGGCACATCCCCAGTAGGGGGTGTGCAAGAGGCAGCTGATCTAGGTTTTTAATTCTCTATCCCTCTCCCTTCCTCTCTGTAAAAAAATCAATAAAATATGTATTAAAAAAAGTTGGAAACTAGAATGCCAATAACCACTATTCTAGTCACTGTTACAATATCCTATCTAATAAAGAGGGAATATGCTAATTGACCCTCACACCACCACAATGATGGTGCCCACAGCCAATAAGGAGGGAATATGCTAATTGATTGCCCTGCCCTCAAAGATGGTGGCACTCACAGTCACAAGATGGCAGTGCCAAGTTCCCTCAGCCCCGCCAGGGTGCCTGCCTCCAGAGTCCCCAAGTCCTCTCAGTCCCCCAGCCGCCCAGGGTCGGCCCAAGGCACAGACAAGCCTCAGATGGCAGCTGCCCAGCCTCCCAGGGCTGCCTGAGGCTCAGGTAACCAGGGGCAGCTGAGGCTTGCACTTCTGGCAATGGCAGCAGCAGAGGTGTGATGGGGTGTAGTCTTCCCCTGATTGCTGGGTCTCCTCCTCCATTGAGGGCCCCTGGACTGTAAGAGGGGCAGGCTGAGCTGAGGGATGCCCCCTCCAGTGGATGAATTTTCATACACTGAGCCTCTAGTAATTTAATAATAAATTATGGTTAATGGTATTTATAAAAATCTGATATACTTTTATGTCAAAAAATTATTACTGAGGCTCAGAGTATGAAAACTCATGCACTGGGGTGGGGGCTGGGGAGGGAAGGTCCCTCAGCCCAGCCTGCACCTTCTCCCAGTCCAGAAGACCTCAGGGAATGTCCTACTGAGCCGATCTAAGCTGCAGTCTGGCCTCCCTCTGCGGGAGGAGACCTGGCTGAGCAGGGGACAGCAGCTGCCACCAGCCTTTCTCTGTGGGATTGGCTGACACTGCCCACATCATCCTGTTACTGCTAGCATCCCACTGCGGCCACACTAGTGGCCTCCCTCTGCGAAGGCGCCTGGGCGGGACCCCCAATTGCCCCTCCACCACGGCTGGTCGCCACCCCTTCCCCTGTTCCATTGCTGTTCCCTCCCTCTGCCTGCTGGCCAGTGCCTTGGCTGGCCTGGCACAGCCTGATCGCTGGCCCTCTCCCCCACCAATTGATTGTTCTGCTATTTGGTCAATTTGCATATTATGCTTTTATTATATTGGATTTCTTTTTGAGAAAAACACACATAAAATATTCTAGAAGCATTATATGAACAAAAAACAAGTCATCTTTCTTATGGAAAAAAATCAGAGACAAATAGCAGAAATTTCTTCCATTTTCTCTTTATTTTTAATTCTTCTAACTATTAAAATTAAATATGTGATCACAAAGTACTTAAATTAAGAAATTTCTATAGGCATGTAAATGATAATTTCAAGAATGAAAAGACAAACATTAAACAAACTGTTCTATTTTTCAGAAATGGATTACAAATGTAATGAAGAAGATATTCTCTCTTGGGATAAACTACATGAATGTAACTGTTTCCCTCATAAATGTGCTAAGCATTTAGGCTCAACCACAAACACAGTTCAATCTTCTCTAAGATAAACTATTGTTTCTAAACTGTTGTTTCTATTCTTTACAAAGAAAATCACAACTCAATTCAAAGGAACAATGTAAAGTACAAAAACAACAGTAATAAAAATATATATATACATCTAAGAGATGTCTATTAATTGATTTAAAAAATTGCAATACTTTTTGTTTTTCAATATAACTGTGTTGGGACTAAAAAAAAATCTTAAAGTTTTCAAAATACAGTATTCACTAAAAATGGATAATAATTTGCAGGGGAAAAAATTTCAGACTGAAAGAACGACTGAAGGTTGTTGAATCTGATTCACACCTGAACAAGAAGGGCTGGATTAAATGAGCACTATGTTCTTTCACAGCAGCCAGTCTGCTTTGCTAGGTTTTATTCTTCCCTGCTTCACGAGTAATGGTCAGTCCAACCAATCACAGCTTATCACTGTGGCTAACAATGGCACCAAATAAATTATAAAGTAAAAAACCAACAAACCACAGAATTAACATTGGAAGGAAATCCGGTGCAGCTGAGGTGTCTACTGAGAAGACTACCATAGCTTTTGAGTGGATAGAAATCTTGCTTCTCTATGTCAGGTGGTAGGAGGCCTACATTCTGCTAGCCCCCTCCGTCACCATTCCATCCGCCTGATGCAAGAGCTCCTCCTGCTTGGAGGTTCGTCACCAATACTACTGCCCTTCTTCCCCTCCTCAAGAAACTGCCCGCTCCTAATGGTGGCATTTCATTCTCAGCCATCCTCTTTGTACCGATTCTTGCAATGCACTGGGGGAGATCAAAGTCCATGTGAACAAACCATCTAACACCTCACATTCAGTTTTATGAGACTTCTTTCCGTCCAATGAGCTTTACCTCTACTCTCCTCAGAGCAATTTGGGCAAGGTCTTGTTTGATTCACTGCTCCAATTTTGGCTGCCATTGTTCCACCCCATTCTTTCAGTTTTCTCATTCCATTTCTCTCACTACATTTGCTTTTTGGGTTGAGCCACTATTCTCCAGACCAGTGGACATCCTATTCTCCCAGCCTATCACTCACTGCTTGGCTTCATGTCATTCCCTATCTAGCCTACACTCCTTGGTGTATCTCAACTACCACTATCA